>CM062806.1:190658837-191376570 GCA_031772625.1 Pinus tabuliformis | reverse complement strand
AATGGTCATCCACTAAGACCACCGATCCCTACAATTCATACAGATGCAAGGGAAGTTGTAGAATGATCACCATCAGAAGTGGTCCATATACCTGCAACAATTCCATTTGAATATCAAGTATAAGAAGGACAACACCAATAATGTTGCAGACTGCCTCAGCCAACCACCGATCATGGCATTAACCACCGTTCTCAACTCTTGTGGGAACGAGACTAGTGATTGGCCACTTCTCTACAAAAGAGACCCAGAATTTGGCCAAACATACCAGATGCTCTTGGAGGGTCAACAAGTTCCATATTTTCACCTCCATGATGCCCTGTTATGCCACCTGGGACACCTTTGTCTTCCTTCAAGTGAATATGCCAAGATGATTTGGGAAGCACACTACATTCGGGCTACTGGGAATTTTTGGGTCGAGAAAACTGTGGCAGTACTGCAGAAGTATTTCTATTGGCTGAATCTTCTATAGGATGTTGGTAAGTACATCTGATCCTCCACTGCCTGCACCATTTCCAAACTGAACATCAAGAAGCAAGGCCTCTATACTCCGATGCCTACCCTAATTTGAACTTGGGAATCCATATCCATGGATTACATGTCAGGCCTTCCTTCTACTAAGCATGGCAACAACTATGTTTTTGTGGTTGTCGATAGATTCTCAAAGATGGCCATTATGGCATCCTACAAGAAGAATATCGTAATAGAAGCCACTCCGAAACTCTTCTTTGAATGAGTGTGGGTACACTTTGGGATCCCATAGTCTATCATCTCAGATTGGGAGAGCAGGTTCCTCAGTACATTTTCGTCCAGTCTCTGGTCGATGCTAGACACCAACCTCACTAAGTCCACAACTTTCCATCCCCAAACTGATGGCCAGACAAAGGTTGTCAACATGATGATCATACACATTTTGCGCGTGTAAAACTCAAAGAATCCACACACATGGGATGAGAGCCTTCACTATGTACAACACAGCTATAACCAGGCTCTCCACATCTCAACTGGATACAACCCTTTTTAGGTGGGCTTGGGATTCCAGCCACTATGTCGCATTGATGTGGTCATACCATTTGCAGCTACTCAGGCAGATTTGGCTCATATCCAGTCCGAAACCGATAAGGAAAACATCTTCATTGAGAACATCCAACATATCTGCTAATAGGTCCATGGAATTTTGGAGAAATGAAATGGAAAGTAAAAGCAGTGACATGATCAACATCAGGTGCCACACAAGTTTCAGGTGGGCAACAAATTATGGTTGCATTTGCATAAGGAACACCTTACCGGAGCCTATTGGAAACTCAGACCACTCCCATATGGTCCTTAAACCATTACCAAGACCATGGAAGACAATGTATTTGAGCTTAGCATTCCCCCAATCCTTGGCCTTCACCCAGTGTTCAATGTGGACCACCTTTGACCATACTTCCCACCATTGTTGGACACATTAGATGTTACAAAACAACTCACACCTACAGAGTTAAATCCAAATTGCATGGAACAAGCCACAACTGATCAGATCATGGACATGCAGATCAAGAACACTTGACAGTAAAGGATCCAACTATATCGAGTTGTCAAAGCAGACCAACTCCTTCACCAGGCAAGTGGCTCACTAGGGACCAATTTCAGCAGAAGTTTTCTCATCTCATGGAGGAACTCAACGCGATGGGGACCATTGCTTCCTGGGGGGGGGGGAATGATCTAGATGGATATTTGTGGCCACCCACCTATTCCACTTAGACCCCCACCATCGTTTCTTTCAGTTTTTCAGTTTCTTTATTTGTAGCACAATTTACTATTTTTGGAAGTTTTTCGGGTCCTCAACTTGCAGAGCCATTTTGAGGCCCTAAACGATGCTTTTTGGGAAACCGAGACCATAATGGGTTGTTCATTGATGTTGGTCATTCAAAACTTGTATTCCTCGAATAGATCTTTTTAACGAGGTATTGTGCGCATCAAATGGAGATCATATGCCAATGTTACGACCCCAAGAAGTTGATGAACCAATTTACCCAAACGGGGCCAATAGTTTGGTGCTTCATCTCCTAGGGTTAGGTTTTTGGATGTTTATGGTTTTGCATTGTTTCTCAATAATAAATAGGCCTTTGAGCCTCATAGAGGCATATAGCTACCACAATTCTTCTTAGAGATAAGCTACCATCGCCCGAGTTAGTCTTATTTCCATTATGTTTGTAAGCATATTTCAGTATTTGATATTAATGAAAGGAAGTGTTATTTCTACTGCATCTTTGTATTTATGGTTATATATGTAATTTGTTGCGTTCCTATTTAAATCTGGATCAGTAATAATGAAATTTACAATGGCTTGCATTCTAAAGTTTATCATTTAATTTGAAACATACATCACTTGAAAAGATGGTATGGGGAAATTGTAACTATTACAAAGGGTATCAAAAGTTGGGTAGCAACTTTATATTAAAATTTAAGTATCAACCCACATCCATAGTAGTCCTTCTATACAAGACAGTGATCTATTCATGAATGCAAAATGATCTATAGTTATATTATTGGTTTACACATGTACACCATGATAAGATTCATATATGCAAATTGTACCATGTTTTATAATTCGAAATTTTTCTATTCATTAAACAACTTCACAAAACAAGTTTGAACGAAACATAAGAATCATCTACTAACACTATAAGAATCATCATGCAAAATATACCAACTAAATGCAAATTTACTTTCATTAGTTCATATTCATGAATTTAAATGTAAAACCTTTAAGCATCAAACCATGCATCATGCAAAATGTACCTTAAGAATTGAAGCCAAATCCATATTATCTTCTACTGACATTTTAAGAATCATCATGAAAGGTGTACATAAACTCCAAAATTAGCATATTAAAGATAAATTCATAATAAAGAGTTCTATTTAAAATATGTCCAAAATTTATATCATTATAAAAGTAAATATAATAAAAAATTGTCAAATAAAAATATGCATCAAAGAGATCAATTCACAAAAAAGAGTTTTACTTTAAATATGTCGAAAATTTATATCATGATAAAAGTAAATATGATAAAAAGATTGTCAAATAAAAATTTGCATCAAAGAGAATCTTATTGAAATCTACGATCTATCAACATCCTTGCTGATCTAAGTTAGAATATTAGATTGTTGTGCTAAGATCCTCCTAAGATTAGAATCAAAATGCTTTCATTGTGCTTAAGAATACATGAATTTTGCAAGTGAAAAATGAGTTTTTATGTTAATTTTATGAGCAATTTTAACATAAATAAGAGATTGGACAGCAACATAAACATGTACAGAACATTACCAAAAACACATCACAACAAGAACATGATGAAGGAGTTCACCCCTCTTGGGTTATGTCTCCTTCGTCCAGCTTCCAATAGCATGGGCCTCTCTATTATGCTCAAAAGTGTAAAAATATATGTTTGCAATGCTCAAATTCTTCTAAAACCTACTCCAATGAATCTAGAATGACAAAAAATGGCTACCTAGCCTTTTTTTGCATCCAATTTGGTCGAAAACTGAAGAAGTTATGACTTCTCCTAATTAGGCCACTATTCGCTCCACAAATTGCTAAAAAACCCACATCGTTTCTACAATTTTTCCCCAAAAAGTGCTAACTAGGTGAAAATTTTGTTGCACAGCAGGGGAAATTGTAGGACCGTTAAAAATCCCTATAACCCCCGCATGGTCATAAAAAATGCTAAGTGACCCTGGTCACATGCGGCAGTTAGGTTGTGGCGGTCCTCTACGTAGTCACATATAATGTAATTGTTGGCCGCACAATTATGGTGATCACATTCTACTTGTCTGGCAGTCGTGGTGGTAGTTACCATGGCAGTAGCATTTATTGCTGTGGGTAGGAGGTATGTGTGTTCATATGGGGGGCAGTTAAGTCCGCTTCCCCCTAACCTTGTGGTCAACAAATAATAAAACAAACATGCCTCCCATACAAGTTAAGAACCATCATGTCGGAGGAGTGGTAAGTCTTGGTGTTGTTCCAGGCAAGGTCGCGGGTTCAAGCCTGACCTCTACCCAACAAAATTTTGATTGACCCCGGGGAGGACATGTGGTGGCCCTAGGCTTAGCCATCTGTCACCTCCCTATTAGTCCACCTATAAACCATTAAACCAATGAAATTCTACCACTTGTCACAGTATGATGATGCCACCTACAAGGAATATTTTGAGGATATTCCATAGAATATTCTTTTTGCTGACTGGGCTGTACGAATGCCCAGTCAGCATCCCTATTAGCTCCTGCACCAAATTTTATTATTTAAGAAAATGGTCAGCACAACTTAACTTTCACATACGAATTTGGTTTTGGAGGAAACGAGTTGCGTCGAATTTAGGATGACGAGTACTATGTGATCGTTCAAGTTCCATACCATTCTAACAACTTTTATTTTTTAGCATAATTTTTAGCACCTGATCACTCCCCACTAGAAGCCTTTTAGACCCCAAAATATCACTTTCAGTTGCCCAGAAGGTGAGGGTACAGTTCCCTCACCTTTCCAATCTCTATCCATTTGGATTTTTAAGGATTTGTACCCTTGAGCCCCACTCAAAGATAATCAACACTTCCCATTATTGATGTCCTTGTTCTTGTGTCAAGTATAGTGTCTTGTTGAAGCTCATCAAGGAATTTTGGAGAAAAGTCTTCAATAGATGGAATTTGAATATTCTCTCCTTGATCTTCAATCAAATGAGGTTCATACAACCTTAAATTCTCAACATTAACAACAATATAAATTTTCATATATGAAGGCAAATCCAACCTGAAGGCATTATTACCAATCTTTTCCAAAATTCGAAATGGACCATATCTAATTGTTTTTAGCTTTTTACCTTCTCCTTGGAGCCTCTCTTTGCTAATGTGAAGCCAAACTTCATCACCAACTTGGAACTTGTGATCTTCACGATGCTTGTTGTGCCTTGCTTTATACTTTCCTTGGCTCTTTTCAAGCTGTTCTTGAACCTTTTGGTGTACCAATTGGATTTGTTCAATGAACTTTCTTGCTTTGTCTATGTCGCTATGATCATCAATAACAACATATTTTCTAAAAATAAAATCTAAAGGAGATTTAACAAAGTATCCCAAACATGCCTCAAATTGCAATGTTTGAGTTGAAGAGTGCTTGGCTTGGTTGTGTAGGATAGTTAATCACTGCACCATTAAAAGTTTCCAAATGAAAACAGATGGGTTTACCATGTTGCATGAGGACTGCACCCATGGCGTGGTCACTAGCATCAATTTGAATCTCAAATTATTGTCTCAAATATGGAAGTGCAAGTACTGGAGATGCACTAATCTTTTCCTTCAATGCATCAAAGGCCTTTTTTCTTTGCCTCCCCACTGAAAAACCTTTTTCACACTTGTCAATGCATGCAAAGGAGCTACTATAAGAGAAAAATTAGCAATGAATATCCTCCAATATTGGGTGTCTCCCAAAAAATTCTTACCTCTGTAACTTTCTTGGGCCTTGGCCAATTCAAAATGACATTAGCCTTGGAGGAATCTATTTTCAACTCACCTCCTCCAACAATATGACCCAAATAAACTAAAGAAGTTTTTCCAAACTCACACTTTGACATCTTAAGATACAACTGTTATTTTTTCAAGACATCAAGTACTTTTTTTACGCATGACATGTTCATCATGAGATCTACTAAAAATTAAGACGTCATCTAAGTAGACTATAACAAACTCATCAAGAAATGGCCTCAACACATCATTCATCACACGCATGAATGTAGCAGGAGCATTGCATAAACCAAAAGGCATAACTAGTCATTCAAACAAACCTTGTTTTGTTTTGAATGATGTCTTCCAAATGTCTCCTTCAATTATTCTAATTTAATGGTAGCCACTCCTGAAGTCCAACTTAGTAAAATAATTTTCATCTTTCAATTAATCAAGTAAATCATCTATTCTAGGCAGTGGGTAATGGTTCTTTACCGTAATTTTTTTCAATGTGCAGAATTCCACACACATGCACCATGTTCCATCCTTCTTTGGAACCAAGACAATAGGTGAACCACATGGCAAGGAAGATGGTCTGATGATCCCTTTATTCAACAAATCTTGAATTTTCTTCTTAATTTATGCACTTTCCATCACTGACATCCTGTACATGCCAATGTTAGGAGAGGAGAATCTTAATGAAACTATATCTCATGTTGGATTCCTCTCTTGGGAGGTAATCCCTTTGGTTCGTAAAGCATCTCATCATATTGGTTAACTACATCAACCAATTCAGATTTCAATTTTGAATCACAACCTTTAAAAGCTTCATTATCAACATCATTCTTGGGTTTGACCATTAAAAACACAAAATTCTTGTTTGAATTCACTAGTCTTTTCATCTTCCCCACATTAACAAGTGAAAGATTTAATTTCTTTCTATGAGCTCTCACAATATATTCTACTCCATATTTGAATAAATGATATTTTTTTCATGTCTATGGAAGATAGTTTTTTTTCATAAAGGTACGAGCTGCCCAAAACTATGCCACATATATCTAATGGCACAACATCAAGTTCCACTTCATTTATGAAATTTGCAGTAATGGAGAATTTCAGTTTACACTTTCTAGTAACCTACAATTGTGTATTGTCACACACCCATCCAATTGGATATGGTTTATTATGTGGAATGATTTCCAAGTTTAAACTTTTGACAATGTTTTTATAGATAAGATTGGCTTGAGAGCCACTATCGAAAAGTGTATCAATCTTGTTATGTTTTGAGATCACCCTAATGTGAAAAAGTTATATTCTCCTCTTTTCATTTGGAGTTTCATTTTGTGAGTTTGAAGAACTAGTCCTAGCAATGGATTCTTTTCCTTTTATACCCATGGATGTGATTTTAGTTTCTTCACTTGAATCATATCCCAAATCTTGTTCAGTGGTTGCAGTTGTCTTTTGTTTTCCCTTGTTGTTGATTTTTTTTTTGTTTCATTTCGGGATGAGGCTAAACTGGTGTTGGAGGTTGTGGAAAATTTTCTCTCCTTCCCCTTGACCCAACTTCAGGGCTTCCAACCAGCTTCCCTTCTCCTCTTTTGAGTTTTAACCTTGTAATCATGACATAAAATTGCAAAAAGTTATATCCTTCTTTCACAAAGAAAACCTAGTGCTCTGATACCAAAATGATCTGAATTGGAATATTATATTGTTGTGCTAAGATCCTCCTCATATTAGAAACAAAATGCTTTTGTTGTTCTTAATAATTCATGAATTTTGCAAGTGGAAAATGAGTTTTTATGTTAATTTTATGAGAAATTTTAACATAAATAAGAGACTGGACAATAGCATAAACATGTATAGAAAATAACCAAAAACACATCACAACAGGAACATGATGAAGGAGTTCACACCTCCTAGGTTACATCTCCTTGGTCTAGCTTCCAATGGCTTGGGCCTCCCTATTATGATAAAAAGTGTAAAAGTATGTGTTTACAATGCTCAAATTCTTTTGAAACCTACTCCAATGAGTCCAGAATGTCCAAAAATGGCTACCTAGCCTCTTTCTGCATCCAATTTGGTCAAAAACTGGAGAATTTATGACCTCTCCTAGTTAGCCCACTATTCGCTCCACAAATTGCTCAAAAACCAGCATCGTTCCTAGAATTTCGCCCCAAAAAGTGCTAACTGGGCGAAAATTTCACCGCACGGTTGGAGAAATTGTAGGACCATTAAAAAGTCCTATAACGCCTGCACAGTCATAAAAAATGCCAAGTGACCCTGGTCACATGCGGCGGTTAGGCAGTGGTGGTCCTCTGGGCGGTCACATATAATGTAATTGTTGGCCACATGGTTATAGTAGTCACACGCCACTTGTCCTGCGGTCATGGTGGTAGCATTTGTTGTTGCAGGTAGGTGGTATGTGTGTTCATATGCAGGGCGGTTAAGTCCACCCACCCCCCAACCTGGTACTTAACAAATAATAAAACAAACTTGTCTCCCATATAGGTTAAAAACCATCATGTAGGAGGAGTGGTAAGGCTTGGCGTTGTTCTAGGTGAGGTTACAGGTTCAATCCTGACCCTAGGCTTAGCCATGTGTCACCTCCCTATTGGTCCACCTATAAACCATTAAACCAATGAAATTATGCCACTTGTCACAGTATGATGATGCCACCTACAAGGAATATTCTAAGGATATTCCAAGGAATATTATTTTTGCTGACTGGGCTATACAGATGCCCAGTCAGCATCCCTATTAGCTCCTGCACCAAATTTGCCTATTTGGGAAAACGGTCAACACAACATAACTTTCACATACGGGGTCCGTTTTTGATGAAATGAGTTGCGCCAGATTCAGGAGGACAAGCACTACACGATCATTAAAGTTACACTTAATTCTAACAACTTTTATTTTTGAGCATAATTTTAAGCACCTGATCACTCGTGCTCTCATCAGAATCATGGGTGCGCTACACAACATGTGTAATATGCATATATACATAATATTGTGTACTTTAAAATTAAATTTTAATTTTTTTAAATTAAATGAGAATTTAATCATCAAAATGAAATTATAAAAGGTTTCAAATTCCATGCAATACCTCGTGGTGTTCCCCCTGCATTGTGCCCTCATGGATGCCCTATACAATGCATGTACATGTATATATTAAAAATTTAAAATTGCACATGAAAATGCATAAATTTGCAATATTAAAAAATTGATACAACTATTTTAAATTGTGTAGACGATCCTATCCCCATCGTTGACTCCATCGCTAATGTCCATGGAGAAGGAAAACTTTTTCCACAAACCTAAAATTCAAAAAATTTAAAATTGTATGATAGAGATCTCATTTTTTAATGAAACTTGCTTCAATTTATAACAAAACAAAAGTTAAATATTAAATACTTTTGATAAGAGAATAATTGACACATCTCCTAATTGGGAGGAAGAGAGTGGCACTACGTCGAGAACACAAAATGGAATTAAAATTTGTTAACATTTAATTATATATGTAATTATTTATTTTACAAATATATATTCACAATACTGATATAATAAAAGTAAAATAATAGTATCAACATGAACTCTTAAAAAAAAAACTAACATCTCTCAACATATCTTGATTGGAACCTGAACCCGGGACTGTGATATTATCTAAATTTTCATTCAACAAATGACTTAACTGCAAATGGTGAACATATGATGCATTCATGTTAGATTATATCTAAAAAAAATTTACAAAATGTATGTGAATCAACATTAGCACATACATTACATTGCATTAAAATATCTACCCTAAACATTAACACATACTGATCCCATGCCTTCTTCCTCATGACTAATTAGGTCTTGTCAACACAACAAGCCTTTGCATATGCTTTAACCTATTCAATATTCATATTATTTATCTCCTCATCTGATTTATATAAAAATTAACATGTATGTCAACTCATGCTCTTTGTCAATCTAGACCAACATCAATTCTAGTCATTCTGTATGTTTTCTATAATGGAATTCCTTGCTTCTTGACCAGTCTAAGAAGAGGCATCCATCTTTGACCGCAAAGTTATCAGATGTGGAGGTTGAAGTACCAAAGGTGGCAAAGGATGAGACAATTTAATATCCCTTAATGCACCCTTATGTTCATATGTCTGACCTATCCCAAGACCATAAAATTCATATGGAAGGTCTGTATAATCAGGTCTCATACCCAAAAATAATTTGCATAAAATAATTTTGCAAAATAATGTGGAACCTCGTCAATCCAAGGCAACTTGTCATACGCTGCAAGGAATCTATCATACAAATGGTGGGCTATATCAGGGTGCTTGAAATATTACACCTTGAGCATCCTTCTTTTCAACCCTTCTTTGAAATTAAATATAGATTTGGTATGTGCTTTTGTAACCCTTCTACTTACCTCGGCCCATTTATTGGGACCCATCATTATTTCCTTTCTACACCTCATAATATCTATAAAGATATTAGTTGTTGGTCCAAGGTTATTTTAAATATCAAGAAATGAGCTCAGAGAGTGCACAATTATTTCTAAGCTTTGTCAACTCTCAACGGGGACCTCAAAATCACAAGATCTTTCTTCAATTTTGAATAATGAGCTATGCACCTCTCTAACGTACATTGTTCGAAGTTTGTTTCCCAAGGAAGCTCATCAGGAATATCAAATGGATAGGTGGTAGTTGATGTATGGTCTTCTTCTTGAATTGTTATGCTTCCCCTACATTGACTTTGATCAACATTTTCACTCCCTACTTCAATATAATTACATAAATATTAAAACATGTGAAATTATTTATACACATGCAAGATAAACATGTACAAGTATATGTACATACAATTTATTTACATGTGCAAATTTGTTTTATATATATATATATATATAGATATATATATATATATATAGATAGATAGATATATATAATTTACCAAAATGATGAGGATCATGATGATCTGATTGAGATTCGTGACTACTCGGAGATGGTTTCCATCATGCCCAAGTACATGAGTTGATTGAGCTTGTTGACCATTGGGAGAATGTTGACCACCCTCACACGACGACATAGTGAGAGATGCTTCTTTAAAAAAATAGAAATTATAATAAATTAATTAAGCTAAATTGAAAAAAATATATTTAATATATGTATGTATATATGATTCTACCTATTTATCATTTAAGTAAATTCACATAAACATATATATACCATACCATGATGATGTGAACAATGGTCATCCATTGATTGATCTGGTACTCTCTTTGACCTAGTGAGAGATGCTCCTAAAAAAGATAGAATTTATTATAAATTAATAACATTAAATTAAAAAAAAAATCAATTCAATCTGTATGTACATATGATTATACAAATATCATTTAAGAACTTGCACATAAACATATATATACCACAATGATGATGTAATGTATGATGGCCCTCCCCTTATTCATCTAATAATCTCCTCGATCCATGACGAATCTCATCGACATGCATAGAAATTCACCCTCTAATCGATGCATGAGACTCAATTGATGCTCTATCCCATTTATGCCTCAAAGAATCAGGTGGTAATTGTTCATGTGATGATCCAGGCCCTCAATCCCTATATATATATATATATATATATATATATACCCAAGATACCTCATGCATTTAAAAATCTTTAAAATTGATATTTAAAAAGATCAAGAATTCTGAAAATTAACAAGACAAATAAATGTAACTATCCAAGGGTTTCGTCAAAGTATATAGTGTAAATTCCTCATTTCAAATATACTCGAGACTAAAAACACAAATGTTGAAGTGCACATTTTTAAAATTAAATACAAAATTTTCTAAAAACATGTCAAGTTCACCAAGTTGTGCTTACATAGTTGAGGCACACTTAGTATAGTATTGAAAGAAACACATGATCATTAAAAACACCACATTTATAACTAAAAGACACACACATATCAAAGATATCTTACAATGTCCTTCAATAAATTTTAATAGAGAGATTTTTGACACCAATTCATCTTTCACACACAAAACTTGAATTGGCATTTCCCCATTCAATAGATAACTAGACATCCTATTAACATTTGCAAAATGTCTTATGCTAAATGATTGAAATTGACTAGCAATATTTTTTGCTTCTCCATGCAATTATTTTAACTTCTCCTTTTTGACTCGGTACACGCCTTTCATTTGGTTCCACACAAGTTCAGAATTGGTGAAGACTACAATTCCATTGGATCCATACTCCCTAGTCGTTCCTAAGCCTTTTATCAGTGCAATATAATATGCTTCATTGTTTTTTGTCCTTCCAAGTACATTTTTTTTCCTTTGAAGGACTTTGTTCATTGCAATATTATATAGCACTTAAGTAATCACAACTCATCCTAGATTGGGATAACAATAAAAAATTTTGCATAATGTCCATTTTTCAACCATGTTTAATGAGTTTTTTTATCCCTCTAAAAAACATATTCAATAAAATGAATAATATATTTATTTTTTGCAAATGCCTTATATTATGGGAGAAGGATGAAAAATGAATATATATTGTGATGGAAACATGGAATATTACATGATCTATTTTGATGAACTACCCCAGTGGAATAATAATGGCAATTTACAAATCAATGGAATTGGGAAAACATCTTAACAAATGTTCTCATGTTGGAATGCACAACAATAACATTCAAAAACATGCTACACTACATTGATTTTCGATGATGAGAAAAATATTTTTCATTATCAAAAATTAATGTGATTTTCAACCCAAGCTAGGGCCTCTAATCCTCTAATATTTACTCCCATGACTCTCCATACCCCTAAGACTAAAATAATTATTCGTACTTCCTTTCCTAATGAGATTCCTTCACTATTCAATGAAGCTTATACTTATCATGAGAATACCAATCCTTGAAATTAGATATATATGGTCATGTTTATCAAGTTTGGACTATATTTTCCATCATGTTATGTATGATTTTGTTCCAAAAATTGCCACATTTAAAACATTTATACCTACATTCTTTTTTCCCCTATGGAAAAATTGTAATTTTATTCATGAGATGAGCAAAATTACATGTTGTAGATGCTTAAGAGCATATGCATATGATCTGATCCTGTTTTCACAGAATACATAAAAAACTAAAAAATTACAGTTAACCTATTCTTTTCTACCTTTCTTCTTTTCCACTTTTCGCCAACCTCCAGTGTTGGGAGTGGATGTTACAATGGACATTTGGTTTTCATTTGTGTTTATAGGATATTCTTTGTTAGAATCATATCCCTCTGATCCATGAGTTCATTTTCTGCCACTTACTTCCATCCCCGTTTTTTGGGACTCATGTTGCTAGAAAGGTTTGTTGGGCCTCAAAATGCAAGCAGTGGTGTGATCTATCTCTTCCTTTTGTGTGTTGTTTTGGACCTTTTGTACATCCATTTCTACATTATTTTTTGTTGCTTCTATTTTTTCTTCTTCTTCTTCCAAGGGGTCTATGAATTTCCAACCTTTTGGATTTTTGTGCTGCTTCTTATTCCCTTTGGGGTCTTTTTTAGCTTGTGGGCAGGCACTGTGAAGGTGGCCTATTTGTAAACATCCACGACATCAAAAAGTTGTATTTTCAAATATAATGGTTGAGTCCATTGTATATTATTGAAAATCAATATAATATAGTCTGGTACTCCTTGACTAAGATCTACTTCGATGCATATCCTAGCAAAAGTGAATATGCCCCTTGTAAGTCTGTTCACGTCAATCTTTAGGAATTTTCCTAGGGAGTTCCTTATACCTTCTAAAATTTTAAGATGCCAGAAGTGTAATGGGAGGTTGTGTAACCTGACCCAAACAAGCATTTTTGATACCACCATTGTATTGGCATCAAAATTTGGGAACCAAGGGATCATGAAGAGTCCTGCATTGCCCCAGAACCATGGTCCCTTATTGAGGATATATTTTTTTTCTTGAACTGTGTTGAATCTGACTATAAAAAACCCCTTGGAGCATAAATGAATTTCACAATTTGGTGTCCATGCAGAAAATATCCATTGGTGCAAAGCATCAGATTTAGGCCAAAAACCATTAAATCTACATATGACTGCTTTGGTATAGAAATCTGAATACAACTCATTTACCTCAGGCATTGAGACTGTGAAGGCAGGAGTCTGAGATTTTTGTTCCACTATGTAGGGCCCTAGTAGTTCGAGAAGTGATGCTGGTTTGGTTTGGGCTTTTTCCTTTCCTTTGACTGCATCTTTAAAAGAGCCTGTGCCCTTTGAGCTAGTTCCAAAGCATCCACCTCGCAATTGCAAATTGACTATGATATTCGAGTCTGAGACAATACCATAATCCTGTAGTGTGTGATTATCCTTTAGGTTGTGTCCCGAATAAATCAGGTTTTGCATGCTTGTTGGTATGCCTAGGTGAGTCTGGATTTCATACCTTAAGTCTTGTATCTACCTCCCCTCCCAATCCTCCTGTAGATATTGCTTCCTTCCAGCATTTTAATGAAAATTTGAATCAAATATGGATTAGTAATGGGTGGATCTGTCTGTGAAAGGGTTCGATCTACTACCAATATATCTAGATCTAATGGATCTGGGCAGATTAGTGCCCTATCTATTCCTTGCTTCGACGGATCTACGCCATGAAAGCATTGCAGTGGGGCATATGCCATTTTTGTCCATTGCATGTGTCCATGTTTCACCGGGGAGCCAGGTTCTCTATGAGTTGTTAGAAGCAACGAACGTTTTTGGGCTCCCCATATTCCTTTTAATATATCCTTTACATACCCTTCTCAGCCTTAAGGGGTTATGATTCGGATTTTCATTACGCACTGACATGATTTACCTTCTGGATCTAACCATAAAGTATGCAAAACAGTCTTTTCATTGGCCAGATTTGTTGGATCCTTGTCAGATCTAGGAGTGCTGCTACCTATAGTGAGGGAAAGGATCATACCAGAGACGAGCCTTGACCATGTTGTGAACACTCCAGGTTCATGGAGAGGACACGCAGGGAGCAATCTATCATGATCCAGGTTGATAGCTGCAGATATGCCATAATGACCCATAGAGCCGGTTTTGCCTTCGTCGCTATTTCCCTATGTGGAAGGCTAGCAACGTAAACTTTGGAAAACGGCTGAGGAAGGAGGAATGTATGAGATAGAGGAAGAAACGGGACCAGATCCATCAGATTTAAGCACCACATTTACGAGTTTCCACTGCAAATCATAGGTAGAGACAGCGAACCCTCATACTACTTTGCATTCCATTCGTCGTCATCCCCATCCTTGTCAAAAAAACTGAAAGCCTCCTTGAATTCGGAGATCTACTCTTCAGTGAGTTGCTCAATGATTTTGCTCGCCTCCATTGCTAAACAACCGCTCCCCGCATTTATACCCACATTCAAATCAATAAACAACTAATTTGTAAGGGCTTTCATCTTCTATATAAGTCATTCAATACTTTTCTATGAGGCAATAAGGGTTGATTATTGATCATGCCACGTTACCTATCTACCTTGTACACCTTAGTTCAATTCACCAAATATTGAGAGAAATTGTTGAATGCATTTTCCTTCATCCTAGTTGCAGATATGGCTATTGAATTTGTGATTTGAGGAAGAATATGCTCCTAATGCACCTAGGATTTCAATGTAAACCCTTTAAAGGGAACTTTGATTATTATATTTAAAAAATTCCCCTTCATGGGCATTTTGATGGAGATATTTTCATTATTGTAATATTCTTCATAGTTTGTATAAGTGGTTTTAAGTACTCATGGTTTTCAACCCACTTATTGTAACCCATCATAAGTAATGAGGAATTTATTTTATATAATATGGGATTCTCCTCATTTGCAATGATCAAATAATAATAAATATCTTATTTGAGTTATTTTGAGTGCAATATTTGCTTCTTTGCAGTTACTAATATTATGTAAGGTCTTTATTATTACTAGTATTAGGCAAGGGCTATAATAGGTTCTTTTCAACGGGAATCTCGATCACTACATAAAAGAACAAAACCAAATAAAAAATATGAAACAAAAAAAAAGAAAAAGAAAAAATGATCTCTTCACTGTAAGCCTATCTCTTTTGCTTTGATTCATTTTGTGATTTAGGTTTGAATAATTTTTCATCATGAATATTTTTATCATCGTGCTATCTTTGGTATCTATAATATTAATGTTTAGTGCTTTGAATTTAATATTTTTAACCATATGAAAATAAAGATGAGCAACAACGATTATTTTATTCAAGGTATATGGTATAAGTCATAAATCAAACACATAAACATTTTGACGAGTCAACACATCCAACCAAAATCGCAATTGTCCATGTGACTATAGAATTTCCTATAGATCCTTAAGCTCATGCAATTTACTAAAGCACAGGACAAGAATCTACTTTACTTTAAACCAGTGGAAGCCAATAGATCGATGAAAACAATATGAACAAGAAGAAGACAAATAAATGGCACATAACACAATAATTTTTCTGGGGAAAGCCACAACTCAAAACCTTGCGTATCTGTATTGCATTAAATCATAAATTTGAGTTAAGATACAAAGATTGTTCTCACTAGAACAATTCCGCAGAAGTACATCAACTCTCTTAGCTCACAAGCTAGCTCAAGCCAAATCCTTATCCTATTCTGCAGCTCTCCAAGCCCCTATTTCCTTGCACAATTCCTATGATTAACCTATATTTGAAAGGAATTCATGCTTCAAAAAATGCGCAATCCAAACATAGGTCCTTCTCCGATTGCATGCGTGATATTTACAACTTAGGAAATCATACAACTAATAGTACAATGTCCCTGCACTCTAGTCTCAACTGGGTCTTTCTCTGAATTGACACGCATGAGTTTCTCATGAGGGAACCTTCAATTAACTAGAGTAACACTTGTGGATGCACCAATGCACCAACTGACTGTTAGTCCTCTATTAGTTCCACAAACAGTTAGAACTAATTAAATTGACCATAACTTAGTAAACTAAGTTAATCTAATTACAAATCAAATAAACTCATCCTAGACCCCTAAAACTTAGGGAGAACATATACATGACTACAGAAATACATCCAACTCAAAATTCCTAAGATAATTAAGTTAATTAAAATTAATTAACTATTTACAAGTTTCTATGAGAAAAGAATTCAATTTTAATTCTTGATTTAATTCAAGGAAAAATTAAATCAGAATTTCTAGATTCTATTTTTAACATTTCTTGTTGCTATTTTCAACACTCCTTCTCAACAAGAAAGGAATTCAACTCTATCTCAATCTTTAACCTTTGGAATGTTCTGCATGCAACACTTCTCTCTAGTGTTATTGCTAAAACAACTCTTGAAACTAAAAAAGAATCCAACCTGAATCAGTATGATGCATCTGTCATCAAATTTTTTGACTGCTACTACCTCTGTCAACTGAAAACTTTGCGCTTCTGCTGACTCTGCCTTTCTGCAATGTTGTCAACTCTTCTCTGTGCTCTTCAGTGTCTAACTTCTCTAGCCTCTATCATTCTGATCTCTGACTGCATCAACCACTATTGATTCCTCCTGCTACTATGTACTTTGGGCTCATGTAGCAAGGTACGATCCATGAGATAAAAAATTTCAATGGACCCTGCCCAATTTCAGCCCTCTTGGGACTATCACTTCACATTTCCCCACCTCACACCTAGAGGTATGGCTGCATGTGCTCCCTCTTCCCACTTGGCTCGAAATTTCCCCCTACTGGAGGTCTCTGCATGAGTGGATGCCTCCACTCAATCTCCTCTTTGCTTCTCCAATTGTGGCTGCTCCACAATTTTCTGAGACTGCTTCTGAGGTTGCTTCTTATCTGCTTGAGTGGATCTCTTCACTCAATCTCCTCTCAACTTCTCTAATTGTCGTTGGTTTACAATTTCAGAAGCTACTTTTGAGGCTTCTTCTGGGGCTGCATGTTGAGAGGTAATTTACTCTCCCTCTCAACTACAAAGTCTCTAACATTTTCCTTGCTCCTCAAGGCTTTGCATGCATTTTGTACCTCAAGAGCATACAGTTTCTTGACCCATGCACCGATCTGTTTCACCTGTCCCATGGTGTTCTGTCTAAGGAAAACTTTTCCCTTACTAAAAATCACATCATAACCATGATCTTCCAATACCGTGACTAAGACAAGATTCTTCTTTAGCCCTGGAACATAAATCACATCTGAGATCCTGATAGGGGAGCCAAACACCCTCTAAAATTTAATCATACCCAACCTGGTAGCACTATACCTCCTGTCATCTCCAAACTTTATGCTATTGTTGAGGTATTTCTCCTCAAAATCACTAAAGAGATATTTGTTCCCCTTCATATGGAACAAGGCACCATTATCAAGATACCACACACCTCCGATTATAGTGTTGGCCATGCATGCAATGAGAGTGAAATCGAGTTCAAATTGTGAAGCTAAAGCTTCACCTACTGTAGCTACTGCAGGCTCCTTCTTGCTTGCTTTCTTCTGTGTTCAATTCAAGGCATAGTGCTTGTGCTTGTGATAGTGAAAACACTTGAATTTCACCAATTCCATCTTCTTGTTGCCTGCCTTGCCTTGGGACTTATTTCTCTTGGCCTTCTTTTCCTTACTCACTAAGGCAAAGTACTCTTCCACTTTCTTGGAAGAGGTCCCATATCTAGTGTTCTGTCCAAACTCCTCTTGTACCAAATCTGACCACAATCATTCTGAATCTGGTAGCTTCTCCCTCCAATTGATAAAGTCCTAATAACTATGCCAACTAGTGGGAAGTCCTAGAAGAGCTAGGCTCACCATATCATCCTCGGCAACAATGATTCCAACATTTCCAAGCTCATCTCGAAAATGAGTGAACTTGGGCAAGTAATTTGGAATTGAGTCACCTGCCTCCATCTTGATTTTTCGAATTTTTTCCTTCATTGCCAACTTCCTATGGTCACTGTTGTTATAGAAAAGATTTTTCAATGCTTTCCACATAGGATATAGAGTCTCCTTCCCATGAAGACTTGAGACAATGTGGTCTTGAACTCCCTTAAGGATTATCCGCCTCTCCCTTGCCACACACTTCTTCCATTCGGCCAAATCTTTTGCATCCAATGTTGGTGGCTTAGGAATGTCTTGATCAATGAATTCATTCAAGCCATTATCCTCCAACATGGCCTCCATCCTGTCCTTCCAAGCTATGTAATTCAAGTTGCCATCCAAGGCATACTCGAGCTGCAAACTGTAGAACGCCATCTGCCGATCTTGAAGTATGTAATGCAAATTCAAATTTCCCCTGTAACCTTGAACTCCAAAACTTTGAATTCTCCTCTAGTATATTTAATTTAGCTCTGATACCATGTAGAATTTCCTGTAGATTCACAAGTTCATGCAATTTACTAAAGCACAAGACAAGAATCTACTTCTACTTTCAACGAATGGAGACCAATAGATCAATGAAAACAATATGAACAAGAAGAAGACAAATCAATGGCACATAAAACAATAAGTTTTCCTAGGGAAAGCCACAACTCTAGACCCCGCGTATCTATATTGCATTAAATCATAAATATGAGTGAGGATACAAATCTTGTTCTCACTAGAACAATTCCGGACAAGTATATCAACTCTCTTAGCTCACAAACTAGCTCAAGCCAAATCCTTAGCCTATTTTGCAACTCTCCAAGCCCCTATTTCCTTGCACAATTCCTAGGATGAATAGCCCATATTTAAAGGGAATTCATGCTTCCAAAACTGTGCAATCCAAACATAGGTCCTTCTCTGATTGCATGCATGCTATTTAAAACTCAGTGAATCATACAACTGATAGTACAATGTCTCTGCACTCTAGTCTCAACTGGGTCTTTCTCTGAATTGACATGCATGAGTTTCTCATGAGGGAATCTTAAATTAACTAGAGTAACACTTGTGGATGCACCAGTGCACCAACTGGCTATTAGTCCTCTATTAGTTCCTATTGTAGCGGCTATAACCACCCTCCAAAATTTTTCTTTAGCTTTGTTTTGGAGCCTCCCTACCAGTCATCTTCGCAACATGTCTTGCACTGTCAAGTACATATGCTTCATTGGTTTTTTAGCATCTTTCCAGCCTGTGCATCTTATTTTTCTTCACTCCCCTCATAAGATGCCACTTCAGACTTGGGCTAGTTGCTAGCTAAGCAGCTCCCTCAAAAAATTGTGCAATATTGGAGGGGAACCAACCTTCCCTCTAAAAATTGCGCAAATCTGTTGGGAAGCCGACTGGGCTCATAAATTGCGCAATGAAGTCAGATAGTCTTCCTTGGGAAAATTGCATAATCTAGCCCATCACTGCATCTCATCCCAGAAATTTTGAAAACCAGTTAGGCAGACTGTTGAGCTCCAAAATTGCGCAGAGCAGTCAGACATGCTTCCTTGGAAAAACTACGCAATCTGGCCAACACTGCAGCTCAGCCTAGAAATTGTGCAATTTTGGGCAGCAATCACTTTCTCCTCCTAGAAATTGTGCAATCCCTCTGGGATAGCCATCCCATCTCCTCCTATAAATTGTGAAATTTTGGGCAGCAGTCACTTGCTCCTCCCAAAAATTATGCAATCCATCAAGGACAGCCAGCCGAGTTCCTCTCAGAAATTGCACAAATCTCTCTCTCAGTCAAGCAGGCTATTGCATGTGCCTTTGGGTTGACTAGTTCCTTCTAGGACCGAGCAAAATTGATTTGCATGCATGGGCTACTCTTCCCGAAATAGCAAAAGGCTACATGCAAAAGGCATCCCTAGATCTAGAGATCTATTCTTAGCAGCTGGAGGTTACATGAAAAGTTCATTTTAGAAACCTCTCGCGAAGTGTCACTTTTTCCTAGATTTGTGGCATCCACATCATAACCTCGATCTTATCAAAACTTATGAACCAGCCACTTTAGAGCTCATTCCTCACATTGATCTTGTAGCTCTGACATCCCACATTGCATCCAAGAGTCTTCGGCACTTTCATCTTAGTTGTTTCAAGGTAAGTTTGCTTTCCATGTCTTGTGCTGTGTTTCTGTCACTTTTTTTGTTTCACTTTGTGTGAGTGATGTATGCTTGATTTCAATGAGCACATGTTGTCGTTTCAATGTATTGTCTCATGCATGACACTGTTTTTTCACCGATAGTCACCGTTGTGATGACTCACTTCACACACATGCATGCTTTCCCGTTTCTGAATCCTACACTTACTATTTGAATGCATGATCATTCAATCTTGTTTACACTCAGTTTCACCATGCATTTAGACTTCTCATGCTTTCAATCACCCATTGGCAGGTCTGGGTTGCCTTGACCCAGACCTTGCCTTCCCCAGCTAGAATTTTGCATTTCTTGAAGTGAAGGCTCTGTCTTCTCTCTAGAAATTGCACAAACTTGGCCCAGCACTAACCTCCAGGCTTGCATTGCACAATTCTGGGAGGTAGTGCCTTGCTGGCCCCAGAAATTGCACAATACAGTTTATTGTTTTACATGTCACTACTGATTGAAATTGCGCATTGCATAGTTTCAGTCCTCAGCATGCCAGGATGGACTATGCATTAGGCAGTTCCAACAATAAGTCAGCCTCATGACAACCTATAATGTGCCTTGCATAGTTTCGATAGTTAGTCTCCCAGCCTCTCGATGAAAATTGTGCAATCTTCACAGACAGTCACACAGGTATGTTGCATGTCAGTCCTCCAGTTTGTTTTGGTTTTCGATTGACCACTTTCTTGTCATGAGTGTTGCTATGTCTCCAGGTATCATAGGTGTTCATATACCTCTTAGCATCATAGGTATAATGGATTCTAGGAGAGCAGAGTCGAAGACGTCGTTCAGAGCACAACTGGGGATGCAGTCAATCAAGTGTCTATGAACTTGCCTATCTATGAATACATCAAGTTGTTCATGGAAAAGGATATCAAGATGAAATGGCAGTAGCATCACAGTAAGTAGCACCATCAGCAGTGGTAGAAGGTAGAACACCTGCATGTGACAAATGAAAGAGGAAGGTTGTTGACAGCGCAAAGGTGGAACAAAGTTGCAAACTCAAGAAAATCCACTTGTGATGAAAGGAGCTTTGGAGATTGAGGCTATGAGGCAACAGTGCAATAAGAGGATCATGCGAAGGTAGAGAGAGAAATGGAGAAGGAGTTACAGGTGCTAAAGTAGCAACTCAAGGAAGAACATGAGCTGCACAGATGAGAGAAGGAGTTGTAGCAGGAACAGGCACAACAGGAGGTGCAACATGCATAGACTGATAAAATTGTGTCCATACAGGTCATGGAACCATCTAGCAGCTGGCATGGAGTAAGCTAGGGTGAGCAGTGTTGTTGATCGCATCCAAAGATATTCAGGAGCATGGATGTCATTATGCGCACGCATGCGATCCCACCCATTTGACACACTCACCAAAGCGAAGACAAGAAGCAAGTCCGACTAAAGCTAAACATGTATTTCGACAAGTTGATGTGCATGGTCACCAAAACACACTTGGATATCAGTAAAGAAACTATTCATCAGTATGTTGTTGGTCCAACCCCACTCAAGACGGTGATTCGCATATTATCATACGAGTTGGACAGAGGAGCCATATCAGTGTACCCAAATGCAACAGAGGCAAGAGTTCGCTTTCAGCAAGATGTCACCATTGAGCGCATGGACACCATCACGGAATACCAAGCTTGGCATCAGTTCACCACCATCGATCATTGCAAGGATGTCAAAGAGTTGGTCTCACCATAACTTTCCAAGTGTTAGTGATAGCGTGCATGGCTTTCTCAAGCCTATTTTTTCTCACATGGGTACATGCACAGATTGGATGTAACATATTATAAAGTGGAAGTCCAAGTGTCGATAGTCAAATGTAACATTCATAGAGTAGTTGAAGAGTCATGAGGGTAGGTGAACAGTCACAAAGGGGAATGTCAAGGGTCACCCCACCCTTTGCTATTTATAGTACCTCATAACTCATTTTAGGGGCTTTTGGTCAACCAAGCTTCTGATAGAGAGAAAGCTTGGATAGTATTGTAATGAACCTTGGCTTCTCCACAGTGCAAAGCTAGTATATCTCTTTGGACGAGCAGGTGGCAGTGACTGTAACATTCCGCGATCATGACTAGTGGTCGGTCATGGTTGTACTGCATGATTGGAACTTTCACTTCTTAATATAACAGAGCCAGCACATTTCATGCATATTTTGTTATTGTATTTCAACTAACTTGTTTACTCTAATGATATATGTAATTGTTTAATTACATGTGTGTGTATAGAATCTTTCTGTATATGTATGTATGAATCTTACTGAAATGTGCTATTGGTTTAACCATCACTTTGGATTGATAGCTTACTTGCTTTCTAGTTTGTGATGCATCTTTTCTCATGTGTTCCCTTCTTAGCTGCATGCTTTCATAGGTTTCCAAGGGGTGCACTCACCTCACTTTCGTGTGTTAGAACCATTCATTCACCTTCCTTGGTGTGTTGCGCATGTCACGCCCTTGCTACCGACAAGAACATCTTACTTTCCTCTACACGCAACCGCGGTCAAGGTGATACCATACAACCCACTGCTGGGACTCCTACACCAAATGGTTTGAGGTCTAGTTGGGACTTCTTACCGGGGAGATCCCCTGACATGTTGGCTAGTCCAACACTATCAACAGTTCCACAAATAGTTAGAACTAATTTAACTAACCATAACTCACTAAACTAAGTTAATCTAATTACAATTCAAATAAACTCACCTTCGACCCCAAAAACTTAGGGAGAACATATATATGACTACAGAAAGACTTCCAACTTGAAATTCCTAAGATAATTAAGTTAATTAAACTTAATTAATTATTTTCAAGTTGCTATGAGAAAAGAATTCGATTTTAATTCCCAATTTAATTCAAGGACAAATTAAATTAGAATTTATGAATTCTATTTTTAACATTTCTTGTTGTTATTTTCAATAGTGACATGCAATGAATACTCAAGCCACATAAATTTTGTTGTCACACTAAATTTGACCCAAGAATGAAGAAGAAGAAGAAAAGTTGGGGCATCACTATGCCGACAACGATAGAAATCAAAAAGAAAGGAGTGATGTTCTTTGCAAACATAAAGATTCTCAACATAATTTGTTTTGATGGAAAATCCGTAAACATAAAGGGTTGGAAATGGGATTGGCAGCTTAAGTAGGGAAGAAATTAGCAAGGGAGAAATTGTTTCAATTGGAAGTAAGTAATGCCTTAGCTATAAGTGTGAGGAAATATGCCAAAAATTTATATATAAGTGTTAAAATGTTGGATCAGTTACTGCTTTTACTGCTTTGAAGAGGAATATGGAGAAGGGTTCTCGTTATGATGGTTTCGATGCTACTCCTCATGGTACTTCCGGTGATGCTACCGGTCTCTATCCGTCACATGGCTATAATAGCACCTATCAGGCTCGGGCTACTATTGGTGGTGCAATATATTGTACTTTCACCCCTGGATCATTAACACTTCTATGGTGGTTCTGCAATTCTTGCCTTGGACATCGATCTAGGAAGTCACCCCTGAGAGTGAATTTTCACGAGGTGGCTAATTAATATTGATTGAGTATTCTTATTTACCATAACCTACAGAGATATATAAATGGAGGAAAACAAATGAACTATCCTAGTTAGTGGAAATCCCTATTCTTGAGCAATACATTTTGGTTTGTATATATGTGTTGATGCAATAAGTGCCCTTTAGAAAATATGGGAAAGTTGAGGCATGTGAGGTAGGTATGAGATAGTCTAGAAGGGGCATACTGTAGGGGCCTACTCACGAGGGAAGGGCATACTAAGCTACACATAGAGACACTATTCATTGAATATACACGTAGAGAAATGAATATTCATTGAGCTACAACATAGTAGAGTATTCATTGGGCTACAATGTAGAAGAAGCAACAACAATTAGTCTAAATGAGTGAGATGAATAATTCTATGGACAGTGAGTTCGGGGTGGTAACACTCATATGAATGAAACTAATGTGTAGCTTAGCTAGACCACTATGTTTTAAGGCACCTGCCGGGAGTTGAAATAAGCAACCAAACATTGGTTTTAATGGAAGATATGGTGGCATTCAAGGAAAATGTTTTTAATTGAAATGTTTACAGGAAAAAAAGACTTTTCAGTTATTCCAATTATTCAACTTGACAACTAATATATTTTTTTTTTGAAAAATTCAGATGTTGGTTATATTCAAAAAAGGATAGGGAGGCTAAGCTCTAGAGTTACAAGAGTAGAGCTCACAGGATGAGCTTGCAATTGAATTACATTAAAACATTCTGCTAAATTGCTTTCATTTTCAACTTGAAGAGAACTAACACAGGAATAGATTCGGACAAAATGAAAAAGAAGTAAACAGACTTTACAAAACATCCTAATCTATACTTCTGTGGCTGATCTGTCGTGCAGTGGATTCCTTCGGATTGTTATCAGCTTCAGCGATCTTGATGCTAGAGGAACTGGTGCTTGGGGCATTGATCTTTTACATCATGTATTTGAGAATGTCCATAGATTCTTGGATATGTGCACAAGTATTAGATAAGGCATTAAATTGCTCCTACAAAGAGGAAATACGATGAAGAAATAGGTTTAGATCGGATTCATATTTAGCAGTGATTATCCGAGTGGCGGAATCAATTTTCTCATCCAAGAGGCACTGATGCATTCTGATTTGATGAGGTTCTTCCTACAAATCACGGCAGTGAAGGCAGTCTTCACTATGGGCCATCTGGAGGTCCTCGGCTCTGTCCTGAAGAATTGCTAAAAAACTGCTCCAACAAACTGAAACAGCCGTGACAATAAAAACCAAACAAAAGGTCTAAAGAACAGGGAAATGAGAGGAGTGAAGGCTCAAAGAACAGAGAGAAGGGCGGTAAGGAATTCTAGAAAATATCAAGTCTGATGGGAAAGCAGATAAGGGGGCGGAATGATTACAGGAAGTTAGATTATGGAGATGGAATGAGACGATCCTTGGCAACACTGGCTCGAGGGGAAGCAGTTTAAAGAGATGAGGGATATAAAAATAGAGAGGAGAAATAATCTCAGGGAGAGCAGAAGCAAAGGATCGGGCAAGAAAGGGACTGCTGAAAGAAGAGAAAGTGATGGGGGAGAAAAGGGAACTGTCACTGAAAATGAGCGCTAGGGGACAGCTGCGATCAAAGATGGTCGCAAGAGTAGCAGAACGAACAAAGATAGGAAGGGAGGCCTGGAAATAAGGAGGATGCACCCTGGTATTTGTAGCAAGTGAGCTATAAGGAGTGAAGGACAGGATCACGCGGTGAGAACTAGAGTGATCATGGATTCCACAAGGGCAACATGAGTTCAATAAAGCTGAGGAGTCTGCAGGGAGAGATGGGAGGATTTCCGATAGCGTGGAATAGACTACATCAGGATTGCTTTGGATTTGGTCAGGCTACGCTATGAGAAAAATGTGAGTCACTAGATATGGTAAATTGTCACAAATCATGAGGGGATCATGGAAGAAATTGAAACAAATCCTCATTGTTACAGAGGATATTTCCTTTTGGCCGTATGCATGCTTGACTAGTGCATTTATCTGCTTCTCGATTTATGGTGCGAAGGATATGGAAAAATTGGAAATCCCGAGTTTGATTGATCATGACTTGGCATCTTCTGATGGTTTGTTGTAAGAGGATGTTGGAGGCTTTTCACTTGCTAGTCATTAAACTAATAATGATAGCAAAATTGCCGAAGATAATAGCTTTCTTGATTCCATGAATTTGTAGTTGAAGTATTCCTTGATAGAGTGCTAGAGCCTCTACTCTGTTATTTGAAAGGATCCCTAATCCCCACTCAAAGGTGACTAAGGGCTCACCATTGGGTTTGTATATAATGCCCTCTGCCCCCGCCGCTCCTAAATTTGATTTGGAGGCACCGTCAAAGAACAAGGAATGGGAGTTGCTAGTGTGAAGCCATTTATTGAATTCATCCTACTTAAGTCTTATTTTCCAGTTGTGGCTGTGAGTGCTGTCCAAGTTGTCGTATATTCTCGCTACTGGAAGGATACTAATCTTGTCTATCAGACTCATTATGAAATCTTTTTCTTCAACACAAAGACTTGTCATGTCAATTTTCTTTGTGCTCTTAGCTACAATAGTTTCTATTGCAAGGCTTTTAGCCTTGCTACAAAGATGCCTGGTTGAGGTCTCTTTATCTTTAAAGATCTTGTTGTTCCTAGCAATGATCTAGGTGGATGTTGGTGGCCACCCACCTATCCCATTTGGACCCCCACAATTGTCTCTTTCAGTTTTTCAGTTCCCTTAATTATAGCGCAGTTTACTATTTTTAGCAGTTTTTCGGGTCCTGAACTTCCGGAACTGTTTTGAGGCCCTAAACGACATTTTTTGGGAAATCTGCCAGTGATTTTTCTGTCTAAAAATCGTCTTTTCTGTCGTATTCCTTGGATAGATCTTTCCAACGGGCTATCATGCGCGTCAAACGGAGATAATACGACCAATTCGCGACCCCGGGAAGTTAGCTATCCAACTCACCCCAAAACGGGGCCCACAATTTGGTGTTTCATCTTCTAGGGTTAGGTTTCGAGATGTGAAGGGTTTTCCATTGTTTCTCAATAATAAATAGGCCTTCGAGCCTCATTGTAACATAGTTCAGAGGCATGTAGCCGCCACATCTCTTTTCAGAGATAAGCTACCATCGCCCTAGCTGGTTTATTTCTGTTTCCAGTTGTAAGTATATTTCAGTATTTTCCATTAATTAATGAAATGAAGTATTATTTCCATTGCATATTTGTCTTTGTGATAATCTCTGTATTTTATTACGTTCATGTTTAAATCCGGATCAAGCAATCCAGATTCTCCATAAGAGGGCAAATGGGAGGGCATCCCACACCCTCTTGGCAATATTGTTTTTCTTGGATTGCTAGGGGTAGTTTTTTTTCTAGTTGTTAAGGAATTCCCCAATGGATAGATGTGAGTTCCAGGAGAGAGGGACAATTGGGGTAATGCTATTCCAACAAGAAAAAGCAAAGGGGCATGAAATGAAGAGGTGTTGGATAGACTCTTCTACTTCTTGACAATTAGGGCATCGGGAAGGTCCAGCAATACCTTTTTTTTTAAGATTTTCTGTAGTGAGAGTTTTCTCTTTTAAGAGGGTCCACATAAAGAATTTCACCTTAGGGATGGCTTTAGATTTCCACACTATTTTCCAATATATCCATGGTGGTGCCGAGTAGTCCCTGTTGCATAGATAATTATAACCTGCTTGTATTGAGTAGCTGGTGCTAGTGGGATCCCATTGGAATCCATCCTTGCCATTTTTAATTGTAGAAGCAATGTTGTGAAGATGTATCTAGAATTTTTCAAGATTCTCTTTGAGGCATTGAGGGATGGGAGGAACTCCATCTCTTCCAAGCTTGGTTATTTGTATCCCATTGAGAAATTTGGTCTAAACTATGTATTCCTTTACTTTGAAGAAAGACAATAATTGGAACCATACCTAGAAGACTACTAATTGGTTGATTCCCCATAATTTTATCAGTGCCAATGTTGATTTTGCTACCACCTTTGGGAACCATGGAGACATTTTGAGCCATAAAGGAGATGGCTTTTTTACAGAGTTTCTAAATCCTTGTGTTGTTTCTGATGGGTATTTCAGTTGTAAGCAGTTGTTGCCTTGGGTGGCTGAGGTATTTGGCCTCCAAAACGTTTTTCCACCAAGATAACTGATCTTCTATAAGCCTCCAAACTATCTTGCCGCCAAAGGCTAAATTTGTGAGTGTTGGAGATCTAATTCGAAGACCTCCTTTTTCTTGGTTTTGAATGACTTGTTTCCAGCCAACCAAGTTAAATTTTTTCCTTTCGTTTTTCCCTCCCTGCCAAAGGAAAAATTTGAGAATACTATCCATTTTGTGATGAAATGAAGCTAGAGCCTGGGCAAGGGAAAATTGGTATAGAGGAAGAGAGGAAAGGCCCGATTTGAGGAGCACCAATTGACCAACTGGGTTGAGCCAAGTGGTTCCCCACTTTTGGACTTTTCTTTTCATTTTTTCTAAAGTTGTTTCCCAAACATCAACTCTTGCATTTCCTATACTCACTAGCATTCCTAAATAGCTAAAATGGTCCCAATTTAACTTGCAAGGCACACCAAAAATGTTGGCAATGTTTTGGAGCATTTGAGCTGAGGTGTTCCATCCATAAATACAACTTTTGAAATGATTAATCATTCCCCCTGAATATCTCATGAATTTTTCTAATAAAGATTTGAATCTTCAAGCTATGATTGCGGATGCCCCTCCTATCAGTAGGGTATCATCAGCAAATTGGGAGTGATTGATGGTTTTCACTCCATCTTCAAATTTAATGCCAGTGATGAGGCCTGTCTACCGCTTATGGTCAAGGGCACAACTGAAGGACTCAGCCATAAAGAGGAATAGGTAGGGGGACAGAGGACAGCCTTGCCTCAATCCTCTTGAGGATTGAAAGGCAGGGCCGGGTCTACCATTGATAAGGGGAGCTATCCAAGGACCAGAGATACAAGCTCTTATGAGATCAAGAAAAGAGGAAGTGAAGCCCATTTTTTGAAGAACATCAAATAGAAAAGAATGTTTAACCCTGTCAAAGGCATTTTCCAAGTCCAATTTCAGGATGAAGCCCTTTTCATTTCTAGAATGGCTTGAGTGAATGGCTTCCTGGACTAAGAGAATAGAATCTGAAATTTGCCTATTTGCCATAAAGCCACCTTGATTTTCAGAGATTAACATTGGCAATAGAGGTTTGAGACGGGAAGCAAGGATTTTTGTGAAGATTTTATAGGAAGAATTACATAGGGATATGGGGCGGAAGCGGGAAAAATTAGAGGGGCAGTTCTCCTTTGGGATGAGGGCCAGATGTGTTGAATTTGTGTAGCCTCCTAATTTATTTTTCCTCTGAATCCATTTAAATTATTTGACGAGGTCCTTTTTGATCATTTCCTAGCACTCCATATAGAAACAAATAGGAAAGTCGTCCAGCCCTGGTGCTTTGTCAGGCTGGAGGCCCCAAATTGCTCCCTTGATTTGTTCTTCCTTTATTTCTTCTGTCAGCCTTTCATTTGTTTCTGCCGCAATCTTGTTTGGCAAATGATGTAGGAGATCAACATAGTTTTCTTCCTCCCCTGATTCGGTTAGGAGCTCTTTGAAATGTTCTGAGGCAGCATTTTTGATAGCAGCTTGATCATTATGTTGAATGCATACGTTATCTATAATCACTGTTATATTATTACTGATTTTCCAAATAGTGGCTTGCTTATGAAAAAAAATTGTGTTCCTATCTCCACTCTTCAACCAAGTCTGCCTTGATTTTATTCGCAATTTTTCTCCTCTTCTCTTCTAATACTATATAGCTGATTGTAAAGATTTTCTTCCTGATTTTTTTCGGCCTGATAATATTCTTGTTTCTCTATTGTATAGTGAATTTCTTCGATTTTGGCTTTCACTTCTCTTTTCTTTACTTCTGGCTCTTTATACTAAGTTTTTGCCCAATTCTTGAGAGCATTCTTTACATTTCTGAGTTTGCTTTCCCAAAAAAACTTGGAGAGCCTTCAACATGTTGACACTAAGTTTGCTAGATCAACTCTTTGGCTGCTTCAATGTCATTCCATAAAGGGTTGTATTTGAAAGGGATTGGGCCCAGGGGGAAATGAGATTCAAAGGTTAAAGCAGTGGGATAATGGTCTGAAGCAGCAAAAGGGAGGATGGAAGCGTTGACAGTTGAAAAGGTGGAGAGGAGGGACACATTTACTAGGATTTGGTCGAGTCTTTCCATAATATTGTTTCTCCCCAATCTGCGATTACTCCAAGTGTATTTACGATTCTTTGGAATGATATCTACAAGATCACCATGTTTCATTACATTTTCCAACTGATTTCTAAAAGGATTTGGGGTGAAGTTGCCTCCACGTTTTTCATTAGCATGTAAAATGAGATTTAAGTCACCTCCTAAAATGATGTTGTTGTTGTCTTCTTCTGCTGTCTTATTGCTGAGGGAATCCCAGCAAACTTCTTTATCCCTATAATGATTCGGAGCATAAACATATAGATTACAATCTGTTGACTACTCATAATGTTCTGTAGGACAATCTTGACCCAGTGCTGTTCTACTATTTCTACTGTGTTGTTCCATTCATGTTGAAGCCAAAGTGTAGAAATTCCTCCTGAGCTCCTCTGGAATCACATATACATCCTTTGTGGTGCTTATGTTGTTCAATAATCTTGTTCATTTCTAGCTGTCTCTACGTTGTTTCTTGAAGTAAAACAATGGTTGGTTTCTCTTGGTTAATAAGATCCTTTAAGGCATTTGATTTGGACGGGTGCCCTAGTCCCCTACTGTTCCATGAGAGAATTTTCATCATTTCAGGTGAGAGGTGCGAGGAGTTGCTCTCCCTCCCTTGTCTTTGTTTGCTATGTCCTTGTCTATTGATCCTTGAATATAGGATTTGATGGGGTTCTGGAGCCCCAATGCTATGTCTTTTGTGCATTTTCAACCCTGTGCTGTTTGAAAGACTTTCTTCCAGGCTTCTTTTGGTTGTCTAGAGTGGATCCATGCTCCTTAGAATTGCTTCTGGTGATTCTGAGAGGGAGAGGATTAGACAGGAGGGAAGAGTATATGACCTGGGGGAGGGGAGAAGAGGGAGGATCAGATTGAATCAAGGGAGCAGGGGATTCCTCGGGAAGAGAGAGGATGTGAAAGGGATTGGAGGAGGGAGAAGAAGAAAGGGGATCTGACTGGTGATCAGAAAATAAGGGAGGTTGTGGAGAAGAAGGGGGAGGAAATGAAGGCGGGGGAGATGAGGGAGGAGGGTTGGGGGGAGGCCAAGAGGATGGACCAGCTTCATGGGATAGTTTAGGGTTAGGGGCTGCCTTTTTTTTTTACGGTTTCCCATTGCTCTTCTTGTGGAGTATTTTCTACATTAAGAAGTTTAGTGCAATGATTAGCAAAGTGACTGTACTCGTGACATACCTTGCACTTGAAGGGGATCTGCTCATAATCAAGTTGTTGAATGTGCATCCAATCATCAACCTTGAGCTTGATGGCTTATGGCCTGCCTTTACCCAATCAACTTCTACACAGATGTGAGCACATGCCTGCATGTTATCTTTAGGTTCACTCTGATCAATGTATTTCCCAACAGCATTCCCAATAGCACGCACTGATTCATCTCCCCAGCAATGCAAGGGGAGGTGAGGAAGCCGGACCCAAACAGGAACCGCATTAGGAATGTCGAGCTCCGGGTCAAAGTCTGGAGTCCATTTATTTAGATATAAACCTCTGGAATCCATGAAATAAGGCCCATTACAGAAGATTAAATCCTTGTCTTCCTTTGTCTCAAAATGAAATGTAAAGTATCCCTTTCCACAAAATCTGATAGAGATTTTCCCTTGAATTTTGTCTGTCCAATTCCTTTCCACCCACCTCTGGACTGTTTTTGGAGAGGGCCAGAGTCCTGTAAATTGTCCAATAAGTCCTTTTTCTGCCAAGGCAAGGGCAACCATTCTAGGAAAAGTTGGAGGGAGAGATACTTCTTGTAACCCATCAAGTTTTCTCACAAACTTTGAGACTGTAGGACAAGCTCGCTAAGGAGGCATGGATTTGATCAGGGTAGAAAAGGCGTGCTAGAGAACTGCCTCCTCTGCTGGAACCTCTGGAGGGGCCATACTGAGAGGCCGAAGAGCGATTCAAACCACAGGTTGCAGGCAGCGGCGTGGCAGAGGAGCATGCGCGATGATTTTAGAGATTACTTGACAACTAATATATTGTTGTTATAATATGTTGTTAAAAAATAGGCATAATTGAAAATAGTTGAGCATAATTTGTTGTTACAAATAAAAATAATTGAAAATATTTTGACTCAACTCATTGAGAATTGTAGGGTGCATAAGAAAGAAGATAATTTCTTAGCAACTTGACAACTGATAATTTTTTTAGCATTATGACTCTTGGTTTGGTTTTTTATAATCTCGCCACACACCAACATGTTGTAGAAACAACAAAACTAACCTTGTTTTTTGTTGTTTTGTGGTCAGATGAGAGAGAGAGAGAGAGAGAGAGAGAATTCCTCCAAAGAAGACCAGCTACATGACCTCTTCCAAAAGCAAATAGTACTACAAAAGCCAAACATAAATCACCAAAACAAATCATGACAGAAAAATCAATAGAAATCAAGAAAATCGAAAAAACGCTCACGTTATACCTTCAAAAAATCTACAAAAAGTCTGAGAAGGAACAATTCCTGAAAATTCTGAGAACAACTCATGGTCAACATATATGTGTGTGTGTGTGTGCGTGTGTGTGTGTAAACACACACACACACACACACAAATTTCCAGTTGAACAACTTCTTCGTCCGAAAAAGTTTTTTGGCTGAACAATTTTTTAGCCGAAAAAGTTTTTTTAGTCAAAAAGTCTAGATGCTGGATTTTTCTCCCACTGAAAAAAATCCATTGGATGGTTGTCGTTAGTTTAAATAGCCTGTTTTCAACCAAACAATAAATTTAGTTGTTCGGCTGAAAAAATTCAAGTTCGGCCGAAAAATTAATCAGTTCCTAACTTCACATTTTCACAAATGTCGCATTAATAAAAATGATCTCTTTGTTGTTTTGTCAACTCTATAAAATCTTGTAATGTTGTTCCTAATTTACAATATAGAACAGATTAGAAGAGATTAGAAGAGATAATGTTCCTCTAGAGTTTAGGGTTATTGTGACAAGGTTATATGGGAACGTTATTACTAAGTTTAAGGCCACTAAGGGTTGGTCAAAATTAAATGCGATATCAAAGTCAAGTAAGGGTGTCTCTTATCCCCTACCTTTTCAGGCGTATACATTCATAAGCTAGAAGAGTGTTTGGAAGAGGGAGGTTGTGTTGGTCCCATGTTCACTAGTATTGTCATAACTCTTCTCCTTTATGATGACAATATTTTTCTTTTGGAAGGAGCCATTACAATCTTAGCAAGAAACTAAGAATCCTCTAATACTTTTTCTCTAAGATGGGTATGATTTTTCATACTGACAAAACTAAAGTCATGATGATTAAATCCAAAAGGATCACCTATGATACTTTTATTTATGAAAACAACTACTTGGAGGAAGTTCCTTCATACAAATATCTAGGAGTTGACATCCATCATAAGCTCAATTGGAATTATAACAATGAGAAAATGATAAATGGAGATTGGAAAGCTTAATGTGGGCTTGAAAAAAATTGTAAGCCAACAGAGCTTTGGATCTGAGATTAAAAAAGAAACTCCTCTTTGAGACTCTTATCACACCTATTATTTTATATGGATGTGAGGTTTGTGGTTGTAGTATATCTAGGGAGTCATGGAAGAAGATTGGACATCCAAAAGTAGTTTATAACTTGCAACTTCAAGATTAAAGGAAATACTCCCTACCCTATCTTCCTAGCTCAAGCAAACCTTTCCCCCATTTAAAGCATGGCTATGAGTGGGTATCTTATGTATAAGAAGAAGTTATACAGCATGGAAGCTAAGAGGTTTTCTAAAATGTCTTCAACTCTAGCTGAAACCCCCTCTTTTGGCTTAAGCGGGGATGACATACGATGTTGAGTCTTCGCTGGACCATTTGGGGGTAAAGGAGGAGATCATCTTGTGGAATAAAGATAATATTAAGAATATTATTACTTCCAAATTTAAGGAGAAATTGTGGGGCAATAAGAGTTAGAGGAAAAAATGAAACCAATATATTATAGTGAGGTGATCACCCCCAATCTCGAAAACTAAAATTATCTCTTTGTCTCGACTATTATTAAGAAGGAATGAACATTGGCGTGATATGAATTAATTCTCATGAGCTTCATAGTGAAACTGGGCATTGGTCAATTCCCAAAATGCCATGGGATGAAAGAGTCTCTCACTTGTGTGATACTAAGAAGGTTGAAAATGAAAAGCACCTTATCGTAGATTGTCCATCTTATATTCACATTCAATCTAATTTTCAAAATATTAGTCACACTCCTAAACCTTCTTAACCTTTTAAGTCAATAAATCCATAATGATATAGGAACACTTCTTTTCAATATATATATATATATATATATATAGAGAGAGAGAGATATATATATATATATTAAATAATTCCAATTAATTTTCTTAAAATCCAACAAACTGTATAGATTTTAATAAACATTAATCATTATCATTATATAACAAATAATTTTATGGGGTTGGTTAGGCACTACTCGACTTACCTTCTTCTCCGACTTAGCTCTACCTTCAATCCTAACATGCGAAATATCCCTGAATAACAACATACATAAGGACAATAGCGTCACTCAACATCCAATCCCAAATATAGGTATCAATCCCATGTTGAGTAGGATAGCGAAACCAAACCTTTAAGATTGGATAACAAGCACTATAATGAAGAACCTTCTTCTTATTATTAGGATTTGAAAAATTAATCATTATTATTATATAAAAAATAATTTTAACATATCATCATCAAATTTGTTTCCCATTTGAAAACAAGTAAAACCTTAGATTTTGACTTGCATTTATATTCTACTTCCTCTTCAAAGTTTCCCTTTATCTGTATGAATGTGGAAAAATATACCATAATATAATTTCAATTATTGTGCCGACTTTAGCTTTATAGATAACTCATCGTCATCATCAAATTTGTTTCCCATTTGAAAACAAGTAAAACCTTAGATTTTGACTTGCATTTATATTTTACTTCCTCTTCAAAGTTTACCTTTATCTGTATGAATGTGGAAAAATATACCATAATATAATTTCCATTATTGTGTTTACTTTAGCTTTATAGAGCTTTATAGATTATTGTGCTGACTTTAGCTTTATAGAGCTTTATAGATAACACTCATCATCATCATCATCATCATCAAGATAAAAACCCACCCACCCAATAGTTACAATGATCAAGATAACTCAACCCACGAAGAATAGAGAATAGACAATTACAGGGACCATCTTAACATATTTCTTTTATATATATATATATATATATTATAATATTAATATTAATATTAATATTAATATTAATATTAATCTAGTACTAGTACTCCTATTAGTATTAATAGGATGTGTTATTCGAGGATTAGAATATCCTAATAACTTTTAGTTACATATCAACATTCCAATAACTTTTAGTTACATATTCTACTTTTCCACGTTAGTCATCATGAAATGGAATAGTTCATTCCTCTCCATGTCCATACAATTTTGATTGGCGCGGGGAATATTTTTAAAAGGGGATAATTTTAACATGGAAAATTCGTGAATATAAAATAAGAGTTTTATGTTCACCAAAATATAAATGGAAATTATTTTGGTTAAACTTTTAATCCGGAGTTAATAGAGTTTTGCAATATTATAATTTATTTATTTTTAAATGGAAAGTATTTAGAAGGTATTTTTATATAATTAAATTAATTTATAAGATTAATTTTTTTATTATTATAATAATACATGATTGTGCTTTGATATTTATTAATTACTATATTAATTTTTTTTAAATGTTTAATAATATAATTGAAATTGTGAATATCATTTTTTTTTTTTTAATGTTTGATTAATATAATTGAAATTGTGAATAATATATATATATATAGTTTGGACAAAAAGACTCAACATCATTAAAAAATATTTATTATACATTCAAAGTATTATATATTACAGTTTTTTTCTGAAACATTTAAATTGAATTTTTATATATTGGGAAACTCTATCACAAACCATTTGTCTTGAGTTGTTAAGCCATTTCCTTATATTTAAGGAAGATGAGCTCTTAGCCAAACAGAAACAATTTTCAAATTTAATTTATATTTAAAATAAATATTATAATTGTCTGGTCAACTAATTCTTATAAATACTAATCACAAATATTACAAATCTACCATGATATTTTATAAAAGGAAAACCAAAAATAAGATAAATAGACATATAAACAAATGAAAAAAATGGTACTCAATGAATCGTTCAAGATTTATCTCTCATCAAATTCTAAAATATATTTTATATTTTAACAATGTTTAATTTTATTATCATTTGGTATAAAATTACATTTTGTAGATATATGACTAGCATGTATTCAAAGATAAGGATCACATGGGTTTGTCACAGTAGTGGCTTATACTCATCATAACTGAGCAAAAAAATGACCAAAACCTAGCAAAAATGCCTAACAACCTATATAGTTGTAGAGATCATCAACTTTTCCTTTATTCCCTCTCTTCTCTTTTACCACCTTCCAAACCCCTGGGACAAGTTGGACAATAACCAATGCCATATTAATCGAATTTGGTATAAGGGTGAGCTCCTTTTATAATTTTGAGCTCTCTAGTAAATGAGATCTCTTAGCTCCTTGTATCATGTCATCTTGACCAAAACCTAGCAAAAATGCCTAACAACCTATATAGTTGTAGAGATCATCAACTTTTCCTTTATTCCCTCTCTTCTCTTTTACCACCTTCCAAACCCCTGGGACAAGTTGGACAATAACCAATGCCATATCAATCGAATTTGGTATAAGGGTGAGCTCCTTTTATAATTTTGAGCTCTCTAGTAAATGAGATCTCTTAGCTCCTTGTATCATGTCATCTTTTGTTGCTACTGCTTCAATGAATGCAAGATTTGGTGTGATTGTCATCTTTATGTTCTAATTAGGATCTATGGTTCATGGAAGGTGCTAAACTTGTGTGATTGTTTCAATCATTTCCCCATTTTCTTTGTTGGGTGGATCCTTTTGATCGTCCTCTTTTGCATCATCTAAAAGAGGGGGCTCATATGGTTGTCAGATCTTTGATTTAACCCGCTACCCTTTCCTCTTATTTGTTGAATTTTTTGCCAATGAATAATTGTTTTGTAAATGTCCTGATAGGTTACATATACAACATCTAAAAGCCATAATTTTGTAATCAAGACTTTGTATCCATTGGAAATATTCATTCTTGAACTATATGTGATCTAGCAACCCCTAGCTAAGATCGATCTCCACACAAATGCGAGCATGTGTGAAAATCCCCTTTGTTATTCTCTCACTGTCTATTTCTATAAATACTCCCAGTGCATTTCTCAGGACTCACATTACTTCGATCATCAATCAAGTTGCCCCCTGGGACAAAAACAACTTTATTTTTTATTTAATTTGTTACTAGACAATTTTTCCAAACTTGTTTATACATAAACAAAAATAAATAAAAGATAATTCAACTATTTTATATTCTAATGATAATATTGAAAATATTTATAATAATTTTAAAATAAGCCCACCCTTTCATCACCATCTCTATCTATTAGGTGTCGTGTAAAAAGAATAATAAAACTACCAACCCCCAGGTGTCATATAAAAAGAATAATAAAACTACTAACTCCTTGCCACACCCTAATACATAGCAGCTGGTAATTATTTTTCTATTAAGACTTCGATTAACTATTTTGTTATGAGATTTCTATTTTTTTTATCTTAAGAGGGAAGCTCGCATAATTAAAACAAAATTAGTTAATTTTTCTTATATATAAATATATTGTATGTATGAAGATATATATGTTAATAGATGTACAGACATGACTGAAAATTCAAAAAGGAGACACCTTAAACAAAGCTTTCTAACTAATAGACAATTAAGAAGTTATGGTTCTTGGTTTCCTCTCCTGGGAGATAAATGAGTCTCAAGGGAAAGGAAAAGGCTTCTTGCTTTTATTCTTTTTATGAGAGAAAATAAAGGAAAGGAGATCACACCAAAAAGAAGCTGTTGTAGGCTATAGGTGGAGGGAATTTCCTGATCTGGGTTGGACCCAGTGGAAAACTCCATACCAAAAACTTTGGACTAGACTCTGAGAGGCCTTGAGGTTTGAAAGTTGACCCAATTGGGAACTGCTCTGGTAGTGGAACCTCAGGGGAAATTCGGATGTCATTGCCAATCTCATTGGAAGGGTTGAGGGTGCTCTTCTAATTGAATTATTTCAAGCCAAAAAAGCATATAAATACTTTACTGTAGTTATTAAATAGTTTTGTTTAGGTATTGTAATTATTATAACATCTGTATGAACTCTTTCTTCTATAAGAAAGATTAGAAGTATACAGATTAAGGAAAAGAAAAATAAAATAGTAGGGTTATGTGTTTAATATTTAACTGAGCCCTATGGGAGCATCTACTCCGTAGGTACTATTTGAATGGTTGTAGACAAAAGAAATATAGTTACGAGTAATACAGGTTGATAGGGAAACAAGCTGAGGATTGGTTTGGCAGTATCAGTTAGTCAATCTTCAAGCTGAGGATTGGTTTGGCAGTATCAGTTAGTCAATCTTTAGACAATAAGTCTGAAGCCAACAATCGAATATATGGCTATAATTATATATGTATTGAGAGGATAAGTCTGAAGCCAACAATCGAATATATGGCTATAATTATATATGTATTGAGAGGATATGGGTAAATAAAGGTACTCTGTTATAGATTAAAATATACTTGCTGCAGGAATTGTCAAATAGTGCAATAGACAAGATAACCAAGACCTTTACAGAGAATATGTACATGACAAATATATCACCCAAAATTTAATGTGTATCCACCAAATAAATTATGCAAGAACAATAGAACTAGAATTCCATTAAAATGTTGTTCTCAGTAGAGGAGATTGGGTTCAAATAACATAACAGATTTAATCCATGTTGAGTAATAAAAAACTGGACAAGTATTTTGACAGTAAGAGAATATAAAGAAAACTCTATAAAACCCTTAGCATAGTAACCCAAAAACTTCGCACAGCACAACAGAAAGAAAAAATATTCATATAATATGTTATCATTGGAAAAAAACTACTGCTAGGCATTGGAAAAATGGGTAAAATTTAAATTAAAATTCAACCTGTAAACCGAACTTTCCACCTCTAATAGAAGCATTCATGTTCGACATGTTCATAACAAGATAGTTTTACAAAATATGGGCCATGATAATTAAAATAAAACGGCCATGAACATTGGGCCTCAGTTATTAAATTAATTTTTATAGCATCGTTTCCTAAAATAAGATGTAACAACGCCACACTAAATTCTCCGAACGAGTCGGCACGGCTGAACCCTAACCCTATTCCACGCACGGAAGCTAGAAAGGAAAGTTGAAGCTCGAGGTGAATCCCTCAGGGTTTTCTGGGGATACCCAGTAACCATAGCGGCAATCAATTCCTTACATATGCTAAAGATGCACAGAGTCTAGTACACTTGAAAATGCTAGAGAATTATATTTGTAACATCACAGAACAAGGAAAACAATTTATGGAGATGTCATAGTAAAACAAGATGAGTTGCAAGGCAACTAGTCCCTGCCTAGGGGTAGGGTCATATGGAGCAGAGCCGACGTCCAAGGTCCCCTAGCTATGTTGTTGTTCGTAAAACAGGAAAGGTTATTAGCAGAAAGAGCTTCATTGCTGACTTCAGTCCGCCTGCTGGCCAACCAGATAAAGAATCACTTCCAGCATCCAATGAAAAGAGCTGCATATCGAAGAACTTTGCACTGGAGCAATAACACATTGAACTGCGCATCAGAGAGATAACCAGATCGACTCTGACCCCTACTCGAAGGCGTGGTCGCATAATCACACGTCAAGTACAAGCTACTTTTCAATTATGGCTACGTTTATCTAGTTAGAACATATGTTTATTCTATTGATATACTGATTAATTTATTGGATATTTATATTTGGAAATGCCTACTGCTAGAACTTCTCGTGATTTCAACTCATAGTGAATAGTCCACTAGATATTTGTAGCTGGAATTGCATGTTGTTAGAACTTTTACTTATATTATTTGCATAGTAAATAATTGTTTGGAAAATTGTATTTTGAAAACATGCAGGCTATTAGAAATACTCTGAAATCTGTACAATTAGAATTATGTTATACAACTACAGTTTTCTGTTATTACAAATGATCCGTGAATAAATGATAAAATAGCCATGATTAAAAAAGTGTACAACTAGAGATACATTTACTATTTCAACTGCCGGAACTATACTAAGTATTATCATTCCTCTAATAACTCATATATCTAGTGAACAACTACTTGGTTATTTATGTTTCAGACTGCATGTCTTTAGGAAGTACTTTAAAACTTACATTGCTTGGAATAGTACACTTGAGGTTTTTTACCATTTCACCTCGCCAGTACCTTGCTGATTTTGCATTTATACTAGAAGATAACTGCTTACGACTATACCCTGATTTATTCCTCAAGAGAATGAAGTTAAGTGTGAAAATATGGCATGGATATGGGGGGATCAAAGACGAAGTTAAATGCGAAAATATGGCATAGATATGGGGGAATCAAATAGGAGATTGATTTCACTAGGTTATAGGTGGGTATCTAACAACAGAGGGAAGTAAATTAGATGAATGAAGTTTTTCTTATATGCATATACGAAAAAAAAGAATCTTGGGGTAGATATAACTATAGGAGGGTAGGAATAGCTATTAATAGAATGATTGTCACCAGGCGTAACGCCAGTCTCAATTGAAAGAAAATGAAAAGTATGAGATCCACCATCCATTAGGATAAATAAGAGTAGGTTCAGTACACTCTGTTAGAGTCGATTGCCTCCTAGTTTTTCCAATAGAAGACATGGGGTGACCTAATACATTCGAGTGGTGTCCTGAGAGGGAAAGTGATCAAGGGAGGGTTTGCATAAACAAAATTAGGGAAGCCTATAAGGTAGGTTGATAACCTCCCAATTTCTTCAATTAAGAGGATAGTGACTTAGTTATAGCAGTTGCGTCATATATAAGAAATAAATAAAAACTAGAGCAAAAACGCCCTCACCATTTGAGAAATAAATAGAACTGGAACAAGATGCACATAAACATAATTAATGAGATGAATTCGGAAAGAAAAAGAGATAACATTACTTCATTCTTCTACACTGATATGAAGTGTAAACCATATGCATTAGATAACTTAGGAAATTAATAAGATGAATTCGGAAAGAAAAAGAGATAACATTACTTCATTCTTCTACACTGATATCAAGTGTAAACCATATGCATTAGATAACTTAGGAAATTAATAAGATGAATTCGGAAAGAAAAAGAGATAACATTACTTCATTCTTCTACACTGATATCAAGTGTAAACCATATGCATTAGATAACTTAGGAAATGTTGACAAATTAAATACTGCAGCCGTTCAAAACCATAAACGGAAGTTTATATACCAACAAAATGCACAGGCACTGTACTGACCCTTATCCTCCCGTGAAATAAATTTGTGTACACAACTTAGCAGTGCCCAAGTAAATAGGGCTATGCCCATTAATCCCGGAAAACGATTCAAACACATCATAGACTTCAACAAACAAGTAAAAATCAAATTCTGGAATAACATTAACCATCAAAGATCTGGGTTCGTCGAGAAGGCATATAGCCATAACCTCTTACTAAAATGTACCCTCAGTTGCAACGATTATGGGACAGTGAAAAGTTAAAACCCTGCTACTGTAGAAAAATAACATAGGATACATAATGTCTAATCTAAATAGCTAAACTGGGAAATGGGAAAGACCCAGAAATAGTGACCATCCTGAGGTAATACGAATACAATAAAATCCAGCTAAGAAAGGATTGTAGGAAGAACACGCGTCCACATGCATGATAGACAAAACAAATGCAGCAATCAGTACCTCGTAGATAGATTAGGAAAAACAAATCCACCGACCTGTGTGGTTGGAGAACTGATTAGTTTCTCATTCAAATATTTAAGGTAGCTCAATAGAAAAGTATGGTCGGATCAATACCTGCAATATAACCTGTAAAAACGTGTAAATAAGTATAGGGACAACAAAAATTCTAAAAGACAGAAATAAATGGAAACCTGGGGCACAACTAAAGGGGAATAATTACCTAGAGCACGGTAGCTAGACATGAGTGCCTCGGATTCGTTACTGCAAGCGATTAGAAGATTAGTCCTTACCACGTGCATTGCATGCAAGCCATGTGCTTGGCAGCAGGGAGGTGATCTGTGACATTATATCATTCCAGCCATTATGAGGCTGGTTATTCAACCTTCGCCTCTGCTTAACGATTCTTGCCAGACGATTCTTGCCAACGCTAGATTGGGAAATAACCAGAGAAATTCAGCTTATTGGATGAATTAACGCAGGCGTAGATGTACCTGAACTTGAACATTTAAATAGGTTTCCCGGTTGTCCATTTATAGCGAATGCATCTGAAATGTTGGGGCCAGTGAACTTGAACATTTAAATAGGTTTCCCGGTTGTCCATTTATAGCGAATGCATCTGAAATGTTGGGGCCAGCTCCTGTTCGGGTTTCCTGCGAATGCAAACAGGGTCAATAGCTGGAAGCCATGAACTGTGTGCGTGCCACCAGAGAGTCCCTTCTTGACCAGCGATAGTAAATCTATATGTATAACTTCGACCTGGGCGAATGGGGCATTGTGTTATGAATTCAGGTCCATCTTGGCGCACTCCATGCCTGCAATTACATGTAGAAACGATTTTCCCATGAGGTACATGCTGCTACATGTCTTTTAAAATTCAAATCAGAGATACGAGTTTAAATTGCAGTATATCAGGATGATCTACTTGACGAATAACTGCTTGCATAACATTTTCTCAGGGTTAATTATTTCCCAATCAATATTATTTTGTTTTTAGGTACTATACCTGCACGCCATTAGAATGAACAGCCATCTCTTAAGCAGGTAACAGATAATGCATAATTATGCATACTGTTCAAAAAGCATTAAAAAAAATGCAAAAACACTTGAAATAACTTAGATTGTCTCAGCAAATAAAACCCTCATCATATCCTCAATGCAAACCATTTCACTTTTGTGCTTGTATGAACATGATGCCTAGATTTCAAGAGACTGAAATCCCAAGTCTGCGATGACTAATTTATCAGTGATATTTACTATTTTAGGATGCAACTTAGCAATTTTGCAGACTTACTAAAAACTAAATTGATGTATTATGGAAGTTCTGTTTTGCCCTTCATCACTCTTTGTACTCTCAGATTCCTACTAAATTGGCAATTAGTCCAAAAGGCAATATATACATACTACTCTAAGGGCTCTATACTGAACAGAATCTGTAACTGATATTGACTATGAAGTCTAACAAAGCCGGTATTAAACAGAGTTCCCCGTTACAGTGAAGACAGAGTGTGGAAGTGAAAGCACGGACGGGGCCAACGAAAGAAAAGGGAATTCTGTAGGACTCGTTAGAGTGAAGAAACAGCATGGAAGTGAAATTACTGCTGGGGACGAAGAAGAAAAAGGGAATTCTGTGGGACTCGTCACAGTGAAGCAAGAATATGGAAGTGAATTCACTACATGGTTTAACGAAGGAAGAGGGAATTACGTAGGACTGGCAGAGGCTGCTAGCTTGAACATGAATGCCACAACAAACGTAGAGAATAGGGGTGGAATGGCTGCACTGGCCACTGTAGGAGGGAATACTGTAAGAGTGACCGAGTATGGAAATGAAAGCGTTGCGGTGGCCAGAAAAAGGAAAATGGAATTCTGCAGGACTGGTTACAGTGAAGAAAGAGAACGGAAGTGAAATTACTGCTGGGTTTGATTTACCTGAATGATCTGCGCCCTCTGCACAGAAATCCCGCCACAGTCTCAGCATTTGAGGCCTGTTCTGCGCCCTCTGCACAGAAATCCCGCCACAGTCATTTGAGGCCTCAGGTTCATTCGAGCATGCTTTCATTCGGTCCAGCTCCAGCTATTAGTCTTTATCCGACAGCATCTGTTCTGCATGCAGAGTGACACATTGCAACAGCGATATCAACCGGTTCAGCCTCCTCTGATAGCTCAAATGCAATAAGAACATAAAATGCCTCAGATTTAATGCTGGCATTAGTCCAGCATTAGTTCAAACCCGTTGACGGTTAGCGAGAATGCAGGGCCATAATTTCCAAGTTAAGGTATGTTCGGGCCTCTTCCGCCTCGGGAAGAGGCCAAATAAGATGAGAAACGTTAAAGCGGAATGCGACTTTGGTTATGTTCACAGAACACCTCACACGACTTTAGTATAAGCGGTGTATAACAGATGGGGAAAGCACTCAACTAATGCTAAGTCGGCATTGAACGATTACAATAGTCCCTGCCGGATGCCAGATGGCAGGGACTAATAAGGCTATAATAACTTGAATAAAACATATAGATGACCTGAGCGAAAGGGTGAACAAATTCTCTGTGTAAATAGTTGGAACATGCAAACAAGGCAAAACCCCTTATTAGACTCTCATAAGAAAAACGAAACAAAAGAAGATATTGGAAAGCTTCATAATCGAATCCACTTACCTGTAGAGAATTCGTCCCATGAACCCTCATTAAAATACGTGTGATTCCATCGGTGGATTTGTAACTTGATGACAAATTCAATCTCATAATAACCTTCCAGGTGTAAAGAACCCTCAATTAAAGTAGCCCAAACGAGAGAAGAGATTACTCGAGGGTTACATGCGCGCATGTGGCACCATTGAAGAGGTAGTTTGTTGAGTGAAGTCCAAACCAAACCAAGTTGCAGAGTGACACCTTTCCCCAGAGTAGCAACCAAATGAAGTCACAAGCGAGGGTTTGGGAGGGGTAGAGCCCTAACTACTCGTTTTGGCAGCAAAACTGGTGATCCAAAAGATCAATCAACGATGTAGGGAAGCCAAGTGTCCAACACATGACCACTGGATGGGAGTTCTAGAAACTTCTAAGTGGGCTATGTAAATATATGAAATGAAGTTTAATTCATATCTTCGATTGCCAACATATATATCTATAACCATGTAGACTGTGTAGTACATGTATATTAAAGTTTTGTATGGTAGTTAAGACCTTGATTAATGGAACATAAATTAACCATTATTTCCTATAACCTTTACCATGTCAAATTTATATTAACGATGCAACTCGAGGCTCTGCTCTATCATAATTATAGTTCGATAAAGTGATTTTTTTTCTGTTAGTTGGAAGGGTTACAGTTCGTATCAGATCCAAGTTATAAATCTGAGGCTTGAATGGGAAACAGAGAATTTATAGGAGTGATATTGTTTTAACAATAGTGTTGTTGTTACACAGAGAAAGTGAAGAAGTAAACAACATGAGAAGAGGAGTGGGAGTCACCCCACCAGAGAAATCGTCAAGAGCAGTTGGGCCTGGATCCCACATGGAAGCCCCACCATAAATGTGGGTTCATCTAGGAAAACACACTTCTAATACAAATGAAATGTTAATGATGACAATACATCAACTGCAAGCTGAAATGACAAATATGAGGGCTGATAATGAAAGGTTGAGGCTTGAGTAGGAGAGAATTATGAAGAGTGATGACAGCTCAACCGCACCTTTACACAATTCGCGCGTGGACCCATAGGTTATGGGCCCACGTATACATTGGAAGCATTTTAATCAGTGGACTTCACAACAAACTTGACTAATCACTGTCAACCGCGTGTCGCACAACTGGCATATTCATTTTAACACTTGACTTTTGTTTGCCCAAATCTCCACTGTCGATCTGTCCCATCCGATCCAATGGTTATTTCGCAATAACTCGCACCAACTAGCCCAGCCGATCTCCGCCGTTGATCAATCCCACTTGATCCAACGGCTATCGCGTCACCCACTTGCCAACTAGCTTGGCCAATCTCCATCGTTTATTTCTCCTACCTCAATCCAACGATGATCATGTCATATCATGCGATTACATGTGATATTAGATCGAGAGAGCATGAGAAAAAGTGGTTTTCTCTTTCCATCGTGTGCTATGTGTCGGCCACTAAGGGTAATTACGTGAATTTTAGAAATACCTTTTCCAGCCTTTAGGGCACATGAGATACCACTTGCCATCTTTCTGAATACTACCCACATGCTTAATTCACACTTTTAAGGAAGATGCTTAAGGAATGATTTAGCGCTTAATCTCGATTTAATCCTTCAATGCTAATCGACTATGATTATGAATAAAACACATAGACATAAATTAATACCCGATAAGGGTCCAGAATGCCAATACATAGCTACAAATGAATTTCTACACCCGAATAGTGCGTCCACACCACACTACAATCAATTATTCAACAAACTGTAAATTACATAAAAAATATTAGATATGCCCCATGGAGTGGCGGCCCTCTACTAGGTCTTACATCGATCCTGGGCCTCCTCTACTACGCACTCACACTTACAGTTAAATAGAGTAACACAATACGGATCAAATCAAGTGAGATCCAATCAATCCCTATCTTCACTCACATCCCTCAAAATCTATGTAAGATAACAAATTACAAACAAACTCAATAAGATTTGGAGGAAATCTCATCCTCATGCCATGCATTCTCCTTTGGAAGGTTCCAAAAATTCGATTTTGACATGGGTCGTTGATGCTCCTAAATCAGACTCCCGAGGTACAAAAATTTTATGACCTCATGGTCATATGCCTTCTTCATCCTTTAGCAATTCTACCCACATCCTCTGTGGAATTTCCTTTATGGTCTTTCCGTGAGTTGCAACAAAATCTCTGCAGTAACAAATCCTCCCTGCTACATGATACTTCACTAAGCTTCTCTCCTCTGAGCTTAGTCTTTTGGCATCTCTCTGGTTCTCTCTTCTTTACAACCAATTGAGAACTCCTGGCTCTAGGTTGCTGAAATCTTCTCACCTTCTTCTATCGCTATTTGTACGAAAATATAAAGACCATAAACTCTCCAATCTTCAATATATCTATAAATTTTATTTCTTTTATTAATAAATTGCTTGAAGTGGTCGCGTTGGCTCAGGCTATGGAATGTTTCCCTCTTTGAGGGTTTTAACCACGTCAAGAATATTGGTGTATTGATCTATGATCTGTTTGTGAGCAGTGTCCTTTGGTGTTCTATCTGAGGAACTTACCTTGTAAATTCCTACGTGGTATCAAAGCTATTTGAGGTCCGCATCCGTTGGTGATCCAAATCGAAAGCCTGTACAACTGCATCTGACTATCATTTCCTAGATCCACTATTTCTGACTGCTTTTGGGATGAAAGGATTGCTCTATTGTGTTAGGATCATCTGTTCCAGTGAGGAACTCCTTTCTTTTCACACGAAAAGGTTTTCGGTAGCCCTAGCTACATCATTTTTAAGATCTGTAGGTATACAATTTTTATTTTTAGTTTTAGTCATTTATCTCTCTATTTATTTCATTTTATTTATCTCTCTGTTGTTTATTACCGGATCTATACCTTTCATTTTTGTGTATGCTCTTTGCCCCGCAACTTTGTGTGATCTGAGAAAATCAGAAACAGAAAGGAATGATTTTTCTCATGTGTATGCTCTTTTCCGCTGCGCCTTAGTGTGATCTTAGAAAATCAAGAACATTGAGGAAAATATTTAGTTTCCGGTGAAAGCTAACTTCAAGCCATAAGGTTTGGTTTCTTTTGCATGTCCGTGTTGGGTTGTGTGGTTTTTTTGTATTGTATGCAAAAAAGGCTTTTTCAAGAAAGCACACACCACAAAGCTTCAGTGACTTAAAAAAACCCCTTCCTCTTTTCCTAAAACTACTAACCTTTTAAACTAACTCACTTGGTCCAAAGTTACTTTATGAGAATAGAGGTTTTGAGTTTGACCCTTTTTTTTTATTGAGTTACTTTTTCAAAAAGCACATGTAACTTATGTTTTAAAGTCACATTATGTAAAATTGTTCTCACCCATTATAAAAAGTAAGTCACTTATAATTATAAAGTCTCTTTATCTTTTATTTAAGTTACAATTTAGTGGGTAGCTCATAAAGTACCATTGTAAAAGTGACTTTCACTTATTTATAAAAGTGGGTCACATAAAATCTTCTTTTTAAAAGTGAACTAATTACATTAAGGTTGGAGGTGGGGGGTGGAGGAGGGGGGGTGGGGTGGGATTTTTTTTTTAAATATAACATTATCATTCACTTCTGCACATTCATGCACTTTGTTGGCATGTTCAACAACTTTTCTTAAAAAAGCCATAACTTCTTCATCCGGAAGCCATTGTCAGAGCCATTTTTTTAATCTGCCTAATTTTTCAAGATTTTTCCATTAGAAAACTTATTTTCAACATCTACATCTTCAGTTTCTGTTAAAATGGAAATTCCATGCCAATTTATTCTTGACAACGCCAACTACTTCCAATGGTGGTCCTACATTGTGGATTTACTTAGAAGTAAAGGTCTTTACAGAATAGCCTCCAGCCAAGAAACTAAACCTAAAGATGAAGATAAGGCAACCAAATGGTAAAATAAGCAAGATCAAGCACATAGGTTGATAGGGATGCCTATTTCTCTAGACCTTAGATTCCATATCACAAAACTTGATACCCCTAATGAAGCAATGAAACAACTCACTAAATTTTTTGGAATTAAAAATGAAATTAGACCCCATCAACTCGAAAATGAGTTTCTTACGTTGGACCCCAATAACTTTTCTTTCATTGAAGATTTTTTGTCCAAGTTCAAGACCCTTAGACTTCTCTTGAAAGGTGTTAAGGTTAAGAAAGAATATGGTAGCCTTATTTATTTCATTATTACTAAGTTGGGACCAGCCTACTCTGTGTTTGTTTCCACCTTCCATTCTACTAGAGAAGCCTTTATTCCTCAAGGACAATACTACAAGCCCCCCTCTTTTGATGTCTTTTGTGATTCTTTAATAAGAGAACAAGAAAAACTCTTACATCTTGGTCTTCTTAATCTTGGAAACTCTTCTAAGAAAGCCTTAGCTGCCTAGCAACAACCAAATTCAAAGAATCCTAAGAAGCAGTATCCTAAAATGAATGGTCCTAAACCAAATAAGGGTCCTAAGCAATTTCATTCTCAAAATGAAAAATCAATTCAACAAAATGATAAGGCAAATAAAAGAAAAAGGAAGAAGACTGATAGACATTGCAACTTTTACAATCGATATGGCCACTTCGAATCTAAATTCTTTAAGAAGATGGAAGCCTTGGAAGCAGCAATGAAGAAGCTTAACATCACTTTGGAGCACTCTTCAACTTCAACTTCAACTTCATCTTCAGGAATATCACTTTCTACATGTGGTTGTCAAGCATCTCAGTCTGGTTATGCACTAAATGTATCTTCTTCTTCTCATTCTCATGAGTGGCTCATTGATTCTCCAAAAATATATATGTTGGTGATGACATATCTCTTAGTGTTGTAGGGACTAGAACTATTCATCTAGACAATGGTCAATTTAATGATGTTTTCTGTGTTCCAAACTTATCCTGCAACCTTCTATCTGTATATCAGATAACTCATTCGGGTGAAGGTAAAACTGTTGAATTTTCACCTCACAATGTTGTAATTAAGGACCTAAGAGATCTTAGAAATATTTTAGCTACCAGCATTGCTGATGATTCTACAAGGTTGTATAAGTTTAACAACTTTGGGTCAGTAACTCTTCCCTCGATATTTGTTCCTCATAATTATGAAGTGAGAAAACTTTGGCATGAGCGATTTGGTCACTTAACCTATCGCTCCCTTCAAATTCTATGTAAAGAAAATATGGTGGCAGGTCTTCCTATGGTATCTTGCAGAGATGGTGTTTGTTCCGAATGTGTACTCGGAAAACATCATCGAGATAGTTTTGAAAAACGTGCCTCTTGGCACGCCTCATCCCCTTTACAGCTTGTGCATAATGATTTACGTGGTCCACTTCCAGTTGTTTCATTCTCTGGCTACAAGTATTTCTTAACTTTCATTGATGATTTCTCCAAATGCACTTGGGTATATTTCTTAAAACTCAAGGGTGAAGTATTTAACATGTTCTTGGCCTTTAAGGCCTTTGTTGAGAAACAATCTGGACATCAAATTCTTAAGCTAAGATCTGATAACGGTAGAGAATATGTTAACAACAAATTCATCAACTTTTGCACTCAGCATAGAATTCAAATGAAACATATTGTTCCATATACTCCACAACAAAATGGTGTAGCTGAAAGGAAGAATCGCACCTTAAAGAAAATGGATAATTGTATGCTTCAATCTAAAGGACTTAGTCTTAATTTTTTGGCAGAAGCAATTAACTGTGAAAATTAAATAGTAAATCACACTCCTACTAAGGTTTTAAAGCATATCACTCCTGAAGAAGCATGGAGCTCAATTAAACCAAATGTAAGTCACTTTCATGTTTTTGGAAGTGAAGCATGGGCCCATATTCCAGATGAGAAACATAAAGCTTTAGAACCTAAGAGTGAAAAATGTATTTTTGTTGGATATTCTGAAGATGTCAAAGGATATAGACTTCTTTCACCTAAGTCCAAAAATTTTATCACTAGAAGAGATGTAAAGTTTGCTGAAAATATATTGGCCTACGAGCCTAGTTCGACAGATGTGCCTCCTCTCTCTATCCCTTCTTCTTCTGAAAATATTTCTTCTTCAAATGATGACAGCGAGGATGACAATCCTCCCCCACCTTCTCAGGATCCTCCCTCAGATCCTCAACTTCCAAAATGGGGTTGTGCTACTTGGGATGCAGCAGGTGCTCTTGCAGGTGATCCTACAGATCAGCAACGTAAACATTCTCATTTCAATAGAGCCTCTTCTTTACTGGCTCAAGCTTCAGCGAATTATGATCGTGACACCTTTGCAAAAGCTTCAGGCCATCTAGATTGGGACGTACCTATGAATGAAGAATATTGTTCATTATTGGCAAATGATACATGGGATCTTGTTCCTTTTCCAAAGGGACTAAAACTAGTTAGATGCAAAGACTAGTTGGACTAGATGGAAAAATTGATAAACATAAAGCTCGTCTTATTGCTAAGGGTTTTTCATAATTTCAAGGCATTTACTATACTAAAACCTTCTCCCCTATTGCCAAAATGAACTCTATCCTCCTTGTTCTTTCCCTTTTTGCATCTTTCAAATGGGAATTCCATCAGATGGATGTTAAATCTGCCTTCTTGCATGGGGACTTGCATGAAGAAATATATATGGAACAACCTCCTGGCTTTTTACAAATAGACTCCAACCTTGTATATCGACTTAAGAAATCCCTTTATGGTGTCAAGCAAGCCCCTCGAGCTTGGTATGCAAAAATGGATAGCTTTCTTTTAGATACTAGCTTTTCAAGGTGTCATTTTGATAATACTGTCTACACCAAGAAAGTGGGTAAGTCCCTTATCATTGTTCTATATGTTGATGATATTATCCTTACTAGTAGTGATCCCAACCTTATAAACCATGTGAAGCCAGCCTTAAAAAGAATTTTGAAATGACAAACTTAGGACACTTGCATTTTTTTCTTGGTCTTCAAGTTTTGCAATCGAAGGAAGGTATTTCCCTTTCCCAGTCCAAGTATTCCTGTGATCTTCTATGCCACTTTCACATGGAAGATTGTAAGCCAACCCCTTCTCCCTTTCAATCTGGAGCAAAACTTTTAGTCACTTGTACTTCCAGTAAAGTTGATGCTACCTTATACTGTCATCTTGTAGGAAAACTTTTGTATCTGACCCATACCCATCCTGACCTTTCCTTTTTTGTTGGCCTTATTTCTTGATTTATGAAAAAACCACATGAAAGTCATCGAAAAGAAGCTAAAAGAATACTTCGTTATGTTTGAGGTACAATTCAGTTCGGGATTCATTACAATGTAGAAGCATCTCCTCTATTGGTTAGTTTCACTGATTTTGATTTGTCTTGTGACCCCGATGATCAGAAGTCTACTACAGGTTATGTCTTCACTCTTGGTTCTAGACCTATTACATGGGCTTGCAAGAAACAAAGTGTCATTTCTCTTTCTTCAGTAGAAGCAGAGTATCATGGCACCCTAGAAGCTAGTAAGGAAGCCCTATGGCTTTGGCGGGTCCTGTCAGAGTTTGTCTTTCAGCAGCAGCATCCGACTACACTTTGGTGTGATAATCAAAGTTCCATTCAACTATGCAAATATCCAATCCCACATCAACGCAACAAACTCATTGAACTACACATGCACTTCATCATAAAGTTCATTCATGACCATGTTCTTGAAGTGCAATATTGTTCAATCGTTGATCAAGTTGCAGACATCTTTACAAAGGCTCTCATAGAGGAGAAGTTTACTAAAATTAGCTTTATGTTTGGCCTTCAGGAAGTTGTCACTATGGGGGAATAGGCTCTAATGCCTCCTTCCTTCTCCTATTGTGTCATATTTGTACATCCTTCAATCCTATCCCAAGTTGTTCTTAAGGGAGGAATTTAGGATATTCCGACACATAGGAAATAGTTAAGTATAACTTGGTCTAGTGTAGAATTAGGTAAAGTGTGTTTCTTTACTATGTACTTTTGTAACTTACAATCTGACAGTCACGATATGTTCTAGAAATGAAGCGATCTGACTATTCATTCTCTCCTCGGTATTACCGACGCTTGATCCATGGCTTAACACTCGATTGGTCCATGATCTCTATTTAAAGAGCATGGAGGGTCATGTTATGAAACCAGCTCAAGAAAAGATAGATCAACACCTTATAATTCAGCCTCTTCGAGGGGGAAACCTCCTTTACATTTCATAAATGAACAATTCTTGGATGATTCAAATGACAAAACCTCCTTTCTATAAATAGGAGTCTAAGGAGTCACAATATAACCCAGCCGACCTAACAATAATAATATAAAGCCACAAAAATAACAATAGAGGGATTCTATTGGGCACAGTAATAACAATATGGGGACAATAGGGGCACAACAAGATTAATAATGGGGTACAACCACAATAGTAATGGGGTAATCACTAGTATTATAGGGACCCAACATGCCCCTCTCCTTCAAAAAAGTGTTGTCCTCAACGCTTGAGTAGTTCTGGATGCTTCTATATAAAATTCTCATCCTCCCATGTGGAATCTTCAGCAGATAAGTTCTTCCACTTGACAAGATACTCTGAAATTGATCGATTTCGTAGCTGTCGAGTTCTTGTTTATGTGACTGCTTATGGTTCCAATATAATTTTTCCTTCCTCATAAAGTTCTGGAAATATTGTTTGAACTGGGAGCTTATCGCCTATAACCTTCTTTAAACATGAAACATGGAAAACTGGGTGCAATCGAGAAGCTGCAGGAAGCTCCAATTTGTATGCCATAGTACCAATCTTTTGCAACACCTTGTACGGACCATAATACTTTGGTGATAATTTATTATCCTTCTTAGCTTGCTTGAGGGACATTTGCTTATATGGTTGTAGCCGTAGGAATACCCAATCACCTACATCAAAACTTCTTTTGTTGTGATGTTGAGCTGCCTGTTGTTTCATTCTATTCTGTGCCAACACGAGGTTATCCTTTAAGAGTTGGAGGACTTGTTGTTGATGTTCTATGTGATGTTCCACTGCTTGAACCTTAGAATTTTCTCTTAAATATGATGTGATGGATGGTGGCTGATACCCATAAAGTTCCATAAATGGGGTCATTTTTGTTGCTGTATGGAAGGAAGTGTTATACCACCATTCAGCCAGAGGCAACCATTTGACCCATTGTGTCTGTTTATCAGATACAAAGAAATGAAGATATCCTTCCAAACATTTGTTTACTATCTCAGTTTGCCCATCAGATTGAGGATGATAAGATGAGCTATGAGCTAACTGAGTACCAAGACAAGAAAATAATTCTATCCAAAAATTTCCAGTGAAAATGGGATCTCTGTCACTTAAAATAATCTTTGGGTTTCCATGTAGCTTTTGAATTGTTTCCATAAATGCAGTAGAAACTGTACTAGCTTTAAATGGATGTGATAATGCAAAAAAGTGTGCATACTTGGTAAGTCTATCAACTACCACCATGATGACACTCTTTCCCTCAGACTTGGGTAAACCTGTGATAAAATCCATTGAAACCTCCTCCCAACATTGGCTTGGAATGGATAAAGGTTGTAATAGACCAAGTGTCTCAATTGTTTCAACTTTATTTTGTTGGCAAACCAAACATTCCGCCACAAACTTTTGAATATCTTATTTAAGGCCATCCCAAAAAAATTCCTTCTTAACCCTGTGGTAAGTTTTTAAAAATCCCAAGTGCCCTCCTAAGGGAGAAGTGTGCAATTCCATAAGAATCTTTTGTTTTAGCTGGGAATTCTTACAGAGGTATAAGCGATCTTTGTACCATAACGAATCATTTTCCCAGCTAAATGTATACGACGTACTGGAATCTTGTTGTAACTTTCGAATAAGTGCCCACACTTCTTCATCATTCTTCCATTCCTCCCTTTCTTCATTTATCCAATATGGTTGGATAATAGAAATGGCGCACAAGAATGCTTCCACATCCTCATCCTTTCTTGAGAGTGCATCTGCCACCACATTTTTCTTCCCTTTTCGTAGATGATTTCAAAGTCATAACCCAACATCTTTGTGACCCACTTTTGTTGCTCTTCAGAGGATAATCTTTGTTCTAAAAAGTATTTAAGGCTTTCATGATCCGTTTTTACCTTGAAGTGTCTTCCCATTAGGTAGGGTCACCATTTCTTAAGTGCATGGAGTATTGCAAACATTTCCTTCTCATAAATAGCTTTGTGTGAAAACTTTCCCTTGATTGGACAACTTTCAAAAGCAATGGGTCTTTCATATTGCATTAAAACAGGACCAGATCCATTTCCTAAAGCATCACATTCCACAATAAAGGTTTTTGTGAAGTCCAGTGTAGCTAAGATAGGTGCTTGGCACATTGCCTCTTTAAGATGTTCGAAGGCCTTTGTTGCTTCTGGAGTCCATGAAAATGCATCTTTCTTCAATAGTGTTGTTAGAGGTGCTGCTATTCTCCCATAATTCTTAACAAACTTGCTATAATACCCTGTCAACCCGAGAAATCCTCGCAGATGCTTTATGGATGTGGGGATTTTCCATTGCTTAATGGCTTTAATTTTGCTAGGGTCTACCTTAACTCCTTCATGAGATACAATATGACCCAGGTATTCCACCTCTTGTACTCCAAAGAAACATTTGGATCTTTTTGCATATAATTGTTTCTCCTCCAATAGTTGTAGCACCCTGTCAACATGTTCAACATGATCCTTCCAAGACTTGTTGTAGATTAGTATATCATCAAAAAATACTAACACAAATTTTCTAAGGAATGGTTTGAAAATTGAATTCATCAAACCTTGAAATGTTGAAGGTGCATTGGTAAGGCCAAAAGGCATGACCAAAAATTCATAATGACCCTCATGAGTTCTAAATGTTGTTTTCAGAATGTCTTCAGTCTTCATTCTGATTTGATGATATCCTGAACGAAGATCCAACTTGGTGAAGTAAATTGATCCATGCAATTCATCCAGTAATTCATCAATGACAGGAATGGGAAACTTATCTTTAATAGTGAGCTTGTTGAGCTCCCTATAATCCGAACACATACGCCATGATCCATCCTTCTTGTGCACCAATACTACTAGAGTAGAGAAATAACTTTGACTCGATTGAATTATACCAGCCTCTAGCATTTCTGCAACCATACGTTCAATTTCACTCTTTTGGGCATAGGGATATCTGTACAGCCTGATGTTTGGAGGAACACTTCCTGGAATTAGATGAATAGCATGATCATGATCATGAATAGGTGGGAGACCTTTGGGAGCCTCAAATACCTTGGAATGATTGTCCAAGACTTTTTGGAGATTTGGAGAAATAGATGATTCCAATGTGGAAACATCTAGCGAACATAATTGTGCAATTACACCTTTTTTTTCCTTTTTTAGAAGCTTTGTTATACCGTTAGAGCTGATTATCTTTCTCGGTTTGCCTGAAATACCCCTTAATTCAACTTCCTTTCCTTCCACAGAAAATTTCACGAAAAGTTCTTGAAAATTAAAAGCTATTGTACCCAAGGATTGTAGCCATTGGACTCCTAATACAACATCAACACCTCCCATTGGAATGGAAAGCATTGGGCTAGTCAATACATATTCTCCCATCGATAGCTTGATATTATGGCACTTTCTAGAGCAATTTATTGTTCCTCCATTTGCAACCATCACTTGACACTCTGGTGCTAGATATAAGAAGCAATTCAATTCTTTTGCTACCTTACAATGAATAAAATTGTGGGTACTTCCTGAATCAATCAACACTATTACCTTTTTCTTCTTGATTTGTCCTTCTATCTTGATGGTTTGAGGAGTGGTAATTCCCACCAATGCATTACAAGATATGGTCGGATTCATTTGTTCTTCATCTAGGCTTTGTTCCTGGAGTATATCCTCTTCTTTTGACCTTTCTTGCTCCTTTTCTTCTTCCTCTTCACAATCTATGTAGAATAATTTCTTCTCAACACACTTATAACCTTTAGTGTATTTTCTATCACAACTATAACAAAGCCCTTTTGCTCTTTTTTCTTCCAATTGCTGTGGTGTCAACCTTATAGGTTGTGGAAGACTAGCGGCAACAACACTTTTGTCTTTATAGTTGTGAGTGGTATGCTTCCTGGTTGCCATAATTTTGCTTTCCATTTTTCTTGCTAACCTGAATGCCTTCTCTAATGAATCAGGTTCCCAAAGGTGAACATCATGTTGGATATTATCCTTTAAAGACCCTATGAACACATCAATCCTATGCTCCTCTAGAATATCATTTACCCTTATGTTCAATTTTTGGAACTCCTCAATGTGCTCCATTATTGAACCCTTTTGTTTGAGACTTATCAATTGGCTAAAAAAAGTGTTTCTTTTTGTATCCTTATAATTTGATATCAATTCTTCCGTAAAAATTGCCCAAGTGATAAATTGTTTACGAGAGCAAAGCCATTGATACCATACAAACTGATTTGGTTCCAAATATAAAGTTGCAATATGTACCTTTTGTGTGTTTTGCACATTATTGAGATCGAAAAATTGCTCCATCTGTAATATCCATGTTGCGGGATCCTTGCCATCAAAATTCCTCATATCGATTTTTGGGATATGGTGCGTCTTCGATCCAACATTAGAGTCTATGAAATCATGATTAACATTTCCTTTGTTCGCATCATGAGTTTCCTTCACTCCCCTTTCACCATTAGTAAGTATTTCTTGTAGAATATTTGTCAAATCTGCCTTCAAATCTATCTTCAAATCATCAATCTTGGCTTCCACGCCCTTTATCTTAGATTCCACGCCATTTATCTTAGCTTCTGTTAACTTTTGTGAGCGTGAAATTTGTTGCACTCGGTCTTGTAATTTTGATATATCATGTAGCATTTCTTCCTCTTCTTCATGAGTCATGCTAGAGCCTTCAGATTGCTTACTAGGTGTTTGCATTTTCTTTCCTCGGAGCATCAGTTACTGATAGTAATGCTCTACTATGCCCTTTGAATTCTTTCAAAATAATTTTTCAAACCAAGCTTAAGCAAAAATTTAAAAAATCTACACACCGTTTTTTTACTTTGTAGGAGCTCAATATTACCTCTGATGTATCTCTGTAATTTCGGATCATCCAGTTATGAAATTATGACCTGCAATAGCCCTCTGTGTCCTCTTTCTAATGCCACCAGTCTGACCCCAATTGGATTCTCCAATGAAGATTTATGCCAAATCTCCCACGGTGACTTTATTATAGACTAATTCAGTAGAGCGAACTTATACGACGTGCCACATGTCCCTGTTTCAACCTTTGGCTCTGAAAAATATATATAAGAAACTACAGTCTGTCCTTTTTCTGTACCTTCTTACAGAATTTCAATCCGATGCTCAGAGAGAAAGTTATGATGATTTTCCCCAGGTCACCTGTTTGGAATGCAATTCAAGAGTCTGCAAAAAGACCAACTTCCTCAGATCATATGTCCGCAAATATAGCGCGAAAAGCTCTGAAATTCGGACCCAAGATTCAACACCATTTCTTCTCAAATGGGTTTGTTTTTTAGCTTCTAAAACGTCGCAGGAAAAAAAGTCATAGCGAAAATGCCATGGTGACCTGTTTGGAGCAGCGAAACCCTAGAATCCAAAGCTCTGATACCAAATATTATGAAACTAGCTCAAGAAAAGATAGAAAAGATAAATCAACGCCTCAGAATTCAGCCTCTTTAAGGGGGCAACCTCCTTTACATTGCATAAATGAACAATTCTTGGATGATTCAAATGACAAAACCTCCTTTCTATATATAGGAGTCTAAGGAGTCACAATATAACCCAGCCGACCTAACAATAATAATATAAAGCCACAAAAATAACAATAGAGGGATTCTATGGGGCACAGTAATAACAATATGGGGACAATAGGGGCACAACAATATTAATAAGGGGGTACAACCACAATAGTAATGGGGTAATCACTAGTATTATAGGGACCCAACAGGTCATTTGTAGGGTGACCATTCATGAGAGAAGCTTGTGTAAATTTTCTTTCTTTTATTAATAAATTTCCTGAAGTGGGCGCATTGGCTCATGCCATGGATTGTTTCCTTCTTTGAGGGTTTTAACCACATCAAGAATACTGGTGTATTGATCTGTGATCTGTTTGTGAGTGATGTCCTTTGGTGTTCTATCTGAGGAACTTACCCTATAAATTTCTACATGCTGTGGTTGTGGGGAGCCCCACTATTATAAAAATTGTCCTCACCATTGTTATCACCAAAAAATTGATCATCTAGCCATAACTTACTAGATGGATCGAAGTACACCATGTAGGGCCAATTTTACCATAGTAAAATTGCATTGACTATAAGAAATTACTTAATAAACCACATTTATTAAGTCATTTCTAATTAAACCCGTAAAGAATAATTAAATAAATCATTATTTATTTAATTATCTTCTAGGAATAATTAATTAAACCATTGTTTAACTAATATTCCTTGTCATATTTGACCCAGGTATGAGAAATAAATAGATAAACCATTAATTATCTTATTTTTCTCTAGGAATAATTAATTAATCACTAATTAGTTTTTATTCCTTGTCAAGTTTGACTAAATCCCCTAGGAATACTTAGATAAATCATTATTTGTTTATTATTCCTTAACCATATTCATTGAGATGATAAATAAATCATTTATTTATTTATTATTTCTAAATAAAAGTATTTGACCAATTTAAATACTTTTTCCCTCCAACCAAATATAATAAAATATTCCAAATGGTTAATTCTAGAATTTGGTTAATAATATTTTATTATTTCCCATTATTCAAATATAACCTAATATTTTGCTATAAATTGGAGGGTTTTACATTCATTCTTCACTTTCAATCATTTTCATTGTTGCACTCATTGTTGTAACTTTGATTATTATCATTGTCGCACCCCATTTTCTTTTCCATTTCAGTTCTCATTGAGCTCAAACATTTTGTTCGCTGGGTTTTACACATTATAGAGGAGAGGGACTCTACAAAAGCTTAAGACATTGAGGATAGCCAAGAACCCATCCCATAGAGGGGGACTATTTGATTATTGGAGTTACTTGCACTTATTTTCTTATTCCATTTTGTTGTTTAACTATTTCTATTGCATAGATCAGGGCTTTGGAAGGTTTTCATTCTATCATTTGCTACAGATCCACATTGTTTAACAACCATTTTTATTGTTGAGGTTGCTTTTCATCCACAATCTAAAGTGGTTTCTTTTCATTCACCTTCGAGAAGAAAACACTCCAGCAACCATACCAAAATAGAACTGACTGCTAATCTCCAAGAAGCCTCTACGGTCAAGGAGGTAACAAGGAGTATTCCACAAATCAACATTGCTTTGGAATATCATCAATCAGAGTATCAACCGACAATGGTGGAATTTGAAGGTAAACTAGCTAATCACTTTGTCTCAATTTTAATAGACCCTAGGGCTAGTTTGAGCTACATTAATCTTAAGGTAGTTGAGTTATGGCATTTTTGAAGTATTAAATTTAAAAATTCTTGATTAGTATAATTATCCACTAGGGCGAAGCATAGGGTGGTTGGTAAAACAGAAAATTTCCCTGTTGAAATAAATAGACAACAAGTTAACGCGACCTTAAATGTATTGCCTTTGGGATCTTATGATGTTCTAATTGGCATGGATTGGATGGAGAAGCATTGGTCCCTGGTAAACTGTAAAGAAAATACTCAGTTTCCTTACTGATGAAAGAGATATGTAAGTTTTGTAAGGTATTCGGAGGGGTATAAAGTTGTGACCCATTACAACCAATTAGTTAAGAAAATGTATGCGAAAAGGATGTGAACTCAATTTTGTACAGGTTGGGTATACCAATTCCAAAGATAAAATAACAGCTCTAGAAAACATACCTATGATACAAGAATTTGTAGACATGTTTTGGAAGAGATACCATGATTACCACCTAAGAGAAATATATATTTTACTATAGAGTTGGTTCCATGAGCAGCCTCGGTATCAAAGTCTCCTTACCACATGAGTATCCCTGAGTTAACAGAATTAAAACTATAATTGCAGGAGTTACTTGATAAAGGATATATCTACCCAAGCATGTCCCCCTGGGAGCTCCAGTGTTGTTTATAAAAAATAAGGAAGGTACCTTTCAGTTGTGCATTGAATACCGACAATTGAATAAATTGATTGTTAAGAAAAAAAATACTCTACCAAGAATTGATGATTTATTTGACGAGGTGAAAGGCACGGCCATGTTTTCTAAAATAGTTTTATGGTCCGGGTATCACCAGATAGGAATAAAGGAGGAGGATATTCACAAGACCACATTTCAAACCCTCTATGGTCATTATGAGTTCGTTGTCTTGCCGTTTGGTCTTACCAACACCCCAACCACATTCATGAGCCTAACGAATGGTATTTCATCCTTATCTGTATAAGTTTGTTTTGATATTTATAGATGATATTCTAATTTATTCAAGGAATTTAGAAGACCATAAGGAACATATTTGGATAGTGCTGCAAACGCTAAGAGAAAACTAGCTCTATGCCAAGTTTAGTAAATGTGATTTATTTAAGGAAGAAATTCAATATTTGGGACATGTTATTTCCTCTACAAGATTCGGAGTGAACCCTGAAAAGATCAAGACCATTATGAACTAGTATGTTCCCAGGAACGTAGCAGATATCAGGTTCTTTATGGGCTTGGCCAGATATTACCTTCGTTTTATTGACAGATTTTTTAGGATTTCTTATCCTATCACTTCCTTGCAAAAGAGAATAAAATTGTTCAGGTGGAAGAAGAGTTCCAACAAATCTTTGAAAAGATGAAATATTTATTATCAATGGCCCCTATGCTGAAAATTGCAGACCCGGACAAAAAATTTACCGTGTGTAGAGATGCTTACCAAGAAGGCATTGAAGGGGTCTTAATGCAAGATGGAAGGATCATAGCTTATGAATCCCTCAAGTTGAAGGAGCATGAGCATAGGTATTTGTCTTATGACCTTGAGCTAACTACAATCATTCATGCCCTTAAGGTTTGGTGACATTATTTATTAGGGTAGAGATTTATGTTAATGACAAGTCATAGTAGTTTAACCAATTATTTTAAGCAACCTAACTTAAATGCTCGTCAAGCTAGATGGACTACATTCCTAAGTGAGTTTGACTTCAACATCAAACATTTGAAAGTAAAAGAAAATCATGTAGAAAATGCTTTGAGTAGAAAGCTACACCATCTCTATGAAATTGCCTACAGTGGAGTAGAGGTTGACTTTTCTAAACAAATTGAAGACGCTGCCCTCAGAGATCTCGAGTATCAATTTTTGTGGCAACAAAGTAAACAAATGAAAAATGTAGGACAACATTCAGATTATGATATAAATGAATGTAATGTATTAAATTTTAAGGGGATAATATATGTTCCCAACCAAATGGCGACTAAAGAGTTTCTATTGGATGAATTTCACCGAAGCCCTTATGGCGTTGCACACCCTGGATATCAGAAATTGTTCTCTGCAATTAATAAGAACTATTTCTAGACCAGTATGAGGAAATATATTATGGAGTATTTAGCTAATTCCTGGAATGTCATCAAATCAAAGTGGAACACCAACACCCAGCTAGACTACTTCAACCCCTACCTGTACCTGAATGGAAGTAGGACATTATTGCATTGAATTTTATAATAGGTTTTCCATGGTCCAAAAATAAAAATGATTCCATTATGGTGGTTGTGGATAAATTGAGCAAGGTTGCTCATTTTATTCCTGTAAAATCTACATTCTGAGTTGTTCAAATCACATATATATTCATGCAGGAAATATTTCGATTGCACGGAATATCAAGAGTAATAATTTATGACCAAGATGTAAAGTTCACATCTGCATTTTCGAAGGCTCTCTTCACTGGATTGGGCACTCAAGCTCGATTCAGTACATGATATCACCCACAAACTTATGGGAAATGTAATGGGCTAATCAAGTACTGGAAGACATGCTTCACATGTATGTAATGCAACAACCAATGAAGTGGGAAGAGTATCTTCATTTAGTCGAATTCACATACAACAATAGTTATCATAAGTCAATAAATATGAGTCCTTTTGAGGTAATATATGGGAAAATATGATGAACCCCTATCAACTAGAGTGGTATGGAAGATAAGTTAATTTTGGAACCTGATCTCTTAATAGATATGGAGCAAGTAGTGAAGAGGTTACAACAAAATTTAAAGAAAAAGAAAACACAAGGAGTTTCAAGTGGTTGATCATGTATATGTGAGGTTAAACCCAAAATATGTACCCTTAGATGGGCTGGGTGTACAAAGCTAGCACCCTGCTACTGTAGGCCTTTCCAAATATTGGAAAGAATCAGACTAGTAGCGTACAAACTTGCTTTACCCGACTATATTCATTTCCATAATGTGTTTCATGTCTCTATGCTTAAGAAATATATATATGACCCTAGACACATCATAAATTGGCAAGATGTAAAGGTACTTAAGTTAAGTCTCATGATGTATGATTGTTTTAAGTTCATGACTTAATGGAGCTAAAATTATATTATGCATGTTATGCAGGTCGAACCGGAAAGAGAGTTTCTAGTTGAACCCTTATGTATTAGAGCAGAGAGAAACAGTGTTGCGAGATGAGTTATTAGCCAAGTTAAAGTGCAGTGGAAGCACTTTAGCCTGAAGGAGGCTACTTGGGAGGATCAAGAATTAGTGTGGCAAACTTATCCTAACTTGCTTCGTGGACAAGATTAAAAACACCGAGGACAATGTTTCAAATAAGAGGAGGAAGATTCCACACCCCGATACATAGAATTTGGTAATTATTTTTCTATAAGAGTTTGGTTAACTATTTTGCTATGATATTTTTATATACCTGGGTTTAAGAGGTAAGTTTGCATAATTAAAAGAAAACTAGTTAATTTTATTATATATAAATATATATTTATATTGTATGCATGAAGATATATATGTTAATAGATGTATAGACATGACTGAAAATTCAAAAAGGAGAGACCCTAAATGAAGTTGTCTAACTAACAGATAGTTAATCAGTTATGGTTCTTGGTTTCCTCTCCTAGGAGATAAATGTGTGTCAGAGGAAAGAAAAAGGCTTCTTGTTTTTTATTCTTTTTCTGAGAGAAAATAAAGGAAAGGAGATCACACCAAGAAGAGGAAGTTGTAGGCTATAGGTGGAGGTAATTTCCTAATATAGGTTGGACCTAGTGGAAAACTCCATACCAACAACTTTGGACTGGACTCTGAGACGTCTTGAGGTCTGAAAGTTGACCCATTTGGGAACTGGTCTAGTAGTGGAAGCTTGGGGGGAGATTCAGACGTCATTACCAATCTCATTGGAAGGGTGGAGGGTTGTCTTCTAATTGAATTATTCCAGGCCATAAAAGAAGATAAGTACTTTACTGAATTTAATACATAATTTTGTTTAGGTATTGTAATTATTATAACTTTTGTATGAACTCTGTCTTTTGTAAGAAAGATTATAAGTATACAGATTAAGGAGAACAAAATGAAAATAGTAGGGTTCCGTGTTAAATATTTAACTAATTCCTACAAGAGTGTTTGCTCCATAGGTACTATTTGAATGGTTGTAGAAAAAATAAATATAATTATGAGTAAGACAGTTCGATGGGAAAACAAGCCCAAGATTGGCTTGGCAATATCGGTTAGTCGATCTTTAGACAAGAATTTTGAAGCCAACAGTCTGATATCTGGCTATAATTATATATGTATTGAGAGGATATGGGAAAATAAAGGTACTCTATTATAGATTAAAATATACCTGTCATAGGAATTTTCAAATGCTGCAATAGACAAGATAATCGAGACCTTTACAGATAATATGTACAAACAAATTTTAAAAAAATGAATATATCACCTAGAATATAATAGGAATCCACCAAATAAATTATGCAACAAAAATACAACCATAATTCCATTAAACTTTAGTTATCAGTAGAGGAGATTGGGTTCAAATAACAGAAGAGAGTTATTCCAAATTGGGTAATCAAAAACTGGACCAGTATTTTTATAGTAAGATAATATAAAGAAAACTTTGTAAAACCCTTAGCATAGTAACCTAGAAACTCAACACAGCGCAAAAAAAAGAAAAATTGTTCATATAATATGTTATCATTGGAAAAACACTACCTCCAGCTGCTGGAAAAATTGACAGATATTAAATTAAAATTCAACCTATAAACCGAATTGTCCACTGCTAATAGAAGTGTTCATGTTCAATAGGTTCATAACAAGATAGTTTTAAAAAATATGGGCCATGATAATTAAACTACAATGGTCATGAACAATGGGCCTTAGTTATTAAATTAACTAATATAAAATCATTTCCTAAAATAATTCGTTGCAACACCACACAAAATTCCCAGAATGGGTCGGCACAGACGAACCCTAACTGTATTCCAAGCATGGAAGTCGGCAAGGAAAGTTGCAGCTCGAGATGAAACCCTCAAGGTTTTCTGAGTATACCTAGTAACCATAACGAAAATTAGTTCCTTACATATTTTGAATATTTAAAAAGTATATTACACTTGAAAACATTGGATAATTATACCTGTGACACCACAGCACAAGGAAAATAGTTTAAGGAGACGCCAAAATAAAATAAGGCTAAAAATAACTCGAATAAAACATATAGGTCACCTGAGGGAAAGGGTGAATGAATTCTACGTTGTAAATAGTTGGAACCTGTAGACAAGGAAAAACCCCTTGTTAGACTCTCAGAATCAAAATGCGACAAAAGAAGAGACTGGAAAGCTTCATAATTGAATCCACTTACCTGTAGGGAAACCATCCCATGAACCCTCATTAAAGTATTTGTGATTCCATCAATGGCTCCACAACCTGATGATATAGTAAACCTCATAATGACCTTCCAGGTGTACAAAACCCTCAACTAAATCATCCCATATGGGAGAAGAGCTTACCAGAGGATTACGTGGATGCTTTTGGAACCAAGGTTGAAGAGGTAGTTCACTGAGTGAAGGCCAAATCGAACCAGGTTGCAGAGCAGCGCCTTGCCCTAGAGTAAAAACCAAATGAAGTTAGAAGTGAGGGTTTGGGAGGGGTAAATCCTTAACCACTCTTCTTGGCAGCATAAACATTGGTCTCAAAGATCAATCAAAGATGTAGGAGAAGCCAGGTGTCCAATGCATGACCACTGGAGGGAAGTACCAGAAACTTCTAAGTGGGCTATGTAAATATAGTAAATGAAGTTTAATTCATATGATCGATTGTCAAAATATATATATAATAATGTAGAATGTGGAGTACATATATACTAAAGTTTTGTATGGTAGTTAGTACCTTGAGTAATGGAACATAAATTAACCCTTATTTCCATCGTCTAAAAGGGAGCGGTGAAAAATGGTTCTGAAATCTCACATCACTGCTAAGGTTAGTGAGAGATTACGGCTCGGGTAAATCTTGTAGATATCTGGTGATATGAATGCAAAAGGTGTTGTTGACGGTAAAGGCATAAGGTGTTATCGACGGTGAAGGCGAAAGGAGCTGTCGATGGTTGAGAAGGACACAACAGTCAACTGTAGGCACTTTCCACAAACCTGAAGGTGACAACATCCGCATTGATAAGGTATCATTGGAATCTTCTCTAGTTTTTTGTGCAATGGAAGAAGAGCTTGTCAATTATTCGACAGATTCTATAGACTCCATGTCGATCTGGACTGAGGATCCACCTTAGCAACACAATATGATTTCATCGGCTGCTTCTAGGGAACCAATTGTCCAAGTAATACCTATATCATTGTTATGGATGAAGGGGAGGCTTCTTTAGCTTCTCTAGGGTTTTCACATCCTTTCTCTACTCCTACTTCCGTTATAGACCATATCTTGTTGGACTACCAACCACATCCTGTCCTCACTGCCCCATTCCATCCGAACTCCAATCATGGGAGATCGACCAACTATCCAAATTAGCATCTAATCCAGGAGAGACATCCGTAGTGGCATAAGGGGTTTTTAGATCTGAGGAAAAATCCTTCGGTTTTGAGTATTTAGGGAATAGAAGAATAGGGGACTCGATCCCAACATCTCAAGTACATCGGCCGACACAAACGGGAGAACCTTTGGCTTCTTCGAAGGAGTTCCTCACAATCCCCTGGTGCAAGAGGAGGCCAGGGTTTCTAATATGAAAGATGTTATGCCCCAAGAAGTAGAGCAAGAGGGGGAGTTTTACCCAAAAAAGCGGGGAAAAATTCTAAGTGTACCAAGGTCAGAGAGAGAGGGTGGTTACTGGTTTTTGGAGAAGGAATCAACATGGCTCAGGTTGCAGACACAACAAACACAATTTTGGTTGGAAGAGTGTGGGGGCATAACTACACTACGGTGCAACTCAAGCACTGGGTGATGGAAATTTTGGGTCAAGCTCTCAACCAACTACCCACGGTTCTTACCATGACAAGAGGTTGGTTTGTCCTAATTTTCACACACCTCGAGTAGGAAAACTGGGTCATATCTAAATTCTGGCACATAGAGATGGCACCAATACTTCTGAAGCGGTGGATTCCCTTATTGACCCAGTAAAGGAGAAAATGGGTGCCAAACCTATCTAGGTGAGAATATCTAGTTTACACTACAAATTTGGTCTAAGGATGTGTTCTGATGCATTGGCGACGATTTGGGTGTGTATTTGGACCATGAAAAATATTTCAACGAGACCAAGAATATGGTTATTGCTCGTATTCTTGTACATTTGGAAACCAAGGAAGGATTAGTCGAAAGTATGAGGCTCCAGTATCAAGGGCACACTAGACTGCAGATTCTGGACTATGAAGGGGTTCCATTTCGTTGCAGAAGGTGTCATGAGGTTGGTCATGTTTTTAAGGAATGTCCTCTGTTCCCATCTAAAAAGAAGGAGGTGCCACCGAATCAGGAATCAGTAAGGACTCAGACATAGGAAGAAGGCTCAGAGGCACCTATTCCAAAAGCACACATCAATACATCGAGGCAACAAAAGGACACTGCTAAAATCTCTCAACAATCAGCAGCTCAACCACCTTCAGCAAGGGTTACTCGATCACACTCTTATGGATCATGTCCGCTTCTGGGTATTCGTTCTCTCTTCCACCTCCCTTGATTCATCTCATAATTTATTTTCTATACTTGCCTCTGTTTATTTATCATTATCTAGGACTGTTATATCATCCTACAATTTGAATTTAACCCACTATCGTTTGGGCTCTTCTCCTCGTGCATCCCATCCCCTACCTCGACCACACTTGCAGGAGTCAAGATACCAACCTCGTATGATGGCGAGGCTTCATCAGATACTAGCTCAAGCCATAGATACAACTTATGATCCCTTGCTCATCTCAAACCCTCACAAACATCTGGATATGGCATAGGTGATGCCCCCCCACCCAAGGTACCAAGGCTAACAAGGGGCAGAAATTCAAACACCTCTAAATCCGTTCACAAAGCTGGGAGAGAGGTGGCATCTATTAAACAAATCTCTATTGATCAGGTTCTTAGAGAAAAATGAAACCCTGACCTTGTTCCCTCATGAAGTTCTTATCATTCAATTGCAGGGGTCTGGCTAGACCTAACAAAAAATTGTCTCTTAGGAGACTTTTTGAGTTCAAGAAGTTGGATGTAATTTTCCTACAGGAGACCGTAGGAAATGGTGACACTATTAATAACATTCTAAAATCCATCCTCCCTTAGAGTTGGACATTTCATACTCTAGATGTAAGAGGTAGGTCTAGTGGTAGTGCCTTGGGTTTCAATAATAGAACTACGAAGATTGACAATGAATGGGGGAGGGAACGGTCTTGGTAGCTAATGTAACCTAATATGAATTGGGAACCCCCCTGTGACTGATCAACATATATGGACCCTATCACAATAGAGAATCCTTATGGGAAAATATTTTGAGGGCATCATTCATGACTAAAGACAACATCATCATTGACGTAGATCTTAATTTCTCCCTGGGACATGTTAAATCATGGGGAAATCCTGCCCATATTGACTCACTTGCGGAATTTTTCAAGCATCTTTTGGATTATCACAATTTTCTGAATATTGATATGGCCTAGATCCAACTCACTTGGCGAAATCAAAGATGGGGGGGTAATGCTTGCAAGAATATTGGACTGCTTTCTCATGAAGGCATAGTTGGTGGACAAGTTTGATAGGATCAGAAAATGGGTGGGCTCTGGGGGCATATCGGATCACTCACCCATCTTCTTATAGATTGTGGACTCCTCCCTCGAACCAAAATCATCATTCAAATTCAACTCAGCTTGGTTAAGGGAAGAAGAATTTCACAAAATAGTCAAAGATACGTGGACTTCCTACAGTCAGGAGGGCAACACACCTCCTACGGAAGTCATAGCTAGCAACCTACCTAGGCCCAAACACAGGACGATTGTGTGGGGAAAGGAAAAGTAGAAAAGGGACAAGGCAACACTGGATCACATTGAATCTAAGCTAGCCACTCTGGTAGACTCAGAAAACTATGGTTTAATATCTATGGCAAATAAACTCCATCTATCAAGATTAGAAGCTAAGAAGATTAGACTCTTAAGGAGGAATGAAGAAGAATGGAGACTTAAGAGCATAGCCATCCAACTCCAAGCTGGGGACGATAACACTAATTTTTTTCAATAATTTGTGAGAGGCAGGAAGATCACTAACACCATTTTGTCACTAAAAAATGATATGGGTAGGGAGGGCACTACTTTCAATCAACTCGCAGACATGGGAATTAGACATTTTAGCCACTTATTTCAAGATCCCCTGGAAGAAACTATAGAATAGGCGCTCATGGTTGCCAAAAACATTCCTCGGTTTATTAATGAAGATGGGATTGAAAATCTGAACAAACTAGTCACTCTAGCGAAAATTGAATCTGTCCTAAAATGGTTTAAAAGAGATAACAATCTAGGACTTGATGGTTGGCCCAATGTATTCTACCTAACTTTCTTCGAATTAATTTTGGAGAGGATCTACTTCTGGCTATTAAAGATGGAAGATTAAGCGATATAATGTATGAAGGTTTTAACTCCACTTTCATTGCCCTCATTCCCAAATTTGACAAAACCCAATATTTTGATGAATTTCGACCCATATCCCTATGTAACTGCATATACAAGATCATTTCCAAAATCATTGCTAATTGTATCAAACCTATCTTATCCCATCACATATCCAAAGACCAATTTTCTTTCCTCAATCATCAGTGGATCCATGAGGCCATAGGTACAACCCAAGAAGGTCTCCATTCTATCAAGACTAGGAACCTCAAGAGAATCATCCTCAAAATTGATCTATCTAAAGCTTTCGATAGAACCAGCTGATCTACCTTCACCTCATACTAACTCACATTGGCTTTCCTCATTCCTTCACCAACTAGATCATGTGTTATGTTTCCTCAACTTCCTATAGCATCCTCATAAATGGAGCTACATAAAACTTTTTTTATGTTGAGTGCGGACTCAGACAAGGTTGTCCCTTATCGCCTCTGCTTTTCCTACTTATTATGGAAGGATTGAGTAGAATCCTTTCCGATTCCAGATCCACTGGGGACATACTTGGGGTAAAATTGACTTATGTGTCTACTCTCACCCACCTCTTATTTGTTGATGATGTACTCATATTTCTTGATGGATCCATTAGAGACACATCAAATTTTATGCATATCCTATCTATCTTCTGCAAAGCTATAGGTATGGTACCCAACCAAAACAAATCCACCATCATGATTGTTAACTTCTCAAAAAATGATCGTGTTTTTGCACAACAACACTTTCAGTACAGGCACCTGGCCCTTGAGGATGGCATCAAATACTTGGGTAGGAGCTCAAACCAAATAATTATCACATTGCGGATTCGATATGGTTCATTGCAAAAATCAAATCTAGAGATAATATTTGGCAACAACGTTGGATGTCAAGGGCTGGCAGATTGGTACTCATCAAATTAGTCCTAGAAGCCATACCAGTATACTAGATGGCCCTAGCTTGGATTCCAAAAGGCATCACCAAAAGAATTCAATAAATATGTCACATATTCTTATGGAAAGGAAGCCATGAAGGTAGGACTTTCACCTAGGTCAGATGGGACTAGATCACCAAACCCAAGAAATGGGGGGGCTACGACATGAAAGACCTCAATTGTTTTGCAAAGGCACTTGCTGCAAAAATGGGTTGGCAGCTTCTCACATCCACCAATCTCTGGAAAGAGGTGGTATATCACAAATACATATATCCCCTATCGATTTTGGACTAGATTCGTAGCCCGGTCAGAAACAGACCCAACATTTCTACAATATGGCGTGTAGTCACCCAATCCATATCAGCCATAAAACAAGGATTGACTTGGCATATAGGGACAAGTAAAAATGTTTGTATTGACAGAGATGCATGGTCGAGATGTGGGAATGCCCACCTCCTCCCGCTTGAGCTCAGGAATTTTCTTGATTTAGCAAGTATAAAATACCTATCTCAGATAGCAGATGCTGAGAACACATCGATGATCAATCAAGCATGGAAATCGGCTCCATACCTCGTGATTCCTAATTAATGGAGACAAGAATAGAACAGATATATAAATGCCTTTTCCGAAACCCATGTTAGAATATGAGATCAGGAGGATGAACTGATATGGGCCATCTCCTCTCATGGTCGATACACCCCAAAAGAGGGATACACTTTTATATTTTTAGAGCATGAACCTAAGATAAAAGACTGGTGGTGGCGACCTCTCTGGAAACTAAAAGCACCCCCAAAAGAAAAACTCTTCATGTGGTGTCTGATAAATAATAAGGCTCCTACCTATGAAAATCTACAAAGAAGATCCATTCATGGCCCCTTGCTCTTTTATCTATGTAAGGAAAATGTTGAATCCATTGACCATCTTTTTGTATTTTATCCCATGGCACAATTTGTATGGCATCAATTATATCAGTCTCCCAGGATCAATCTAAGATGGCAAGGGGGAAATTTACAGTCCACTTGGCATTCATGGTGGCATAACACAAATGACCCCAAACTACACAACCTTCCTCTATTTGTCTGTTGGGGCATTTGGATAGCAAGAAACAAACAAAAATATTTCAGGACATCCCCATCAATTGGAACACAACTTGCACTAACATTGAGGCTCTATATCAGTTAATTCCAGAAGAAGAACAATTGCACCGTATCCGCCATATCTCCCCCTAAGTCATCGACAAATCCTTTCCTTGGGCTTATTTTGATGGATCTACCCAAGAAATTGGATGTGGAGGTGGTGCCATCCTATATTTAACAGAGGATCATTTTTATAAAGTAAAGATGGGATTTGGCAGGGGCACTAGTAATTATGCAGAACTAAACAACCTTAGACTACTCATTTTTTCACTTGAGAAGAATTGCAGTCATATATAGATCTTTGGTGATTCCAAAATTGTCATCAATTGGTTTAATGCACTATCTCATTGTCACATGCACACACTTAGATGATTGTTGGACGAAATTACAACATTAAAATCTCATTTTGATTTTATTGTTACCCTCCTCATATGTTAATGATTGTTAAATTGCTATAAAGGTGATTAGACATGCTACTAATGAAACATTAAAATTTGATAAGATAAATATGTACAAAGCTCTTCTTAAAAGGAAGAAAAGACACTATATGAATAGAAAGCAAGAGAAATTACCACACATTTATAAATTTGACACTAGAAAGTTTTAGAGGAAAATTTTGATTTGTCAAAAAAAAAAAAAAACAATTTGATTCCTTTAAAGAATTGGAATATTTACCTTAAAACCTCTATGAATCGCCCAATATCCCGAGCACCATAGGATAAAGATGTAAACTTTGAAACGGGAACTATAAACTCAAAACGGGAACTCTAGCCAAAAAACCCCGTAAAAACATCAAAAACAATTCTAAAAATTAAAAGTGTTGATGTTGGAATAACACCTTTTTTTTCTAGGGTAAATTTTCAACATGTTTTAAAAATGGCGGTGAAAACCAATTTTTTGTGCAAAAATTGTCCAAAAAACACCCTCAAATTGAAAAGTGTTGGTGTTTGAATAACATTTTTTTTTCAATGGTAAATTTTGTGCAAAAAACACCCTCAAAACGAAAAGTGTTGACACTCGGATAACACTTTTTTTCAAGGGTAAAATTTCAACATTTTGAAATAATGGCGTAAAAGATTTTATCATGACCCTGAAAAGCATTAAAATTTCAAAAGAATAATGAAAACATAAAATAAAATTAAAAATTAAAAAATTAAAATATATACTAAAAACAAAACATAAAATAATAATAAAAAAGCCAAATATATAAAAACAAAAAGACAAAAAAAAATCAAACATAAAAAAAATAATAATAAATAAATAAAAATAAAAATTATTCATAAAAATGTTAAAAAAAAAACAAAATTAACCTATAAAATATAAGAAATAAAAAACTAAGGAAAAAACTTTAAAATTATAAACAAGTAAATAGTAAGAAAAACATATTTTAAAAAAATGGAAAAAAAAAAATTCAAGTTGTCTGATTTTTCTTTTTTTAGATGTTGATTACTTAAAAAAACAAATATATATATATATATAAGACAAAAAAAAAAAACTTATCTCATAAACCATAAAAGAATTTGGAAAAAAAATTTAAAAAAATAAAAAATATATATATAATTCAATAAAAATAGAAAAATTTAAAAAAACATTAACAAAAACTAGAAAAAAAAATTAAAATTAAAATTAAAAACAAAATAGATTAAAAAAAAAAGAAAGTTAACCAATTTTTTTTTTAAAAACTAGTAAAATTAATATTACAAACATTTAAAAATAAGCTAAAAAAACAAAAAAAAAACTCAAAAAAAAAAAAAAAAACAAAAAAATATGAAAAGTTTAAAAATATATATATCTTTTCAACTAAAAATAATATATATATATATATATATATATATATAAACATTTAAAGTTTAAAAAAATTATTATTATTATTATTTTTTTTTTTTTATTTATTAGGCCCTAGTTCTTTTTTTTTAAAACAAAAAAAAATTAAAATTTAAAAATTTTGAACGTTCTTTTTTTTATTTAAAAAAAAAAATTGTTTTCTAAACATCTTTTTTTTATTTAAAAAAAAAAATAAATTAATTAATTAAACTATTTTTTTATTTAAAAAAAACAATTAAGAATTTTTTTATTTAAAAACAAAAAACAATGAAATTATTTTTTAAACAGTTTTTTTCTTTTATTTAATATATATATATATATATATTAACATTTTTATTTTATTTACCACCAAAAAAAAAAAAAATTAGCCTCCGCCCCCCGGCTGCCGGTGGTGGCGCCACCCAGGGCGGAGGGGTCTGCATGGGAATTGCCTTTCTGCCCCCCGGTCATCCTTGGTGGTGTGGCTCTGGACGGAGGGGTCTGCATGCAGATCCTCCACCCAAAGCTGCACGACCACGGGCGGAGGCAATTTTTTTTATTTTCTTTTGTAAATAAAAAAAAATGTTTAAAAGGATAAATTTTTTTTAAATTAAAAAAAAATGTTTGAAAAAATAATTTAATTGTTTTTTGTTTTTAAATTTAAAAAATAAGAAGAAGAAGAAGATTGTTTAGAAAATTAATTTAATTATTTTTTTTAATAAAAAAGTAAGTCGTTTAAAAAACAATTTTTATTTAAAAAAAATAAAATTAAAAAAAATTGTTTAAAATTTTTAATTTTTTTTGTTCTTAAATAAAAGAGTTATGGCTTAATAAATTATTTATTTATTTATTCTAAAAGCAAAAATAATTTTTATTTTTTATTTTTAACTTTAAATGTTTTTATTTTTTTATTTATTTTTTATTTTAAAAGATATATATATTTGAAAAATTTTCAAATTTTTTTGTTTTTTTTTTATATAATTTTATTTTTGTTTTTCTAGGTTTTTTAAATGTTTTTAATATTAATTTTACTAGTTTTAAATTTTTGTTTTTTTTTTTTGGTTAATTTTCTTTTTTTTTTAAATCTAGTTTGTTTTTTTTTTTTTTTCCTTTTTTTTTTCTTTTTTTCTTTCTAGTGTTTCTTAATGTTTTTTTAATTTTTCTATTTTTACTTACTTAATTTTATATATTCTTTTTAAATTTGTTTTTTTTTTCCAAATTCTTTTATAATTTTCTTTTTTTAACCTTTTTTTTTGTCTTTTTTTATATATATTTTTATATTTGATTTTTGATTTTTTAAAGTAATCAACATTTAAAAAAAGAAAAATAAAACAACTTGAAAATTCGTAATCATAATTTCAAAAAAAAAATGGACATAATAAATTTTAAAGTGTGAAAAATAAGTCCTTCAAAAAAAAGTATGCTGCATCAATACGTTTCAAAATCAGTATGAAAATTACTAACATTTAAAAACAAATATTTATATTTGATACATAAGAAAATTAAATATGCTCCGAAAAAAAAGAAGTGTATTATGCATCACCACTTTTCAAAATCGGGTCACGTTTTTACCACCCCTACGAAACGTGTAATCGTATCGGTTATTTAAAGTGCCAAAAACTATGCTTTAAAAAATACGTGTGTTCTGCATTGCCCCTTTTCAAAATCAAGTCACTTTTTTGCTATCCCTACAAAACGGGTAACAGTATCAGTTCCCGTTTCAAAGTTTACGTTGTTGGATGATATCCTTCCTTTGGAAGACATTGAATCTAGGGTTAAATAACTCATTAATGGGAAAGCTAATTATATTGAAGGATACCAAAAAATTTTCTTTTAAATGAGAGGACCTATCCTCATCCCGCACATGCACAAGCTATTCAATTTGATAGTGAAGCAAGGTTTCCTTAAGCCTTGGATAGAAATAGGGATTCAAGAATTTCCTCTGATTATAGGACGATTATGATTAGTCACATTTTAACTAAGTTGTATAGAGTTATTTTGGAAAAGAAGATTAGCCTTTAGCTTGAAAGCCATGGTAATAGAGCTAAAAGCCAAGTTGGGTTTAGGATATATCATTAAACTATGGACCATATGTTTACTCTTAGGATTATTATAAAGGAATGTCACAATAATAGAAATGATCTCTTTGTCTTTCTGTCAACTTTAGAAAATCTTTTAATGTTGTTCCTAATACAAAACTATGGAAGAGATTATAAGAGATAATGGATCCTCTAGAGTTTAGGGTTATTGTGACAAGGCTATATGGGAACGTTACTACTAAGCTTAGGACCACTAAGGGTTGGTCAGAAGAAATTAAATGCAATATTAAAGTCAAGAAAGGGTGTCTCTTATCCCCTACCTTTTTTGGCATATATATTGATAAGCTAGAAGAGTGTTTAGAAAAGGGAGGTTGTGTTGGCCTCATGCTCACTAGTATTGTCATAACTCTTCTCCTTTATGCTGACGATATTTTTCTTTTGGAATGGAGCCATTATAATCTTAGCAAGAAACTAAGAATCCTCCAATACTTTTTCTCCAAGATGGGTATGATTTTTCATACTGACAAAACTAAATTTATGATAATTAAATCCAAAAAGATCACCTATGATACTTTCATTTATGACAACAACTACTTGGAGGAAGTTCCTTCATACAAATATCTATGAGTTCACATCCATCATAAGCTCAATTGGATTTATAACATTGAGAAAATTATAAATGGAGATTGGAAAGATTAATGTGGGCTTGAAAACAATTGTAAGTCAATAAATCTTTGGATATGAGATTAAAAAAACTCCTCTTTGAGACTCTTGTCACTCCTATTATTTTATATGGATGTGAGGTTTGGGGTTGCAGTCGATCTATTGGGTGTGTGTTATATTCTTTCCATGACTAGTCTCACGCGATGTACGTTGCGTCGGGCACGGTGGGGGGTTCATAGGGGCAGGCGACAACCCCCCCTGTCGGGGGGTTTGTAGGTGGGTAGTAGACCACCTACATGGGGTCTGACGCAATGCCCTGAGATTTTTTTTTTATGCTAACCCAATAATAGTTAGGTGGACTCAAGGATGGGGGCCAGACCCAAAGACGTTGGATGGACCTATCCATGGTTTTGTGCATGACTTTTTCACATGGTTTTGGGCATGATAGTTTTCTTCCCATGGTATTTTCTAGATCCAGTCAAGGAAACTATGATTATGTTCTAATCCAGGGTTAATGGATTGGTGTTTATGAATGCTTTGGCATGTACACATATGTATTGTAACATTGAAAGGAATATAATGAAAAATTAATTTGGTACTCTCGGTTTTTGGGATCCAGGGGAAAAGCTGTGTGTATATTTGATTTATGTTCTCGCCATTGTATATTTTCTGTTTTAAGAATTCGTGATCCGAATTTAAACAGGAACACAAAAAATTACAGATATAACTATACATATAGAGATGCAGTAGAAATAACACTTCATTTCATTACTATAAAATACTGAATTATGCTTACAAACAGAAATGGAAATAAACTAGCTTGGGTGATGGTAGCTTATCTCTGAGAAGAGATGTGATGGCTACATGCCTCTAAATTGTGTTACAATGAGGCTTGAAGACCTATTTATTGTTGAGAAACAATGAAAAACCCTAAACATCTAAAAACCTAACCCTATGGTAAATTGGTACATCAACTTCCTGGGGTCGTAACTTTGGCATACGAACTTCGTTTGACGCACACAATATCTCGTTAGAAAGATATATCCAAGAACTATAACTTTGGGAAGAGCAACATTGGGGCAATGACCCATTTTGATCCAATTTTTCCCAAAAAAACGTCGTTTAGGGCCTCAAAACGGCTTCAGAAGTTAAGGACCTGAAAAATTGCTTAAAATAGTAAACTGTGCTACAATTAAGAAAACTGAAAAGCTAAAAGAAACAATGGTGGGGGTCCAAGTGGACTTGGCAGGTGGCCACCAATATCCACCTGGATCATTCCTCCCCCCTTAGGAAGCAATGGTCCCTATTGTGTTGAGTTCCTCCATGAGATGAGGAAACTTCTGTTGAACTTGGTCCCTTGTGAGCCACATGCCCTAGTGAAGGAGTTGGCTTGCTTTGACAAATCAATATAGTAGGATATTCTATTGGCAAGTGTGCTTGCTCTGTGTGTTCATTATCTAATCAGTTGCAGCTTGTTCCATGCAATCTGGATTTAACTTTATGGGTGTGAGTTGTTCTATAATGTCTTATGTGTCTAGTAATGGGGGAATGCTGAGCTCAAATGCATTATCTCCCACAGCCTTGGTAACGGTGTAAGGACCATATCAGAGTGGTCTGAGTTTCCAATAAGCTCTAGTAAGGTGTTCCTTTTGCAAATGCAACCAGACTTTGTCGCCCACCCGAAACTTATGTGGCACCCAATGTTGATCATATCGTTGCTTGTACTTGGCATTTGATTTCTCCATAATGTCGTGGACCTACTGGTGAATATGTTGGATGTTCTCAATGAAGTTGTTTTCCTTATCTGTTTTGGACTAGACATGAGCCGAATCTGTGTGACTAGCTGCAAATGGCATGGTCACATCAATGTGACATAGTGGTTGTTATCCCAAGCCCACCTGAAAAGGGATGTGGCCAGTCGAGCTATGGAGAGCCTAATTGTAGATGTGTTGAACATAGGGGAGGCTCTCATCCCATGTGCATGGATGCTTTGAGTTGTACATGCGCAAAATGTGTACGATCATCCTGTTGACAACCTCTGTCTGGCCATTAGTTTGAGGATGGAAGGTTCTGGACTTAGTGAGTTTGGTGTCTAGCATCGACCAGACACTAGACCAAAATGTACTGAGGAACCTGTTGTCCTGATCTGAGATGATAGACTGTGGGATCCCAAAGTGTACCCACACTCGTTCAAAGAAGAGTTTAGTAGTGGCTTCTGCTGTGATATTCTTCTTGCAGGCCGCCATAATGGCCATCTTCGAGAACATGTCGACGACCACAAAAACACAGTCATTTCCATGCTGAGTAGAAGGAAGGTCCGACATGTAATCCATGAAGATGGATTCCCAAGGTCGACTAGGGGTAGGTAATGGGGTATAAAGGTCTTGCTTCTTTATGGTAGGTTTGGAAATGGCATAGGAAATGCATGATTTGATGTACTTCTCGACATCATGTTGAAGATTCAGCCAATAGAAATACTTCTACAATACTGCCACCGTTTTCTCAGCCCCGAAATGCCCAGTAGCCCGACTGTAGTGTGCTTCCCAAATCATCTCGGCATGCTCACTTGAAGGGACACAAAGGTGACCTAGGTGGCATAACAGGGCATCCTGGAGGTGAAAATATGGAACATGCTGACCCTCCAAGAGTGTCTGGCATGTGTGGCAAAATTCTGGGTTGATTTTGTAGAGAAGTGGCCAATCAGAAGTCTCATGCCCACAAGAGTTGAGAACTGTGATTAATGCCATGATCGGTGGTCGACTATGGTAATCTGCAACATTATTGGTGCTGCTCTTCTTATACTTGATATTCAAATGGAATTGTTACAGGTATGTGGACCACTTCTGATGGCGATCATTTTGCAATTTCCCTTGGGTCTATATGAACTGTAGGGATTTGTGGTCTGTGTGGATGACCATTTCCTCTCCCAAAATGTAATGCTTCCATTGTTGGTAGGCCTACATAATGGAATACATCTTTTTGTCATAAGTGGGATACTTTTGGACTGTGTCTGAAAGTGTCTCACTGTGATATGCCACTAGATGCCCGTGTTGAGTAAGGACTACCCCAATAGCATAGTCAGAGGCATATGTATCAACATCAAATGGTTGTTGCAAGTTTGGTAATGCGAGCATTGGTGCTAAGAAGAGGCAGTCTTTCAACTCTGTGAATGCCTTCTATTGAGATTCAGACCAAAATATTTTTCTTTTGCTCCTCCCTGTTGAAAATATCAATAAGAAATGCTAAAAATAGCATTGCTATAGATAGAATTTCAGGATATATTCCAATTTTAATTTGTCCTTGAATTAAAATTGAGAATTAAAATTTGAATTTAGTCTCACCAGTTGTTTGAAAAATAATTAATTAATTCATCTTGAGTTAATTATTTGGTGAAAATAAAAAATGAAGTCTTTGTGAAGACATGCAACAGTTATCCCTTTGATTGAGGAAGTTATCCCTTAATTAAGGAGATAAGGATGAGTTGTAATTAGTTAGCTCAGTTAACTGGTTTAAGTCCAGTTAAATTAGTTCCAAACAGTTTGTGGAACTAATTATGAGTTCAATCAATTAATGCATCCATGAATGCAACTAGTGTTCTCTAGATAACTGAATATTCTCTCATAAATAACTCATGCATGTCAGTTCAGACAAAGACCCAGTTGAGATTACAGGTAGGGATAGTGTACTATCAGTTGCCAGAATATTCCCATGTGAATATCTCTTGCATGCAGAAGGAATTCATTCCTTGAGGATTGTACAGTTACTGTAGAGGTCAGAGCAGTGTGTGAGGTGTGAATCACACAGGTGGCAGCTGGAGGACCCAGGAGAAACTGTGCAAGGAAATAGGAGTCTTGGAGGACTGAAGGAAGGCATATGTGTTGTCTATTTTGTCTATGAGCAGCAGTGAGGGATTGTACTGAGAGATGGATAGCTTGAGAGCTAAAGCTTTGTGTAATCCTGAGATATTTCCACTTGTATGATAATACAAATAGCGGGGTTTTTAGCTGAGGCTTTTCCTAGAGTATTCTTTTGTGTTTCATGTGTGATTGAATCTTCTTCTATATAATATGTGTTCTATTTGATCCTACTCAAAATCGATTAAGCTTCCGCAAGTTTGATTGTAGAAGTAGATTAAGTATTTTGCTTTAGTACATTGCATAATCAGTTTAATCTACAGTGAGAATTTCTACATGGTATCAGAGCAAAGGTTATCAAAGCAAAGAACAATATACAAAGAAGGGAGAAGTTTGGAGTTTGAAGTTTTTGATTGTAGGTACGGAATCGATTTCTTATCACATCTCAAAGTTCACCAATGGCATTCAATGGCTTGAGACTCGAGTATGCCCTGGATGGCAGCTTGAATTACGTAGCATGGAAGGATCGCATGGAATCGATATTAGAAGACAATGGTTTGAAGGACTTCATTGATTAAGAAGTCTGCAAGCCAACAACAGCTAATGCCCAAGAATTGGCAGAATGGAAGAAATGTGTGGCGAGAGCGAGGAGGATTCTTCTGGAGGGAGTCCGAGACCATATTGTCTCGAGTCTCCATGGGAAGGAGACTCTATTTTCAATGTGGAAGACATTGAAGGACCTATATCAAAATTGCAGCGACCAGAGGAAGCTGGCGTTGAAGAACAAGCTTCGAAAAATCAAGTGTGAAAAGGGCGACATGATCTCTACATATCTAAACAAGCTCACCACCTGCAGAGATGAGCTTGGAAGTGTAGGAATCACGACAGATCATGAAGATATGGTGAGTCTTACTCTCCTCGATCTTCCTAAGAGCTGGCATAGCTACCAAGACTCAGTGAATGGAAGAGAGAAACTGCCAGATTGGGAATGACTGTGGTCGGATCTGACACAGGAGGAGATCAGCAAGAGCAGCAGAGATGGTTCTTCATCTAAGCATGATGATGAAGAAAATCTAGCCTTAGCCAGTAAGGCAAGGAAAGGGAAAGGGAAGGCTTCCCATTCTAAATCAAGTTCTTCCCATGGTGGGAAGAAGATTGACAAATCTAAAGTGATATTCTTTCATTGTCATGAGGTGGGCCATTATGCAACTAATTATCCATTGAAGAAATCCAAGAAGGGATCCTCGAAAGGATCAGATGGTGAGGCATTGGCCTCACAGTTCGAAATGGATTTTACCCTCATCACATGCATGGTTTCAACAATGTAAACTTTGAAACGGGAACTGATACTGTTACCCGTTTCGTAGAGATAGCAAAAAAGTGACCTGATTTTGAAAAGGGGTGATGCAGAACAAACATGTTTTTTTTAGAGCATAGTTTTTGGCACTTTAATTTTTTTTATGTACATTACGTTTTAGAATCGTAGTGATTTTCATGCTGATTTAAAAAAGTGAGTATTTTGCATCACCCCCTTTTTTTAAAAGACCTGTTTTTTGGCTTTAACTTTTCTAATGTATAAAATGTAAATAATTATTTTGTAAATTTGATCATTGTTGAAGTGGTTGTTTTCTTCACATTTTCTTGTTTTTTATTTTAATTTTAACTTTTTTTTTAGTGAGGTTTTTATTGTTTTGCATTTTTAAATTAGGAGGTCGATATTTAGAATTTTCGATATTCTACATATTTATACATCCTTAATTAATTTTTCAATCCACATGAAATAATTGTTTCTAAAAAATAATATTTTTTAACAATGGACATAAAAATAACCATTTTTAACATAAATATAACTAAAAAACTACACGTTTTGATAATTTTTTGCTAGAATTGACATGTCAAAATCACAATTTTTATATGATAATTTTAACTAAAAATGGTTAAATAATAGCTTTTTTTATGAATTTCATGTCAAAAAAATAATAATAATCACTTTTTTTTTCAAAAAATAATGATTAACTTAAAAATCAATGCGAAAATCACATATTACAGATATTGAACGTATAACAACCCTAATTGAGTGTTTATTCTTCTCATAAAATGTCAAAGTCAAAACATTGCAAAGCTTGATTTACAAGCATAACTTAAATTTAATCAACAATGTCACATAATCCAAACTCTTCGTCCTCTAGAGTTTTATCATTGCCTTCTTCCACAATATTTTCTGTTTCCTTTTGCTCATTTTCCTCTTCTAATGGGTCTTTGATGTCTGCGAATCTCGCACACAACCCCCGACGCCCCAACCCTCTCAACCCCCCCCCCTCCACCGGCCCGGGTGTCCTCACCCGCCCCCCCAACCGACACCCCACCCGGCCCCGGCGCCCTCACCCACCCTCATCCGCCCCCCACCCCAGCCCGGGCACCCTGCCAACCACCCCCGCCCGGGAGCCCACACAAACCCCTGCGCCCCAACCCTCTCAAACCCCCCGGCTCGGGCGCCCTCACCCGCCCCCCCAACCGCCCCCCCACCCGGCCCCGACGCCCTCACCCGCCCCCCGGCCAGGGTGCCCTCACCCACCCTCACCCGCTACCCCACCCGGCCCGGGCGCCCTCACCCGCCCAGCCCGCGCACCCTCACCCGCCCCCCTGCCCGGCGCCCTCACCCGCCCGCCCTCACCCGGCCCCGTGCTGGGCGCCCTCATCCGCCCGCCCGCCCGGCGCCCTCACCCGCCCCCATCGCCCGCCCGCCAGGCCCAGGCGCCCTCACCCACCCGGCGCCCTCACCCGTGATTTCGGGAATCGCCCTGCCACCTGCCGGGCGGGGGCGCGGGCCGCCAGGGTGGCGCCGCCGAGTAATCGCTCTGCCGCTTGCCGGGTCGGGGTGGGGGCCGCCCGGGTGGCGCGGACGAGGCAGGGTGGGTGAGCCTGCTGGTCAGGGCGCTCGGGCAGGGGGGCGGGCGGGTCAGGGCACCGGGCGGGTGAGGTGGGTGAGGCCACCGGGCGAGCGGGCAGCCGGGTGAGGGCGCCGGGGCAGGCGGGCGGGGGCGCTCGGGCGGGTGAGGCGGGTGAGGGCGTCGGGCGGGTGGGCGAGGGTGCCTGGGCGGGTGAGGCGGGCGAGGGCGCCGAGCGGGCGGGAGGGCAGGTGAGGCGGGTGAGGGCGGCGGGCGGGCGGGCGGGCGAGGGCGCCCGGGCGGGTGAGGCGGGTGAGGGTGTCAGGCGGGCGAGGGCGCCGGGCGGGCGGGCGGGCGAGGGCGCCGGGCGGGTGGGCGGACGAGGGCGCCTGGGCGGGCAAGGCAGGTGAGGGCGCCGGGCAGGGTGTGTCACGCCCCCAATCTTTTTTTTCTTTTATTGGGCGGGGTGCGGCACCACCGAACGCTCACTTTTAACCAAGTGCACGTTTATGGACTACGCCTTAACCAAAATCATCAGCTTTAAACCGATATAAATATGTCTTCACTTATTACCATAAGCATAAATCTTCTTCAAACTTCATAAACCATTCTTTAACATTATCATATGCAATCTAACCAAATACAATTGCAAAACAACCTAGAAGAATGGGAGGGGCAACTCCCGAAAGTCTGCCCGAATATATATATTATGAACTTTCTTCAATAATACAATAAACAAGTGTGCCGGGCAAATCCACGGCCAACACTTAGAATTCTTTCCAATATATACAACAAGGCATAAGAAGCCTTAACCATACACAAATCTGCACCTTTTGTTTGTGAACGGGCCCCACACGGGTCACCAAGACGTTCACACAAATCTGCACCAATCTGCGTACATCCAACCCTCAACCGTGACAATAAAATAGTCCTCAACCGTGACAATAAAACAGTCCTCCACCGAGAGTATAAAACAGTCCTCAACCGAGACCTCTTCCACATAACCAAGCTCCAAAATGCGAAGTCCTCTTCACCTTATGCGCATGAGGAATGCGCATTACCCAAGTCATCTTTTGCACTTTTCCTTGTCTACTATGCGAAGGAATGTTGAGCGAAAGTCCATGATCCAAATGAGCTTATCCTTCACTCATTTATACGTATCTCTCCATGTTTTACAAGGGGGTTGCTTCTCCTTATGGCCGACCACCCTTATTACATCATAAGCCCACGTATTATGTTTAATTACATTATTTTAATCTTATTAATTCCACATATATTCGTATATGTGTCCTCCTCTCATATAATATGCTTCGCTCTCATATAAAGGGGTTCTCCACTTACGTTTGCCCCATTATCATATACGTAAGCCCCACATATTATATTTTAATAATCCACACATAATGATATATGCGTTCAACACCATATAATATGCGCCCTTCTTATGTTTTAATGGCCGTCCATAATCCATATAAGATCATGTATATCATATGTCGTTCGCTTATATTTACATGCTATTCCATACATGTGTATAAGCTCCATTAACGCGCCCTCAATATATCTGTTCGACACTTGGCCACATCTTGGCCAATGTGTCTCCATATATCTCGTCGCACTGCAACTCTGTTTCGTCGCACTATCCTGCAGTCCTGTCACACTATCGGATGACCGTGTCCGCTCGTCGGGTGGTCGTACCCGTGCTTGTCTGCAGAACCGCGTCCTCAACCGTTGCCTTACGCCCGCTTTGTCGAACCGTGCCCTCGTTCTGTCATGCTGTCCACCGCATTTGTTGTTCGGGCTGTTCGTCCATCGAGCGTGGGTTGCCCATGGGTCGTCCGCCCATCGGTTCGCCCACCAATCCAATGCACCGCACCAACTCGTCTTCCGCAGCTCGTGCCAAACCTCGTCGTGCCGTGCCTCAACCGTTGCTTGGGTGACCGCACCTTAGCTTCGGCTCACCGTCCAAGTGTCGGAGTTTCGCCCTTCGTCGTGTCTACCGTCGTGCACGAGGGCGCCCGTTCGTCGTGCACGTTTGCCCGAGACTCGAGGGCGTTACAGGGTGGGTGAGGGTGCCCGGGGGGGCCGGCGGGTCAGGGCGCCCGTGCGGGGGGGCGGGCGGGTCAGGGCACCAGACGGGCAGGCGGGTGATGGCGCCGGGCGGGTGAGGTGGGTGAGGGCGTCGGGCGGGCAGGTGAGGGCGTCGGGGCGAGCGGGCGAGGGCGCCCGGGCGGGCGGGTGAGGCTGGTGAGGGCGTCGGGCGGGCGGGTGTGGCGGGTAAGGGCGCCGGGCGGCCGGGCGAGGGTGTCGGGCGGCCGGGCGGGCGAGGGCGGGTGAGGTGGGTGAGGGCGCCGGGCGGGCGGGCGAGGGCGCCCGGGCGGGTGAGGCGGGTGAGGGTGCCGGGCGGGCGGGCGAGGGCGCCGGGCGAGCGGGCGGGTGAGGGCGCCCGGGCGATTCCCGGAATCGCCCTGCCGCCCAGGCGATTCCCGGAATCGCCCTGACCCGCCCACCCCGGGCGGGTGAGGGCGCCCGGGCGATTCCCGGAATCGCCCTGCCACCCGGGCGATTCCTGGAATCGCCCTCACCCGCTCGGGCGGCCGGGTGAGGGCGATTCCGGGAATCGCCCGGGGGCCAGGGCGATTCCGGGAATCGCCCGGCGCCCTCACCCGCCCGCCCGCCCGGCGCCCTCGCTCACCCGACACCCTCTCCCACCCGGCGCCCTCACCCGCCTCACCCGCCCGGGCGCCCTCTCCCGCCCGCCCGCCCGACGCCCTCGCCCACCCGCCTGACACCCTCACCCGGCTCAGCCGCCTGGGTGCCCTTGCCTGCTCGGTGCCCTCACCCGCCCGGGCGGGCGGGCGGGCGGGTGAGGGCGATTGCGGGAATCGCCCGGGCGGCAGGGCGATTCCGGGAATCGCCCGGGCACCCTCACCCGCCCGACCGCCCGGCGCCCTCGCCCGCCCGCCCGTCCGACGCCCTCGCCCGCTCGCCCGACACCCTCACCCGCCTCACCCGCCTGGGCGCCCTTGCCCACCCGGCGCCCTCACCCGCCCTGTCACGCCCCCAAGTCTACGACAATTTTTTTGGCCGTGCCCGGTAGGGTGCGGCACCACCGTGTACTTTCTTTTCGTTAATACTTGTACATATGGACTACGCCTTCACATAAACATACTTAAATTCGTCTTCTCAATTAAGTAAAATGCATTAATCTTCATAATTCATCATAAACCATTCTTAACATATTCATGTGCAATTAAATCGAACAACAATTGCAAACAACCGTGTAGAGTGGGAGGGGCAACTCCCGAACAAGTCCGCCCGAATAATCAATATATTATGAACCTTCAATAATACATCAACATACAAGTGTGCCGGGCAAAGTCCTCGGCCAACACTTAGAAATCTTTTACAATATTACAACAAGGCATGAGAAGCCTTATACATACACAATTATGCACCTTTGCCTATGAGCGGGTACCCACCCGGGTCACCAAGACGCTCACACAATTCTGCACCAAACCGTGTACCCAATCCTCCTCAACCGTGACCTCTTTCTCATGAGCCAATCTCCAAAATATGCGAAGTCCTTCTAACCTTTATGCGCATGAGGAATGCGCATCTCTTAAGTCCTTCGCACCTTTTCCTTGTCTCTTATGCGAGCTCCTTGAGCGAAGATCGAATGATGAGAATGAAGTCTCATCCTCCACCAATATATACGTTTCCTTCCATGTGTTTCAAGGGGGTTGCTTGTCTTATGGCCGACCCCACTTATTAGCACATAAGCCCACGTATATATTACATTACATTATTTAATCCACATATATTCATATACGTGTACTCCTCCATATAATATGCTTCCCTTCTCATGTTTTAAAGGGGATGCTCCACTCACGGTTGCCCCCGTCATTTACATAAAAGCCCTCACATATTATATTTTGCTTTAATTAATTCACACATAGTCGCATATGTGTTCAAGCCTCCATAATACATGTTTTATGCGTTCTTTGAAGAGGGGTGTTCAGCCTTAAGGCTGAACCCCCATATCCTTCGTTCAACGCCCTTAAGCCCATGTTTGCATGTCGGCCTCGCCTCTTTTATATCGCATATAATTAAGGCAGCAACACTTAGTTTTATTTCTAAGTATTGCTCGTCACAAGTCTTCGCATTATGCTCGGCCACCCGTCCTTCGCATAACCGCATCTGCTTGTAACATAACCGCGCTCGTTCGCCATTGAACCGTGCCCGTTTGCCTCTGAACTATGCCCGCTCGTCGTGCTGTCCATCGGCTCATCGTGCACCCGCGTTCGCTGCTCGAACCGCAGCTCGTCCTGTAGTGTGACCGCGCCCACGGGTCGCCCGCCCACCGTGCACGGGTCGCCCGCTCATCGCCGGGTCCGCCCATCGTCGGGTCCGCCCATTGTTGGGTCCGCCCAAGTGTCGGGGGTTCGCCCATCCACTCGTCGCACTGCCCGTCGTTGTGCAAAAATGTGCCCGTCGTCGTGCCAAGGAGCGCCCGTCGTCGTGCATGGGGCACCCGCCCATCGTGTACGCCTGCCTAAGACTCAAGGGCCTTACACGCCCGAGCGGGCGGGCGGCTGAGGGCAATTCCGGGAATCGCCCGGGCGCCCTCACCCGCCCGCTCGCCCAGCACCCTCACCCGCCTCACCCGCCCGAGCGCCCTCGCCCGCCCGCCCGGCACCCTCACCCGCCTCACCCGCCTCGGCGCCCTTGCCCGCCCGGCGCCCTCACCCGCCGGGGCGCCCTCTCCCGCCCGCCCGCCCGGCGCCCTCACCCACCTCACCCGCCCTGGCGCCCTCGCCCGCCCGCCCGCCCGGCACCCTCACCCACCCGCCCCGCCCGCCCGGCGCCCTCACCCACCCGCCCCGCCCGCCCCCGCCCGGGTGCCCTCACCCACCCGCCCGGGCGATTCCTGGAATCGCCCTGTCGCCTGCCGGGCGGGGGCGCGGGCCCCCCGGGTGGCGCCTGCCTCGGCCACGCCACCCGGGTGGCCCGCGCCCCCACCCGGCAGGCGGCAGGGCGATTCTAGGAATCGCCCTGCCGCTTGCTGGGTGGGGGCGCAGGCCGCCCGGGTGGCGCGGCGGAGGCAGGTGTCACCCGGGCGGCCCGCGCCCCCGCCCGGCATGCGGCAGGGCGATTCTCGGAATCGCCCTGCCGCTTGCCGGGTGGGGGCGCGGCTGAGGCAGGGTGGGTGAGGGTGCCCGGGGGGGCCGGTGGGTCAGGGCGCCCGTCCGCGGGGGCGGGCGGGTCAGGGCACCGGGCGGGCGGGCGAGTGAGGTGGGTGAGGGCGCCGGGCAGGCGGGCAAGGGCGCCCGGGCGGGCAGGTGCGCCGGTGCGGGTGAGGCTGGTGAGGGCGCCGGGCAAGCGGGTGTGGCGGGTAAGGGCGCTGGGCGGGCGGGCGAGGGCGGGCAGGCGAGGGTGTCGGGCGGCAGGGCGGGTGAGGTGGGTGAGGGCGCCGGGCGGGCTGGCGGGCGAGGGCGCCCGGGCGGGTGAGGCGGGTGAGGGTGCCGGGCGGGCGGGCGAGGGCGCCCGGGTGGGTGAGGCGGGTGAGGGCGCCGGGCGGGCGAGGGGGCCGGGCGGGCGGGCGGGTGAGGGCGATTCCCGGAATCGCCCTGCCGCCCGGGCGATTCCCGGAATCACCCTCACCCGCCGGGCCGGCGCCCTCACCCGCCTCACCCGCCCGGGCGCCCTCGCCCGCGCGCCCGCCAGACGCCCTCGCCCGCCCACCCGACACCCTCACCCGGCTCACCCGCCTGGGCGCCCTTGCCCGCCCGGCGCCCTTACCCGCCCGAGCGGGCGGGTGAGGGCGGGTGAGGACGATTCCCGGAATCGCCCGAGCGGCAGGGCGATTCCAGGAATCGCCCGGGCGCCCTCACCCACCAGGCGCCCTCTCCTGCCTCACCCGCCCGGGCGCCCTCGCCCGCCTGCCCGACACCCTCACCCGTCTCACCCGCCCCTGCGCCCTCACCCGCCGGGGCGCCCTCTCCCGCCCGCCCGCCCGGCGCCCTCACCCACCTCACCCGCCCTGGCGCCCTCGCCCGCCCGCCTGCTCGGCGCCCTCACCCGCCCGCCCCGCCCGGGTGCCCTCACCGACCCGCCCGGGCGATTCTTGGAATCGCCCTGCCGCTTGGTGGGCAAGGGCGCGGGCCGCCCGGGTGGCGCCTGCCTCGACCGCGCCACCCGAGTGGCTCGCGCCCCTGCCCAGCAGGCGGCAGGTCGATTCTGGGAATCGCCCTGCCGCTTGCCGGGCGGGAGCGCAGGCCGCCTGGGTGGCGCGGCAGAGGCAGGCGTCACCCAGGCGGCCCGCGCCCCCGCCTGGCAGGCGGCAGGGCGATTCTCGGAATCGCCCTGCCGCTTGCCGGTTAGGGGCGCGGCCAAGGCAAGGTGGGTGAGGGTGCCCAGGGGGCCGGCGAGTCAGGGCGCCCGTGCGGGGGGGCGGGCGGGTCAGGGCACAGGGCGGGCGGGCGGGTGAAGGCGCCGGGCGGGTGAGGTGGGTGAGGGCTCTGGGCGGGCAGGTGAGGGCGCCGGGGCGGGCGGGCGGGTGCGCCCGGGTGGGTGAGGCTGGTGAGGGCGCTGGGCAGGCGGGTGTGGCGGGTAAGGGCGCCGGGCGGGCGGGCGAGGGTGTCGGGCGGCCGGGCGGGCGAGGGCGGGTGAGGTGGGTGAGGGCGCCGGGCGGGCGGGCAGGCGAGGGCGCCCGGGCGGGTGAGGCAGGTGAGGGTGCCGGGCGGGCGGGCGAGGGTGTCTGGGCGGGTGAGGCGAGTGAGGGCGCCGGGCGGGCGAGGGCGCCTGTGACGACCTGCGGCTCTGCACGGGAGTGCGGTGCGGCAACCTGCGGCCCGACCCGGGCGCGCGCCCCTCCAACACGTAAAATTAGCAAACCATGAGGGCGAGCTAACCACGAAAGGCATTAATAAAAGTGCGCAAGTAGTGGGGGAGCTCGTCTAGTTATAAGGCAGCTTGCCTTACGATTGAGCCGACCATTAAAGATAATTATCGTTGAAGGAGCCGATGATGATTTATGGTGAATGGTGGCGAGTCTTGACATTTCACAACGTCGGCCGAGGTAAAACATGAGCAGTTCGAAGGCGTATAAATCCAGGCGACTTGGGCACATTTGACCATCAACTCGATTGGTCTCACATCGCTCTCAAGCACAAGGAGCAGTGCGAAAAGGGCGCAGATTAGTCGAAGATATAGCAGATGAGCCCGCCGAGCCGGGCAAGGGTGGCAGGTTTGGGTACCGGTCACGGTGGTGCGCTCGGTGTGCAGCGGGAATATTGATAACCGAGTTGGAGTCGGGATCGGGTTGTGCACGGTGTGCCCGCCCGCCCAACGTCGGGTCGTCATAACCGCAGAGAGGTTCCGGAAAGGCTAAACGGTGAAGCTGTGTACGCTCGCATGTTATAACGCAGTCCCGTGACATCAGGTTGTTGTGCATTGGTCTTAAAAGGAGTCTCGGCGGACCGCCGTGCAGGGGTGCATGGGTGGTCGCCCTCCTTGTCACATACTATATATTGGAACTCAGGAAGGTCTCGGCGGACTGTCGTGTAGGTGTGCACGGGCGGTCGTCACCTGACTGTATATTGTATATTGGAATTTAAAAGGGGTCTCAGCGGACCGTCATGTGAATGCGCACGGACGGTCACCTATCCGGTTGTATATTGTGTTTCTTTAAGTGAAGTCTCGGCGGACCGCCGTGCAAGTGTGCACGGGCGGTCGCCCTTCCGAATTGTAAAAAGATTACGATATAATAAAAAGTTCATTACTATATTGTTGTTGGTTCTTATTATGAGACTATTGCTGTTATAATTATTGCACATTGTGAATAACTCTTCATATGTTAATGTTATAAGTTCATAACGGTTATGAATTGAAGGCGTAGTCCGTAAGGTTCAAGCATCTTGTTTGCCTAGGCAGTGCCGCACTCGCCCAATAGAAAAAAAAAGAATTGGGGGCGTAACAGGTGGTATCAGAGCAAAGGTTGCTCATGACAAGAGAAGCTATGGAGAAAGCATGGATGAACTGCTTGGGGTTCGTGGACTTAGTGGTGCATGGCAAGACCACTCAAGCCCTGGTGGACACAGGGGCCACACACAACTTTATGATGACACGGTTAGCAAAAGAGGCTGGGCTGATGATCACCCCATCAAACATGGAGGTCAAGGCAGTAAACTCTAGAGCTAAAGTGGCAGGTTTGGTACACGACGTACCTGTGCAAATAAAAGGATGGAAAGGTCAGTTGGACTTCACGGTGATGGAGATGAATGACTTTGATATGATACTTGGACAGGATTTCTTGAAAGGCAACAAGGCTATTATTGTCCCTTTCTGTGATGAGGTAGTGCTGGTTGGGCAGTCACAAACTTGGACTTTGCCCACTCATGGGCAAAGGAAGGAAGTCAAGGTGCAGCATGTTTCGGCACTAAGTTTGGAAAAAGCTATGAAGGACCCAAATATGGAGACATATGCGGTGATGTTCAAAGATGTTGAAGGTGATGGAGTGGGGTCACCTGTTCCAGCCGAAATATCCGAGGTGCTTACCAAATATGCAGATTTGATGCCCGATGAGCTTCCGAAGAAACTTCCACCAAGGCGTGCAGTGGACCACAGCATTGAGCTTGAGCCAGGGAAGCAACCCCCGGCCAAGGCACCTTATCGATTGTCGGGACCCGAATTGGAAGAGTTGAAACGCCAGTTAAAGGAGTTAACTGAGGCAAGTTTCATTAGACCTTCAAGGTCCCCGTATGGAGCCCCAGTATTATTCCAGCGGAAGAAAGATTCGAATGAACTACGGATGTGCTGTGATTACCGTGCATTGAACAAGCAAACGGTAAGGAACAGGTATCCTTTGCCATTAGCCGTTGATTGCTTTGATGAGCTTGCGAAGGCTCGGGTGTTTTCCAAGCTAGACTTGAGGCATGGATATTATCAGGTGCGGATAGCTGAAGGGGACGAGAAGAAGACCGCGATAGTAACAAGGTATGGTAGCTTTGAATTCCTTGTTATGCCATTCGGTTTATGTAATGCTCCTGCTACGTTTTGCACTTTGATGAACGATGTCCTACGGCCATACTTGGACTCGTTCGTGGTAGTATACTTGGACGATATAGTGGTGTTCAATGACAACATGGAGGATCACAAGAAACACTTGGCTATGGTGTTTGAGGCACTAAGGACAAACCAGTTGTTCTTGAAGAAGTCCAAGTGTGTGTTCGCTCAGACCGAGATTCCATTCCTTGGGCATATTGTTGGTCAAGGGTGCATACGGATGGAGCCCAGCAGGGTAAAGGCGATCGAGGACTGGGTTGAACCAAAGAATGTCCATGAGATGAGGGTGTTCTTGGGCATGACCAACTACCAGCGGAAGTTCGTAGAGGGGTACTCCAAGGTGACATCGGCACTGACCGACTTATTGAAGAAAGACAAGAGGTGGGATTGGACGAGCAAATGCCAGGAGGCATTTGATGATCTAAAGAAGAGGATGGTTACTGCTCCGGTACTGAAGTTGCCTGACTTTGAGAGGCCGTTTGAGGTACACATCGATGCTTCGGATTTTGCCATAGGAGGAGTTCTTATGCAGGATGGGCATCCAGTAGCGTACGAGAGCCAGAAGTTGCAGGATAGAGAACAGAGGTATCCGGTTCATGAGAAGGAAATGACTGCCATCATTCATTGTCTTCATGTGTGGAGGCATTACTTGATTGGGAAGCCATTTGTTGTCAAAACCGACAACGTTGCAGCGAGTTATTTTGCATCACAACCGAAGCTTTCCGCAAAGCAAGCTCGGTGGCAGGATTTCTTGGCAGAATTCGACATGACTATCGAGTATAGACCGGGTAGACACAATGCGGTGGCAGATGCCCTTAGCAGGAAGGGACAGCTTGCAGCATTGGAAGGGGAAGAAGACCGGGCAGCAAGGGGTAGGAGTCGAGTTCAGATGTCAGAAGAGATGCAGAATAAGATCAAGGAAAGCATAGAGACTGATGCTTTGGCGCAAAACATAGTGAAGCAGATAAGGGAAGGGAAGACGTGAAAGTTCTTCCTAAGGGATGGGTTCTTGTTCTTTGGGAACCGACTCTATGTTCCAAAGTCATCCGGACTTAGGAGACACCTTCTGAAGGAATGCCACGATTCTCCATGGGCTGGACACCCGGGGCAGCGTCGTTCTTTGGCATTATTGGAGAGAGGGTTCTTTTGGGAGAAGATGAGAGAGGATATGGAGGATTATGTACATACATGCATTATTTGTCAGCAGGACAAATCGGATAATCAAAGGCAAGGAGGACTACTACAACCTTTACCGATTCCAGAGAGACCATGGATGAGTGTCTCAATGGACTTCATCACTCAGTTGCCACAAGTACAGGGGTATAATGGGATTATGGTCGTGGTCGATCGTTTCTCCAAGTATGTTGTCTTTGTTCCTACAAAGATACCTTGTGGGGCTGAGCGGACCGCAAAATTGTTCTTTAAGAACATAGTGAAGTATTGGGGAATGCCACTGAGTATTGTGTCAGACCGAGATCCACGATTTACAGGGAGGTTCTGGACTACATTGTTCAAGTTAGTCGGGACAGAGTTGTTGATGAGTTCGAGTTACCATCTGCAGACAGACGGACAGACCGAAAGAATCAACGCACTGCTGGAGGACTACTTACGACATTATGTGACAGCTGATCAGAAGAATTGGCCCGAACTCTTGGATGTTGCCCAGTTCAGCTACAATATCCAAAAGAGTTCTGCAACAGGGTATAGTCCATTTGAGTTGGTGAATGGGCAGATGCCGGTTGTACCACATACCGTGATGATGGGAGGCTTCTTGAGAAGCCCTCATACGAAGAGATTCATGAAGGCTTGGGAGGAGACCGTGGAGTTAGCACGATTACGCTTGCACGAAGCTGTAAGAAGGATGAAAAAGTATGCTGATCGTGGGAGACGAGAAGCACACTTCGATGTGGGGGACATGGTGTTTCTCAGGATTACCGGAGAGCAGTTCCAGCCGGCCAAGGGGACGACGAACAAACTGACACGGAAATATGAGGGACCATTCCAAGTAAAAAAGAGAGCGGGGGAAACTGCTTACGAGTTAGAGATTCCACACCATATGAACATGAAACACCTGGTTTTTCATGTGAGCCAATTGAAGAAATGTTGACTTGATGAGGAACATCCGGAGAGAGTGGAACCAACAAGAGGACTAGCTGGGATAGTGGACAGACCAGGACTAGAGTTGGAGAAGATCGTGAGTCTTAGGACTACTGGTGTAGGGTGCCACCGACGACGGGAATTTCTTTGCAGATGGAAGGATGCCTCGGAGGAAGAAAGCTGGGAAACGGAGGATTCACTTTGGAAATGGAAGGACAAAATTGTGAGGTACGACAGGAAATTGAGGAGGAGAGCAGGAATTGTCGGGACGACAATGACTTCTAGCGGGGGAGAGTGTGACGACCTGCGGCTCTGCACGGGAGTGCGGTGCGGCAACCTGCGGCCCGACCCGGGTGCGCGCCCCTCCAACACGTAAAATCAGCAAACCATGAGGGCGAGCTAACCACGAAAGGCGTTAATAAAAGTGCGGAAGTAGTGGGGGAGCTCGTCTAGTTATAAGGCAGCTTACCTTACGATTGAGCCGACCACTAAAGATAATTATCGTTGAAGGAGCCGACGATGATTTATGGTGAATGGTGGCAAGTCTTGACATTTCACAACGTCGGCCGAGGTAAAACATGAGCAGTTCGAAGGCGTATAAATCCAGGAGACTTGGGCACATTTGACCATCAACTCGATTGGTCTCACATCACTCTCAAGCACAAGGAGCAGTGCGAAAAGGGCGCAGATTAGTAGAAGAGATAGCAGATGAGCCCGCCGAGCCGGGCAAGGGTGGCAGGTTTGGGTATCGGTCATAGTGGTGCGCTCGGTGTGCAGTGGGAATATTGATAACCGAGTTGGAGTCGGGATCGGGTTGTGCACGGTGTGCCCGCCCACCCAACGTCGGGTCGTCATAACCGCAGAGAGGTTCCGGAAAGGCTAAACGGTGAAGCTGTGTACGCTCGCATGTTATAACGCAGTCCCACGACATCAGGTTGCTGTGCATTGGTCTTAAAAGGAGTCTCGGTGGACCGCCGTGCAGGGGTGCACGGGCGGTCGCCCTCCTTGTCACATACTATATATTGGAACTCAAGAAGGTCTCGGTGGACTGTCGTGTAGGTGTGCACGGGCGGTCGTCACCCGGCTGTATATTGTATATTGGAATTTAAAAGGGTCTCAGCGGACCGTCGTGTGAATGCGCACGGACGGTCGCCTACCCGGTTGTATATTGTGTTTCTTTAAGTGAAGTCTCGGCGGACCGCCGTGCAAGTGTGCACGGGCGGTCGCCCTTCCGAATTGTAAGAAAGATTACGATATAATAAAAAGTTCATTACTATATTGCTGTTGGTTCTTATTATGAGATTATTGTTGTTATAATTATTGCATATTGTGAATAACTCTTCATATGTTAATGTTATAAGTTCATAATGGTTATGAATTGAAGGCGTAGTCCGTAAGGTTCAAGCATCTTGTTTGCCTAGGCGGTGCCGCACCCGCCCAATAGAAAAAAAAAGAATTGGGGGCGTGACAGCGCCGATTGGGCGGGCGGGTGAGGGCGCCCGGGCAATTCCCGGAATCGCCCTCACCCGCTCAGGCGGGCAGGTGACGGCGATTCCGGGAATCGCCCGGGCGCCGCCACCCGCCCGCCTGCCCGGCGCCCTCGCCCGCCCGGCGCCCTCACTCGCCTCACCCGCCCGGGCGCCCTCGCCCGCCCGCCCGCCCGACGCCCTCGCCCGCCCGCCCGACACCCTCACCCGGCTCACCCGCCTGGCCTCCCTTGCCCACCCGGCGCCCTCACCCGCCCGGGCGGGCGGCCGGGTGAGGGTGATTCCCGGAATCACCCGGGTGGCAGGGCGATTCCGGGAATCGCCCGGGCGCCCTCACCCGCCCACCCGCCCGGCGCCCTCGCCCGCCCGGCGCCCTCACCCGCCTCACCCGCCCGGGCGCCCTTGCCCGCCCGCTCGCCTGACGCCCTCGTCCGCCCGCTCGGCACCCTCACCCGCCTCACCCGCCTGGGCGCCCTTGCCCGCCCGGCGCCCTCACCCGCCTCACCCGCCCTGGCGCCCTCGCTCGCCCGCCCGCCCGGCGCCCTCGCCTGCCCGCCCAGGCGCCCTCAACTGCTCGCCCGGGCGATTCGCGGAATCGCCCTGTCGCCTGCCGGGAGGGGGCGCGGGCCGCCCGGGTGGCGCGGCCGAGGCAAGCGCCACCCGCGCGCCCGCGCCCGACAGGCGGCAGGGTGATTCCAGGAATCGCCCTGGCACTTGCCTGGCGGGGGTGCAGGCCGCCCGGGTCACGCCGCTGCGCGGCGGAGCCAGCGTCACCCAGGTAGCCCACGCCCCCGCCCGGCAGGCGGCAAGACGATTCCCGGAATCGCCCTGCCGCCTGCCGGGCGGGGGCGCGGCCAAGGCAGGGTGGGTCAGGGCGCCCGGGCAGGGAGGTGGGCGCCGGGCTGGTGAGGGCACGCGGGTTGGGGGCGGGTGAGGGCACCCGGGCCCGGTGGGTGAGGGCGCCCGAGCCTGGCAGGCGGGCGGGCCGGTGAGGGCGCCCGGGCGGGGGGGCGGGTGAGGGCGCCGAGCGAGGGGGCGGGTGAGGGTGCCCGGGCCTGGTGGGCGAGTGAAGGTGGGTGAGGGCGCCCGGGCCCAGGGGTGGGTGAGGGCGCGAGGGCCGGGTGGGGGGGCGGTTGTGGGCGCCCGGGCCGGGGGGAGGGGGGGTTGAGAGGGTTGGGGCGCGGGGGGTTGTGTGGGCTCCCGGGCGGGGGGGGGGGGTTGGCAAGGCGCCCGGGCCGGGTGGGTGGGCGGGTGAGGGTGGGTGAGGGCACCAGGGCTGGGGGGCGGGTGAGGGCGCCGGGTCTGGGTGGGGGGTCGGTTTTGGGGGCGGGTGAGGGCGCCCGGGCCGGGGGAGGGGGGCATTGAGAGGGTTTGGGCACGGGGGGTTGTGTGGGCGCCCGGGCAGGGAGGGTTGCAGGGCGCCCTGGCCGGCGGGTGGGGTTGGGAGGGTTGGGGGGGCGGGGGTTGGGAGGGTTGGGGGGGGCGGGGGGAAGGGTGAGAGCGCTCGGGCGGGCGTTGGGTTGGGTTGGTAGGGATTAAAGGGGGCAGGGGCACGGGGTGTGGGTGAAGATAGTGAGGGTGTCGAGAGGGGGGTTAGAGGTAGGGGACGAGTCGGGTTGTGGCACCCACCCTAGCATGTTATGGTTGAAAACATTTTAAATTTATACTTAGGAAAGAAAAATGATATTCTACCAAAAACATTAATGTGTTTTTTTCCTCATAAACAACTTTGTTTGACACATAAAAATTTGGTTTTATTAGCATTTTTTAAAAATGTTGAAAATTGACCCTAAAAAAAAAATCATTATTCCAGTATCATCACTTTCATTTTGAAGCTATATTTTGCACAAAAATTTCATAGTAAAGTTCGTAGTTACTGCCATTTTTAAAACATGTTCAAAATTAATGCCTAAAAAATAAAAACATCGTTCCAGTATACACACTTTTTGTTTTTAGCACTGTTTTTGATGTTTTTTTGGGGTTTTTTGGCCAGAGTTCCCGTTTTGAGTTTATAGTTCCCGTTTCAAAGTTTACATTGTTTTTCATCGATGGTGGGTTGTGTTTGGTACCTAGACAGTGGAGCTTCATTCCACATGACTGAGGATAAGATTTTATTCAGTACCTTGGAGGAGAAATACCTCCAAATGTGCATAGAGATGGGCGATGATGGAAAGTACCGTGTTTCAAGTGAAGGTACGGTTGTGTTTCAAAGGGAGGATGGAGCTTCTCTCACCCTGAATAATGTAAAGTATGTGCCTGGACTGAATAAAAACTTGGTATTGATCATGATGTTGGAGGACAAAGGCTACGATGTTGTCTTCAGTAAGGGAAAGGTTTTCCTTAGACACATCACCACGAGTCAGGTGAAACAGATCGATTCTTGGGTACAAAACTTGTATGCTCTTGAGGTTCAAGATGCATGCAAATCCTTGAGGAGCAAGGCAACTATTAGAGACTTGGTGGTGGAGAGGGAGAGTATATTACCTCTCAACATGCAGCGTCAGAATAAGTCTCAGACAATTGTATAGGAGCCACAATTGGAGAAGTCAGCAGAGGGATCACATGCAGCCATACCTCCAGGTGGGAGATGGGGCAATGTGAAGTGATAGTCCCAAGAAGGCTGAAATAGGGATAGGATCCTTGAGGTACCCAGCCTCTTTGATTAGACCTTGCTATCGGAGCCCCGACGAGGAGTAGCAGGACTGAAAGAGTGGGTAGAGACAGATGCAGATGGAGCGGCAGAGGGAGCTTCAGCATCAAAGGGTGTTTCTAGCCCAACAGGGAGGTCAGTTGGGAGATCAGTTACTTCTCACTAACTGAGTCGCAGTGCAGCAATGGCAGAATGATGCAACATGATGAGAGGAGGTGCAACGTGGATGCAGTGCTGGGAGAAAGGACCAGTAGCAGCACAGATGCAAGAAGAGGTGTACATAGATCAGTCGAAATGATTTGATACCTTCGATCGTAAGTCGCATGTGTGCTGACTCAAGAGAGCTTTATACGGGCTGAAGCAAGCACCTCGTGCTTGGTACACCAATATTGACAACTACTTCACCGGGTTGGGCTTCAAAAAGAGTGAAGCGGATGCGAACTTGTACCACATCATGGTGGAAGGTAAGCGATTGATCATTGTTCTTTATGTTGATGATCTGATATATATAAGTGATGATCAGTTGATCATGTCTTGCAAGGACCTTGCAAGAGAGTTCGAGATGAAAGACATGGGTCTCATGCACTACTTTCTAGGCATGGAAGTGTGGCAGAAGGATGGGGAAGTGTTTGTGTCTCAAGGCAAGCATGCTAATGATATGCTCAGGAGATTCCACATGGAGAAGTGCAAGCCCATGCAAACTCCTCTAGTAGGTAACTGGAGGAAGGAGGATGCTACTTCAGGTGAGGTAGTAGAGGCTACTATATATCGGCAGCTTGTGGGTTCACTGATGTATTTAGTGAACACACGACCAAATTTTTGCTTTGCGGTGAACCAGCTGAGTCAAGCTATGGTTCAGCCTACCAAGTTGTTTTGGAAGGTAGAGAAGAATGTTTTGAGATACCTCAGAGGCACATCCCAGTATGGATTATGGTACCAATAGACAGAGGGATTGAAGCTTCAAGGCTTCACAGATGCACATTGGGCAGGGAGTCCATTAGATCGAAAGAGAACTTAGGAGGAATTTTCAACCTTGGTTCAGCTACAGTTTCTTGGTACAGAAGGAAACAGAGGTCAGTTGCACTTAGCTTAGCAGAGGCTGAATACATGGCTGCAAGTCAGGCATCATGTGAGACCATTTGGATGTGGAAAATTCTAGTTGGTTTGTTTGATCAGAGGATGGATCCAACTGTGATCTATTGTGATAATCAGACTTGTATTAAACTCTCTAAGAATCCAGTATTTCATGACAAGTCCAAGCATATCAACATTCAATATCATCATCTCAGAGACTGTGTGGCGAGGAGGATCATGTTGTTGCAGTATATTTCAACCGAGGAGCAAGATGCTGACATTTTGACTAAGGCATTGTCAAAGTGTAAATTCAAATTCCACAGAGGCAGGATCGGGGTGACAGATAATCCCTTTCTTGTTGAGAGGGAGTGTTTAAAATAGCAACAAGAAATGCTAAAAATAGCATTGCTATAGATAGCATTTCAAGATATATTCCAATTTTAATTTGTCCTTGAATTAAAATACGAATTTAGTCTCACCGACTGTTTGAAAAATAATTAATTAATTCATATTGAGTTAATTAGTTGGTGAAAATCAAACATGAAGTCTTTGTGAAGACATGCAATAGTTATCCCTTTGATTGAGGAAGTTATCCCTTAATTAAGGAGATAAGAATGAGTTGTCTTTGGGTTGTAATTAGTTAGCTCAGTTAACTGAGTTAAGTCCAATTAAATTAGTTCCAAATAGTTTGTGGAACTAATTGTGAGTTCATTCAGTTAATGCATGCATGAATGCAACTAGTGTTCTCTAGATAACTGAATATTCTCTCATAAATAACTCATGCATGTCAATTCAGACAAAAACCCAGTTGAGATTAAAGGCAGGGACAATGTACTATCAGTTGCTAGAATATTCCCATGTGAATATATCTTGCATGCAGAAGGAATTCATTCCTTGAGGATTGAGAAATTACTACAGAGGTCAGAGTAGTGTGTGAGGTGAGAATCGCACAGGTGGCAGTTGGAGGACCCAGGAGAAACTACACAAGGAAATAGGGAGCTTGGAGGACAGAAGGAAGGAACATGTGTTGTCTATTCTATCTATGGGTAGCAGTGAGGGATTGTACTGAGAGATGGATAGCTTGAGAGCTAAAGCTTTGTGTAATCCTGAGATATTTCCACTTGTATGATAATACATATAGCGGGGTTTTTAGCTGAGGCTTTCCCCAGAGTATTCTTTTGTGTTTCATGTGTGATTTAATCTTCTTCTCTGTTATATGTGTTCTATTTGATCCTACTCAAAATCAATTAAGCTTCTACAAGTTTGATTGTAGAAGTAGATTAAGTATTTTTCTTTAGTACATTGCATAATTAGTTTAATCTAGAGTGATAATTTCTACACTCCCTTGGTGACTTGACTCAAGGGCCAAGTGATATGAGAAAATCCCAACACGAACTGACAGTAGAAGTTGGCAAGACCTAGAAAGCTGCAGAGCTATATCAAAGTGGTTGGAGATGGCCAATCCTGAATGACTTCAATCTTAGATGGATCCACATGCACCAGCAGTTCATCAATAATGTATCCTAGATTTTGAACCTGGGTCATGCCAAAAGTGCATTTCTCCAAATTGGCACATAACTTTTGCTGCCACAATGTTTGGAGAACCTGTCGGATGTGGTGTAGATGCTCTTCCCAAATTTGGCTGAATATTAGGATGTCATCCAAGTATACCACTAAAAATGAGTTGGTGAATGTCCACAAGATGTCATCCTGATCCGAATTGGATCCTAAAACACTCTCTAAGTTTTCGTAACTCTATAAAGTTCATGCAAAATTTTCAAAGACTTACAAAGGTCGAGCTTATCAAGAATACCCTTGGAATAGTTGTAATTTGTGAGCAGTGTGGAGCAACAAGGACCCTCAATCAAGTGCACAGACTGTTGGCCCATGGTAATGCGCGCTGTCACGAAACAACGAAATGAGAGGTCTTTTTGAGAAACGGGGAAGTCCTTTTGAGAAACAGGGGAGGTTTGCTTATCACATATCACTGGGCAAACCCCTCAGAGAAGAAAAAGCCCCAAGTGACCCGGACCCGCAAAGTGAAAAACTGTACGGAATTCGATGATTCCGTCAGAGGCAGGTCCCACACAAAAAACTGGTAGGATATCGGAAGGGCTTTGAGTGGTAAGCGGTTTCAACCGAGCCCCGACAGATGCCACACACTAGGTGCCACACGTCCAGTGAAAGAGAGAGAAAACCACTCACATCGGATGGGTAAATGTCAAGCTACTTACTCGCTCGATATGGACAGAGACCATAGGATCTAGAGGCCCCAGATCGACGGTGAAAATGCGATCCAATGGATGACCGGATTCAACAGGGTAAACAAGCCAATTTGTATAAAGTTTGAAGTCCGGCATGAACGATGATTTGGTAGAGAAATCATGTTCATGGGCATTCTGGGAGTTAAACGAAAATAACGGCAATTCAAACATTTCCAAGAGAACTGACACTCAGTTCGTTATGAAACAGGTGGCCACTTCTCTGTGAGGCGTTACATAGTGATGATGATGATGTAGACCAGAGGAATTCAAACGGACAGAGGCAGGACAACCAGAAAGCTGGGAAGAAAAAACGAACAGTCAAAAAGTAGACTGGCTTTAAAGTCATGAACTAACAAAAGAAAAAGAGGAGTTATTTAGACGCAGAAAGCTAAGAGTAGAGAACAGAGAAAGTAAGTCAAGCTGACCTGCAGAGCAAAGGTAGCATCGAGATAGAGCCAGAGAGAGTCAGAGAGTCTGTATGCTCCAGAGAAGGCTTGAGAGGTTCAAGCAAATTCCTCAGCATAGGCTTGTCATAGTAAGGAGAATTTGTGTACTCCAGAGACTTGGGGGATCCAAGTCCAGTCCTACTGATTTATATCTGTTGCATGAGACTCAAATTGAGCTCACTATTGTAAAACTCTACTTTGAAAACATAATAGAGATGCCAACACTAAAGGCGGGACCAGGAGACGTAGCCCAGGAGCATTGGGTGAACTCCTTATTAAACTTGTTATGTTTACATGTTGCCTGTTATGTTTTCTCTAACTACTTCAGTGTCTATGTATTTCACAATCTTATTGATCCATTGCATAAAGTAACATAGGCACATCCATGCACATGAGTCTGTAATACCTTTAATTCTTTGTCCTGGATAAATTCCAGATCAAGTGGTATCAAAGCTCTAGGTTACTAAGGTTAGACAAGCTTGAGCTAGATTTCGTTGTTGAATGATAACTAGATCAAAGCTTAAATTAGGAGAAGGAGAGTTGGTTAGAGCTAACCCAAAAATTGGAAGAGTCTACCCTAAGAGGAAAATGTGAGAAGAAAACCCCTTGGAATCAGACTCCCAATCCATGGATGGTTTCCTGACCATGAAAGCCATGGTGGAGGAAATGTATAGGGAATTTAAGAAACGTAGAGTTGAAGATTCATCAAACTCCAAAGAAGACAAAGGAGTAGAAGAATCTCTCCTCCATGACCACTCTAAAGGCAAAGGGAAAGAAGAAAAAATTCCCAAACCTCCTAGTAGCCCTAAAAATCAAAAGAAGACATCTCTGATTAAATTAGATGTTAAATTTGATTTGTCGATATATGATGGAGCGTTGAATGCAGAGAAGTTAGATAATTGGATTAGACAAATTGATGTTTATTGCAGAGCGCAGAGCATCGATTCAAACAAGAGTAAGATTCAGTTGGCTAGCATACCCCTTGGAGGCGCTACCTTGGTATGGTGGGAAGGTAGGACACAAGCTGACATAAAGAAACATGGTAAAATTATTTATGTATGGAGTGAATTTGTTTCTGCAATTAAAAAAAAAATCTATCGACTAGCCTATATGCAGCAAGCCATGATGAGTTGGCAAGCTCTTCACCAATTGAAAGGGCAAAGTGTACAAGGTTACACCCAAGAATTTAGGAAAAGAGCTTTGATTCTAGGAATTTCTTTAGACTGACCTGAAACTCTGCTAAAGTATATAGGTGGTCTACACAGCTACTTAAGGCACACTATTCTCATGTTTAATCCCACTAGCATAGATGAGGTATCTGTTCAGGCTACACATCTAGAGGCTAGAGATAAGAATGTGAACCCAAAAGTTGGGGGATCATCAAAACCCACAAGCAAGAATAAGGATAAAAGAAAACAAAAATGGAAAGAGAGGAAGACAAATATTGTACAAAAGATCAAATCTTCCTACACTCATTGTAAGAAAGATGGGCATGATGATGAACACTGTTGGATTCTACATCTGGAGCTAAAACCCAAGAAATACAAGGGCAAAAAGAAGAAGACTGCTGCAGCTATTCAAAAATATTTGGGGTCAAACTCAGGGGATAAAACAACAATCGCAGCCATAGGTATAAAAGGTAAAAATTCTGAAGCATCTACTAGTAATTTTGCACAATCTACTGATAATGAAGAAAATGAGAGGAAAATACATGAGCTTTTTCATATTCGAGTTATTTCCAAACATCAAAAGATTGATACTTTGTTTAATAGTGGCTCACAAGTGAATTCGAGTTTTAGTAAGGAGAGTTTGTGTACTCCAGAGACTTGGGGGATCCAAGTCCAGTCCTACTAATTTATATCTGTTGCATGAGACTCAAATTGAGCTCACTATTGTAAAACTCTGCTTTGAAAACATAATAGAGATGCCAACACTAAAGGCGGGACCAGGAGACGTAGCCCAGGAGCATTGGGTGAACTCCTTATTAAACTTGTTATGTTTACATGTTGCCTGTTATGTTTTCTCTAACTCCTTCAATGTCTATGTATTTCACAATCTTATTGATCCATTGCATAAAGTAACATAGGCACATCCATGCACATGAGTCTGTAATACCTTTAATTCTTTGTCCTAGATAAATTCCAAATCAAGTGGTATCAAAGCTCTAGGTTACTAAGGTTAGACAAGCTTGAGCTAGATTTCGTTGTTGAATGCTAACTAGATCAAAGCTTAAATTAGGAGAAGGAGAGTTGGTTAGAGCTAACCCAAAAATTGGAAGAGTCTACCCTAAGAGGAAAATGTGAGAAGAAAACCCCTTGGAATCAGACTCCCAATTCATGGATGGTTTCCTGACCATGAAAGCCATGGTGGAGGAAATGTATAGGGAATTTAAGAAACGTAGAGTTGAAGATTCATCAAACTCCAAAGAAGACAAAGGAGTAGAAGAATCTCTCCTCCATGACCACTCTAAAGGCAAAGGGAAAGAAGAAAAACTTCCCAAACCTCCTAGTAGCCCTAAAAATAAAAAGAAGACATCTCTGATTAAATTAGATGTTAAATTTGATTTGTCGATATATGATGGAGCGTTGAATGCAAAGAAGTTAGATAATTGGATTAGACAAATTGATGTTTATTACAGAGTGCAGAGCATCGATTCAAACAAGAGTAAGATTCAGCTGGCTAGCATACCCCTTGGAGGCGCTACCTTGGTATGGTGGGAAGGTAGGACACAAGCTGACATAAAGAAACATGGTAAAATTATTTATGTCTGGAGTGAATTTGTTTCTGCAATTAAAAAAAAAATCTATCCACTAGCCTATATGCAGCAAGCCATGATGAGCTGGCAAACTCTTCGCCAATTGAAAGGGAAAAGTGTACAAGGTTACACCCAAGAATTTAGGAAAATAGCTTTGATTCTAGGAATTTCTTTAGACTCACCTAAAACTCTGCTAAAGTATATAGGTGGTCTACACAGCTACTTAAGGCACGCTATTCTCATGTTTAATCCCACTAGCGTAGATGAGGTATCTGTTCAGGCTACACATCTAGAGGCTAGAGATAAGAATGTGAACCCAAAAGTTGGGGGATCATCGAAACCCACAAGCAAGAATAAGGATAAAAGAAAACAAAAATGGAAAGAGAGGAAGACAAATATTGTACAACAGATCAAATCTTCCTGCACTCATTGTAAGAAAGATGGGCATGATGATGAACACTGTTGGATTCTACATCTGGAGCTAAAACCCAAGAAATACAAGGGCAAAAAGAAGAAGACTGTTGCAGCTATTCAAAAAGATTTGGGGTCAAACTCAGGGGATAAAACAACAATCGCAGCCACAGGTATAAAAGGTAAAAATTCTGAAGCATCTACTAGTAATTTTGCACAATCTACTGATAATGAAGAAAATGAGAGGAAAAGACATGAGATTTTTCATATTCGAGTTATTTCCAAACATCAAAAGATTGATACTTTGTTTGATAGTGGCTCACAAGTAAATTTAATTTCTGAAGCAATTGTAAAGAAGTTGGGATTACTAACCACACCTCACAAGAAACAATATCCATTAGGTTGGTTATATGATAAAGCAAAGCTACAAGTGACTAGACAATGTAAACTTAAGTTTTCTTTTGGGTCAGCATTTGTAGATGAGGTTGAGTTAGATATAGTTCCTTTGGATATATGTGGAATTGTTTTAGGAAGTCCTTACTTGTATGATAGAAAAGATTTTTTCTATAGAGCTGAGAACAAGTATCAACTCGTTAAAGATGGAATCGAATATATTGTAAGAGCTCATAAACTCAAGAATAATTATACTCTCATAAACTCATGGCAGATGAAAATAATTGTAAATTCATGCAAACAATTTTTACTGATGGTTGTAAAGGAAAAGAAACCTAATAAAACCAATGTATTTGAGGGTTGTGATGCTAAACAGCAAGTTGAATTAGAATTTTTTTTTTCAGAATATGATATACTATTTCAAGAACCTAAAGGTCTACACCCAAAAAGGAAATAGTACATGATATTAATTTGCAGCAAGATGCTCCATTGCCTAACATTGGGATGTACAAGTTGTCCGCTTTAGAGAATGCAGAAATCAAGAAGCAGGTACAAGCACTACTAGAGAAAGGGTTCATAAGGCCTAGCACATCGCCATGTGGGTCTCCAATCGTCTTGGTGAGAAAGAAAGATGGCTCATGGAGAATGTGCATTGATTACCAAGCACTGAATAAGATAACGATAAAAAATTGTTATCCCCTTCCTTGCATAGATGATCTATTAGATCAGTTGAAAGAAGCTGTTTATTTTTCCAAGTTGGACTTGCATAGTGGTTATCATCAGGTCAAAGTTGTAGAGCAAGATGCCTGGAAGATTGCTTTCAAAACAAAGCAGGGATTGTATGAGTGGTTGGTTATGCTTTTTGGCTTAACTAATGCTCCTGCTACTTTCATGAGAGTAATGAATGATGTACTTAGACCTTTTATTGATGATTTTGTCATTGTATATTTAGATGACATTCTTATATTTAGTAAAACATGTGAAGAACATTTAAAGCATGTCAAGTAGACTCTAGATGTTTTGAAAAGAGAAAATATTTATGATAAACTCTCAAAATGTGAATTTGGCAAAACATCTTTGAATTATTTGGGTCATATTGTAGGGGGTGGTGAATTGAAGATAGATCCCTCTAAGGTTGCAGTCATTGTAAACTGGCCTAAACCCAAATCTGCTACAGAAGTTAGAAGCTTCCTAGGAGCAGCATAATACTGGAGAAAGTTTATTTCTAACTTTTCCTTAATTGTAGCTCCCTTACATGCTTTAACAGGATTGAAAAAGGTGTTTCAGTGGGGAGGCAAACAGCAGAAAGCCTTCAACACCTTGAAACAAAAGATTAGTACAGCACTAGTACTAGCATTGCCCGATCTTCAAAGACCATTTGAGATTGAAATGGATGCAGTGACTATGCCATGGGATCAATATTGATGCAGCATGGTAAACCCATATGTTATCATTCTGAGACATTTAATTCTACAGTAGTTAACTATCCCACATATGATAAAGAATTGTATGCATTAGTACAGAGTGTGAAAAAGTGGAAACATTACCTAATGGGCAAAGAGACAGTTATACATACTGATCATCAACCACTTCAATATTTGCACTCACAAACTAAGTTGCAGCAATCAAGACACTATAGGTGGATGGGTTTTCTACAACAGTTTCATCTAGTCATCAGATATAAAAAGGGCATACACAATAAAGTTGCAGACATGTTGTCCAAACCAATCATAAATGCATCTACTATACTTAAGCATAATTCAGTATTGCATGAAAGCTACATTGAACAGTATGCTCAAGATATAGATTTTAAAGATGTATATGCAACTTTAAGTCAAGGCAAACAAGTAGAAGAATTGGATTATCATGTTAAGGACCAGCTCTTGTATCATTTTGGAAAGTTATGCATTCCACAAACTGAAAGAGTAAAGATAATTCGAGAAGCACACACTTCTCTAATATTAGGTCACTTTGGTGTAACTAAAACAGTTGCACAACTGCAAAGATTTTGTTATTGGCCAAAAATGAATGAGACAATTTCTAGATATGTAAGAGTGTGTACTATGTGTGCTAAAAGCAAGCCCAGCAATAGAAAACTAGGCTTGTACAGTCCACTACCAGTTCCTTCTCATCCTTGGGAAAGTGCTTCCATGGACTTTGTTTGAGGACTGCCTAGATCTAGAAAAGGTCATGACTATTTATATGTTGTTGTGGATAGGTTCAGCCAAATGTGTATTTTAATACCTTGTAACAAACAGATTACAGCCAAACAAACTGCAAAGTTGTTCTTTCAGCATGTATGGATTCATTTTGGATTACCCACTTCCATTATATCTTATCGAGATACCCGATTTGTTGGGAAATTTTGGTCGAGTTTGTGGGAATTGATGGACACCAGACTAAAAAAGATCACAACTTTTCATCTGCAAACAGATGGCCAAACAGAAGTGGTCAATAGGAAAGTGATCCAGTTTCTCAGAGGCTATTGCAGCAAGCATCCCAAGCTTCGGGATGAACATTTATGTTATGTGTGGCATGCTTACAACCGAGCTAAACATTCTTCTACACAGAGATCTCCTTTTGAGACCTGTTTTGGTTTCACACCAAGGTCTCCCTTGGATTTTGTCTTTGGTAAAGACATAGCAATTGATGGACACAGTGATGTGGACGAGGCAACCAAGTTCGTTGAAAAAATCCAAGAGATTCACCAAGCAGTACAGGAATAGCTGGAAAAGAGCCAAGCCAAGTACAAGGCAAGGCATGATAAGCTTCGGATTGAGCATAGTTTCCAAGTTGGTGATCAAGTCTGGCTATATATCAACAAAGACAGAATGCAAGGTGAAGATAAGAAGCTGAAGCCAATAAGGTATGGACCTTTCAAGATACTTGAGAAAATTGGTGAGAATGCTTTTCACTTTGATTTACCAGCTTACATGCACATCTACTTAGTTGTTAATGCAAATAGCTTGAGACTATTTCAACCTTCATTAATTGAAGATCCCGAAGAGGGGATGTTGAGTACCTCAAGATTGGACTCAAGGGTTCAAAACCAAGCAGTGCAAAATGGATAGAAATTGGGCAAGCGAGGAATTTATATCCTCACTTGATTGATGCTTAAAAACTAACTTTTGGTGGTCTAAAAGATTTTTCAGTGGGAAGACCGTGATTCGAATTGGATCCTAAAACATTCTCTAAGTTTCAATAATTCTGTAAAATTCATGCAAAAGTTTCAAAGACTTTCAAAGGTCGAGCTTAACAGGAATACCCTCAGAATAGTTGTAATTTGTGAGCAGCACGGAGCAATGATGACCCTCGGTCAAGTGCACAGACCGTTGGCCCATGGTAACGCGCATTGTCACAAAAGAACAAAACAGGAGGTATTTTTGAGAAACAGGGGAGGTCTTTTTGAGAAATGGGGGAGGTTTCTGATATGCGATTAGCGACAAGTCACTAATCGTATATCGTCAGGCAAACCCCTCAGAGAATAAAAAGCCCTGAGTGGCCCAAACCTGAAAAGTCAAAAACTGTACAGAATTCGCCGATTCTGTCAGAGGCGGGTCCCACACAAAAAACTGGCAGGATATCAGAAGGGATTCAAGCGGTAATAAATTTTAATTGAGTCCTGCCTGATGCCACACATTGGGTGCCATGCGTCTGGCGAAAGAGAGAGAAAATTGCTCACATCAAACGGGTAAACGTCAGGCTACTTACCCACCCGATATGGATGGAGACCGTATTATCTGGAAGCCCCACATTGATGGTGGAAATGTGATCCGACGGATGACTGGATTCAACAGGGTAAACAGGCTGAGTTGTATAAAGTTTGAAGTTCAGCATGAATGATGAGTTGGCAGAGAAGTCATGTTCATGGGAATTCTAGGAGTTAAACGAAAATAACGACAGTTCAAACATTTCCAAGAGAACTGACACTCAGTTCGTTATGAAACAAGTGACCACCTCCCTATCAGGCGTTACACAGTGATGAAGATGACTCAGACTAGAGGAATTCAAATGGATAGAGGTAGGAGAACCAGAAAGCCGGGAAGCGGAAACGAACAGTCAGAAAGAAGACTAGCTTTAAAGTCATGAACTGATAGAAGCAAAAAGAGGAGTTATTTAGATGCAGAAAGCTAAGAGAAGAGAACAGAGAAAGTAAGTAGAGCCAACCTGTAGAGCAAAGGCAGCATTGAGATAGAGCCAGAGAAAGTCAGAGAGCTTATGTGCTCCAGAGAAGGCTTGGGAGGTTCAAGCGAACTCCTCGACATAGGCATGTCATGTATGAGTCTCAGATTGGGCTCATACCACTGTGACCATTAGAGGTTGAGTTTTAGTAAGGAGAGTCTATGTACTCCAAAGAGTTGGGGGATCCAAGTTCAGCTCTACTGATTTATATCTATTGCATGAGACTCAAATTGAGCTAACTATTGTAAAACTCTACTTTGAAAACATAATAGAGAGGCCACCACTGAAGGCGAGACCAGGAGACGTAAACCAGGAGCATTGGGTGAACTCCTTATTAAATTTGTTGTGTTTACATGTTGCCTGTTATGTTTTCTCTATCTACTTTAGTGTCTATGTATTTCGCAATCTTATCGATCCGTTGCATAAAGTAACATAGGCGCATCCATGCACATGAGTCTGTAATACCTTTAATTCTTTGTCCTAGATAAATTACAAATCACATCCATAAGCCTAATGAAGGTTGCAGGAGCATTAGTCAATCCGAAAGGCATAACCAACCATTCGAAAAGGCGCTCCTTGGCTTTGAAGGTAGTCTTCCACACATCAGAGGGTTCGATTGGTACCTAGTGATATCCTGACTTCAAACCGATCTTGCTGAAATATTTTTCCACCTTCAATTGGTCCAGGAGGCCATCAATCCGTGGGATCGGGTACCTATTATAGACAGTGATTTTTTTCAGCGCCCGATAGTCAATACAGAGTCTCCAAGTCCCATCCTTCTTCTTTACCAACATGATCGGGCTCCCACAGGGTGATGAACTCAGATGAATGTGACTTTTCTGCAACAGCGCCTAAATTTGCCTCTTGATTTCTTCATTCTCTAGAACAGAGCGTCGATAGATTGGTCCATTAGGAAGCGACGCACCTGGGGTCAAATCGATGGAGTGCTTAACCTGACAGTGCAGAGGAACCCCTGCGGGGGAGGTGAATATGTCCTTAGACTCCTCCACGACCTTGTCCATCTATAGTTGTCATGCGGAGGGGCCCTGTCTGGAGGTCGTGGCCACCATATTCTTCTTTCCTTGAGGGCATATCATCAGAGAAAAAAAAATAAAAATCCTAGTGTTGGAAATGATCTTACTGCATTGTTTTGCAGTAACCAAAGAGATGGTAGTAGGAGGTGCTACCTCTAGTATCCTGTACAACTTATTTCCCAAAGTAACAATAATAGCACGGGGCCTTGATTCATACATAGCATGTCGCTTCCACAAGTATGGTTGTCACAATAATACATCACAAACATTAATAGGAGAAACATCACACAATAACTCATCCGTGAAGGGCTTGATGTTGTATGGAAGGCAACACTGCTGGCTCACGCAAAGATCTCGTCCTTGGTGAAGCCACCCCATGGTTTGCGGTTGTGGATGCATTGTGGTCGGTAAGCCCAGCCGCTTCATGACCTCTACCGAAATGAGGTTATATTTGGTTCCCGCTATCGACAATGAACTGTAGCGTGTAGCCCTTTACCCACATTTGGGAGTGGAAGAGATGCTCCTCCTCCTCTGGATCTTCGGGTTCCTCCTTCTGGATCCTCGTGATGGCAACAGTGGTGTTGGGCTCCGCATTGATAATCTGCTTCCCTTTGCCATTCCCCTTGTCAGGTTCCGACTCAAAGTTAGAACATGCATCTGCTTCTGAAACCTTTAGCTCGGCCACCAGTGACTACTTGGCCTGACACTGACTTGTGTTGTGAGTGGAGCTCTTATGGAACTGACACAACTTTCTCGTGTCCTTTTTCGGCTTTGTGGCATTGTTCTTTGCTTGCAACATTGGCGGGTTGTCTTGGGCCACCCCGCCTTGGCTTTTTCCTTTGTTCTGTGGTTTGGGGGCACCTTTCCCTTGCTTCAGATTTGCAAATCCAAAGTCTCGCTTCTTCTGTTTAAAATTTTTCTCGATCTTGATGGCATATCGGTATGTCGTGCCATGCGAGGAGATGTTCAGGAATTCTATTTCTTCCTAGATGTAGCTATGTAAACAGCCGCAGTATTTGAGTACCAAATGCTACTCTGAATCCTTGATACCCAACTTTGTGTGAAGGGTATGGAAGATATTCGTAAACTCTGGCACGTCTTGGTCCCTTCCCTACCGCAGCATGGTCCAATTTATGTATTGATCCTCATAGCTTCAGACAGTGTAGTACTACTCCTTGATGGCAGTCTAGAATGAATTCCTAGTGGGTGTGGCTAAAAACAGTGAGGCCATACTTTCATCCTTCTGCTCACAGTAGGTTTCCCACAAGTCCTTGATGTGTGGGGTGGCTTTGAGAAGAGCGAAAGTAATCTTTTCCCAACTGGAAAAATCATGAATAGAAAAATACCCTTCTAGTAGATTTAACCATTTATCTAGGACATCTACATCTATCTGACCCTCAAATATGGGGATGTCGAAGTTAAATTGTACCTTAAAGGGTATGGCGCTTCCAGAGTAGCTACTGGAAGTAGATGTGTCACCCCTAGGTAGCCGATGAAGGATCCAGGAAAAGTTGTCCATCATCGCATTCCTTTGTCACTCGAGGGCCTCTTCGAGCAAGATTTTGATAGGATCTCCTGCCACCCCCGTCTTTCTTTTCATCTGCCATGGGAGGCCATCGGGATTTGCGAGGCTAGTCTTGCAAAGGTTCGACCAATTCAAGCCCTAACTCCTTATATCCCAACCTCGTTGGCCACATGCAAACAAAGACAAAGAAAGAGCAGACCCATCTGATACCACTGATTTGCGTTTAAATAGGAACGCAAAAAATTACAAATATAACCATACGTATAGAGATGTAGCAAAAACAATACTTCATTTCATTACTGTAAAATACTGAAATGTGCTTACAAATAGAAATGGAAATAAACTAGCTAGGGCGATGGTAGCTTATCTCTGAGAAGAGATGTGGTAGCTACATGCCTCTGAACTGTGTTACAATGAGGCTCGAAGGCCTATTTATTGTTGATAAATAATCGAAAACTCTAAACATCCAAAAACCTAACCCTAGAAGATGAAATGCCAAACTGTGGGCCCTGTTAGGGTAAATTGGTACATCAACTTCCCAGGGTCGTAACTTTGGCATACGATCTTCGTTTGACGCGCATAATATCTCGTTAGAAAGATCTATCCGAGAACTAAAACTTTGGGAAAAGAAACATCATTTCATGGACCCATGTTTCTCCCATATTCCCCAAAAAACGTTTTTTAGGGCCTCAAAACGTCTTCGGAAGTTCAAGACCCGAAAAACTGCTAAAAATAGTAAATTGTGCTACAATTAAGGAAACTGAAAAGCTGAAAGAAAAAATGGTGCGGGTCCAAGTGGACTTGGCAGGTGGCCACCAATATCCACTTGGATCATTCCTCCCACCTTAGGAAGCAATGTTCCCCATTGCGTTGAGTTCCTCCATGAGATGAGGAAACTTCTACTAAACTTGGTCCCTGGTGAGCCACTTGCCCTGGTGAAGGAGTTGGCCTGCTTTGACAACTCGATACAATTGGATATTCTGTTGGTGAGTGTGCTTGATATGTGTGTCCATGATCCGATTAGTTTCAGCTTGTTCCATGCATTCTGGATTTAAATATGTGGGTGTGAGCTGTTATGCAATGTCAGATGTGTCTAGTAATGGTGGAAATTTTGGCCAAAGGCAGTCCACATTGAACATTGGGTGCAGGCCAAGGAATGGGGGAATGTAAAGCTCAAATTCATTGTCTCCCATAGCCTTGGTAATGGTGTAAGGACCATATCGGAGTGGTCTAAGTTATCGATAGGCTCTGGTAAGGCGTTCCTTTTGCAAATGCAACCAGACTTTGTCACCCACCTAAAACTTGTGTGGCACCCAACGTTGATCATGTTGCTGCTTGTACTTAGCTTTTGATTTCTCTAGAATGTCATGGACCTGCTAACGAACATGTTGGATGTGCTCAATGAAGTTGTTTTCCTTATCTGTTTCGGATTGTACATGAGCCGAATCTGCGTGAGTAGCTACAAATGGCATGGACACATTAATGGGACATAGTGGCTAGAATCCCAAGCCCACCTAAAAAGGGTTGTGGCCAGTCGAGCTGTGGAGAGCCCGGTTGTAGCTATGCTAAACATAGGGGAGGCTCTCAACCCATGTGCGTGGATGCTTTGAGCTGTACATGTGCAGAATGTGTAAGATCATCCTGTTGACAACCTTTGTATGGCCATCAGTTTGAGGATGGAAGGCTGTAGACTTAGTGAGTTTGGTTTCCAGCATCAACCAAAGACTAGACCAAAATGTATTGAGGAACCTGCTATCCCAATCTGAGATGATAGACTATGGGATCTCAAAGTGTACCCACACTCGTTCAAAGAAGAGTTTAGCAGCGGTTTCTGCTATGATATTCTTCTTGCAGACCACCACAATGGCCATTTTCGAGAACCTATAGACGACCAAAAAAATAGAGTCATTTCCATGCTTAGTAGAAGGAAGGCCCGACATGTAATCCACGTAGATAGACTCCTAAGGTCGACTATAGGGGTAGGCAGTGAGGTATAGAGGCCTTGCTTCTTGATGGTCAGTTTGGCAATGGCGCAGGCAATGCATGATCTTATGTACTTTCCGACATCATGTCGAAGATTCGGTAAATAGAAATACTTCTGCAGTACTACCACCATTTTCTCGACCCCGAAATGCCCAGCAGCCCGACTATAGTGTGCTTCCCAAATAATCTTGGCACGCTTGCTTGAAGGAACACAAAGGTGACCTAGGTGGCATAACAGGTCATCCTGGAGGTGAAACTCTGGAACATGCTGACCCTCCAAGTGTGTCTGGTATGTGTGGACGAATTCTGGGTCGCTTTTGTAGAGAAGTGGCCAATCAGAAGTCTCATGCCCACAAGAGTTAAGCACGATGGTTAATGCCATGATTGGTGGTCGACTGAGGCAATCTGCAACATAATTGGTGTTTCCCTTCTTATACTTGATATTCAAATGGAACTGTTGCAGGTATGTGGACCACTTCTGATGACGATCATTGTGCAATTTCCCTTGGGTATGTATGAACTGCAGGGGTCAGTAGTCTTTATGGATGACCGTTTCCTTCCCCAAAATGTAATGCTTCCATTGTCGGCAGGCCTCCACAATGGAATACATCTCTTTGTCATAAGTGGGATAATTTCAAACTTTGTTTGAAAGTGTCTCATTTTGATATGCCACTAGATGCCCATGTTGAGTAAAGACTGCCACAATAGCATAATTAGAGGCATCTATCTTGACCTTAAATGGTTTTTGCAAGTCTGGTAATGCGAGCACTGGTGCTGAGAAGAGGTGATATTTCAACTTTGTGAATGCGTTCTGTTGAGATTCATACCAAAAGAATATTTTTTTTCACTCCTCCCTTGGTGACTTGACTCAAGGGCCAAGTGATATGAGAAAATCCCGACACGAACCTGCGGTAGAAGTTGGCAAGACCTAGAAAGCTACGGAGCTCTGTCAGAGTGGTTGGAGATGGCCAATCCCGAATGACTTGGATCTTGGTTGGATCCACATGAACCCCCCGTTCATCAAAAATGTATCCTAAATATTGAACCTAGGTCATGCCAAAAGTGCATTTCTCCAAATTCGCACATAACTTGTGTTTCTGCAGTGTTTGGAGAACCTGTTGGATGTGGTGGAGGTGCTCCTCCCAACTTTGGCTGAAGATCAGGATTTCATCTAAGTATACCACTACAAATGAGTTGGTGAATGCACACAAGATGTCATCCATTAGCCTCATGAAGGTTGTAGGAGCATTCGTCAATCCGAAAGGCATAACCAACCATTCCAAAAGGCCCTCCTTGGCTTTGAAGGAAGTATTCCACACATCGGAGGGTTTGATTGGTACCTAGTGATATCCTAACTTCAAATCAATCTTGTTGAAATATTTTCCCCCCTTTAGTTGGTCCAAGAGGTCATCAATCCATGGGATCGGGTACCTATTACGGACAATGATCTTGTTCAGCACCTGATAATCAATACAGAGTCTCCAAGTCCCATCCTTCTTCTGTACCAATATGATCGAGCTACCACAGGGAAATCAACTTGGACGGATGTGACCTTTCTGTAGCAACTCTTAAATTTGCCTCTTGATTTCATCGTTCTCTCGAACGAAATGCACATAGATTGGTCCATTGGGCAGTGGCGCACCTAGAGTTAGATCGATGGAGTGCTTGACCTGACAGTGCATAGGAACCTCTGTGGGGGAGGTGAAGATGTCCTCGTACTCCTCCACGACCTTGTCCATCTGTAATTTTCGTGCGAAGGGGCCCTGTCTGGATGTCGTGGCCACCGTCTTCTTCTTTCCTTGAGGGCATATCATCAGGAAACCAAATTTCCTAGTTTTGGAAATGAGCTTACTACATTGTTTTGTAGTAACCAAGGAGATGGCGGTAGGCGGTGCTATCTCTGGTATCCTGTACAACTTATTTCCCGAAGTAACAATAACAACATGGGGCCCTGATTCATACATAGCATGTCGCATCCACAAGTATGGTTATCCTAATAATACATCACAAACATCAACGGAAGCAACGTCACACAATACCTCATCTGTGAAGGGCTTGATGTTGTACGGAAGGCAACACTTGTTGGCTCACGCGAAGATCCCGTCCTTGGTGAAGCCACCCGATGGTGTACGATTGTGGATGTGTTGTGGTCAGTAATCCCAGCCACTTCATGACCTCTCTTGAAATGAGGTTCTTTTGGCTCCCTCTGTCGACAATGAACTGTAGCAAGGAGCCCTTTACCCACATCTAGGAGTGGAATAGACACTCCTTCTCTAGATCTTCGGGTTTCTCCTTCTAGATCTTCGTGGTGGCAATAGTGGTGTTGGGCTCCACATCGATAATCTGCTTCCCTTTGTCATTCCCCTTATCCGGTTCTGACTTAGAGTCAGAATATGCATATGATTATGAAACCTTTAGCTCGGCCACTAGTGACTGCTTGGCCCGACACTCACTTGTGTTGTGAGTGGAGCTCTTATGGAACTCACACCACTTTCCCGTGTCATTTTTCGGCTTCGCGACATTGTTCTTTGCTTGCAGCTTTTGCGGGTTGTCTTGGGTTGCCCCACCTTGGCTTTGTCCTTTGTTCTATGGTTTGGGGGCACCTTTCCCTTGCTTTGGATTTGCAAAACCAAAGTCTCACTTCTTCTGTTTAAACTTTTTCTAGATCTTGACGGCATATCAGTATGGCGTGCCGAGCGAGGAGATGTTTAGGAATTCTATTTCTTCTTGGATGTACCTGTGCAGATAGCCGCAGTATTTGAGTACCAAATGCTACTCTGAATCCTTGATACCCAACTTTGTGTGAAGGGTATGGAAAATATTGGTAAACTCCAGCACGTCTTGGTCCCTTCCATGCCGCAACATGGTCCACTTTATGTATTGATCCTCATAGCTTCTGACAGGGTAGTACTGGTCCTTGATGGCAGTCCGGAATGAATTCCAAGTGGGTGCGGCTGAAAATAGTGAAGCCATACTTTCATCCTTCTACTCGCAGTAAGTTTCCCACCAATCCTTGATGTGGGGTGCAACTTTGTGAAGAGCGAAAGTGATATTTTCCTGACCGGAAAAATCACAAAAAAAATAACCCTTCTAGCAGATTTAACCATTATCTACAACGTCTACATCTATCTGACCCTTAAATATGGGAATGTCAAAGTTAACTTGTACCTTAAAGGGTGTGGAGCTTCCAGAGTAGCTACTGGAAGTAGATGTGTTTCCCTTGGGCAGCCGCTGAAGGATCTGGAAAAAGTTGTCCATCATCGTGTTCCTTTGTCGCTCGACAGCCTCTTCGAGCAAGATTTTGATAGGATCTCCTTGCCCCTAGTCTTTCTTTTCATCCGCCATGGGAGGCCATCGGGATTTGTGAGGTTGGTATTGCAAAGGTTCGACCAGTTCAAGCCCTAACTCCTTATATCTCGACCTCGTTGGCCACATACAAAGAAAGACAGAGAAAGAGCAGACCCATCTGATACCACTAATTCGGATTTAAACAGGAACACAACAAATTACAGATATAACCATACATATAGAGATGCAATAGAAATAATACTTCATTTCATTACTGTAAAATACTGAAATATGCTTACAAACAGAAATGGAAATAAACTAGCTAGGGCGATGGTAGCTTATCTCTTAGAAGAGATGTGGCAGCTAGATGCCTCTGAACTGGGTTACAATGAGGATTGAAGGCCTATTTATTGTTGAGAAACAATGGAAAAGCTTAAACATCCAAAAAGCTAACCCTAGAAGATGAAACGCCAAATTGTGGGCCCCATTTGGGTAAATTGTTACATCAACTTCTCAGGGTCGTAACTTTGGCATACAATCTCCGTTTGACGTGCAAAATATCTCGTTAGAGAGATCTGTCCAAGAAATACAACTTTGGAAGGAAATGGATTGGGGTTGCTCCCAGTTTTCCCAAAAAACGTCGTTTAGGGCCTCAAAATAGCTACAGAACCCGGAAAAACTGCTAAAAATAGTAAATTGTGCTACAAATAAGGAAACTCAAAAGCTAAAATAAACAATGGTGGGGGTCCAAGTGGACTTGGCGAGTGGCCACCAATATCCACCTAGATCATTCCTCCCCTTTTAGGAAGAAACAGTCCCCATTGCATTGAGTTCCTCCATGAGATGAGGAAAATTCTGCTGAACTTGGTCCCTAGTGAGCCACTTGCCCTTGTGAAGGGTTGGCCTACTTTGACAACTCGATACAGTTGGATATTTTGTTGGCAAGTGTGCTTGATCTGTGTGTCCATGATCTGATCAGTTGCAGCTTGTTCCATGCAATCTTGATTTAACTCTGTGGGTGTGAGCTGTTCTACAATGTTGGATGTGTCTAGTAATGGTGGAAAGGATGGCCAAAGGTGGTCCACATTGAACACTGGGTGTAGGCCAATGAATGGGGGAATGTTGAGCTCAAATGCATTATCTTCCATAGCCTTGGTAATGGTGTAAGGACCATATCAGAGTGGTCTGAGTTTTTGATAGGCTCTGTTAAGGTGTTCCTTTTGCAAATGCAACCAGACTTTGTCGCCCACTTGAAACTTATGTGGCACCCGATGTTGATCATGTCGCTGCCTGTACTTGGCATTTGATTTCTCCAGAATGTCATGGACCTACTGGAAAATATGTTGGATGTGCTCAATGAAGTTGTTTTCCTTATCTGTTTCGGGCTGGACATGAGCTGAATGTGCGTGAGTAGTTGCAAATGGCATGGCCACATCAATGGGACAAAGTGGCTGGAATCCCAAGCCCACCTGAAAAGGGTTGTGGCCAGTCAAGCTGTGGAGAGCCTGGTTGTAGCTGTGCTAAACATAGGGGAGGCAATCATCCCATGTGCATGGATGCTTCGAGTTGTAAATGCGCAGAATGTGTACGATCATCCTCTTGACAACCTCTGTCTGACCATCAGTTTGAGGATGGAAGGCTATGGACTTAGTGAGTTTGGTGTCCAACATCGACCAGAGACTGGATCAAAATGTACTGAGGAACCTGCTGTCCCAATTTGAGATAATAGACTGTGGGATCCCAAAGTGTACCCACACTGATTCAAAGAAGAGTTTAGTAGTGGCTTCTGCTGTGATATTATTCTTGCAGGGCACCATAATGGCCATCTTCGAGAACATGTCGACAACCACAAAAACACAGTCATTTCCATGCTTAGTAGAAGGAAGGCCCAACATGTAATCCATGGAGATGGATTCCCAAGGTCAACTGGGGGTAGGCAGCTAGGTATAGAGGCCTTGCTTCTTGATGGTTGGTTTGGCAATGGTGCAAGTAGTGCATGATATGATGTACTTCCCGACATCATGTCGAAGATTCGGCCAATAGAAATACTTCTGCAGTACCGCCATTGTTTTCTCGACCCCAAAATGCCCAGAAGCCCAACTGTAGTGTGCTTCCCAAATCATCTTGGCACGCTCACTTGAAAGAACACAAAGGTAACCCAGGTGGCATAATAGGGCATCCTAGAGGTGAGAATCTGGAACATGCTGACCCTACAAGAGTGTCTGGTATGTGTGGCCAAATTCTAGGTCACTTTCGTAGAGAAGTGGCCAATCAGAAGTCTCGTGCCCACAAGAGTTGAGCACAGTGGTTAACGCCATGATCGGTGGTCGACTGAGGCAATCTACAACATTATTGGTGCTGCCCTTCTTATACTTGATATTCAAATGGAACTATTGCAGGTATGTGGACCACTTCTAATGACGATCATTCTGCAATTTACCTTGGGTTTGTATGAACTGCAGGGGTCGGTGGTCTGTGTGGATTACCGTTTCCTTCCCCAAAATGTAAAGCTTCCATTGTCGATAGACCTGTGCAATGGAATACATCTCTTTGTCATAAGTGGGATACTTCCAGACTGTGTCTGAAAGTGTCTCACTGTGATATGCCACTAGAAGCTTGTGTTGAGTAAGGACTGCCCCAATAGCATAGTCAGAGGCATCTTTCTCGACCTCAAATGGTTGTTGCAAGTCTGGTAATGCGAGCACTGGTGCCAAAAAGAGGCAATCTTTCAACTCCGTGAATGCCTTTTGTTGAGATTCATACCAAAAGAATTTTTCTTTCACTCCTCCCTTGATGACTTGACTCAAGGGCCTAGTGATATGAGAAAATCCCAACACAAACCTGCAGTAGAAGTTGGCAAGACCTAGAAAGCTGCGAAGCTCTGTCAGAGTGGTTGGAGATGGCCAATCTCGAATGACTTGGATCTTGGCTGGATCCACATGCACCCCCCGTTCATCAATAATGTATCCCAGATACTGAACTTGGGTCATGCCAAAAGTGCATTTTTTCAAATTGGCACATAACTTGTGTTTCTGCAGTGTTTGGAGAACCTGTCGGATGTGGTGGAGATGTTCTTCCCAACTTTGGCTGAAGATCAGGATGTCATCCAAGTATACCACTACAAATGAGTTGGTGAATGGCCGCAATATGTCATCCATTAGCCTCATGAAGGTTACAGGAGCATTCATCAATCCAAAAGGCATAACCAACCATTCGCAAAGGCCCTCCTTGGCTTTGAAGGCAGTCTTCCACACATTGGAGGATTCGATTGGTACCTGGTGATATCCTGACTTCAAATCAATCTTTCTGAAATATTTTGCCCCCTTCAGTTGGTCTAGGAGGTCATCAATCCGTGGGATCAGGTACCTATTACAGACAGTGATCTTGTTTAGCACCTGATAGTCAATACAGAGTCTCCAAGTCCCATCCTTCTCCTGTACCAACATGATCGGGCTCCCACAGGGCGATGAACTTAGATGGATGTGACCTTTCTGCAGAAGCTCCTAAATCTGCCTCTTGATTTCATCGTTCTTCAGAACAGAGCACTTATAGATTGGTCCATTGGGCAGCGGCGCACCTGGGGTCATATCGATGGAGTGCTTAACCTAACAGTGCAAAGGAACCCCTACAGGGGAGGTGAAGATGTCCTCATACTCCGCTATGACCTTGTCCATCTGAAGTTGTCGTGTGGAGGGGCCCTGTCTGGAGGTCGTGGCCACCATATTATTCTTTCCTTGAGGACGTATCATCAAGAAAACAAATTTCCCAGTTTTGAAAATGATCTTACTACATTGTTTTTTAGTAACCAAAGAGATGGTGGTAGGCAGTGCTACCTCCGGTATTGTGGACAACTTATTTCCCAAAGTAACAATAACAACACAGGGCCTTGATTCATACGCAGCATGTCGCTTCCACAAGTATGGTTGTCTTAATAATACATCACAAACATAAAGGGGAGCAACGTCACACAATACCTCATCCATGAAGGGCTTGATGTTGTATGGAAGGCGACATTGTCGGCTCACGTGAAGATCTCATCCTTGGTGAAGCCACCCGATGGTGTACAGTCGTTGATGTGCTATGGTCAATAATCCCAGCTGCTTCACGACCTCTACCGAAATGAGGTTCTTTTCGCTCCCACTGTAAAAAATGAACTGTAGTGGGGAGCCCTTTACCCACATCTGGGAGTGGAAGAGACGCTCCTCCTCCTCTGGATCTTCGAGTTCCTCCTTCTGGATCTTCATGCTGGCAACAGTGGCATTGAGCTCCGCATCGATAATCTGCTTCCCTTTGTCATTCCCCTTGTCAAGTTCTGACTCAGAGTCGGAACATGCATCTGATTATGAAACCTTTAGCTAGGCCACTACTAACTAGTGACTGCTTGGCCCGACACTCACTTCTGTTGTGAGTGGAGCTCTTATGGAACTCACACCACTTTCCCATGTCATTTTTTGGCTTTGTGATGTTGTTCTTTGCTTGCAGCTTTGGCAGGTTGTCTTGGGCCTCCCTGCCTTAGATTTTTCCTTTGTTTTATGGTTTGGGGGCACCTTTCCCTTGCTTCAGATTCGCAGATCCAAAATCTCGCTTCTTCTATTTAAACGTTTTCTCGATCTTGATGGCATATCAGTATGTCATGCTGAGCAAGGAGATGTTCAAGAATTCTATATCTTCTTGGATGTACCTGTGTAGACAACCATGGTATTTGAGTACCAAATGCTGCTCTGAATCCTTGATACCCAACTTTGTGCGAAGGGTATGGAAAATATTGGTAAACTCTGGCATGTCTTGGTCCCTTCCATGTTGCAGCATGGTCCACTTTATGTATTGATCCTCATAGCTTCTGACATGGTAGTACTGCTCCTTGATGGCAGTTTGGAATGAATTCCAAGTGGGTGCAGTTGAAAAAAATGAGGCTGTACTTTCATCCTTCTGCTTGTAGTAAGTTTCCCACTAGTCCTTGACGTGGGGGGCGCTTTGAGAAGAGCGAAAGTAATCTTTTCCTGACCCGAAAAATCATGAACCGAAAAATACCCTTCTAGCCGATTTAACCATTTATCTATGCCGTCTGCATCTATCTGACCCTCAAATATCGGAATGTCAAAGTTAAATTGTACCTTAAAGGGCGTGGCACTTCCAGACTAGCTGTTGGAAGTAGATGTGTCGCCCCTGGGTAGTCATTGAAGGAGCTGGGAAAATTTGTCCATCATCGCGTTCCTTTGTTGCTCGAGGGCCTTTTTGAGCAAGATTTTGATAGGATCTCCTATCCCCTCATCTCTCTTTTCATCCATCATGGGAGGCTGTCAGGATTTGAGAGGTTGGGCTTGCAAAGGTTCGACCAGTTCAAGCCCTAACTCCTTATATCCTGGCCTCATTGGGGACATGCAAAGAAAGACAGAGAAAGAGCAAACCCCTCTGATACCACAGATCTGGATTTAAATAGGAACGCAACAAATTACATATATAACCATACATATAGAGATGCAACATAAATAATACTTCATTTCATTGCTGTAAAATACTAAAATATGTTTACAAACAGAAATGGAAATAAACTAGCTAGGGCGATGGTAGTTTATCTCTGAGAAGAGATATGGTGGCTACATGCTTCTGAACTGTGTTACAATGAGGCTTGAAGGCCTATTTATTGTTGAGAAACAATCAAAAACCCTAAACATCCAAAAACCTAACCCTAGAAGATGAAACGCCAAACTGTGAGCCCCATTTGGGTAAATTGGTACATCAACTTCCGAGGGTCATAACTTTGGCATACGATCTCTGTTTGACACGCACAATATCTCGTTAGAAATATCTATCCGACAACTACAACTTTGGGAAGAGAAACATCAATTCATGGACCCATGTTGCTCCCATGTTTCCAAAAAACGTTGTTTAGGGCCTCAAAATGGCTCCAAAAGTTCAAGAGCTGAAAAACGGCTAAAAATAGTAAACTGTGCTACAATTAAGGAAACTGAAAAGCTGAAAGAAACAATGTTGGGGGTCCAAGTGGACTTGGCCAGTGGCCACCAATATCCACCTGGATCAATTCGTTTGCAAGTAATTTTTGTACAAGGTTAAAACCTACAATATCTAGAGAGTTATGGAAGAAGATTGAACATCCAAAAGTAGTTTATAACTTGCAACTTCAAGATTAAAGGAAATACTCCCTACCATATCTTCTTGACTGAAGCAAGCCTTTCCCCCATTTAAAGCATGACTATGACTATGTATCTTATGTATAAGAAGAAGTTAAGAAGACAGAAGCTAAGAGGTTTTCTAATATTTCTTCAACTCTTTCTAAAACCCCCTCTTTTGGCTTAAGAAAGGATGACTTAAGGTGTTGAGTCTTCACTGGACCATTTGGGGGTAAAGGAAGAGATTGTCTTGTGGAATAAGGATAATATTAAGAAAAATATTACTTCCAAATTTGAGGAGAAATTGTGGGGCAATAAGAGTTAGAGGAAAAAATGAAACCAAGATATTATAGTGAGGTGATCACCCCCAATCTCGAAAAACAAAATTATCTCTTTGTCTCTACTATTATTAACAAGGAATGAACATTGCCATGATAAGAATTTATTCTCATGAGCTTCATAGTGAAACTCGGCATCGATCAATTCCCAAAATGTCATGGGATGAAAGAGTCTCTCACTTGTGCGATACTAAGAAGGTTGAAGATGAAAAGCACTTTATCTTAGATTGCCCATCTTATACTCATATTCAATCTAATTTTCAAAATATTTGTCACACTCCCAACCTTCTTGACCTTTTCAGTCAGTAAAACTATAATGATCTAAAAACACTTCTCCCACTTCTTTTCAAGCATAAAAATAAAATATTAAAAAATTCCAATTAATTTTTTTTAAATTAAATAAGCCATATAAATTTTAATAAACATTAATCATCATCATTATATAATAAATAATTTTAACATATTTATTACTATTTATATATAAATACAAACCTAATATATTATCTTTAATTTTTTATATAACAAGTTTCTAGTTTGAAAAGAGGAAAACCTTAGCTCTTGACTTGCATTTATGTTTTCTACTTCCTCTTCAAAGGTTACTTTTATCTGTATGAATGTGAAAGAATATACCATAATATAATTTCCATGATTGTTTTGAGTTTTTTTTTTCAGACAGAAAAATCATCATAGATTTATATTAAGATAATATAAAGATCACAAGACATTGTTTCGGGACATCGAGAACTGCCCAACTATGATTGTTTTGAGTTTAGCTCTATAAATAACTCTTCAACTAAATATATGGTATGGAGTTAAATGAAAATATTTACTTTTAACTTTACTTTCTAAAGTATATTTAGATTAGTAAAGTGAGTAGTTGCAAACACAATTGAAATATTCCTTTTTGTTGAAACGTGTATATATATGTGTTTCTGATTATATAATCAGATCATAATAATTATTATTTATTTTATATAAAAAATTAAAATTTTATATATATATATATATATATATATTTGAAAAAAATTATTAAATATTTTTATTTTATTTTAATAATTACATATTTATTTTTTAAATTTTATATTTTTGGTAGTGGGTTTTAATTATTATTTTAACTTTATTATATTTTTGGTAGTTAGTATTAATTATTATTTTTATTTTATTTTGTACAAGCTCATACCATATTTATATGTTCACTTTTAGTTAATAGAATCTACAGAGAAGTTTAGGGCAATAAAGTAGATCCTTCTCATGATGAACGATTATTATAGGTTATCTTTGTTGTTTTCTCATCCAATGTCTACTAAAAGTACGCAATTTTCTTAGGTACTATTGTACGTACAAGTTTTATACTAATCTCATAGGTATCACTTTATTTAAAATATGTAGAAGATCAATCAATTGTCTAGGAAAGGGATTTATTTCTCAACAAATAAAGGAATGATCAAGGTGGAGGAAAACCATAGAATGAACTTAAAAGCCTTCTTAATGTTGTCTCTAATCTCTATTCCACTTATATGAAAGTCATCAAACCTATTAATAAGGAAGTGTTTCTTTCAACAACCCTAAGAATGGAAAGCTCATAAATAAGTTCTTTAAATTTCACTAAACCTTTATTTTGATAACAAGGAATTTGTACTCCTTTTCTAGTGAACCTAGAATAAGAATATGTTAAGTAAATTATTCATTATAAAAAATAAAAGAAATAAAAAAATAAGCTTTGTTTGTGGGACAAGGGACCCACCTCTACGCAATGATTTGACTGCTTAGTCTACGAGAGCATACATACTCTACCCCGCTCTGCTTAGTATACGAGGGCATACATACTTTACCCCGCTCTGGTTTTCAACCTGTGACATCTTAAGAGGAAACACATGCTCTTAACCATCAAACCAACTCATACTCTTAAATATATTTTATATACTTATATATAAAATATATAAATTAAAAATTAATTATAAAACTAATTAATTAATTAATTAATTAAAAATATATTTAAAAGCACAAACAAACAAACCTTATTAAAAAAAAACTTCATAATAATAATTAAAAAAAAAAACAAAAAAACCACAAGAACATCTGGAATAGATGGATAGAAGAGTTGCAATGATCAAGATAACTCAACCCACGAAGAATAGGAAATTGACAATTGCAAAAGCCATCTTAACATTTCTTGTTTTTACAAAAAAAAAAAAAAGAAAAAAGAAATTTACACATTTAAAATTAATTAATTAATTATATATATATATATATATATATATATATATATTAAAATTAAAATATTTTAATAATTTTAAAATAAAGTTAGTATTAATATTTTAATATTTTTTAATTATATTTTAATAAATTTTAATTATATATTTTATTTTTCTAAATATATATTTTTTAAAATTAATATTACATTATTTATCCAAAAAAAATTTAACTTTAAAACCAAAATCCTTGCTCCCATAACCATCACCAATAAAAATTCCTCGCACAAACTCACTACTTTCCCGAACTAGTCATCATGAAATGGAATAGTTAGGCCGATAGGCCTTCCTTTGAAACAGACTTTCGTCGTCTTTTTCATTCTCAGGTCGACACGTGGCGTGAAATTTGGGTCCAGCGAAACGTGATTTGCAGAGGGAGGTCGGGCATTCAGGTTGACACGTGGCGTGAAATTTGGGTTCCGCCCCCTTGCCTCTGGAAGTTGCGTCACTGGCCAGACTCCGGTACCTCCACCTCGACAGAAATTATTTCTACGGTTCGATTTCTGCTTGCTACGGAAAACTGACGAGTCTCCACTACCTGGGCCTCAACGGAAATGGCCTCACCGGTAACTTGCCGCCAGAGCTCGGCAAACTCGCCGAGCTGCGATACCTCTTCATCGGCCACTACAACAATTATTCCTGCGAGATCCCGCCTCAGTTTGGGAACTTAAAGAAGCTCATCCGACTGGACATGTCTAACTGCGGGCTCACGGGTTCGATTCCCGCGGAGCTAGGCAATCTGAGCTCGCTCGACTCGCTCTTCCTCTTCTTGAATGTCCTGTCGGGCCCCATTCCTCCCCAGCGCGGCAATCTGAGAAACCTCAAGTCGTTGGATCTTTCATTCAATGAGCTGACTGGACAAATCTCGGAAGAATTCAAGAACCTGGTCTCGCTCACGCTCCTGAATCTGTTCCATAACAGGCTCCATGGTGGAATCCCCGATTCCATCGGTGACCTGTCGAACCTCAAGGTGCTGAATCTCTGGAGAAACCTTGGGGTCCTGCAAATCTCTTGTCATTATTTAATATCATCTTCGGATAATAATAATTTGCAGAAGAATCCTGTAAGTCATCACCGTATTATCTGCTTTCTTACTATTTTCTTGCATTTTTTGTGTCTTTATTTATATCTATTGATGCTTCTGCAGGTTGATGAAGGTGGAGAGTGCACTACTAAATAGAAGAGAAGCAGCGATCTAGTCGGGCTTTCCAATGCGGCTTTCAAGAAGCATAGAACAGAATCTTTTTCGGGCCCTCCGATGAAGGCCACAAGCTCGATTCCCACCTGGTGTAGTAATAACCTTAAATTTTACTAATTAAAGAGGCTTCTGCCCAAGGTTTTCTTTAAAGGTGCAGGTGCGCAAAGAGAAGCTAGGGGAATGCATTACGGCGTTGCAGCAACTCGTCTCACCGTTTGGAAAGGTAAAATCTTGAATTTTCAGCATTTCAATCTTCAGTTTTCAATATCTAATTTCAGGGAAAAAAAAGAAACCTAGCCGATAGACATGTATGAACCTATTTGTCTCACGAAAGGTTATGTTTTATGTCCTAATCTTGATTTTGCAGACCGATACGGCATCAGTTCTTTTTGAAGCCATGGGATACATTAAATTCCTGCAAGATCAGGTTCAGGTACAAAGTCTGTATTTTTTACAAGTTTTATGGAAAATTTTCTGACTCTTTGTAATTTCTATAAGATTGTCACATGAAAATAGAGTTACTACAGAGTGTGATACAGACAGCTTAAATTCTTCGAAATACATAAAATACTTTTCGGTTTCAATATTAAACAAGCTTCGGAATTTGTTTCCCACCAAGCATGGATTATCATAAAATATAATGTTTAGAGAAATTATTTGTGACAAAAATGATCATTTTTTTAAACTTATGCAACATAGACGGTCTTAGTCGCCAGCCTTCTCCATTACTTACCTCAAATTTTCTCGTTCCTTTACACAGGACAATTAAAACAAGAAATAGATTCTTTGGTTGAAATTTCTTTAGAGATTTGATCAGTTAGGGTTTCTTCTTCTGTAGCGATAAAATTTACAAAGCTTTTCTATAATCCTTTATAATCCTTTTGAACCTGTGCCGTGTTTTGCAGGTATTGAGCTCACCTTATCTCAAAGGCATTCCCTCCAGCCAGAAGGTAATTCAAATCTTCTTCCCATCTTACTGAGGTCACAACATTTTTCATTTTTAATAAATTCCGCTAATCAACAATGAAATGCTCTCTGCAAATTTTGAGAAAATGAACCTCTCGATGTACTGAAAAATAACACATACGAGAGGTTGAATTTTATTTCAGTATGCATCCCCTGTTAAGTAGGTGTTTGGACTGGTCCCCTAATGCCGGAGGGTATCGAAGTTTCCCCGGGGCTAACGCAGTTGACTGTCTCCAATAATATGCTTAGCGGACCCCTGCCTCGGACTATAGGTAAGTTCGTTGGTTTAACAGAGATTTTGCTTAACGGAAATGAATTCACAGGACCTATTCCTACTGAGATTAATGAACTGAGACAACTGAGCAAGTTGGATTTCAGCAACAATAGATTCTCGGGGCAAATCCCAGATGGGATAAGCCAATGCAAGCTTTTATCATATATAGATTTGAGTAGGAATAATCTAAGTGGCCCAATTCCTTCCACAATCACCAGTCTGGGAATCCTTAATTATCTGAATATCTCGCGGAATCATTTCTCTGGAAGCATTCCTAATGAATTAGAGCAGATGCAGAGCTTGACTTCTGTGGATTTCTCCTACAATAATCTGTCTGTTGTTGTACCAAATGGTGGCCAGTTCACTTTCTTCAATGCAACTTCCTTCGTTAGGAACCCTGGATTGTGTGGGCTGTATCTAGGACCTTGCACAGTTCAGCCCAATTCGCTGCATGCTCATGTTAAGGGTTCTTTGATTTCTTCCACTGTAAAGCTGGTTCTGGTCATAGGTTTGCTATTATGCTCACTGGTTTTTGCCTCTGCTGCCATCATCAAAGCCAAGGCTTTGAAGAAAAGCAATGCTTCAAGATCCTGGAAGCTAACAGCATTCCAGAGGCTGGACTTCACCTGTGAAGATGTCCTGGAGTGTTTGAAAGAGGAGAATATTATTGGGAAGGGAGGAGCAGGGGTTGTGTACAAGGGTTCGATGCGGAGCGGTGAGGAATTTCCAGTGAAGAGGTTGCCTGGGATTGGAAGAGGGTCTTCTCACAACCATGGTTTTGCTGTAGAGATTCAGACTTTGGGCAAGATTCGACATCGCCATATAGTGAGACTGTTGGGGTTTTGCTCAAATCAAGAAATCAATCTGCTTGTTTACGAGTACATGCCAAACGGAAGCCTGGGAGAGTTACTGCATGGGAAGAAAGGTGGGCATTTACAATGGGCTACCAGATACAAGATTGCTGTTGAGGGAGCTAAAGGGCTCTGCTATTTACACCATGATTGCAGCCCGATTATAATACACCGTGATGTAAAGTCCAACAACATTCTCTTGGATTCCAATTTTGAGGCCCATGTAGCCGATTTTGGCCTTGCAAAGTTTTTGCAGGATTCTGGGGCTTCAGAATGTATGTCTTCCATTGTAGGTTCCTATGGTTACATTGCTCCAGGTAAACAATCAAGCTTATCTCCTTGCCTCTAATATTATTTCAATGTGAAATTTCCATGCCCTCTGTTTCTCTGAAGAGAATCAATTAGATGAAGGCTGCTGATGGATCAAATGCTTATATGTAAGTTCTCATACAGTATTTTTCTTGTGTTATTTTTTCAGAATATGCATACACGCTGAAACTGGATGAAAAGAGTGATGTTTATAGCTTTGGAGTAGTGCTGCTGGAACTAGTCACTGGTAGAAGGCCGGTGGGGGAGTTTGGAGATGGTGTAGATATTGTTCAATGGGTAAACAAGATGACTTAACTCAACCGAGGAAGGAGTTTCAAACATTTTGGACGAGAGGCTGTCTTCAGTTCCTTTGCACGACCTTATCCACATTTTCTGTGTGGCAATGGCATGTGTTGAAGAAAATAGCGTAGAGAGGCTACCATGAGAGAGGTTGTTCAGATGTCCAGTGAAATTCCAAAGATCAAACCTTCTGAAAATCCCCTACCTGCTTCAGAAGGAGATGAATCCCCCCAACAAGCCGGTGCTGCCCACCCTCCTGATCTCCTCTCTATTTGAATCCATTTTCAAATTTTCATTGTTAGGATACATGGTCAGTGCCAGTGAATATTGTCAAAATTCATACACAGAATATCAGTTAGCAATCGCCACCTCAAAATTCCTTTTAGGAGGGTGATTAATTTACTCAGATAGCAATCGCCACATCTAAAGAAAAGTAATTGCACAATAATTCAGTGCAAGATAACAAGGTTTTCCACAGATCAATTATCTCTTCTAGAAAAATTCAACAATTTCAATTTAATAATCCTATCGGCCTCTCTTTGTACCTTTTGGAACAATTGCTAGTTTATTCCTAATTGTGTCTATAAAAAAAAATTGTGCCTACGTTCGTTAGCTTTTAGGTACATATTCTGCCTATCCAAGTTGGTCATCTTGAAATGGAATAGCTTATTCCTACCCGTGTCTATAAAAGTTTGATCGGTGTGGGGTATATTCCTAATAGTGATGAATATTAAATAAGATTAGGGATATTTTTAACATGTTATGAATATAAAATAAGAGTTTTATAAATTATCTTGGTTAAACTTTTAATCACGAATTAATAAGTTTTTAAAATTATTTGTTATTGTATTTTAATCTATAATTTATTTGTTTATTTTTAAATCGAAATTATATAGATATCAAATATTTGTTTATTTTTAAATTGAAATTATTTATTATAATATATATATATATATATATATATATAAATATTATCAAATTATTTATATAATAAAACTATTTTTATATAATTAAAATATTTTATTATTATAATAGTTGATGATTGTGTTGTCATATTTTTTAATTATACTCTTACATTTTTTAAATGTTTAATTAATATAATTAAAATTATGAATATAAATTTTAAATTGATATTATATATATGTATGTATATTTTTTAATATTGGTTATACAAAAAGACTCAAAATTATTAAAAAAATATTTATTATAATTTCAAAATATCACATATCATAATATTTCTTCGAAGCATTTCAATTTATTTTTTATATATTGGGAAATTTTATCACAAGTCAATTGTCAAACTAATAGTTGTTATCCATAAATGCAGCTTAACTCATCATTGTTATTCAAGGAAAACAACACCACCTGGAATTGCCCCATTGCTTGTCCATAAGAGGCAGGCTTACAATCCTGCCAGATGTCTCTGAGTCTTGAGTTATTAAGTCGTTTCCTTATGTCTAAGAAAGACCAACTCTTAGCCAAACAAAAACAATTTCTAAATTTAATTTTATTTAAAATCAATATTGTAATTTTTTGGTCATCTAACTCTTATAAATAATAATCACAAATATTATACATCTACCCTCATATTTTATAAAAAGAAAACCAAAAGTAAGATAAATAAACATATAAACAAATGAAAAAATGGTACTCAATGAACCATTTAAAGATTTATCCCTCATCAAATTGTAAAGTGCATTTTATATTTTAACAATGTTTAATTTTATTCTCAATTAATATAAAATTACATTTTCTAGATGCATGACTAGCATGTATTCAAAGATAAGGATCACATGGGTTTGTTACAATAATGGCTTAGAGTTGTCATAACTGAGCAAAAAAAGAAAAAACCTAGCAAGAATGCCTAACGACCTATATAGTTGTAGAAATCATCCACTTTTCCTTCATTCTCTCTTCTTTTTTACCACCTTCCAAACCCCTCAGGCGGGTTAGACTGTTGAAAAATGTGCAACTAGAAACGTTAAATTTAGAATGTGCTAAAAATAGCATGTCTAAAAATAGCAGTTTGGCCAATGAGGTTATTGGCCACATTGGGTGAGAGGTGAAACTGCTAAAAATAAAAAAGTTCTAAAAATAGCATTTCTGGGTCCCTTCCTATTTATAGCAGTCCCTAGTCTATCTATAAGAAGTAAAATTAATTTTGGTCTTAACAACAGTTGGAAACATTAATTAATTAATTCAGTTGAGTTAATTAGTTAAGGAAATTTGAATTTGAAGTCTTTGTGAGCATGCACATGAGTTGTCCCACTGATTGAGGAATTTATCCTTAATTTCCTCCACTGATTGAGGGAATAAGTATGAGTTCTATAATGAGAGAATCAATTGACTTAGTTCTAACTAGTCAAGTCCAGTTATATTATTTTAACAAGTTGTTAAAATAATAAAATATAGTTTGTTAATGCTTGCATGCATGTGACAACTATTATTTTAGATAACTGAGGATTCACTCATGGATAACTGTTACATGTCAGTTCTGTCAGAGACCCAGTTGAGATAAGATGTGGGACAGTGTACTATCAGATGCTTGGATATTTCTAGTAAGTATTCCTTGCATGGAGAAGGATCTATTTCTAAGATAAATATGTATTGTAGGAGATTGGAGGACTTGTGGCCTATATATTGAGGCCTAGGTAGTCTATGATCTTCATCTTCTGATTACAGAGAGAGCATGATAACTATTGAGCTGATTCTTTTTGTATTGTGAAGAGGATTTCCACTTGATTGATAATACATGGTTGGGGTTTTATGCTGGTGCTTTACCCTGGATATATCTTGTGTTATGTGTGATTATTTCTCTTGATCAGTTATGCATGTTTCTACTTGATGTTGCTCATGAATTTGATTATGCTTCCGCTTAATGTTTTGTAGAAGTAGAACAAGTATTATGCTTTAGGACATTGCATATATCGGTTTGTTCTACAGGGAAAATTTCTACATAGACAATAGCCAATGCCAATTCCATCGAATTTGGTATAGGGGTGAGCTCCTTTTATGATTATGAGCTCTCTAGTAAATGAGATCTCTTAGCTCTTGGTATCATTTCATCCTTTGTTGCTACTGCTTCAATTACTACAAGATTTGGTGTGACTAACATCTCTATGTCCTAATTAGGATCTATGGTTCGTAAAGGGTGCTAAACCTGTGTGGTTGTTTCAATCATTTCCCCATTTTCTTTGTTGGGTGGATCCTTTTGATCCTCCTCTTTTGCATCATCTAAAAGAGGGGTCTATAGGGTAGTCAATTCTTTAATTTAACTCACTTCCCTTTCCTCTTATTTGTTGATTTTTTTGCCAATGAATAGTTGTCTTGTAAATGTCATGATATGTTACATATATGATATCTGAAAGCCATAATTTTGTAATCAAGACTTTGTATACATTCGAAATTTACATTATTCATCTATATGTGATCTGGAAACCCCTACCTAAGGTCGATCTCTACACAAATGCGAGCATATGTGAAAATCCCCTTTGTTATTCTCTCACTGTCTATTTTTATAAATACTCCCAGTGCGTTTATGATGTCTTCTAGTGCTTGATGATGCCAAAAGGGAAGTGGGAGGTTTGACATATGAATCTAGACATGCATTTTTGTTACTTCCATGGTTGTTGAGTCAAATTATGGAAACCAGAGGGTAGTGAATAACCCAACTCTTCCCTAGAACCACTGTCCTTCCTCCATAATTTTTGGTAATCTTCTTTTGAAGAGGGGTGTACTATAGGAAAAACCTTTCAAGCATAAGTAGATGTCACACTCTTTGGTCTAGTTTGTGTAGACACATTGATAAAGGTCTTCAAATTTAGGCCAAAACCCATTAAATCTGCAGATTATAGCCTCTTTGTGAAAATATGAGAACATGTTGTTAACCTGTGAGTTCTTGATCTCTAATTGTGGGTATTTCTCCATCTTTTCCACTATGTAAGGCCCATACATAGTCCCTACAAGGGTTGTGGCCTTAGTATGTCTTGCTCCTCCTCTAACAACTTCTTTATAGGAGACTAATAGGATTGGTCCTACTCCTCCACATAGTCTCAAGACCAAGAAAGAGTCACAACCTCTACTTATTTTTATTATTTGAGAATCCTCTTGTCTTGTAACAGTTTCCCTTCTGAGATGAGCCTTTGCTTTGCTATTGGGAGTCCCTCATGTTATTGAATCTTGTTTTTGAGGCTCTCCACTCAGTCCTTGTCCTTGACCCAAATAAATATGGATCTACCCGATAGGGTTTTAATGAATATCTGGAAGGTCCTATTTTCATTTGTGCATGTTGGGGATTGGATCGCCTCTAATCTATGATGGTACCTCTTATCCCTAGTCGATATTTCTTTCGATCCAAGGCACACAAGTTGGGTATCGACTCCTTCTTCGTCCCCGAGTCTCCTCCAACTCAATGCTTCATCCTCCTCTCCAAGAGGATTTGATGAGGAGATAGAACTGGATCCAGAAGAAGGAAGAAAAAAAGGCCTAAAATGAGGTAAAAGCACAAATTCACTGTCAAACACCGGTGCATTATCCATAAAACCATGTCGGCCAAAAAGAGGAAAACCTCCCATTATGCAAGAAAGATCTGGATCCATAGAGTATATGAAGAGGAACAACCCAAGTGTTGAATTCCCTCAATCCATGATCAACTTGTGGAGAAGAAATTACGCAACCCAGAAACCAATCAGATCGGTGCACAAAAAGCCATCCTCTGAGTTTCTCCATCAAAGACATAGATATGGACAAAAGATTGACGAAACTTGGCCAAAATGGTAGAGCTTCCCCATGATTTGCCTATAATCGCGTTGTATGATGCATGTAGGTATTCCTAATAAGGTGAGGTCTCTAATTCCTCCCCACAATTGAGGAAACAAAGATCAATGTTATGGAAAAACAAAGGTACAGGGGCGTTTTCATACATCAAAAAGAAAGCATGTCTTAAAAATTTCCCTGCCTTGATAGATAAATCAACAATTTCGGATAGAAACAAAAACCAAAACCCTTCTCTGATTGTTAAGAGAAACTCTTATAATTATATTACCATCGCATGAGACCTTCACATCAACTAAAAAAAACCACATTAAAAAATTGCATCTTCCTCCTCCCTTCTTTTTCTATTTTAACAATATTAAAGTAAATATTATTATTTTCATTTATTATTGTTACTTCTTTATTTTTATTTTTTAATTTTTTTTTCATAAATTTATGTTATCATTATTTTATGATGCATCGGGCTCTTTGCTCAGCTGTGTTAAAGTAAATATTATTATTTTAATTACGCCGTAAGGCGTTTCCCTCTGAAATGAACTCTCCCAAATGTTTTTGTGTTCTAATCATAGCCATTAGATCTTTTGTTAGACGATTGAACAAAAATCAGCCGTCTGATTTAATAAAAAATGTTTTAAAACATTAAAAAACCTTAAAAAACGTTTCACTTCCACTTGACATCTGCGCGCCTAGGTCAGGTTGGTTGAAGACACATAATTACGGCCTGTTGGGGACCGACGGTAGAGAAGAAATAAATAATGAGGTGAGGCAAGGGGATTTAAGAACCAAGCGGAATCTGCTTTTGCAGGGCCGAGCGGAGCATGGTGAAAAAAGTGCAGGGGCTTCTCTGGGTTTTTTGTTGTGAATATGGCTGTGGAAGGCGATACGGCAAAAGTTGTTCATCTGCGACAGGTATATATTGATATTAAGCAAGAATTGGAAAAAACGGAGCATCGTAGGTCAATGGAATCACGTCATCTATTTGGAAATTATCCTGGTTTTTTTGGCACTCTGTGGCGGTTGATTGTGTATGTGTTGGTCAGTTATGTATATCGTTGTTTCATGGAATATGAGGGTGTAGTCATATTTAGGGATAAATATAGCGATTGGTTTTTGTGTTGTTTGTATTCTTATAATTGTTCAGGATGTTGATGGTTGTGAGTTCTGTATGTTGTTGCAGGAATGTTTACTTGGTCGGTGGTATTGATTATGTTTTTTCGCCTTATACGTTATCATGAGTATTGCCCTCATCAAGAAATGTTTGCAGAGAAAACCGTGTAAAGACACTCTGCTATTGTGAAGAGAAAACCGTGTAAAGACACTCTGCTATTGTGAAATGTTTTTGGTCTAGTCATAATCATAATTTTTGTTGTTGTTTAAATCAGTTTTTTGTTGTTGTTTAAATCAGTTTTTCACTCGTCTGAATTTTTTTTTGCTCTATATCATCTGAAAATAAGTTTTTCTCTATATATATAAATCCACTGCTTTGAAAAATTCTTGGGATATTTGAATTGCTTGAAAGTTCACAATTCAAGCTTGTAATTTTAGCAAATCCCTACTAGATTCTGGACAAATTACATTAAAAAAATATGTTAGAAAATCCCAATTACTAAAAATAATTGTTTGTATGTGTGTTCTGTGATTTTTCAGGTGTTGATTAAAACAAAGCAGAGTGCCTTTCCACCATTTTCTCTGCAATTACAAAATTACATCAATATTGTATCAGTCACAGAACCATAATCCTTAACAACATATTACAGATGTGCTCAGAAGAATCATGTTAATGTAGTTCAGGTAAACTTGATTTGTTTAAATTAACCGTGGTTTTCTAGCTTCACAGAACTCATGGTATTCATGTGGAATATAACCTATTTAAAAGCAGAAAAACTCCAAATAAATTTATCCCAATAACCATTAAAATCCCAAATGACCGTCTTTAAATACTACAATAATCACTTATCTCCATTTTGTGATACTAACGAATTTCCACATTCTTTTATATATATATATATATATATATATATCTGCTCACCCAAAAAAACTTTATTCACTCTGAAATAGTCCAACTTCGCTTTCTTAAAAACATTTCTGAAGTTTGACATTATATACGGAAGAATTGACTTGAACAGCCTCAGAAGAAAACAAACATCTCTAAAGAGAAGAACCAAATCCATCAACAACCTTATAGATTGTGTTCGTTGAGGGATTTTGATTGTAAGTGGAAGGATATTTGAGAGAAGAATACAGTGATATATCAAATTGGTGTTTATTAGGATGTTTTAGTTGCGTTGTTGCAGTATCCAGAGATTTAATTTCTGTCAGAATGATGAGTTGTCGCAGATAGTTCACTGTGTTTTTTATCACATATATGTATTACCATGATAGTTGCAGGGTTTCGAAGTCTATTCATTGGGGGAATCTCATGTGTAGTCCTTTTCTCATGTGTAGCCCAATACAAAAAAAAAATCTTGTTAACAAAAACCACCATATCTATCTAGCTGTATGTGTTGGGGATGCTTTCGATTAAATTTTGATTTTGATTTTAATGAGCTTTATTATGGTGTTTTCTATCACAGCAATGAAAACTTAACATCCCCATGCTTTTGATTTTGATCTAATTAACTAAATTATAGCGTTTTCAATAACAGAAACCAAATCTTGCGTTTGATTAAAGTATGGTTTTGATATTAATTCTGCCCACCCAAAAAAACTTTATTCACTCTGAAATAGTCTAACTTCACTTTCTTAAAAACATTTCTGAAGTTTGACATTATATACGGAAGAATTCACCTGAACAGCCTCAGAAGAAAACAAACATCTCTAAAGAGAAGAACCAAATCCATCAACAACCTTATAGATTGTGTTCATTGAGGGATTTTGTTTGTAAGTGGAAGGATATTTGAGAGCAGAATGCAGTGATATATCAAATTGGTGTTTATTAGGATGTTTTAGTTGCGTTGTTGCAGTATCTAGAGATTTAATTTCTGTCAGAATGATGAGTTGTCGCAGATAGTTCACTGTGTTTCTCTTTGAAATGAACTCCCCCAAATGCTTTTGTGTCCTAATCATAGCCGTTAGATCTTTGTTAGACGATTAACAAAAATCAGCCGTCTGATTTAATAAAAAATGTTTTAAAACATTAAAAAACCTTAAAAAACGTTTCATTTTCCGTTCACTGTGTTTCTCTCTGAAATGAACTCCCCCAAATGTTTTTGTGTCCTAATCATAGCCGTTAGATCTTTTGTTAAACGATTAACAAAAATCAGCCATGTAATTTAATAAAAAATGTTTTAAAACATTAAAAAACCTTAAAAAACATTTCACTTTAGATCTTTTGTTAAACGATTAACAAAAATCAGCCATGTAATTTAATAAAAAATGTTTTAAAACATTAAAAAACCTTAAAAAACATTTCACTTTCCACTTGACATCTGTGCGCCCAGGTCAGGTTGGTTGAAGACACATAATTACGGCCTGTTGGGGACCGACAGTAGAGAAGAAATAAATAATGAGGTGAGGCAAGGGGATTTAATAACCAAACGGAATCTGCTTTTGCAGGGCCGAGCGGAGCATGGTGAAAAAAGTGCAGGGGCTTCTCTGGTTTTTTTGTTGTGAATATGGCTAGTGATCATCATTTTGTTACTGTGGAAGGCGATACGGCAGAAGTTGTTCGTCTGCGACAGGTATATACTGATATTAAGCAAGAATTGGAAAAAACGGAGCATCGTAGGTCAATGGAATCACGTCATCTATTTGGAAATTATCCTGGTTTTTTTGGCACTCTGTGGCGGTTGATTGTGTCTGTGTTGGTCAGTTATGTATATGGTTGTTTCATGGAATATGTGGGTGGAGTCATATTTAGGGATAAATATAACGATTCGTTGTTGTGTTGTTTGTATTCTTATAATTGTTCAGGATGTTGCAGGTTGTGAGTTCTGTATGTTGTTGCAGGAATGTTTACTTGGTCGGTGGTATCGATTATGTTTTTTCGCCTTATACGTTATCATGAGTATCGTCCTCATCAAGAAATATTTGCAGAGAAAACTGTGTAAAGACACTCTGCTATTGTGAATTTAAATTTTTGGCCGTTGTCTAACCATTATATATTTTGGAGTATTTGGCTGGAATTTTGTGAAATGTTTTTGGTCTAGTCATAATCATAATTTTTGTTGTTGTTTAAATCAGTTTTTTGTTGTTGTTTAAATCAGTTGGCTGGAATTTTGTGAAATGTTTTTGGTCTAGTCATAATCATAATTTTTGTTGTTGTTTAAATCAGTTTTTCACTCATCTGAATTTTTTGTTGCTCTATATCATCTAAAAATCAGTTTTTCTCTATATATATAAATCCATTGTTTTGAGAAATTCTTGGGATATTTAAATTGCTTGAAAGTTCACAATTCAAGCTTGTAATTCCAGCAAATCCCTGTTGGATTCTGAACAAATTACATTAAAAAAATATGTTAGAAAATCCAAATTACTAAAAATAATTGTTTGTATGTTAGAAAATCCCAATTACTAAAAATAATTGTTTATATGTGTGTTCTGTGATTTTTCAGGCGTTGATTAAAACAAAGCAGAGTGCCTTTCCACCATTTTCTCTGCAATGACAAAATTACATCAATGCAGAACCGTAATCCTTAACAACATATTCCAGATGTGGAATATAACCTATTTAAAAGCAGAAAAACTCCAAATAAATTTATCCCAATAACCATTAAAATCCCAAATGACCGTCTTTAAATACTACAATAATCACTTATCTCCATTTTGTGATACTAACGAATTTCCACATTCTCGCTGTGTATATATATATATAATCTGCCCACCCAGACTTATCTCCATTTTGTGATACTAATGAATTTCCACATTCTTATATATATATATATATATATATATATATATATATATATATATATATATATATATCTACCCACCTTCAAACTCATCTGCCCACCCAAAAAAACTTTACTCACTCTGAAATAGTCCAACTTCGCTTTCTTAAAAACATTTCTGAAGTTTGACATTATATACGGAAGAATTGACCTGAACAGCCTAAGAAGAAAACAAACATCTCTAAAGAGAAGAACCAAATCCATCAACAACCTTATAGATTGTGTTCGTTGAGGGATTTTGATTGTAAGTGGAAGGATATTTGAGAGTAGAATACAGTGATATATCAAATTGGTGTTTATTAGGATGTTTTAGTTGCGTTGTTGCAGTATCCAGAGATTTAATTTCTGTCAGAATGATGAGTTGTCGCAGATATTTCATTGTGTTTTTTATCACATATATGTATTAGCATGATAGTTGCAGGGTTTTGAAGTTTATTCATTAGGGGAATCTCATGTGTAGTCCTTTTCTCGTGTGTAGCCCAATACAAAAAAAAATGTTGTTAACAAAAACCACCATATCTATCTAGCTGTATGTGTTGGGGATGCTTTCGATTAAATTTTGATTTTGATTTTATTGAGCTTTATTATTGTGTTTTCTATCACAGCAATGAAACCTTAACATCCCCATGCTTTTTATTTTGATCTAATTAACTAAATTATAGCGTTTTCAATAACAGAAACCAAATCTTGCGTTTGATTAAAGTATGGTTTTGATCTTAATTCTGCCCACCTTCAAACTCATCTGCCCACCCAAAAAAACTTTATTCACTCTGAAATAGTCCAACTTCGATTTCTTAAAAACATTTCTAAAATTTGACATTATATACGGAAGAATTCACCTGATCAGCCTCAGAAGAAAACAAACATCTCTAAAGAGAAGAACCAAATCCATCAACAACCTTATAGATTGTGTTCGTTGAGGGATTTTGTTTGTAAGTGGAAGGATATTTGAGAGCAGAATGCAGTGATATATCAAATTGGTGTTTATTAGGATGTTTTAGTTGCGTTGTTGCAGTATCCAGAGATTTAATTTCTGTCAGAATGATGAGTTGTCGCAGATAGTTCAGTGTGTTTTTTATCACATATATGTATTAGCATGATAGTTGCAGGGTTTTGAAGTCTATTCATTGGGGGAATCTCATGTGTAGTCCTTTTCTCATGTGTAGCCCAATACAAAAAAAAGATGCTGTTAACAAAAACCACCATATCTATCTAGCTGTATGTGTTGAGGATGCTTTCGATTAAATTTTGATTTTGATTTTAATGAGCTTTATTATGGTGTTTTCTATCACAGCAATGAAACCTTAACATCCCCATGATTTTGATTTTGATCTAATTAACTAAATTATAGCGTTTTCAATAACAGAAACCAAATATTGCGTTTGATTAAAGTATGGCTTTGATCTTAATTCTGCCCACCTTCAAACTCATCTGCCCACCCAAAAAAACTTTATTCACTCTGAAATAGTCCAACTTCGCTTTCTTAAAAACATTTCTGAAGTTTGACATTATATACGGAAGAATTCACCTGAACAGCCTCAGAAGAAAACAAACATCTCTAAAGAGAAGAACCAAATCCATCAACAACCTTATAGATTGTGTTCGTTGAGGGATTTTGTTTGTAAGTGGAAGGATATTTGAGAGCAGAATACAGTGATATATCAAATTGGTGTTTATTAGGATGTTTTAGTTGCGTTGTTGCAGTATCCAGAGATTTAATTTCTGTCAGAATGATGAGTTGTCGTAGATAGTTCAGTGTGTTTTTTATCACATATATGTATTAGCATGATAGTTGCAGGGTTTCGAAGTCTATTCATTGGGGGAATCTCATGTGTAGTCCTTTTCTCATGTGTAGCCCAATACAAAAAAAAGATGCTGTTAACAAAAACCACCATATCTATCTAGTTGTATGTGTTGGGGATGCTTTCGATTAAATTTTGATTTTGATTTTTATGAGCTTTATTATGGTGTTTTCTATCACAACAATGAAACCTTAACATCCCCATGCTTTTGATTTTGATCTAATTAAGTAAATTATAACGTTTTCAATAATAGAAACCAAATCTTGCGTTTGCTTAAAGTATGGTTTTGATCTTAATGAGCTTAGTTATACCATTTTCAATCACAGAAACAGAATCTCAAAACCCCACTTTTGATTAAATTTTGATTTTGATCTTATTGAGCTTAATTATGGCGTTTTTAATCACAGAAACAGAATCTTTTTCTATTAAATTTTATTTTGTTTGTAACAAGGTTAATTATGGCATTTTCAATCACAGAAACGAAACCTTAAGAACCCCACGCTTTTGATCAAGCTTTGATTTTCATTCCAATGAGCTTAATTATGGCATTTCCAACCACAGAAACGGAATCAAACGCCTTCTGTTGTTTCAGTTTTGATTTTGATCTTAATGAGCTTCATTATGGCGTTTTCAATCATAGGAATGAAACTTTAAGAATCCTATGTTTTTTTATTAAACTTTAATTTTTGATCTTAATGAGATTAGTTATGGCGATTACAGGCATAGAAACTAAATTTCAAGAATCTGAATTTTAATCTTGATCTTAATGAGTTTAGTTACGGTGTTTTTGATCACAAAAACCAAATCTCAAGAACACCCGAGTTTGATTTTTATCTTAGTGAGCTTCATTATGGCATTGTCAGTCACAGAAACGGAACATCAAGAACCTCATGTCTTTGATGAAATTTTTGTTATGATTTTAATGAGCTTATTTATGGTGTTTTAAATCAGAGAAACGAAATCTAAGAAGCTGATGCTTTTGATTTCAATGTGGACACACGACATGCACATCTACTCCCTTCTACATCAGCGTCATAGAAAGAAAGCAGTCCTTTTCCAAATACGTCCCAATTCTCTGTTTTAAGTTTCAGGGGAATGGGTCTGTGGGGGATACATTGGGGATTCTCTTGTTCTTTATTTTGGGTTACCACTCTACCCCAGTTTTGAGCAAGGTGTCCATTCTGTCTACCAGTTGGCTTATCCTGGAGGTAAAAGTTTTTAAAAACTCCAGTTGGCCTATCCTAGAGGTAAAAGTTTTTAAAAACTCCAATAGATAGAAGGTGCTGAACACCACAGAAATGAAATCTTAAAATCCCCATGCTTTTGGTTAAATTTTGATTTTATCTCAATGAACTTAATTATGTTGTCAGATGTGGAATCCTAGGAACTCTAGGCTTTTGATTGATTTGATTTTGACCCTAATGAGCTCAGGTATGACATTTTCAATCATAGAAACAAAATCTTGAAAACACATTGTTTTTTATTAGATTTTGATAAAAACCTCATGTTCTTTATTGCATTTTGATTTTTTAATCTGGGAGAATAGGCATTTTGATATAATTGCAATTTGAGGTTTATTTCAATTGCCTTAGGACACTTTGATCATAATGAGCTGCATAGTTTATTTCAATCACAGAGAAGAAAACTCAAAATCCTGATGCTTTTGAGTAATTTTTGGTGAAAAGCCATATTTAAATATTTTTTATTAAACACAATATTTGATTATGGGAGAATAGGCTTTTTGTTTTGTTTCAATCACAATTCCAGGTTTGTTTCAATTATAGCTCTGACCTTAAGGCAGTTTCAGTGACAGGAATGTTACACACAGAGATATAAAATAGAAATGGGTAATATTTGTATTAGAAAAAAGCCACAGCTGAGCTGGGCAGCTTAGCGCAATACAAAAAAAAGATGCTGTTAACAAAAACCACCATATCTATCTAGCTGTATGTGTTGGGTATAGAAGATCCAAATCATCATTTCACAGAGTATTTAAAAAAGCTTTTGCTAGGATGAACTCTATGAAAGACACCTAAAATTGACATTGTTTTACATAATACATGCTTGCTGAGAGCTTCATCTTCACCGATATTAGTGGGGTGAGATTCCTGATAATCTAAGTCCATCTCTTCAATCACCTGTTGAAGTCACAAACCATATAACTAACGTGGAGCATTAAGCTTCCAAAACTTGGATTTGCCTCCTCTTCTGCACAAGAGTGTCTATAAACTAGGTTTAAGAACCCCACACTTTTGATCAAGCTTTGATTTTCATTACAATGAACATAATTATGGCATTTCCAACCACAGAAATGGAATCAAACGCCTACTGTTGTTTCAGTTTTGATTTTGATCTTAATGAGCTTCATTATGGCGTTTTCAATCACAGGTGTGAAACTTTAAGAATCCCATGTTTTTTATTAAACTCTAATTTTTTATCTTAATGAGATTAGTTATGGCGATTATAGGTATAGAAACTAAATTTCAAGAATCTGAATTTTAATCTTGATCTTAATGAGTTTAATTACGGTGTTTTTGATCGCAGAAACCAAATCTCAAGAACACCCGAGTTTGATTTTTATCTTAGTGAGCTTCATTATGGCATTGTCAGTCACAGAAACGGAACATCAAGAACCTCATGTCTTTGATGAAATTTTTGTTATGATCTTAATGAGCTTATTTATGGTGTTTTAAATCAGAGAAACGAAATCTAAGAACCTGATGCTTTTGATTTCCATGCGGACACACGACATGCACATCTACTCCCTTCTGCATCAGCATCATAGAAAGAAAGCATTCCTTTTCCAAATGCGTCCCAATTCTCTGTTTTAAGTTTCAGGGGAATGGGTCTGTGGGGGATACATTGGGATTCTCCTGTTCTTTATTTTGGGTTCCCACTCTGCCCATAGTTTTGAGCAAGGTGCCCATTCTGTCCACCACTTGGCCTATCCTGAAGGAAAAAGTTTTTAAAAATTCCAATAGATAGAAGGTGCGGAACACCACAAGAATGAAATCTTAAAATCCCCATGCTTTTGGTTAAATTTTGATTTTATCTCAATGAACTTAATTATGTTGTCAGATGTGGAATCTTAGGAACTCTAGGCTTTTGATTGATTTGATTTTGACCCTATTGAGCTCAGGTATGACATTTTCAATCATAGAAACAAAATCTTGAAAACACATTGTTTTTTATTAGATTTTGATAAAAACCTCATGTTCTTTATTGCATTTTGATTTTTTAATCTGGGAGAATAGGCATTTTGATATAATTGCAATCTGAGTTTTAATTCAATTACCTTAGGACACTTCGATCATAATTAGCTCTATGCTTTCTTTCAATAATCCTGATGCTTTTGAATAATTTTTGGTGAAAAGCCATATTTAAATATTTTTTATTAAACACAATATTTGATTCTGGGAGAATAGGCTTTTTGTTTTGTTTCAATCACAATTCTAGGTTTGTTTCATTTATGGCTCTGACCTTAAGGCAGTTCAATGACAGGAATGTTACACACGGAGATATAAAACAGAAATGGATAATATTTGTATTAGAAAAAAGCCACAGCTGAGCTAGGCAGCTTAGCGCAATACAAAAAAAAGATGTTGTTAACAAAAACCACCATATCTATCTAGCTGTATGTGTTGGGTATAGAAGATCCAAATCATCATTTCACAGAGTATTTTAAAAAGTTTTTGCTAGGATGAACTCTATAAAAGACACCTAAAATTGACATTGTTTTACATAATATGAAATACTAATGAAAAACATGCTTGCTGAGAGCTTCATCTTGACCGGTATTAGTGGGGTGAGATTCCTGATAATCGAAGTTAATCTCTTCAATCACTTGTTGAGGTCACAAACCATATAACTAACGTGGAGAATTCAACTTCCAAAACATGGATTTGCCTCCTCTTCTGCACATTGCTTTACATAATATGAAATACTAATGAAAAACATGCTCGCTGAGAGCTTCACCTTGACCGATATTAGTGGGGTGAGATTCCTGATAATCGAAGTCCATCTCTTCAATCACTTGTTGAGGTCACAAACCATATAACTAACGTGGAGCATTCAGATTCCAAAACATGGATTCGCCTCCTCTTCTGCACAAGAGTGTTTATAAACTAAGTTTAAGAACCCCACGCTTTTGATCATGCTTTATTTTCATTCCAATGAGCTTAATTATGGCATTTCCAACCACAGAAAGGGAATCAAACCCCTGCTATTGTTTCAGTTTTGATTTTGATCTTAATGAGCTTCATTATGGCGTTTTCAATCACACGACATGCACATCTACTCCCTTCTGCATCAGCATCATAGAAATAAAGCATTCCTTTTCCAAATACATCCCAATTCTCTGTTTTATGTTTCAGGGGAATGGGTCTGTGGGGGATACATTGGGGATTCTCCTGTTCTTTATTTTGGGTTCCCACTATGCCCCCAGTTTTGAGCAAGGTGCCCATTCTGTCTACCACTTGGCCTATCCTGGAGGCAAAAGTTTTTTAAAATTCCAATAGATAGAAGGTGTGGAACACCACAGAAATGAAATCTTAAAATCCCCATGCTCTTGGTTAAATTTTGATTTTATCTCAATGAAATTAATTATGTTGTCAGATATGGAATCCTAGGATCTCTAGGCTTTTGATTGATTTGATTTTGACGCTAATGAGCTCAGGTATGACATTTTCAATCATAAAAACAAAATCTTGAAAACACATTGTTTTTTATTAGATTTTGATAAAAACCTCATGTTCTTTATTGCATTTTGATTTTTTAATCTGGGAGAATAGGCATTTTGATATAATTGCAATTTGAGGTTTATTTCAATTACCTTAGGACACTTCGATCATAATGAGCTCCATGCTTTCTTTCAATCACAGAGAAGAAAACTCAAAATCCTGTTGCTTTTGAGTAATTTTTGGTGAAAAGCCATATTTAAATATTTTTTATTAAACACAATATATGATTCTAGGAGAATAAGCTTTTTGTTTTGCTTCAATCACAATTCTAGGTGTGTTTCAATTATAGCTCTGACCTTAAGGTAGTTTCAATGACAGGTATGTTACATACGGAGATGTAAAATAGAAATGGGTAATATTTGTATTAGAAAAAAGCCACAGCTGAGTTGGGCAGCTTAGCGCAATACAAAAAAAAGATGCTGTTAACAAAAACCACCATATCTATCTAGCTGTATGTGTTGGGGATGCTTTCGATTAAATTTTGATTTTGATTTTAATGAGCTTTATTATGGTGTTTTCTATCACAGCAATGAAACCTTAACATCCCCATGCTTTTGATTTTGATCTAATTAAGTAAATTATAGCGTTTTCAATAACAGAAACCAAATCTTGCGTTTGATTAAAGTATGGTTTTGATCTTAATGAGCTTAGTTATACCATTTTCAATCACAGAAACAGAATCTCAAAACCCCACTTTTGATTAAATTTTGATTTTGATCTTATTGAGCTTAATTATGGCGTTTTTAATCACAGAAACAGAATCTTTTTCTATTAAACTTTATTTTGTTTGTAACAAGGTTAATTATGGCATTTTCAATCACAGAAACGAAACCTTAAGAACCCCACGCTTTTGATCAAGCTTTCATTTTCATTCCAATGAGCTTAATTATGGCATTTCCAACCACAGAAACGGAATCAAACGCCTTCTGTTGTTTCAGTTTTGATTTTGATCTTAATGAGCTTCATTATGGCGTTTTCAATCACAGGAATGAAACTTTAAGAATCCCATGTTTTTTTATTAAACTCTAATTTTTGATCTTATTGACATTAGTTATGGCGATTACAGGCATAGAAACTAAATTTCAAGAATCTGAATTTTAATCTTGATCTTAATGAGTTTAGTTACGGTGTTGTTGATCACAGAAACCAAATCTCAAGAACACCCGAGTTTGATTTTTATCTTAGTGAGCTTCATTATGGCATTGTCAGTCACAGAAACGGAACATCAAGAACCTCATGTCATTGATGAAATTTTTGTTATGATCTTAATGAGCTTATTTATGGTGTTTTAAATCAGAGAAACGAAATCTAAGAACCTGATGCTTTTGATTTCAATGCGGACACACGACATGCACATCTACTCCCTTCTACATCAGCGTCATAGAAAGAAAGCAGTCCTTTTCCAAATACGTCCCAATTCTCTGTTTTAAGTTTCAGGGGAATGGGTTTGTGGGGGATACATTGGGGATTCTCTTGTTCTTTATTTTGGGTTACCACTCTACCCCAGTTTTGAGCAAGGTGTCCATTCTGTCTACCAGTTGGCTTATCCTAGAGGTACAAGTTTTCAAAAACTCCAGTTGGCCTATCCTGGAGGTAAAAGTTTTTAAAAACTCCAATAGATAGAAGGTGTTGAACACCACAGAAATGAAATCTTAAAATCCCCATGCTTTTGGTTAAATTTTGATTTTATCTCAATGAACTTAATTATGTTGTCAGATGTGGAATCCTAGGAACTCTAGGCTTTTGATTGATTTGATTTTGACCCTAATGAGCTTAGGTATGACATTTTCAATCATAGAAACAAAATCTTGAAAACACATTGTTTTTTATTAGATTTTGATAAAAACCTCATGTTCTTTATTTCATTTTGATTTTTTAATCTAGGAGAATAGGCATTTTGATATAATTGCAATTTGAGGTTTATTTCAATTACCTTAGGACACTTTGATCATAATGAGCTGCATAGTTTATTTCAATCACAGAGAAGAAAACTCAAAATCCTGATGCTTTTGAGTAATTTTTGGTGAAAAGTCATATTTAAATATTTTTTATTAAACACAATATTTGATTATGGGAGAATAGGCTTTTTGTTTTGTTTCAATCACAATTCCAGGTTTGTTTCAATTATAGCTCTGACCTTAAGGCAGTTTCAATGACAGGAATGTTACACATGGAGATATAAAATAGAAATGGGTAATATTTGTATTAGAAAAAAGCCACAGCTGAGTTGGGTAGCTTAGCGCAATACAAAAAAAAGATGTTGTTAACAAAAACCACCATATCTATCTAGCTGTATGTGTTGGGTATAGAAGATACAAATCATCATTTCACAGAGTATTTAAAAAAGTTTTTGCTAGGATGGACTCTATGAAAGACACCTAAAATTGACATTGTTTTACATAATACATGCTTGCTGAGAGCTTCATCTTCACCGATATTAGTGGGGTGACATTCCTGATAATCTAAGTCCATCTCTTCAATCACTTGTTGAAGTCACAAACCATATAACTAACGTGGAGCATTAAGCTTCCAAAACTTGGATTTGCCTCCTCTTCTGCACAAGAGTGTCTATAAACTAGGTTTAAGAACCCCACACTTTTGATCAAGCTTTGATTTTCATTACAATGAGCTTAATTATGGCATTTCCAACCACAGAAATGGAATCAAATGCCTGCTGTTGTTTCAGTTTTGATTTTGATCTTAATGAGCTTCATTATGGCGTTTTCAATCACAGGAGTGAAACTTTAAGAATCCCATGTTTTTTATTAAACTCTAATTTTTTATCTTAATGAGATTAGTTATGGCGATTATAGGTATAGAAACTAAATTTCAAAAATCTAAATTTTAATCTTGATCTTAATGAGTTTAATTACGGTGTTTTTATCGCAGAAACCAAATCTCAAGAACACCCGAGTTTGATTTTTATCTTAGTGAGCTTCATTATGGCATTGTCAGTCACAGAAACGGAACATCAAGAACCTCATGTCTTTGATGAAATTTTTGTTATGATCTTAATGAGCTTAGTTATGGTGTTTTAAATCAGAGAAACGAAATCTAAGAACCTGATGCTTTTGATTTCCATGCGGACACACGACATGCACATCTACTCCCTTCTGCATCAGCATCATAGAAATAAAGCATTCCTTTTCCAAATACGTCCCAATTCTCTGTTTTAAGTTTCAGGGGAATGGGTCTGTGGGGGATACATTGGGATTCTCCTGTTCTTTATTTTGGGTTCCCACTCTGCCCATAGTTTTGAGCAAGGTGCCCATTCTGTCCACCACTTGGCCTATCCTGAAGGCAAAAGTTTTTAAAAATTCCAATAGATAGAAGGTGCGGAACACCACAGGAATGAAATCTTAAAATCCCCATGCTTTTGGTTAAATTTTGATTTTATCTCAATGAACTTAATTATGTTGTCAGATGTGGAATCCTAGGAACTCTAGGCTTTTGATTGATTTGATTTTGACCCTATTGAGCTCAGGTATGACATTTTCAATCATAGAAACAAAATCTTGAAAACACATTGTTTTTTATTAGATTTTGATAAAAACCTCATGTTCTTTATTGCATTTTGATTTTTTAATCTGGGAGAATAGGCATTTTGATATAATTGCAATCTAAGTTTTATTTCAATTACCTTAGGACACTTCGATCATAATGAGCTCCATGCTTTCTTTCAATAATCCTGATGCTTTTGAGTAATTTTTGGTGAAAAGCCATATTTAAATATTTTTTATTAAACACAATATTTGATTCTGGGAGAATAGGCTTTTTGTTTTGTTTCAATCACATTTCTAGGTTTGTTTCATTTATGGTTCTGACCTTAAGGCAGTTCAATGACAGGAATGTTACACACGGAGATATAAAACAGAAATGGATAATATTTGTATTAGAAAAAAGCCATAGCTGAGCTAGGCAGCTTAGCGCAATACAAAAAAAAGATGTTGTTAACAAAAACCACCATATCTATCTAGCTGTATGTGTTGGGTATAGAAGATCCAAATCATCATTTCACAGAGTATTTAAAAAAGTTTGTGCTAGGATGAACTCTATAAAAGACACCTAAAATTGGCATTGTTTTACATAATACATGCTTGCTAAGAGCTTCATCTTGACCGATATTAGTGGGGTGAGATTCCTGATAATCGAAGTCCATCTCTTCAATCACTTGTTGAGGTCACAAACCATATAACTAACGTGGAGCATTCAGCTTCCAAAACATGGATTTGCCTCCTCTTCTGCACATTGCTTTACATAATATGAAATACTAATGAAAAACATGCTTGCTGAGAGCTTCACCTTGACCGGTATTAGTGGGGTGAGATTCCTGATAATCGAAGTCCATCTCTTCAATCACTTGTTGAGGTCACAAACCATATAACTAACGCGAAGCATTCAGCTTCCAAAACATGGATTTGCCTCCTCTTTTGCACAAGAGTGTTTATAAACTAATTTTAAGAACCCCACGCTTTTGATCATGCTTTATTTTCATTCCAATGAGCTTAATTATGGCATTTCCAACCACAGAATGGGAATCAAACCCCTGCTATTGTTTCAGTTTTGATTTTGATCTTAATGAGCTTCATTATGGCGTTTTCAATCACACGACATGCACATCTACTCCCTTCTGCATCAGCATCATAGAAAGAAAGCATTCCTTTTCCAAATACATCCCAATTCTCTGTTTTAAGTTTCAGGGGAATGGGTCTGTGGGGGATACATTGGGGATTCTCCTATTCTTTATTTTGGGTTCCCACTATGCCCCCAGTTTTGAGCAAGGTGCCCACTCTGTCTACCACTTGGCCTATCCTGGAGGCAAAAGTTTTTTAAAATTCCAATAGATAGAAGGTGCGGAACACCACAGAAATGAAATCTTAAAATCCCCATGCTCTTGGTTAAATTTTGATTTTATCTCAATGAACTTAATTATGTTGTCAGATATGGAATCCTAGGAACTCTAGGCTTTTGATTGATTTGATTTTGACGCTAATGAGCTCAGGTATGACATTTTCAATCATAGAAACAAAATCTTGAAAACACATTGTTTTTTATTAGATTTTTGTAAAAACCTCATGTTCTTTATTGCATTTTGATTTTTTAATCTGGGAGAATAGGCATTTTGATATAATTGCAATTTGAGGTTTATTTCAATTACCTTAGGACACTTCGATCATAATGAGCTCCATGCTTTCTTTCAATCACAGAGAAGAAAACTCAAAATCCTGATGCTTTTGAGTAATTTTTGGTGAAAAGCCATATTTAAATATTTTTTATTAAACACAATATATGATTCTAGGAGAATAGGCTTTTTGTTTTGCTTCAATCACAATTCTAGGTGTGTTTCAATTATAGCTCTGACCTTAAGGCGGTTTCAATGACAAGAATGTTACATACGGAGATGTAAAACAGAAATGGGTAATATTTGTAATAGAAAAAAGCCACAGCTGAGTTGGGCAGCTTAGCGCAATACAAAAAAAAGATGCTGTTAACAAAAACCACCATATCTATCTAGCTGTATGTGTTGGGGATGCTTTCGATTAAATTTTGATTTTGATTTTAATGAGCTATATTATGGTGTTTTCTATCACAACAACGAAACCTTAACATCCCCATGCTTTTGATTTTGATCTAATTAACTTAATTATAGTGTTTTCAGTAACAGAAACCAAATCTTGCGTTTGATTAAAGTATTGTTTTGATCTTAACGAGCTTAGTTATACCATTTTCAATCACAGAAACAGAATCTCAAAACCCCACTTTTGATTAAATTTTGATTTTGATCTTATTAAGCTTAATTATGGCGTTTTTAATCACAGAATCAAAATCTTTTTCTATTAAATTTTGATTTTGTTTGTAACAACGTTAATTATGGCATTTTCAATCACAGAAACGAAACCTTAAGAAACCCACGCTTTCGATCAAGCTTTGATTTTCATTTCAATGAGCTTAATTATGGCATTTCCAACCACAGAAACAGAATCAAACGCCTTTTGTTGTTTCAGTTTTGATTTTGATCTTAATGAGCTTCATTATGGCGTTTTCAATCACAGGAATGAAACTTTAAGAATCCCACGTTTTTTATTAAACTCTAATTTTGATCTTATTGACATTAGTTATGGCGATTACACGCATAGAAACTAAATTTCAAGAATCTGAATTTTAATCTTGATCTTAATGAGTTTAATTATGGTGATTTTTATCACAAAAACCAAATCTCAAGAACACCCGAGTTTGATTTTTATCTTAGTGAGCTTCATTATGGCATTGTCAGCCACAGAAACGGAACATCAAGAACCTCATGTCTTTGATGAAATTTTTGTTATGATCTTAATCAGCTTATTTATGGTGTTTTAAATCAGAGAAACGAAATCTAAGAACCTGATGCTTTTGATTTCCATGCGGACACACGACATGCACATCTACTCCCTTCTGCATCAGCATCATAGAAAGAAAGCATTCCTTTTCCAAATACGTCCCAAATCTTTGTTTAAAGTTTCAGGGGAATGGGTCTGTGGGGGATACATTGGGGATTCTCCTGTTCTTTATTTTGGGTTCCCACTATGCCCCCAGTTTTGAGCAAGGTGCCCATTCTGTCTACCACTTGGCCTATCCTGGAGGCAAAAGTTTTTAAAAATTCCAATAGATAGAAGGTGCGGAACACCACAGAAATGAAATCTTAAAATCCCCATTGTTTTGGTTAAATTTTGATTTTATCTCAATGAACTTAATTATGTTGTCAGATGTGGAATCCTAGGAACTCTAGGCTTTTGATTCATTTGATTTTGACCCTAATGAGCTCAGGTGTGACATTTTCAATCATAGAAACAAAATCTTGAAAACACATTGTTTTTTATTAGATTTTGATAAAAACCTCATGTTCTTTATTGCATTTTGATTTTTTAATCTGGGAGAATAGGCATTTTGATATAATTGCAATCTGAGGTTTATTTCAATTACCTTAGGATACTTCAATCATAATGAGCTGCATGGTTTATTTCAATCACAGAGAAGAAAACTAAAAATCCTGATGCTTTTGAGTAATTTTTGGTGAAAAGCCATATTTAAATATTTTTTCTTAAACACAATATTTGATTCTGGGAGAATAGGCTTTTTGTTTTGTTTCAATCACAATTCCAGGTTTGTTTCAATTATAGCTCTAACCTTAAGGCAGTTTCAATGACAGGAATGTTACACACGGAGATATAACACAGAAATGGGTAATATTTGTATTAGCAAAAAGCCACAGCTGAGCTGGGCAGCTTAGTGCAATACAAAATAAAAAGATGTTGTCAACAAAAACCACCATATCTATCTAGCTGTATGTGTTGGGTATAGAATATCCAAATCATCATTTCAGAGTATTTAAAAAAGTTTTTGCTAGGATGAACTCTATAAAAGACACCTAAAATTGACATTGTTTTACACAATATGAAATACTAATGAAAAACATGCTTGCTGAGAGCTTCATCTTGACCAGTATTAGTGGGGTGAGATTCCTGATAATCGAAGTCCATCTCTTCAATCACTTGTTGAGTTCAAAAACCATATAGATAATGTGGAGCATTAAGCTTCCAAAACTTGGATTTGCCTCCTCTTCTGCACAAGAGTGTCTATAAACTAGGTTTAAGAACCCCACGCTTTTGATCAAGCTTTGATTTTCATTCCAATGAGCTTAATTATGGCATTTCCAACCACAGAAACGGAATCAAACGCCTGCTGTTGTTTCAGTTTGATTTTAATTTTAATGAGCTTCATTATGCCGTTTTCAATCACAGGAGTGAAACTTTAAGAATCCCATGTTTTTTATTAAACTCTAATTTTTTATCTTAATGAGATTAGTTATGGCGATTACAGGCATAGAAACTAAATTTCAAGAATCTGAATTTTAATCTTGATCTTAATGAGTTTAATTACGGTGTTTTTGATCACAGAAACCAAATCTCAAGAACACCCGAGTTTGATTTTTATCTTAGTGAGCTTCATTATGGCATTATCAGTCACAGAAACGGAACATCAAGAGCCTCATGTCTTTGATGAAATTTTTTTATGATCTTAATGAGCTTATTTATGGTGTTTTAAATCAGAGAAACGGAATCTAAGAACCTGATGCTTTTAGGCTTCGTTCTTAATGAGTTCTGTTATGCTGCTTTCAATCACAGAAGAGGCTCTTTTGAAACAGTTGCAATGTAAGTTTTATCTCAATTACCTTCGAGGATTCATTCTTAATGAGTTCCATTATGTTGCTTTCAATCAAAGAAGAGATTCAAAAGACTCGACATTTTGTTTAAAATTATTTTGGAATAGGCTCTTTTGAAACAGTTGAAATGTAAGTTTTATTTCAATTACCTTTGAGGCTTCGTTCTTAATGAGTTCCGTTATGTTGCTTTTAATCACGGAAGAGATTTAAAACACTCGACATTTTGTTTAAAATTATTTTGATTTTATTGAGCTTAGTTACGATGTTTTCAATCACAGAAATGAAATCTTAAAATCCCCATGCTTTTGGTTAAATTTTGATTTTATCTCCATGAACTTAATTATGTTGTCAGATATGGAATCCTAGGAACTCTAGACTTTTGATTGATTTGATTTTGACCCTAATGAGCTCAGGTATGACATTTTCAATCATAGAAACAAAATCTTAAAACGCATTGTTTTTTATTAGATTTTGATAAAAACCTCATGTTCTTTATTGCATTTTGATTTTTTAATCTGGGAGAATAGGCATTTTGATATAATTGCAATTTGAGGTTTATTTCAATTACCTTAGGACACTTCGATCATAATGAGCCGCATGCTTTCTTTCAATCACAGAGAAGAAAACTAAAAATCCTGATGCTTTTGAGTAATTTTTGGTGAAAAGCCATATTTAGATATTTTTTATTAAACACAAATTTGATTCTAGGAGAATAGGCTTTTTGTTTTGTTTCAATCATAATTCCAGGTTTGTTTCAATTATAGCTCTGACCTTAAGGCAGTTTCAATGATAGGAATGTTACACACGGAGACATAAAACAGAAATGGGTAATATTTGTATTAGAAAAAAGCCACAGCTGAGCTGGGCAGGTTAGCGCAATACAAAAGAAGATGATGTTAACAAAAACCACCATATCTATCTCGTTGTATGTGTTGGGTATAGAAGATCGAAATTCTCATTTCACAGAGTATTTAAAAAAGTTTTTTCTAGGATGAACCCTATAAAAGATACCTAAAATTGACGTTGTTTTACATAATATGAAATACTAATGAAAAACATGCTTGCTGAGAGCTTCATCTTGACCAGTATTAGTAGGGTGAGATTCCTGATAATCGAAGTCCATCTCTTCAATCACTTGTTGAGGTCACAAACTATATAACTAACATGGAGCATTCAGCTTCCAAAACTTGGATTTGCCTCCTCTTTTGCACAAGAGTGTCTATAAACTAAGTTTAAGAACCCCACGCTTTTGATCAAGCTTTGATTTTCATTCCAATGAGCTTAATTATGGCATTTCCAACCACAGAAACGAAATCAAACACCTGTTGTTGTTTTAGTTTAGATTTTGATCTTAATGACCTTCTTTATGGCGTTTTCAATCACAGGAATGAAACTTTAAAAATCCCATGTTTTTTATTAAACTCTAATTTTTGATCTTAATGAGATTAGTTGTGGCGATTACAGGCATAGAAACTAAATTTCAAGAATCTGAATTTTAATCTTGATCTTAATGAGTTTAATTACGATGTTTTTGATCACAGAAACCAAATCTCAAGAACACCCGAGTTTGATTTTTATCTTAGTGAGCTTCATTATGGCATTGTCAGTCACAGAAACTGAACAACAAGAACCTCATGTCTTTGATGAAATTTTTGTTGTGATCTTAATGAGCTTATTTATGGTGTTTTAAATCAGAGAAACGAAATCTAAGAACCTGATGCTTTTGATTTCAATGCGGACACACGACATGCACATCTACTCCCTTCTGCATCAACATCATAGAAAGAAAGCATTCCTTTTCCAAATACGTCCCAATTCTCTGTTTTAAGTTTCAGGGGAATGGGTCTGTGGGGGATACATTGGGGATTCTCTTGTTCTTTATTTTGGGTTCCCACTCTGCCCCCAGTTTTGAGCAAGGTGCCCATTCTGTCTACCACTTGGCCTATCCTGGAGGCAAAAGTTTTTAAAAATTCCAATAGATAGAAGGTGCGGAACACCACAGAAATGAAATCTTAAAATCCCCATGCTTTTGGTTAAAGATTGATTTTATCTCAATGAACTTAACTATGTTGTCAGATATGGAATCCTAGGAACTCTAGGCTTTTGATTGATTTGATTTTGACCCTAATGAGCTCAGGTATGACATTTTCAATCATAGAAACAAAATCTTGAAAACACTTTGTTTTTTATTAGATTTTGATAAAAACCTCATGTTCTTTATTTGAGCAGAATAGCAAGCAAGAAATATGCGTCTCCAACTACGCATAAATCTCCAATGGTGTTCAGTATGCCATCATTCACCGTGCATCTTCCACTAACAATATATAAATCCCCATGGCAAAGGTAACTTCATTTCCATTCATTCCAAATTCATTTTAACACAACTCACTTTCAAAGTATTACTAATAAATTTCCACAACCGATTTACATATTACAACTTCTAACAAAATATACATTTCGTAGGTTCATTACTGCTTCTTCAGGTCTTCGATGCCTCCAACAAGTTTTGATACAATGTCAAATATGGAATGACAAGCACAGAGTTCTTTAGAATATTATATTCACTATTTGTATTTTCCATTTGAAACTTGAAAAAAGATGTTTCAAGATCAAATACCATTTTGATAGTTTATGTCTTCACAACCGATTCATTATCAATGGGTTTTAACATATTTTGTTAACAAAATCAATTTATTTCAATGAATATAATAGATGTTTTCAATATGTCTTCATATTAATTAAATTTCCTGTTTGATTAATGATTTCTTAAGTAACCCTATTCAAATCGATATGGATACCCAGTTCTTGTTTGCGTTTCGCGTGAATTCATTCCTTTACCTTCACCTTCAACTACGCAATTTCAATCCAAATATGAGGGGTCTAGACAAGTTCAATGGACATTTAAGACTACTTGCATTCCTTTTCGTAGCCACTTTAACCCCCAAATATGCTTTTCGACATGGCTTCCTCAAATTAAAACTCAAATACATCGACCCTTGCTTTCAAAAAAGCCCATAAAAGCCCATTCACATTTCAATATTCTTCCACACACTATGCCTTACAGCGTTTCTTTTGACATTAGGTGCAAATGCTAGTTTTAATTCTTTTTATAAATTGATATTATCATTATTATATTATATATCTGACTCTGGCTTAGCTGTTAAAGGCACAAGCCTTGCTTCTCTCCTCATTATAACAGCCCAAGGCTTCTCTCCTCATTATAACAGCCCGTCACAAAGAGTGTCATCGATATCCGACAACAATGTTAACTCTGAAAATCTTAAAAAATTCATGCGTTTGGCTTCTCTTGTTCTGATAACAACCCCTCACAAAACGTGACATGGAAATCCCACAAAAACAACTATGAAAATCACAGTTGCGTTGAAATTCCACTTGAGTTTGGAGGAGGGATTGGAACACTGCACCAAATCTGGGTTCTATGGTTAGTATCTCTGCCTAGCCTGCCACTGCTTCCAAATACGTCTAGAGTTTGTAGATTTAAAAACTTCTTCCGATAGAGACCGAGAATCTATATAACGGCTCTAGTTGAAGGAGGCCGATGCGATTCCCATCATGTTCATCCACCCATGAAAGTGGAGCCATAATGCTTTGAATTACTCTGCCTAAGAATTTCGCCGGTCAGAAGAGCAACGGGATCACGCGAACAAATTGGCGGAAATTTTCAGCCCGGCCAGGTAATTTCTAGCAGTTTCTTCTGTCTCTTTCGCTGCTGGAAACGATAATTTCAGTACCCTATTTGGGGATTTAAATCTGAGTTGCTAAATTTCTGGAGTTTGTGAATTTCCCTGCTTGTCTGTGTCTTTTTTTCCTTTTTTTTCCTGAAGGATTGAACCGGTGAATGCTGTGTTTCCCATATATTTTTGAGCCCCTGTACATTTTTTCTGGTGCTGAAAAAGCCCCGTTAAGGAAAAATTTTCGATGTATTTTGGGGGAAATTATTGGTGAAAGTGTCTAGATTATTTTGAAGCGTCCTTTGCTATAATATACCAATTCTGTTTAACCGCCTGGACAGTGTAAATGAAGATCTGGTGAATTATCTTTCAGCATACGCGTTTCGACTGAAACACTTGCCTTGTCATCAGGATTACCGATCTGGTTATGTCGTTTGCAGAGTACTACGGTGTGAATTTCTCAAAATTTTTTTTAGGGCTGAAGGCAATTCATAGCCCCTGATAGAGTACACAAAAAGCTATCATTACCTTAATTTAGCCTTCCCACTGCCTAGGCAAGCAAGTAGGGCAAGAGCATGATAGCTAGCTCCCAGGCAAGCAAGTAGGGTGCAAGCATGATATCTGGCTTTTAATAGCTATAATTAAGTGGATTTAGGCTTTTGTGATCTATATCTGGTATCAGGGAAAAAAAATTTCAGGTGAAAATTACATAAAGATTTCATTTGTCAACATTTCAAACTAGCCAGTGTGGTTCATCCTAATTATATTATTATATTGGTAATCCAGAAATTGCTCAAATGTAAGAGTTTTCAATTTAACAGTTAGAAGAATTTACTTCTCTATTTAACTGGTTGCATTATCTGACTCTTCCTCTTATCCTAACCACACCAAAAAAGATTTCTCTAAAAAAACTAGAATCCAAAACATATGGATTTTAGTTATTCTTCTTTCGGCCAATCTTGTGCAATAAATAAGGTTTGATTTGTTAGAGGGTACCATATTTTCAACTTTGCCTGCTGCATAGTGCGCTGCATTGTGTTTTAGGGTATTTGTGGAAAATTTCACTATTTCTTCAGTAGATCTGTTTTTATTTCTCGTAATGTTGAATTTAATACTCTTGTGTGGACATTGAGAGGGCTGGTTTTGTGTTGCTGGGCTCTATTTCAAGGTATGTATTAAGGTTATGTTTCGACTGTTAGTCTGTACGCTGCCCTTGTGAGGTAATGGTTGCATTTCTCGAAACACCCTTCTGGTTAATTCTCTTTGATAAATTGGCCAGGTGCAATTTTAATATCAAGCATATATTGTAGGTTCTGCTCAGATCTAAAATTATTCCAACTCTGTGCAAAGTATTGTTGTGAAAATCACAATAAAATGGAAAAATCGCTATTTTTTTTCTCTCTTCATAAAATTGCGATAATTATATGAAAAAATCCCGGATTTTTTTTGCTGATTTTTATTGAAAAAATCACGATTTTATGAGAAAATCGCGATAAAAACGAAAAAATCGCGATAAAAACTTAAAAAATCGCTAGGGTCGCAAGAGAGGGCAGGGAGGTTTTATAATGTTTTTTTTGGTTTTTTAAGGGATGCTAAATGTTTGAAATGCAATTTTTTTTTGAAAAAAACAAATAATTTTGAGTGGGGCAGCTTAATGATCAAGTCTAGGCCCTAGTATTGATATGCTATTCATGGTAATGTTAAATTCCTAAAGTAAAAGTGACAATGACATTCTCCTTAATGTCATTGTCACTTTTATTTAAATTTTTAACATTACCGTGAAATGACTCAGGATGTTTGAGAGTGGTTATGGCCTCATTGGATTTCATATGGAGAAAGTAGAATTTTAGATTTCATTCAAAATCCAGTAGACTTATCATTGGGAGATTGTAATGTTTTCAGCTGACACCACCTGCCCGAGCTACCCCTGCCACCAGTAGAGGACGTGGTCTACTTCCTATAGCTCCTACTTCTAGTTCTTCAGCTTCTAGAGCATAGCAGACTCCACTGCCAATTCCATCAACGCAAACATCTACATCTAGAGGGAAAGGGAAAGCTGTGGCATTTTCTTGCAAGAGGGACAGGGAAAGCTGTGGCATTTTCTTGCAAGAGGGACAGACGAAATCAATAGGATTAGACTTTAGTTATTTTCTTCATTTTATTGTCAATGATATTATGACATGATAAGATACATTATCATATTTTTTGTTGATATTTTGACGATGAGCAGGACTTACTATTCAGGACATGATTCAATGTTATGTGTGATTTTAGCGCTAGAAATAATATTAAACATCTTATATATTAGTTTTTTTATCATATTTATGTGTCAATGTATTTATTTTATGTTGTAGATGGTTTAGATATTAAAAAAATTGAAAAAAATGAATATTTTTGTAACAAACGATTATTTCTCGATTTTTTCGGATAATTTCCCGATAATTCTGATTTTTCCCGATTTTTTTCCGATTTAATCCTGATAACGATTAATACAACATTGGTGAAAAGGCTGTTGAAACTTTGAACGTTTGCAACAATGGGAGTAAGCTCACCTTTTGTGATCGAAGCCGATGAGGTTCAGCGTTTGTGTAAAGAAACAGGTCTGTCGGAAAGGTGATCGAAGCCGATGAGGTTCAGCGTTTGTGTAAAGAAACAGGTCTGTCGGAAATGCAGTATCTTGCTACATTGGTAAAGCCTACTCAACTTCTTGCCAGGGTTCCCATCTCCAGATTTTGTGTCGGAGCTGTCGGCCTTGGAGCGAGCGGACGCATCTTCAAGGGAGTAAATTTGGAATTTGAAGGTCTTCCTCTGAATCATTCTGTTCATGCCGAGCAGTTTCTGGTAGCCAATGCAGCGCAACACGGGGAGGCCCAGCTTAGATTCATTGCAGTCTCAGCGGCCCCATGTGGGCATTGCAGGCAATTTCTGCAAGAAGTTTGGGGTGTGCCTGAGATTAACATATTGATTGCTGATGAGCATGCCGAGACCCGGTGGCTTGGCATTCCGGTCTATGAATTCTCCTGAATTGAATCTTAAGTGTAATGATGGAGATGTGAAGGAAGATGCATTGAACTTGCGTACCGGTGATGGAGATGTAAAGGAGGAAGATATCCACAACCCTTCAGGCTCTGAAGATTTGCATCAACTCAAGGTAGCAGCTCTTAAAGCTGCAAACTTGTCACATGCTCCATATAGTAAGTGTCCTTCTGGAATCGCTCTGATGACAACAAAAGGGGACATTTGTACAGGATTTTATATTGAGTCTGCAGCATTCAACCCCAGCCTTTCTCCCTTGCAAGCTGGTATTATTGCATTTCTTTGTCAGGATGGAGGAAACTATGAAGATATTGTTCACGCGGTCCTTGTGGAGAAGGAAGGAGCTGTTGTTCAGCAAGGTGATACCATTAAACTTGCTCTGCAGAAAATTTTTCCCAAATGTTCTTTTCATCCGCTCAACTGTTACAAGGAATGATCTGATCACACTCTTAGTTATTTCCATTTAAGATCAGTCAAAGGTTCTAGGTTCTTTGTCAGGATGGAGGAAACTATGAAGATATTGTTCACGCGGTCCTTGTGGAGAAGGAAGGAGCTGTTGTTCAGCAAGGTGATACCATTAAACTTGCTCTGCAGAAAATTTTTCCCAAATGTTCTTTTCATCCGTTCAACTGTTACAAGGAATGATCTGATCACACTCTTAGTTATTTCCATTTAAGATCAGTCAAAGGTTCTAGGATGAGTACATCACAAGATTAGGCAGGGCAACTCAGTTGTTCTGACACATTTGTTCCAATATGTAATTAGTATCTAATATGGCCATATACATCTCTCATGTGTCTACGTTACTTTCAGACAATTTTCAGGCAATAATGAATTCATTAGTCAGTCTACTCAGAAAAATCTAGTATAATGCTTACAAGCCCCTACGAAGAGAACACATGAGAGCAAGTCTTTTTAAGTAAAATGGGCTCATATCTGAGTCATTTTTATTTAAGACCGATCAATGATTCGACAATGGTTTGCCATGCCTTCTGTATTCTGTAGGACATCATAGGATCGGGCATTTCAACTCATTAATATTATTCTATAAATCTTGTGGGACATTTGGCACAATATTGTAATCAGTATTTCATAGGTTTATATAGCAATTATATACCAATTACATGATAGACACTATAATGAACTTATTAATTAATAATGAACTTATTAATCACCCTGATCAGAAATGGTTAGTATTTTTATAATGGGTATGAGCAAAAGATACCCTGTAGTGGCATTTTCAAGTACAGAGGTTGACTATATAGTAGCCACTCATGTAAGTAAGAAAACAGTTTAGTAGCATAGAATGTGTTCAAGTATGGGGCTAGTAAAATGAGCTATAAAGATAGACTGTGATAGTCAAAATGAAATTTTCGTGGCAAAGAACCCTGCTTATTATTCAAAGAAAAAACACATTGATGTTCAGTGTCACTTTCTGAGGGATATGATTGAAGAGAAAAAGGTGGTGCTGGTAAAGGTGGACACTTTAAAGAATATTGTAGATGCGTTGACAAAGCCTATGTGCACTGAGAAGTTTTTTAGATGTATAGAAATAGTGACCAATGACTAAGCTCTTATGTTGTCTCCTGTGTGGAAAGAAAACAAAAAGTGGGAGAATGTTGTGTATGTGCTTTGTTCTTTCCACTGCTGATCTCATGCACTGTATGTTGCGTTGGGGAGGGGGTGGCGATGGGATCCATTGATAAATGTAGATAGACATTAAACATCATAAACATCCAAATACTTATTTCATAATATTATTATTAATTAAAAATCTTATATATATACATTTAAAAATAAAATAATGTAACATGATTTTTAATGATGGAGATTCACTCCCAGTGGAGATTGTTTATATGTAAATAAACGTTATAATATAATGATTTATCAATACTACTGCCTAAAAATGGGGAACTGATATGTATAACACTTATTTTTAATTCATTTTTTAATTAATCAATTAAATTAAAATGACAAAAAAAAACTAGTTCTAAAATAAATTATTATTAAATCATCATCATCCATATAATAATTATTTTAATTAAATTGAAATTCTAAAAGTCCCATTCCAAAAAAAATATACCTATAAGTATAATAATATAATAACGCTTACACACTCATGAAAAATGCTTACACACTTGTTGAGAAAGTATTATTAAAACTTTTTATGTTTTTTTCTTTAAATTGAAATGCAATAGGTTTTTTCAATATTATTATTTTCATAATCTAATTATTTCGATTATTAATATATATTGTTAATTAATATTGGTTGAATAATTATGAAAAATATTATTGTTTTCTTTACTGAATTTAATTCTTACATAAATCTATTGAATTCATAACAAATATTTTTTATTTTTGAAATTTATTATATCTTTTAATCCCTAATAATCTTAGGATTCAAAAAAATTAATTATATATAACAATATGTTTTCAATAAATTAGTTATATATAACAATATGTTTTAATGAATTAATGATCAAATTAAAAATTTCTCTCAACAACATTGTTAATTTATATTATAGAAATTTCATTTTTATTTATTTTTAATAAGAATGATTGATTTTTATTAAAAAGTAAGGTTGGGCCTGAGCCAAACAACCCCTATTACATTAGGCTTCAGCTGTATGATTCCTAGCGATTCAGAATTGTCAAAATCTGGTTTTATCCATTGGGCCTTCACTGATACAATTGATTTACTTGGAGTTTCTTGATTAGCACTTCGGGACCTAAGTATACAAGGGAGACATCTAAGGATCCTGTTCAACTTTTCTCTGGCAGGATAAGGCAAGCCTGACATTGCCAAAATCGATTCCAACAGCTCGACAAACTGAATCCTCTGCTTATGAAAATGTTGCTGAGCCGATTCATTATCTCACTGTTTGAGAGTTATATGCTTGAGTGATGATCACACTAGCTGTGTCTAGCCCGTTGTAAGGTTCTTTTTATGCTGCTCTAGCAGCGATGAGTCATTGCCATGCATCATTTGCAATCATCCTCATTTAACCAGCGTTTGTCAACATGTAACAGGGCCATGGATCAACATCGGTCTTCAGCGTTCGGTTGGGTTTCAGATGTATGCTGCCTATGCCAAGCTTTGGGCATTCATGGAGACAGAGACATTGCATGGGGAGAGCGAAACATTGGCTGCCCTGACCTTGCACTGCTGGTCTTCTCTGTTAAGGGATTGGATGCCTTTCTATTGCTTCATCATTCTTTGACAGAAAGCCTTGAGCTAATAGACATCCCTTATTTGCCATTATGTCAGCTTCCTTGTTCAGAGTTCGAAGGATATGGTAGAATGAACAGTTAGTGAAATTCTGAAGCAGATTTCTTAGGCTTTCAAGGGTCTTGTTGAGTGCTGAGCTATTGAGTTGATCGCCATTGTTTAGGATTTTTATCAGGATGTCTGAATCCCCAAAAGACTTGAAGGGTTTCCCCTCTGTTCCCTTGAGTAAGCTAACATGCTTTGAGCAGTCCTAGAATCTTGGCCTGGTTATTAGTGCTCCGTCCTAGGCCCCAACTGAAGCTATCCTTTTTCTGCCCGTTTGAAGAGTAGATTACTCCCCCTGCCCCTGATATCCTTGGGTTTCCTTTGGAGGCTCCGTCGAAGAATATCGAAACTTTGCCCTGATTTTTCCACCACTTTTGAAAGTCCGACTCAGAGATTCAAAGCCGCCACTCTGGGTTGAGGCAAGGCCGGGAGGGGTTCTTTTTATTGTTAGCCCGCCCCGGGGCTCACCTAGCCAGCTGATCTCTTCGGGGAGGAGAGAATTGTTTGACTTTTGAGGTCTATTTTCGTATGTTTCCAGTAGCAGAGCTTTTGCTTTGGCTGTCACTACATTGGTGGATTGTAATCTGTTGTTGAAGATGGCTTCATTCCTAGCTAACTAAATTTCCCAGCAGATGTATTTTGGAATTGCATTCCATATTTTGGCCCATGTTTATTTTCTCTTCAGAGTGTGAGGATAACGCTCTTTCCATGAGATGAAGAGACTAACTACTGAAAGTTGCGCTGGAATTTGGGCATTGAGCCCCAGCATTGCTTGCAACCATACTTTTTGAGTGAAGGGGCATTCGATGAACAAATGTTCAATCGTTTCTTGAGCCATGCAGTAGAGAGGGCATCTATGGGGACCTATAATTCCACATTTCACTAAATTATCTCCAGTGAGGACCCTTCTGTGCATGAGAATCCAGTAGAAGAAATTGATTTTTGGGAGACCAAAGGGGTCCCAAACATGCTGCCAAAGCATTGTAGAGTGGATCTGAGGTTGTTGTTCTTGAAGAGCTGTAAAGCCCTGCAATGTTGAGTAAGCTTCGGTCTTCCCCCAGCCCTACTTGTCCCTCGAATGGAGATGCACAAGAGCTAGACCAGAGAGCTTAGCTAGAAAGAGGTGAAGTTGAGGGAGCATCCAGTCAAGGGTGCGATGGATAACCCAGTTGCTCCAGTTCCCTCTAGAGTCCCAAGAGAATATATCAGCAAGCTTGTGAATACCTTTCTAGATGAGCCATTCACGCAAATCTGCAATTTCCGGGGCAAATTTTAGGGATTGGAGGCCCATGATCTTGTTTTCCCATAGCCCAATTCTTTTTCCATCTCCTCGGATTCTGTAGAGATGGTCTTTAAAGAACTCCTAGCCTTGGCTACAAAGCTTCCATAGCGTGGTTCCTTTGTAGGAAGCTCCTTCATCCACATTATTTATTGAGAGTTCGTGCAGATACTTTTTAATTAGAACTTGGCTTATAGGATGTCTTTTATTTGTGAAGATTTTCCAGAGAATCTTGCCTCCCAAAGCCAGATTGGCCAACCCGGGATCTCTTACCTGTAGTTCGCCTTCATATATTGGCATTTTCACTATGTCCTAGCTTACAAGGTGAATTTTTTTTTGCTTCCCCTTTCCTCCTTGCCATAGGAAATTTCAAATCAACTTAGATAGTTGTTCGGTGATCATTTTTGGAGCTAAAAGAAACGAAGCCTGGTAGATAGGAAGGGAGGAGAGAACAAATTTAACAAGAATGAGCTTCCCGGCTGTGGTAAGCCACTGCCCGCCCCATGCAGTCATTTTTGCCTTGATTTTGCTGATAATTTCCATCCAATGAGGGGCCTTGCTGGTTCCCAATGTTAAAGGCAGGCCTAGGTACTTGAATTTGTCCCAAGAGACGTAGCCTGTGAAGCCCAGGGCTTGGGAAATCCTGAGAATAGTTTGCTGGTCTACCGCCCAACCATACACATTGCTTTTCCTCTTGTTGACCATAGCTCCGGAGACTCTGTAGAAGCTTTGGATTACTTCATTGAAGGCCCTAGCAATTTTAATGGAGGCTCCTCCCATAAGGATAGAGTCATCTACGAACAAGGCATGATTAATTGGTGTTGTTCCATTTATCGCCCTAATACCTGGAAGTGACCCATTGAGCTTCTTTGTTGTAAGCTTTTGGCTCAAGGAATCTGCCATCAGAATGTACAGGAAGGGGAACAGTGGGCAACCTTGCCTAATGCCCCTCGAAGCTTTGAAGTAGTTTGTCAGCCTGCCATTTACTAGAGGGGCTATCCAAGGTTCTCCAATACATGCTTTAATCAATTTTATAAAATCAGGACTGAAACCAAATGCAGAAAGAACTTGGAGGAGGAAAGAGTGCCTTACTCGGTCAAAGGTGTTCACCATGTCCAGCTTAATAAGCATACCTTGCTCTTTGCATTGATGGCTGGAATGGATGATTTCCTGCACAAGTATCACGTTGTCCAGGATGTGCCTGCCTTTGACAAATCCACCTTGGTTGGGAGAGATGAGTTTTTCCAGCAGCGACTTTATTCTATTTGCAAGTAACTTGGTGAGTATTTTGTAGGACACATTACATAGCGAGATTGGCCTAAAGCGGTCGAATGCCACTGGGTTCGCTTCTTTAGGGATTAGAGCTAGGAAAGTGGAGTTTGTGCTTCCTCCCATTTTGGATTTTTGGAGGAAGCCTTTGATCATTCGGTACAAATCAACCTTGATGGTGTCCCAACAGATTCTATAAAAGTGGATGGAGAACCCATCGGGTCCTGGAGCTTTGTCTCGTTCCATCTTCCATATGAAATTGCTGATTTCATTTTTGGTGAAGGGCTTCAGGAGTATTGAGTTATCCTCCTCGTTAACTAGTCTTGGAACGTGCTTGAGGAAGTCTTGTGATTCCTCATCATCATCCACACCTTCTTCTTTTTACAGCTGATAGAAGTGAGAGGTTGCAGCCTCTTTTATCAGAGTTGTGCCTTTGATAGCAGCCCCATCCGGTGAGGTGATTTCAACAATGTGGTTTCTAGAAAGTCAAGTTCGGATTTCCTTGTGAAAAAAGGCTGAATTTTTGTCTCCAGACACAAGCCAAAGATTGTGTGATTTGAGTCTCAAGGATTCTTCCTCCTCTCTGAATGATCAGAGAGTGCTTAGTTGGAGTTCTTGCTCAATCTGAATTTCTGAGCAGGTGATGTCTTGCAGCTCCAGGCCCCTTTGCAAATCAAGCAGCTGCTTTATATTCTGTTTTCTATGACTAGTGGGGGAGTCTGTGGGCTTTTTTATCCATTCTTTCAAGGCTGTTTTGGTGGCCTTTAGCTTTTGCTCCCACACATAGCTGGGCGATCCAAGAACATGGATGGACTAGGCCTTCTTGACTGTATCCATAAACCCTTCTTTGTCTGCCCAGAGAGGGCTGAACTGGAAGGGGATTGGCCCAAATTTTCCTCTTCTTCCAACAAAAGAAGAATGGGTTTATGATCTGAAGTCAGCTTTGGCAGAATTTTTGTGGAGATGATCTTCTTTTCGGAGAGGAAGGTGCTCTGGAGTAGGAATCTGTCCAACCAGGCTGAAATGTGCTCCGCCCCAACTCTGTTATTTGTCCATGTGTAAAGCCCTATTTTTGGCTTAAAGTCCAGTAGATCCCATTGTTGAATCAGGTCTTCCACGAAGGGAAGGAAGTGGTCCCTACTGCTGATTCCTCCTCTTTTTTCCTTTGGGTCAAGGATTAGATTGAAGTCTCCTGCTAGAATTATATTCTTGAGGGAGTAAGCTTCAAGGAAGTTGGTCAAGGCTTGCCAACAGTCTTTCTTTTCTGCATAGAGGACAAGTACATAAATATTAAAGAGAGCAAAGATAATCTTACAAGGAAGGTGTCAGAGTCGGTGTAAATCCAGTGCTGCGTCTGAAAGGAGCTCCCAAATTGAAACTTGTCTTCCTCCTAGAGATTGGCAAGCCTACCTCATGTACCCCTTGCACTTACTGTTTTTCTTGCTTTTGTTTTCCATTCCACTTTGTTGAGTTCTAGAAGGGGTTCCCCTTCTATTTTAGTCTCTTGGAGCATGAGGATCTCGAGAAATTATGGTTTTAATAGGTTCTTGACTGCTTTAGCTTTTGAGGGATTCCCCAGTCCCTTGCAATTCCAAGAGACTAATTGCATTATTTACTAGCAGAGGGAGGGGCAGTACCTCCCTTGGGAGACCTGGTTCTAGTATTTTTGTCGATGGACATCTTAATCATGGGTTGGCTACCTTGCATTTTTTGTCTCTTTGCCTCTTCTTCTCTGGCCTCTTTGTGAGATTTCCTCCCCACTCTTTTTGAAGGCCTCTTAGTTGTGTCATCTTCCGAGGATCCCGAGATCTCTGGAGTCTTTTTCCTTTTCATATCTGCATAGGTTGGGGAGCTGGAGACACCTTTTGGAATTCCAGTTTGGAGAGGGCATGTTTCCTCCTGCCTTTTGTCTTCTTCCATGATAATGGCCCGTTGTTCAACCTCTTTATCTACTGGATCTGGGTGTTTTTCTAGTGTACTGAGTATATCAAAGGGATTGGTGGGTATGTCGGCTCTTAGAGGGACTGTGCTCCCCTCAGCTTGGACTATGGGAGGAGAACCACTCCCCGTGGACACTCCTTTCCCTTTGTTTCTGTTGTTCTGCTTAGCTGTTCTTGGTTTCTGGACCCGAGTCCATTGATCTCCTTTCACATTCTCGGCCCCCTCCTCTGATTTATTTTTACAGTGCCTGGAAAAGTGCCCATAGCCATGGCAATGTCGGCATTTAAATGGGAGTTGCTCATAATCTAGCACTTGGATGTGAGACCAGTCAACCACCATGAGTTTGATTACTTTAGGGAGGCCTTCCTCCAGGTCAAATTCTACACAAATTCTCACACAGGAGTACTGGTCCCTCCTTTCTGCTCGACCGATGTATTTGCCAAGTTTGTTGCCTATGGTTCCTAAGGATTTGGGGTTCCAACAATGCAGAGGTAAATGAGGCAAGCACACCCAAACAGGGACAACCGAGGGCACATCTTGTGTCGGATCGAAGTTTGGAGTCCATTGATTTAGGTATAAATCCTCAGGCCCCATGAAATACATGCCATTTCTGAATATGAGGTTCCTGTCTTCTAACGCTTCAAATACGAATACAAAGAAGCCTTTACCAACGAAGTGACTTTTGATTCCTTCCTTGACAAGAGATTGCCAGTTCCTTTGTACCCAGACATCTACAACTTTAGGCGAGGGCTATAGCCTAGTGAACTGTCCAATAAGCACTTTTTCTGCTAGATTCAACTCCGCTTTGCAGGGTTCTTCATTCGACAGAGCAACTGTGGGGATGGATTCCATTCTTTTGACAAACTTCTGCTGGTTTTCAATTGTTGGCCATTTCCCGGAGCGCAGTTAGCTCAGGTGGAAGGGGAGGATCTAGTTCGCGGCCCCCTCCTGGGGCCATGGCATTAGAGCTTCATGCAGCCTCTTGCTGTGTCTGCTCCTCTCTCGCGCGCGCAGAACTCTCTGCGGCTAGGTCAATCTCCATAAGCACTCCATGATGGATCGGAAATTTCATTTTTATATCCACAATGATAATCAATCAATATTTTATATTTCATTTTTATTGTATTGTATATTTATTATTGATTATATCATATCGTTAGTATATTACTAATGTATATTTATATTGTTCAAATAAAAACAAATTGTCATATAATATTATGGTCATAATTATCTAGTTCATGGATTAGGTTACTTAAATAAGTAATGGTTAAGTTACGGGTTGGTGGTTTAGGATTAAAGGATTGTTGAGTTTTGTAGCTTGGAAGGTACTTATAGTCTTGTGTCTTGACTAGAAGGACTTTGATTTTTCTCTTTAGGAGCTTGCATGTGGCATGCAGAATGTGCAAGTTAGTTGCACACATCCAAATGTGTTGCATGCGACATGCATGAAATGTACATGCTAAGCAAACTAAATTTATGATTTGCACTTCAATTAAAGTAAAGAAAGTTAAAGGTAGGATAGTTAACTAAAGTAAAGTTACTTATTTTCAGTGAACTTGACATACTAATTTTGGTAGTCAATCTTAGCTTAGGAATGTTATAAATTGAACCTTAAATTGAGGAGCTAAGACACAACAACAACACAAGATTGAATGAGGCTTCTCATTGAGCATGTGTTGGGTTCGAGAGAGTGTAGTGAGGTTGGTGATCAATTTTGTATTTTCTTATTTGGGCCATTATCCCATGATGGGAGACAAGTAAGTTTCGTGATTAATTTTTTAATGGAGGACTGTTGATTGGGCATAACTATGTTTACGTATATGTGACTCAGAGTGAGTAATTTTGCTTCCAGTAAATATTTTGGTTAGGAACTTCCCTGTGTATTTGTTCAGTTAATAATTGTTGGGAGCCAAATACCAATTATTGGGTTTGGGATATTCTAACATGGTATCAGAGTCCCAACTTTGAACTGCTCTCATAATTACAATATTTGGGTTCGTGTCAGATCATCGGAGCCAGGTTGGTTGGGATCATACGAACCACAATTTGTTTTTAAGGGTCGATATTTTTTTTATAGGCAATTTTTGAGTTGAAAAGAAAAGGTGGGGCAATTTTTAAAAAGGGGGAAAGAGGAAAAAGAGGACCCATTTAAAAAAGAAATTAATAAAAATGGTGAAAATTATTGTTGGTCAGTGGGATTTGAGATAATTATTGGGTAATGTTATGAGGATAGGTCGGATGGGGTAGGAAATTTCAACCCATGGAATGAGCGGATTGTTCTATTATTTGAGGAGCAGGAGTTGTGGGACATTGTGGAGAAGGTCATCCAAATTCCTACATATTCTACTCAATTAGCCGAGTTTAATAAGAATTTGAAGGCCAAGAGAATAATCATGGACTCCATTAATGACCATATTATACCTCATGTGATGGGGAAGAAGTATGCCTTTGAGATGTGCGCATCTCTGACCAAGCTATACTAGAGTACAAACCAAAATAGAAAGATGGTGTTGAAGGAGAATCTGAGAAATGCCAAGATGCCCGAAAATGACAAAATTGCATCATACCTAACTAGGATCACTCAGATTAGAGATTACTTGGCAGTAATGGGGGAAATTATTGACAGTGAAGAATTAGTTAGGTCAACCTTAAGTGGCTTTCCTCTGAAATGGGATGTCTTTGCTGATGGGATCATCAAACGAGAAATATGTTCACTTGGGATAGATTGTGGGATGATTTCATACATGAAGAGACGTTCCAAAAATACACGGCCAACTGTATGGTAAGGATGATGAGGAGAATCTTTTTCATGCTATAAAGGGGAAAAATAAAGTAAAAGGAAGTGGGGGACATGAAGAAAAGTGAAGTTCTTTGTGTGTCACAAGATTGGTCACTATGTGAGCCAATGTCCATACAAGAAGGAGGAGGAGGATTAGATGGTTGCATCAGCATCAACTGAGATTGATGACTTTATGGAGAAACTTGAGAATAAATTTTCTCTAGTTGCTTGTGTTTCTAATTGTAGTATTGTTGTGTATGAGGAAAATGGGTTATGAATAGTGGATAATAAAGCGTCCAGTCACATGATAGGGATGAGGTCAATGTTCCGCAATATTTCAGATACAGGCTCAAGCTGCAATGTGTTTAGTGGGACTAGTACCATGCATGCAATGAAGGGGGTTGAATGTGCCAGATTCTAGCTAGATTTAAGAGGATTTCTAGAGGTGACATGGATGTTATTTTTCCAGGGTTTATGGTACACGTGCTCTTGGTATCGACCTTAGAGGATGATGGACATAGAGTTTTTTGCCGAGTTGGACATGAGCTTCTATATTCAGAGGGAGTGACCTTAGATGTATGTAGTGCTTGGTATTAGACATGCATAGTCATATAGGTTGTGAGGACAACTTGTGGATATATCCAAGGGGATATTGGATATAATAATAATGTTGGTTGCTGAGAGGGAGTAGGTGGCAAGGAAGAGTGATTCTTTATGTATTTTCAGGAGTCTCAATTGGTATCATATGACATGTTAGATGCTTAAGAGAAGGATCCTAGGAGCATGGTTGGAAGGAACAAGTCTTTAGCTTAGATCCTGAAGTATGTAGCAGGGAAGCATTTTAGTTCAAAGGGAGTAACTACAATAATGGATAATGCGGCAGTGTTTGAGACATATCCAAGTGGAAGAGGTAGCTACAATAATGGATAATGCGGCAGTATCTCCTTCACTAAGAGGGAGTGATGAGTTTTGTAGCTTGGAAGGTACTTCTAGTCTTGTATTTTGACTAGAAGTATCTCCTCTTTAGAAGCTTGCATGTGACATGCAGAGTGTACAAGTGAGTTGCACACTCGTGAATGTGTTGCATGTGACATGCATGAGATGCTCATGCAAAGAAACCTAAATTTATGACTTGTACTTGAGTTAAAGTAAAGAAAGCTAAAGATAAGATTGTTAACTAAAGTAAGTCACTTATCTTCAGTTAACTTGACAAGCTAATTTTGGTTGTCAATTTTAGCTTAGGAAAGTTATAAATTGAGCTTAAAGTGAGGAACTAAGACACAACAACAACACAATATTGAGAGAGGATTCTCAGTGAGCATGTACTGGGTCTGTGAGAGTGCAGTGAGGTTGGTGATCAATTTTTTATTTTCTCAGTTGGAAAATTATCCCAAGATGGGAGCCCAAGTAAGTTTTTTTATTAATTCATTATGAAGAACTGTAGATTGGTTAGAAATATGTTTGTGTATGTGATTAAGATTGAGTGATTTTTCTTCCGATAAATATTTTGGTTAGGAACTTAGTTGTGTATTCATTCAGTTAATAATTGTTGGGAACCGAATACCGGGTGTTGGATTCAAGAAATTCTAACAAGGATTAGGAATTAATGGGTTATAAATTAAGGGGCTAATATATTAGGAGTTAGTATTTATGTGGATTAACCTTAATAAACTAGGTGTTATGTTGCATGGGAACTCATCCCTACTCGAAAAAAATCATGTACCCATCGTTCCTATGCTTTGAGTACTTATGGACCCTTAGGAAATGTCTCCAATTTTTTGGGGGCTTCACTAGGGACTAGGGGCTTGTTCACTGCCCAAAGATGTTATGGGAAAATTTTAGGGTGTTCCAAAGATATTTTTTGGGCATATATTTAGTTTTGACAATCATCAGTTCGAGAAAAAAATTTATATGATAGTGACATGGATTGTACAATTGGCAACTCAAAACATAGGTTTTGTATGATGGGTTTCATTTTTGGTTTATGGTGATTTAAATATTGTATTTTCAACAACAACATTACAATAAGAAAAGCTTCCATGTCAAGAAGAAATGAAAAGTGACATTCCAAAGGGATGATCCTTGTGGTTATTGCTTGCGTTCTTCTCATTTTTTGGGTCATCTCAGCTTTTACATATTGTACATAGGTTTTCGGGAGTCACTAAAGTCTAGTGCATCCATCATATGAACCTAAAACATTGTAAAAATAATCATATAACAATGATTGGGGTCAAGTAATAAATGTTTGCACCTTCTTAATCTGAAATATGAATCTAATCTCTTTATAGAACCAAAGTGTTTTATCGTGGTTTTCAACATAGTTATTAAAATATGCAAAATCTATTAAGAAGGGAATGTTTTTTATGTCTTATCATAATCATGATTAACAAGAAATATGAGAAAAAAATAGTTGCTATAAAGAATTCTTTGTCTCATAGGCCCTTCATGGACCTTATTGCAAATTGTAAACATTACACTTTAAGTTTTCTAAAGCTAAACTTCTCATATCTAGTGGCTAATAATGGAATGCCACTTTGTCCTTTCTTAAATTGTTCAATTTTTTTTAGAATTGGCAAGTATAAGGGTGTGCTTAATAATATATATATATATATATATATATATATATATATATATATATATATATATATATATATATATATATATATAGATATAGATATAGATATAGATATAGATATATATATATATAGAGAGAGAGAGAGAGAGAGAGATTGCAGGTTCCCACTTTGAGCTTTGACCCTCTAAAACCCTAAATAACCTCCTAAAATCCTTGATGTTGTTTAGATATAGGGGGCCTATCCCTTGTGCCCCCCTTATGCCTTGACATCGATGCATCTAATTCTCTTATGTTGATCAATGCTCTAGAATCCCAAGGTCTTGACCTTCCAAATTCGTGAAGGCTGAAGAAATTCCAAAATTCATGGTGAATGTTTCCAAATTGCACACTATGGTGCTTTTGTTGGTGTATTGGGTTTTCGTGTGTTGGAAATTAGGCTTAACACTCCTTGTGTGTTTCACAACATGGACTCACTACCTCTTATGGATTCTAAATCTAGATATTCTAGTGGAGACTAATACCCACGAGTTTCGATCTAATGATAATCGTGGTTCGTATACTGGTATCAAAGATATAGTTCTTGAGTTTGAAACTCACTTTACTCGCATTGGAGGGAGATTTTTTAGACATTGATTTCAACGCTCCTCGCGATATGGACTAACCGCCCCTCGTGGATCCTAAATTTGGTGATTATAACGGAGCATAACACCTTTGGGTTTTGGTCTACAGTGGTGATATGTATACAAAATTGTTGGGCATTGGGTTCAATGCTCCCCATGTGTTTTGCGACATGGACTACCCACCTATCGTGGATCCTAAATCTAGTGAGGGTAGCCGAGATTGACGCCTGTAGGTTTTGGTCTAATGGATTCAATTGTGGTCCATATATTGGTATAAGAGCTATAGGCCTCGAGTTCGAAACTCACCTGACTCACATTAGAGGGGAAATTGTTGGACATTGCATTTAATGCTCCCCATGTGTTTCTCAACATGGATTAACCGCTTCTCATGGATCCTAAATTTGATGATTGTAGTGGAGTATAATGCCTTCGAGTGTTGGTGTATTTACAAATGTTGTTTGTATACCCATTATCTAGGATCTGACATTTGGAAATTTGTAGTGGATGGTTATATAGATCCAAAAACTCTTCCATTTGGTTAAGATGGAAAGAAGGCTTTTGAAGATAATGCAAAAGCCATAAATGCCATTTTGTGTGGTCCATCAAGTTCAAATATTATTAAGGTTATGATTGTTAAACAAATAAAGAGATGTGGGATGAGTTGCAAAACAACTGTGAAGGAGATGAAATTAAAGAAATGAAAGAAGTGGAGAATCTGAAGATTGATGAACTACATGGATCTCATATTGCATGTAAAAATAAGACAAAAGAATTGAAAGCCTAAGATCATTCCCGAAATGAATTAGATGCAAAATAAGTGCAATCTACGAAAGAAGATATGAAAAAGACAAAGGTAAGCTACCATTTTTTTGTACTTGTGGTAGAATAGTTCATCTTGCTTCTAGATATCCAAATGTAATTTTAGAAAATAGTAGCAATAAAGAAGAACATGAAGATAAGAGAATATCTTATAAGCATAAAAATGAAACATGTCTCAAGAAGAAAATCTTTTATTCCAAATAATATGGTGGCTCATTAGAATAAAGTAATGAATATGCATATAATAACGACAAAGAATAATTCTAACTTGTGGCCATGAAGGCTGAATATTATACTGATCAAGAAGATAAAGACAATTAGAAAGAGATATCATATTGAAAGGAAGAAGATGCTAATGGAGAGGTAGATCTTGACAGAGAAATTATTATTACCTTAGAAGAAACAATAAGGCTTAGAAGGAATATTAAAAAGTAGAATGATCTATTACATAATTATGAGAAAGAAAAGAATTGGGATATTGATGAATCATCAGTCTCTCTCATGAAGTTACAACTAGAAGAGGCAAAGAAAACAAAAGAAATGTTGTGAAGCCAACTCATAGAAAAGGAAGGACATTGTGAGAAACTATAAGTTGAGATTGTTTCATTGAGAAAGGATTTAGAAAAATCCAATGATTAGTTGAGTCAAAATTTTATGTTTGGAAAGAGTACTGAAATATTATATGATATTCTTAATTTTTAGAAATCTCCTTTTATTAAAACATGTCTTGGTTATCATGGAACTGTTAAGGGAGAATCAAGCTAAATAACATTATAAAAGAAATGAAAAGAAGATTCTAAAATCTATGCTAATGTGCTCAAAGGATTTAGAAGCAATGGATGCAGAGTGAGAAATAAAGCCAAGGATGAACAAGAACATGACCCTATCGTCAATACTAACAACACCAAAAATGAGGTAAATAATCATTAGAGATCTCAGTTTCCTCACAAAAAGAGTTAGAATGGGTTCAGAAGAATTATTCCCCCAAGAAGTTCCTTCTCATCCAGGTATCAAAATTTCTTTCATGGGTATTTATTTTCATGTAATAATTTTGGTCACAAGGCAATAGATTGGAGTGCATATCCAATAAATGACTATATGAGGAATATAAACAAAGGATCATATAAGATCTCAAAGAATGGTTGTGTGAGCAACAATATTAGAAGTTTTAATGAGAATGCTATAAAAAATTATAATTTATTTCCCCCCTTATTAGATCATGTTGAATGTTTAAAAGCAAATAAAATATATTATTAGAAATAGAAATCAAAGAACAAAGGTATGGATAAGGAAGCAAGAGAAGTAGGAAGAATGTGGTCTAGCTCTATATGTTCAAAACAAAGAAATCCAATGGTGTATAGATAGTGGATGTTCAAGTCATATGAAAAGTGATCTGAATTGGATAATTATATTGTTTTTCATCCATCTCGATGCATTTGGAGTGGAAAAAGTGGAGGAATCAGCTCACGGGACCGTTTTCATCGATGTGACCCAGTTTGGCGAAACGAGGTCCGAAACCTTTTGAGAGTGTTTTGAGGCATCAAATGAATTTTTTGGGGGTAAAAATTTGCCGCATAAGCGTGAACCTTTTTATGTTATTCTACACACAAAGATCTTTCAAAAGGCACAAGAATTGCGTCAATTGGAGTTTGTATGCAAAAGTTATGCCACTCAGAAGTTGACCTTCATGTTTTCACACCTATAGTTCGGGAGGATTTCACGTCAGCTTCCATTATTCATCGAAAAGGGTTTAGCCACATGTTTTTGATGTAAAAGACTCTAGAATATTCTATTTTGTAACTCTAGTTAAGAGTTGATGTAGTCAAACCTAACCACTAGTAGGCTACCGGGTTGTGTTATAATAGGGCCACTAGGAAGAAGAGGCATTCCATTCTTTCGAGAGAATTTTGTTCCATAGTTGAACAAATATAACCAAGAGAGATAGGAAGTAGAGCACACAGAGAAGACATGTGCATTGTAGCAGCCCACAGGGCACATGCATTACTTCTTTGTATTTGCAGCGATATTTCCAGACAGAGAAAGAGAGCGAAGCAGGATCACCTTCCAATTAGGTTTTCTCCTGAAATGGTTTCCTAGAGATATCTTGTGTATTATGTGTTTGTGATCTTATTTTGTTGTTCTCTAATTTTCTGCTTGATTTACTTTTACATGCATGCACTAATTACAGTTAATTTTACAGTTCTAGAAATTAAATAAAATTGTATTAGTGTAGAATCTCATATTTTTAATATAATATTATCAGATATGTTGTGATGAACTACTTAGTGGAATATCCACGACAGTTTATGGATCAACAAGAGATAAAATAAAATTTATCTCTCTAAAGGAAGTCAAAGGAGCCAATGCCATTCTTGAAAATAATAATTGGAAAAGGCACAATTAGTCTTGTCGATGGAATAACAAAAACACATAATGTTCTGCTTGTTGAAGGTTTAAAGAACAACCTATTGAGTGTAAAACATAGTTACCGATCAAACATGAACTATTACCTCAAAACGGGCACTCGAGCCCCAAAAACCCCAAAAGAACATGAAAAAACAACCCAAAAATGAAAATTATTTATGCGAGAACAATGCTTTTTTTTAGGGTAAATTTTCAACTTTTTGTTAAATGGAAGTAAAAACCATTTTTGTATTGAAAAATCGATGAAAAAATACCCTTAAAAAATTGTTTATTATGGAATAAAAAAAAATCAAGGAACAATTTTGACATTTTTTAGCAATGGAGTTAAAGAGAAAATATCCGAACTTTGAAAAACTGTAAAATTCCAACAATTCTCGGACATGATGTTAAAGATAAAATATCATGTCTCGAATCCCGATAATTCTAACTATTTCCATCCATGTTGTTAAAGATAAATTATCTTGACTCTAAAAAACCTTGAAATTGTAATTGTTTTCGACCATAGCATTAAAGATAAAACATCATAATTCAGAAACACCTTAACATTTTGACAAATTTTCAACCTTGTAATTAAAAATTTCAGTTTGTAACCTATTTCAACCATGAAATTATGGACAAATTATATGACTAAAACAATTTTTAAAAATCAACAAGTAAAAGAAAGATTTATTATTCCAAGAGTAATTTTTAGCAATGGAGTTAAAGATAAATTATTTGGACTTTGAAAAACTGTAAAATTCCAACAATTATCGGACATGATGTTAAAGATAAAATATCATGTCTCGAATCCTGATAATTCCAACTATTTCCATCCATATTGTTAAAGATAAAATATCTTGACTCTAAAAAACCTTGAAATTGTAATTGTTTTCAACCATAGCATTAAACATAAAATATCATAATTTAGAAACACCTTAACATTTTGACAAATTTTCAACCTTGTAATTAAAAACCTTCAGTTTGTAACACATTTCAACCATGAAATTATGGGCAAATTATATGACTAAAACAATTTTTAAAAATGAACAAGTAAATGAAAGATTCATTATTCCAAGAGTAATTTCTAGCAATGGAGTTAAAAATAAAATATCTTGACTCTAAAAAACCTTGAAATTGTAATTGTTTTCAACCATAGCATTAAAGATAAAATATCATAATTCAAAAACACCTTAACATTTTGAAAAATTTTCAACCTTGTAAATAAAAACCTTCAATTTGTAACACATTTCAACCATGAAATTATGGACAAATTATATGACTAAAACAATTTTAAAAAATGAACAAGTAAATGAAAGATTTGTTATTCCAAGAGTAATTTTTATTGCAAAGGATAAAACTATAGCTCTTTTCAAATTTTAGCATAAGACAACTTATCCTATTGTAAGAAAAACCTAAAAATAAACCATCAAAATGAAGTATTATTTTTAATGAGGTATTAGAATTTCAACAATTTTAAAACTATCTTATACCAAATGATAACAATAAATAATGTCATTGCAATATCATTGTATAATTTAAAAAATCAACATTAACTTATAATATTTATTTACTTTTAATCAAAATATCAACTTTCGTAGATTGAATATCACATACATTAAAGCATATAATCCAAAAAACATAGAAAAGACCCATAACTTCATATAAGATCATACGGAAGTCAAAAATATTTATTTCAAGTTACCATGAAAACATCTCTAAAGACATGAATTTCTTTTAATTAAAACATTAAATCCAACAAACATAGAAATGACTCGTAACTTCATGTAAGATAATATGGAAGTCAAAATATTTATTTACATAAAATGCAAAATTCAAAATTCATTTATGTAAAATGTCTTAGAAATTTATTCAAAATCATCTATAGGATCTAGCACACCATCAGAATCTACATTATCAGATGAATGACTAGATGCAGATGAAGATGACCCATATTCTTATCTTTCATCAACTAGAGCCCCATCTGAGTCAACATGCATGCCCACCATTTTAGGTTTCAAAAGTCTTCTAGATCTACGACTAGGTTTAGTAGATTCCCATCTCAACATTATTCCTTTTGGTAGCAACCTCTTGAAAATATCTATGGTCTTGAAGCGAAGAGTTCCTCCCTTTGTTAAATTGAAGTCATAGACAAGTATGTCAACATCCTTCAGTTTTAATAGGTCTGTGCGGTGACGATTTATATTTGTACCCTTTCTTTTTCTTTTTATGTGAATTTGTTTATCAACTACCATCTCTGGCTTGTACACACCACTGAATGGGTGGGTATTTGTGGCATACCAATGTACCTCAATAACTGTAATATCTTAATTTTCTTTAATGAGTTTTATAACCTTTGCAACCCAAAATGGATAGCCTAGTGGATCTCCATCTGCTAATACTGCTATCATGCAACCCTCCTTAACATCTTACACAAAACCCCTGTAAAGGTCTTCCATGGCTTCATGTTGTGCATGTGATCTTCTAGAACCAATATAGATTTCTCTTTCCTCTTCCTGTTGAGAATTAATAATGCCTTGAGATCGTTGTTGTTCAATAATGTGTCTTTCGTCCTATTCATTTGTCATATTTTGAGGCCAAATAAATGGAGTCTTCAAAAGTGATTATTCATTTCATGATATTGACATGATATCACTTTGATCATTGAAAAAATGCTCCCACCAAACTGAATCAACAACATCAAAGTAGTCATATGTATCTCTAATACATTTTTTTATTTCTTCCAGACATTCAGAATAATTTATCTCTCTCTTATGCCTTCGTGCATTATTGAGTTCAACAACTGATTGCAATAATATTATCTTTGATGCAAATATTGGATGATCTAGAATGAACTTCAAAAATGCTAAACCTGATGACGACCCCCATTCTGCAACTGTTGAATACTTATGGCCCCATATAAGTGTTTTTCCATCAATTTTTTTGATACGAAATTGATGCTGGAAGCTAATGTCATTAATTTTTTCAATGCATTTCTCCTCACCACGCGATTCCAAAACAAACCTTTGCATGTCAATTGTTTCTTCCAACACATAAAAAACAGGGTCTGGAATATATGTTTTCTTTATACATTCAATTAATGATGGAAGGCTCCCAACATTCTTCCTCCTCAATATTATTGAAAAATGCCTAAACATATTATCAATATGGTAATGAGTGTGCCCAACAAGAAGGAAACCAACCTTTACCTTTTTAAAAATTCCCAATTGAACAAGAATGTTTAGATATCCAAAAAGAACTTGATTTTTATTTTCAGGGCTTGTGTTGTCCAATTACAGATACAAGACTTCAGGAAGAATACCAGACCAATGAGAAAGCACATCATGGATTATAGTTATGGTAAGATTTGCATCATTATGAATATTTGGAGATGTGAAGTAAACCCTTGGCAACATCTTTCCATTAAAGACCATTTAGCTAACCAAGTGAAACTGAATAAAATTTTCTTCCTGTAATTTTTTTGGTGTGCAGACAAAATGTGGCTAAAGTGTTTTCTTTTGGTCCATATCATTAATTATCAAACCCAAATATTTATTTGGATTATCATAACACTTTTTCTATGTTTATACAATTTTTGTCTTTCACTTGTTTGTTGATTGCGATGCTCTTGAAGTGCTTTGACAATGGAATCTGCACATAAAATAAAAGAAAACTATTAATAAATATATTTTCATAGTTGATAACTATCTAATTTTTATAAATAATGTTATGAATGCATACCTCTTTCCGTCCCTTGAAATTAATCTCTTTTTTATTTAAGAGAAGCACATGTACTGCAAATTCCCATCCTTATCTTCTTAGGAATACGAACATTGTTGAATTCGTTCTTCCATATCCTTGTAAAATATGAATATGTAATAAAATTACCATCTATTTCAACACCTTCTGCATATTCTCTGTATAAGTTGTAGATTTCTCGTCTTGGAAAATTATCTGGAATATGTATTGTGTCTTTATTTGGCATACACTCTCCATGCTTTGAAAATAAGTCTTTCATCCATGACATTGCAGTAATTTCTGATGGTCCAACCTCTCTTTTATAAAGTACTTCTGAATAATATGTAGGGTCTTTTTCAAGTCTTTCTTAGATTCTTGACAAATGAAAATTACCAACTGAATGCAACATTTTGAAAGCCTTTCTACAGATCAATACATTCGAAATATGATAATCATAACCCACCAGTGTAGATTGCATGCAACCCACTAAAAATGAATTTTGCATACTTTTATTTACTGACATATATTTCTTCCTTTTCTCTAAAGCAACCTTGAAATACACATGTTTCAAGCAATCCTTTTGACAACATTCACTTGAAATCATATCACCAACAAAACTTCTACTTGTGAGATATTTTTTCCTAACCCTTGTATAACCGGAATATTTTGGATTGATATGAAAAGGCCTACTCCTACTCCTAGATAAAATATTTGCTTCCAATGTCTCCCTCATTTCATTATTATTTGCAGAAGCATTTTCATCATCAGTGGGAGGAATATTATACTGACGAAGATAGTTATAGAATTCATCACCATCATTGCTTGGAAAATATTCATTACCATCCTCACATGAAGGAAATTCTTCACTACCAACATCTGCGCTTTTGAAATCTTGACTGAGATGAAATTCTTCACCATCTTCATCCCTACTTTTGAAAACCTCCCTTGGAGGACTCAATTCATCATCACCACGACTACCTTTGAAACACTCACTTAGAGAAAATGCATTATTGACATTTGTGCCTCTAAAATGATCATTTTCAAGAAACTCTTCATCCTCCCCTTCATCACTGGTGCTCGCGTAATCCTTAGGATTATGACTAAGTGGAAAATATGACTCTCTATTCATAGTCAAATTATTATTTGCACAAAATTCTTCATCCTCCCTTCATCAGTGGTGGTTACATAATCATTGGGATTAGGAACAAGTGGAAACTTTGAATTTCTATTTAATGAAAATTATTCATCCTCCCCTGCGTTAGTGGTGTTCTCATAATCCTTAGGATTAGGACTAAGTGGAAACTTTGAATCTCTATTTAATGGATATTGTTCATCCTTGCCCTCCCCTTCATCAGTGGTGCTCTCATAGTCCTCAGGATTAGGAATATGTGGAAACTTTGACTATGCAAATTTTTCATCCCCCCCTTCATCAGTGGTGCTCTTATAATCCTTAGGATTAGGAATATGTGGAAACTTTGACTCTGTAAATTCTTCATCCTCCCCTTCATCTGTGCTACTCTCATAATCTTTAGGATTAATACTATGTGGAGACTTTGACTTTGCAAATTCTTCATCCCCTCCTTCATCAGTGCTACTCTCATAATCCTTAGGATTAGGACTATGTGGAAACTTTGAATTTGTAAATTCTTCATCGCCCCCTTCATCAGTGGTGCTCTCATAATCCTTAAGATTAGGAGGAAGTGGAAACTTTGACTTTGCAAATTCTTTATCCCCCCTTCATCAGTGCTGCTCTCATAATCCTTATGATTGGGTGGAAGTGGAAACTTTGACTTGGGAAATTCTTCATCACCCCTTTTATCAGTGCTGCTCTCATAATCCTTAGGATTAGGACTATGTGGAAACTTTGACTCTGGAAGTTCTTCATCCCCCCTTCATCAATGCTGCTCTCATAATACTTAGGATTAGGAGGAAGTGGAAAAATTGACTCTCTATTCACAGGAAATTCTTTTTTCCGCCCTTCATCAATGTTGCTTTCATCATCCTTGAGATTAAGATCAAGTGGAAAATTTATCTCTCTATTCATAGTGAAAGAATTCCTATTACATTCATCAAAATTAATAGAGTAGTTGCACGATGAAGATGTTGATGCTAAAGAAAGAAAAACTTCATTATCAGAAGAATCCATGACTTTCAACCAGAAGATGTTGAATGATACAAATGCACTCTCTCCCAATGACAATATCTAACTTAGAGATTGAGAATTTCCCCAACAAAAAGCAAGTCCCATCACCAACTCCGTCCTCTAGAGTTTTGGTGTTTGGAATAGACTTTCAAAGAGTCCCACCCGTGTTCAAATCTCTGGAGACGTCACCCATACACCCGTAGTGTAGGAAGATACAAGCAATAAAAAAGTAAGTCCCATCACCAACTCTGGCCTCTGGAGTTTTGGTGTTTGGAATCGATTTGCAAGGAGTCCCACTCGTGTTCAAATCTCTAGAGGCATCACCCATACGCCCGTAGTGTAGGAAGATACAAGCAATAAAAAAATAAGTCCCATCACCAATTCCGGCCTTTGGAGTTTTGGTGTTTGGAATCGATTTGCAAAGAGTCCCACCCGTGTTTTAAACTTCCCCCCCCCCGCCCCCCCAAAACTTTTCGCTGAAAATTTTCCCTCCAAAGTTTTCCCCCAAAAACTTTCACTGAATATTTTCCCTCCAAAACTTTCGTTTTTAAATATTTCCCTCCAAAATTTTCATCTATAATTTACTTGAAAACATATTACTAAACTTTTGGTTTTGGAAAATTTCACCTTAGTATTCAAAATATTGATAGAAACTCAAAATAATTTTTCTATTTAAATTATTTAACATTTACTATGTAAGTAAATTAATTTTTATAATTAATATTTTTTTTATCCCATAATGAATAAAAACTAACTTAAAGCTATATATATATATATATATATATATATATACATTCAAGAAATGATAAATCAATCCCACAATCATTGCTATAAAATACAATTCATCATTTCTATTCATCATATCACATCAAGTCTTCTGGGTCCTGTTAAAAAGTTTGGAGCGATTTTGCGGAGGAGCTGCATTATCGTAGATAGCACATTCAACGAGAGTTTTACGCATTTTAAATGTTAGTTTTTTTTTCTATCTCGACTATTTACAGATGAATTTGGGGAATTTTTGTGTTTTTACGGGAAAAACCACATGCAAAACTCCTTTTTTTATAGGGATGAAAAGGAAAAAAAACACAAATTTGTAGGATTTTTAAGAGAAAAATTAAGATTTTTTTATTTATTTTATTTTTTATTTTTTAGGCTTTTGAAATGAAAAATGGGTGTTATATATATATATTTTTTAATTTTTCTTAGGGAGCATTAAAATTATTGCATGGAAAAAAAAAATATTCAATTAGAAAAAAAAATACATTTATTTTTTTGTTAAATATTTGTAATTTTAAATTTTTTTGTTTCTATTTTATTTTTCTAACTGAAATTATATTTATTAATTACAATTAATAAAATTTTATTTTATTTTTATTATTCTTATTTTGTTTGTTTTTTTTGTGTGTGTGTGTGTTTTTTAAAAATTAAAATACATTTGTTTGAAAATATTCGAAAATTTAAATTTAATTTAAAAGAAAATATTTAGATTTTTTTTTTAATTATTAAAAAATAATTTATAAAAATAAAATTAATAGTTTTTTTTTTAAATATTATTAAAAAAAAAATCAGCCATTTTTTGTTTTGATTTTATCTTATTTTATTTTATTTAAAATTGTAATTATATTTTTTTTGTTTTTATTTTATTATTTAAAATTATAATTATAATTTTATAATTTATTTTTGTTTTTATTTTAATTTTTTTTATTTAAATTAAAATTTTAATTAAAAAAAAAAAAAAATCGGCCTGGCTTGCCCTTTGGCCACTCGCCAGCAGCCAAAGGGCCATAGGGTGATTCCCAGAATTGGCTTGTGGCCCTTTGGCCGTTGGTTGGGGGCCCGGGCGGGCGGAGGGACGTTGCAAGCAGCCTCCCCCTACTCGCCCGGGCCCCCGGCCAATGGCCAAAGGGTGTGCCAATATTTTTTAAATTAAAATTTTAATGTTATTTTAAAAACAAAATTTAAATTATATATATATATATATATGTATATGTATATAATAATTTTTATATAAAATTTTATTAATATTTTTTATAAAATTCTAAAATAATAAAAAAAAGTTTATATAAGATTTTGTAATATAATTTTATTAATAAATTTGATAAAATTTTAATAATAAATTTAAATAAAATTTTAAAATAATAAACATAAATTTATATATAAAATTTTATTAATAATGTTTTTATAAAATTCTAAAATAATAAAAAAAGTTTATATAATTTTATTAATAAATTTGTTATAAATTTTTAAAATAATAAAAAATATTATATATAAAAATTTAATATAATTTTATTAATAATTTTAAAATTATATATATATATATATATATATATATATATATATATATATATATATATATATATATATAATTGTTAGATTTTAATAATTTAAAATTTAATATACATGTGGATTTTAATAGTTTAAAATTTAATATATATATAATATATATATAATTTTGTTGATTTTAATAATTGAAAATTTAACGTATAATATTTTTTATACAGGTTGATTTTAATAATTTAAAATTTAATATATAATTATATTTTATAAAAATCTAGATATAAATCATTTTTTTTTAAATTTATATTTAATATTTGTTTAATATTTTAAAAAAATATAAATAAAATTTATATATAATAATTTCTTTATAAATTTGTAGATATAATTTTTATGAATTTTTTTAAAATTACGTATTTTTATATTTAAATAACAATTATATTGTTAATTTTTTTTTTAATAAGTTATATATATGGCTTTTGATTAATATATATATATATATATCCGTTTTTCAGGAAGATAGCATCAAGGAAGGTCTCTGTGAATATGTCTAGAACAAAGACAACAATTTCATCATCTAAAGTTGCAGGTGGACACGCTTTGAAGACTGCCGAACATATCGGAACTGAGAAACAACATAAAAGTCGACCAACTGGCCCATCAAGTGCACCAAAGATTATTTCTGAATGGATGAATTCACGAGAAATAAATAAAACAAATTTTACATGGCATGTTAAAGATGTTGAATCTGATGATAGTACACATCTCTATCTATACTGTGGTATGATTTACATGGGTGAACCATATGAGGTGATAGGTAGAGTACGAGACATATGTTTGGTGTTGAATTCAAACATTGTTTATGTTCTTGCAAAATTGCCCAAGTCACATGAAAATGTTAGATATTGTCTCTCAAAGAACAAGTATGACACAGATGAAGAATCTACACCATTGTGTGAAGAAATCTCATCCAACATTTCAAATAACATTGTAAGTATGCTTATTTATATTTATGTGTAATGTATTATTGTAATGATCATTAAATTTTTTATAAATGATTGATCATTGACATATTGTATTTTCTTTGATAGGATTTTGTTGAGAGTCTTTCAATGATGCTGGAGGGTATTTATTATATGGAACCAAATATTATGCATGTGATCAACAATTTCCATATAGAGTCAGAACAAGAAAAGAGAATGAAGCAAAGATCAACAATTCATGACACTGCAATGGTACATGTAGGGGATCAACAAAGAATCCATACAGTGGGTCAATCTAACAAAGGTAAACATGTTTCTTTTGAAGATGTGGAAGTTGTAGCTCAAGCTGAAGATCAAAAATATGTTTCCATTAATGAGAAGGAGGTTAGAACTGTTGTTGAAAAGGAGAAAATAAATAAAACACCGAAAAGAAAAATGTCCATGGATGTCTCTCTTCCACTTGATGATGAGGATATTATTTCTATAGAAGAAGATATGTTAACTAGGAAGAAGAAGAAATAAAAAATTGGCGAATCTGTTAAAATCATAAGCAACAGTGAAGAACAAAGTGAAAGTTCTAAAGGCAGCAAAGAAATCATAACACCAGGTGCTGATTTAGAGAATGATATTATGAAAACAAATCAAAATTCCATTCGGAATCACTTGAGGAAGAATAAATTAATTAATGGTGGCAAAACATTTGAGCTTAATGTCACCCAATTCTATAGGTCAAATGAAGGACAATCTCAATATCAAATTAGAAAGGCACATCACCTACATGTCCATAATTTGAAAACATTGTTCAGGTACAATCCATATGCACATTTGGTGGATTATGTGGTTTTTGTTGATCCAAATCAAGTTCCCAATAAGGAGGTATTTGATAGAACACAATGTTTTGACTACAAATATTATGTAATTGGAGGAAACCATTCAGCAGAGGCCAAAAGACAATTGATTGAGGAATATCATGGAAACTATCTTTTTGAAACAGTGAAATGCATCATTTATACTAGTTTAACAGAAACAGAGGCAAAGTTATTAGCATGGTATCATAATGCAGATAATGAGTATGAATTTATATGACTTTTATCAAAAAGGGTCAAATTTATTCATAATGATTTTTTAGAAAAATATGGCGGGGATATGACAAAGGTCAGTTTAAGCTTTCAGAAGGAATGTTGTATGGAAACATGTTATCAAATTGAGGATAGAATCAAATTAAAAGGTGGCGAAGTAAATTCAAAACTATTCAGAAACATAGATAACATTTTCCAATTGACATTTAGAACAAGGGAGATATGGGAATTGATTGATGACATTTTCGAAATGTGAGAGAATATTGCCATAAAAAATCAGAAGGTTAAAAGGTCTAAACCCATAATATGTACCAACAGTAAGACAGGTCTTGAAATGAAGCAACTTCAAGATGATATGACTCACACCCTGGAGAAAATTGCAAGGTGTGAAAGATGACAAACTAGTCAAATCAATATTATGTCGTGTGAAGTCAGGTGAATTTTCATTGGAGGAAATGTGCTCGAAATTTCAAATGTAAGTTTGTTGAATTACTTTTTCTTTTTTTTGGATTATAATTTTCTTTTAAATATAACATATTGTTGTTGTTATTATTTGTTATGCATATCTCTATATTAACAATTTTTACTTTATTTATTCAATCATAAGATTTATATGAACATACAAGAACATATGGTTAAAATGTTGAATGAAGAGAGTTGGAATGATGTTGTACTTAACTACCCAAAATTAAGTTCTACAACAACACTCAAAGGTTTTATCTTGCATTCAAAAATGTATGTTGATTTTTATACTCATTTTATTTGTATGATTTTTTATTTTATTATATTACTTATATTTATATTTATTTATTTATTAAATATTTCGAAGAAGGATGTGAATGGAGTACCAAATACTTTCAAAAGTTTCATTGAAAAAATTAAGTTGGAAAGGCTGAGAAAGTAGCTTCTTAGGAATTTTGAACTTGATCCTACTCTTACACATTTCATTTGGAATGCACTGGACACTATCCAATATCAAATAACACGAGGTGACTGTGAATATATTGCAAAACTCATATCTAAAAGGGAATATGCCCTGGTTATTACAGACATTCCTCATGGTTTCAATTTCTCAAACATTGAATATGATAGTGAGCCTTACACTTATCAGGCTTTTAATAAAGTGGTTACGGCCTTTCAAGAAGTTACAACATCACCACTTTGGAGATTTGTGACATTTCATTCAGACACACAATTTGAAATGTTTTTAAAAAGCTTCAAGAGAAAATCAAACTCAAGGATGCAGCTTACATGGTAAGACATTGAAATTGTATGTTTGATTAATGTAATTATTTTATTTTATTTTTATATACAAGTGGATTGAACTTTTACTATGTCATGTTACATGCAAAAGTCAAATCATATTTCTCCCAGAGATCAGCCAATTACAAGTGATTGTGAGTTCATCCATGTTGAATGCTGGGCAAAAGATGATAGCTATAAGTCCATTTTTCTGAACCAAGTAGATGGAAAGAGTCATAGCGAAGTACTGGTTGATGATGATGTTGTAAAAAAGTTAACATATGAGGTTAAAGATGAAAAAGGAGAGATAACTAACATATATCAAAAGCCACAAACATTGATTAACTATCTTATAGATTTATGTTCAAATGAAGGAGATTGGGTTTTGGATTTATTTTCAGGTTCAGGCAAGTTTTATTTTTTTTTTTCCACTGGAAAAATCCGTAATATTTCATTATAATATGAAAAATTACATATGTAGATGCTTTGAAAGCATATGCCAACTGTTTTGTACCTTTTTTCAAAAATAGCAGTTCAATGCTATATATCTGTCTGTTACATTTACAAAAATTATGCAAGATAGGTGCCATTTTTGGCAATCCGCAATCTATTGCAAGATATATCATGATGTGCAGTCAAAAACATAAAAACTGTTTTATTATATCGCCCCTTGACCCGCAGTAGGATATGTCGGGTCTATATAAGGCCGGTGGTAGTACTTCTGCTCCTGCTGATCCAAAAATTCAGTGATTTCCCATAATCCATGCTCCATCACCGCGGCCTCCTTGGAAAGCTTGTCAGCAGTCTAGTTATGTTCTCTGTATATATGAGAGATGTGAAATAAATTAAAAGCTTCCTTTAGTATAAAAACTTCATCAAGCAGTACATTTAGGGTGTGTGAGTGACATGTGGTAACTCTATTGACCCAGTTAACGACAATCTGTGAATCGCCCAAAATGTTGATGTTGGTGCATTGGTGACTGAGTGCAAAATGTAGCAAATGACGAAGAGAAATGAGCTCAGAGTAATTGTTTGTGCCATCCCCCAATCCAACTTTGATGTGGTAGAAGTGCCTCGAGGATTTGTGGATAATGATGCCCGCTCCGCAGCCATGTTCGTTTGCAGCCCCATCGAAGAAGGCCCATGGCGAGCTCATGTCGATGGTGGGAGGAGGGGTCGATCGTCGCTGTTTTAAGAGAGGAGGATTTGGTAATTCGTTAAAAGCTGTAATGATTCCAGCTTCAACGAGAGGCCACCTGGCCTCCCATCCATCAAAGATCATTCGATTCCTGACCTTCCAAATAGTCCAGTTAACTATGATCGGAAGGTTTGCAGCTTTCGAGCCACTGTGTTTGTTTCCCCAGTCGATCCAAGCGTCGATGAGGTCTGTACCAGACCAATCCCCAGAGAACTGAATATGGAGTTTGATGTTATGCCATATTTGATGAACAATGGGGCATCTTAAGAATAAGTGTTCGGTGGTCTCTGAGTCTGTTTTGCATAGTACACATCGCGAGGGACCGGATACAGCTCTGCGCTTTAGGTGTTCATCAGTGGGAATGCGATTGCGTAGGACACACCAAGAGAATAATTTTGACCTGGGCGATGCATTTAGCTTCCAAATCTGGTGCCACCATCGATCAAGCACTTCCGGCTTCCTGTGGGAGATGATGACTTTATATCCTTCACAAGGAGAGTATATCCCACTGTCAGCCAACTGCCAGATGAGTTCATCCGGCCCTTCCACAATTCTGATATGGGATTCTGAGAGGGCATCGCAGTATGCTTTCCAAGGTTCGTGCCATCTGATAGGGATGTCTAATTGGGTGCCTGATTTCCAAGCCTGATGTAATATGTCAGAGCCCTCAGTATCAGCGATCTGAGCAAGCACCCTAATGCCTCGGGAGTTTAGGAGGGCAATCAGGTCTGGAGGAAGCCGGTGTCTACCTCCACACCCGCTCCATGGGTCCATACCTATGCGCACTTTGTTTCCACTCTTGATACGCCATACGATATTGCTTCTGAGGAGGGGGAGGGAGTGAAGGAGGGCTTTCCATATGGATGAGATGCCCGTTCTGTTCCAGCTTGGGAGTCTAGCCCAATCGATGATGTCAAGAGGCCAGATGTACTTATGGTATGTAATGTCAGTCCATAAACTGTGGGAAGTCAACAACGCCCAACCCATCTTTGCAGCAAGTGCTTTTGCAAAAGATGCCAGATCCTTTAATCCCCATCCCCCCCATTTCTTGGGGAGAGCAATCTTGTTCCAGGAGATCCATGCAAAGGTGCGCTTCTCTTCCTTTCCAGCCCACAGATATCTGTTGCATAGTCTCTGAATCTTAGAGAGGATGTTCCGGGGTATCCATGCTAGAGCCATCCAAAAAACAGGGGTCGCTTCCAGCACGGATTTGATCAGAGTTAATCTGCCTGCTCTGGAGAGATATCTGAAGTACCAACATGATATTTTCTTCTCAATCTTGGTGACAAGCCACACCCAGTCAGCTATCTTTTGGGCTGTAGGCTTTAGCCAGTATCCAAGGTATTTAAGACCTCGATCCAGAGGTTGAGTGATAAAAGGGAAGGCCCGCATAGCTGATTGAGATTCAGCTGCAGAAGTACCAACCAGAGTGATGGAAGACTTCTCATGGTTTACCACCATCCTTGTGGCATGAGAAAAAAGATTTAGGATTCTGTTGAAGGATGAGGTGTCCCTGATGCTTCCATCAAGGAGAATAAGGACATCATCCACGAACAGAAGGTGAGTTAGGAAACAAGCATCTGAGATCTTTAAGCCTCGGATGGTGCCATCCCTCCTTGCGGAAATGATGAGTCGACTGAGCGCTTCAGTTACCAATAGGAACAAGAGGGGGGAAAGGGGGCATCCCTGACGAAGTCCTCTTTCAGAGTGGAAGAAATGGGATGCAGCTCCGTTAATCAGAATACTATAAGTAGGTGAGGTGATGCATGCCATAATCTAAGTGATAAGCTGATGAGGGAAGCCCAGGTGGATGAGAATCATTTTGATGTAGAGCCAGCTGACTCTATCAAACGCTTTTGAGAGGTCAATTTTGAGAAGAATGCTCTTGAGGTGCTTGGACCAAATAGAGTGAATGGCTTCCTGAGCAGAGCCAATGGCTTCATGAATCTGCCTATTTTCCAAGAAAGCGAACTGCTGAGGAGCGATGTGTTTGGATAGGATGGGTCTGATCCTATTGGCAATAATCTTGGATATGATCTTATAGAGAACATTGCAGAGCAAAATGGGACGAAAATCAACGAAGGATGATGGAGAGTCTGACTTGGGAATGAGAGCGATGAAGGTGGAATTTATGGCATGATAGATCTGTCCAGAAGTTCTGCTCTCCTCCACCACCTTTAAAATGTCTTCACCAATGATGTCATAAAAGGCCAGATAAAATTCAGTGGTCCATCCATCAGGACCAGGGCTCTTTTCCTTCTGGAACCATTTTATGGTGTTCTCCAATTCATTCATGGTGACCGGTGCATTGAGATCCTCCAAGTCTTCATTGTTAACGAACCTCGGGAAATGGGAAGCTACACGAATGATCTCAGCAAGGTTGGTTCCCTCAGGGCATTTGAAGATACCTTTGAAATAGGAGGTGCCAAGTCTGGAGAGTTTGTTGAAGGAGTCTGCCAGACCCCCATCAGGATAGGGTAGGTTCCAGATGGTATTTGCCACCCTCCTCCCATTTGCATAATTATGGAAGAATCTAGAGTTTTCATCCCCTGCCTTTAGCCAAGTGGCTCTACTCCTCAGCCTGATCGATTCCTCTCTGAACTTGAGAATGCTGTGCTTCTGCTTTTCTAGATCGACCAGCCTGTTTTTACTTTCCACAGAATTAAAGCCCAGGTTTTGTTCATCCAACAGAGCGTGTATGTCAGCTTCTATCGAGATGAGCAGTTCATCTTCCTTGGCCTTTTTCATCTTAGCCCATTCGATCACAATATGTTTGAGTTCTGTCAGATTTTTGACAAAACCCCTAGCCAAAGAGGATTCTCTGTCAATAGGGTGAGCAACCCAAAAGTCCGTGACCAGTTTAGAGAATTCAGGGTCCTGCAACCAATGATGATTGAATTTGAAAGGAGCTTTTGGTTTAGGTTGGGGGCCCAAAATTTCCATCAGGATGGGAGAGTGATCCGAAATTCCCCCCGAACTCACCCACTGTTTATAGCGATGGAGATGACGAAGCAGCGGTCCCTTGATCAAAAAACGATCAAGTCTGCGAGCCAAAGCTGCTGGCCCGATCCTCCGGTTCCTCCAGGTGGGGAGAGGATGATTCATAGGGATGTCAATGAGGTCATGCTGTTCGAGCAGGTTCCTCATGAAGTCTGATATGGGATCTGCTTGAGCAGATGAGCCCCAAGATTCACTATATCCCAAGGAGAAATTTAGGTCGCCACCTATGATCAGGTTTTCCGCTTGCATCAAAGATCGATCAAGGAGGGTGCTCCAGAAACCTTCTCTCTGCTGACAGGGTCCATATATATTGATGATGCGCAGTTGCCGCCCAAGGTCTTTTGAAAAAATGTCAGCTCCCAAATATCCAGGCCCTCCCCAAGAAGAGTCCAATCTGATGGAATAGGGGTTTAGTCCAATGGCCATACCACCCGAACGGCCCATAGCATCCAACCCTATGAACTGCCACCTAGGCGCAATCGATTTTAAGGCGAGAGATATGGATTCTGCAGAACCTAGAGTCTCTTGAAGGAGGATGATGTCAGGAGATTCGACCTGAAAAAGTCATTTTAGGGCTAGCTTTTTGGGGGAGCTAGCTAAACCCCTGCAGTTGAAGGAAAGGCACTTCATGGGGGACCCCGCTGTGGGGGGATTGTAGCTCTAAGGGCCCCGACAATGGTGGATTGACGTCCCGAAGCAACTTCAGCCCCAGCACGCCTAATGGCTTTGTTCAGATTGGATTTTCGACCCCTGGCTGAGGTGTGACCAGGTTCAGGGGGAATAATGCATAACCCCGAGGTACCATCAGATACAGATTGAGAGGGACGGGGCCGAAGAGAATAATGGTGAGGGGGTTTTGATTCAGGATGAGACACATAAGGGCGAGATGGGGACAGGGAGTGATCAATGGTAAGGGAAGGAGGGATAGAGGCAGTAGTAGGAGGGGGCGGCGGAATTGAGCATTGTGCCTTAGATACAGAGATAGAGTTAAAGTAATCAGATGAAAGGGAAAGAGAAAGAGTTGAATGAGGAAGATCAGTACCCGATTTCTGAATTGCTGCAGCTGCTGCTCTTGTCCTTGTCATGGGAGGAGTGAATGTGCCCTCAGCAGAAGACGGTGTATGATGAAGCCCTCCATGAGGATTCGATGAAACCTTCTGAGGCGGGGAGATCTGAGGCGCAGATCTTCGAGGAACAATAGGAGTAACTTTTGGAGGGCTGTCTCCACGATTATTGAGAGGGCAATCCTTATAGAGATGCCCTACCTGGTGGCACCGATTGCAGCGAAATGGGACACCCTCATAGTCCAGTATCTGGATGCGCTTGTGCCTTCCCCATTGCAGAGTGATGTCCTCCTCCAACCCTTCCCTGGTGTCAAGATGTACCAGGATGCGAGCCATGGTTCTTCTCCGAGTGTCTACATAAGAGCGGTCATGATCCAAGTACCTCCCCAGAGCGTTTCCAATTTTGATGAAGGCCTCTTCATTCCAATATTGCCTAGGGAGTCCGGGTAGCCTTACCCACAGAGGTCCAGCAGCGATCTGCTCCCTTTCAGGATCGAATAACGGAGTCCATCGCTTCAAGAGTACTGGAGCGGTCTCTATGTGCCAATAGTGCTCAAGTACAATGTTCGTGTGATCTTCTTTCGCGAATTGGAGGGTGAACCATCCCCGTGGGAGAACCTCAACCTCAGGGAGCGTAGGGAGCAGAGAGCCCCAAATCTCCTTAACCCATCGAAGCAAGCGATCTGCCGAGAATGTGCGTCCTCGCACGTGACCAACTAGGACGGTGCATGCGAGCGCCATGGTTTCCTCGAAACTTGTCGAATTCCCAAATGTGACAGTGGTGTCCTTTCTGATAGCCCTAACACATCTTGCCTTGAGCTTCTTTGTTCTCGGGGCGCAAGGGTGGTCTGAAAGGGGGCTTGAGGTGCCCGCCGAGCTAGGCCCCGGAGCACTTGTATTTACCACTGGAGTGCCGAAACATCCGGAGGGCTTTGGCCCAATAGACGCAGAGGGGGTAGCCGGGTTCGTCTGCGGGGGCACATAAACCCTAGGATCCGAGAGCGAGGAAGGAATGACAATCGGAGCGGAAGGTATATCTTCAAGAGTCAGAGCCTCAGGGTATGAAGACGCGAGCAAGGAAGCGGTCCCGGGAGATAACGGCGGAGCCCCAAGACCCTGTTCTGTTGGGGTATTAGGCGTCAAGTAAACCCTAGCCTGTAGTTCCTGAGCAGTATCAGATGTCAAAACTGAAGATGAGAAAATGGGGTCGATGAACACCGCCTGTCCAGATAGCGGATCCTCGGAATATTCCACGAGGTCCGTTAACGGAAAGTCCTCCATGTCGAAAACTGCTACCGTCGCCGTCGCGCTGTCACTAGTTCCGAAAAACCCTATCTCCCGACAGAATCTACCGTTCTGTGGTCCTGCAGCCGATGCAAGTTGATTTCATCCGAAACCGTCGCGGTCTTCTGCGGAGCGCGGTTTCAGAGCCTCCATCTCCTCCCCCCATCTTCCTAGATATTCGAGTTAGTGGGGCAAGTTTTATTATATAAGATTGAATTTTGATATTTTATTTTTTTGTTATTATGTGTTTATACTAATTTACTAACTTATTGTTTTTGTGCTTGATGATTAGGTACAACACTAGCATGTTGCCTACAAAAAGGAAGAAATTGTATTGCAGTTGAAAGAGACCCACTACAATGCAATTTTATTCAACTAAGAATTAATGCTCTTCAATTTCTTCCAGATGCAATGTAAGAAGTTGGTTTGAGGAAAAGAGATTCCAATGAATCACGTGTGGCAAAAAAGGCAAAGGAACTTCAACCACCGTTACATGGAATGATTGGAAAATGACACTTTGGGAGATTTACAGACATGAAAGATCCATTTTTAGAAGAGGAAAATGAGGAAACTCAAGCAGGAAATATTGTCGAAGAAGAAAATAATGAAGTTGAAGAAGTTGATGAACATGGATTATATGATATTCTTGATGACATTTAAGTTATGATTGAAAATCAAACTCAATTTTGAAAGATATTCATTAGTTTTACTTGTAATGTTTTGACTTTGAGATTTTATGAGAAGAATAAACATTTGATTATTGTTGTTATATGTTCAATATTTGTATTATTTGATTTTCACTTTAATTTTTATGTGAATCATTTTTTTTGTTTGTAAAAACCCTGTGATTACTATTATTTTTTAACATAAAATTCATAAAAAATGCTATTTTTTAAAGTTTTTTTGTTAGGATTTTCCTATAAAAATTGTTTATTTGACATGTCATTTTTGACAAAAATTCTGAAAATGTGTATTTTTTTCATTATATTTATATAAAAAATGTGTTTTTTTGTCAAATGTTTAAAATTATTGTGTTTTGTGACAATTATTTGATGTCCATTGAAATATTAATTAACATTACATAAACATATAAAAAATACTAACTTTAAAATATTGACCATTTTGTTTTTTATTTTCTTTTAACTATGCGTAAAAATCAAGATTTCATTACAAACAAAATTGAAAAGAAAAATGAAAACACACAAACACAAAAAATACACTCAAAAAAAAAATCTTATGGGAAGAAGAAGGCATTAGAAAAATTAAAGTGTCAAAATTCAACCCTCTTAAAAAAGGGGTTGTTAATGCATCAACACTTTTCAAAATCAACATGAAAATCACTAATATCTAAAAAAATTGTTCATACTTGATACATGAGAAAATTTAAAGTGTCAAAAATATGCTAAAAAAAAGTGTATTCTGGCATCACCACTTTGCAAAATCAGATGATTTTTTGCTACCTCAAAAAAATCGGTACCTGTTCATTTTCTCGTTTGATCGGTAATTATGTGGTAAGTCTAATGGTTGATCAACTGTATGATCTCATATTCCATTGTAAAGGATGTGAAATAAGAAAAATAGGTTCACAAAGATAGGTAAAATACTATCAGGTCTCTAAACAATGTATATGTCTTTAATGACATTAAAAGAAACAAAAGTTCTCTATGGAAGTAATATCACTAAAAAAATCATTAATAAAAGAGAGTATAGCTTCAAGTGAAGCAAGAGGTGGCATGCCTTATCAAGAAGATGGACGCATTAGAATGTACAGTTGTAAGAGGTGAATGGTGATATGAAAATTTTGCAAGATGTGGACAATAGATAACATCTGAAGAAAATGAAGTAAATGATGTATTTCGATTAACATCAATGCATAAGTTTAGGGGTAGAAACACATTTTCCTTGATATCAAAAGGGGGAGAAGTTTCAAATAGGGGAAGAGTTGTGGAAACTAAGAAAAGCTGCAAACGAAAGAAGAGTTACATATAAGGAAGCATCAATTAAGGGGGAGCACAAGTTTACAAAAAAAGAGAAGTACATGTGAGAAGAATTGTAAGGTAAAAGGACGCGACCCTTTGATGTCAAAGGAGAGTTAAATTATAAGAAAGGAAGAAGGTACAAGAAAAGGAGAAGTTGTAAATAGGGGGAATACTCTTAAAAGGAGAAGAATTACAAAAGATGAATAATTGTAGGCAAGGATAACATTTGCAGTAAAAAAAAGTTTCCAATAGAGGGATTCAAGTTATGGTCGAAGGAACTACATACATATGCAAACTTGCAAAGAAACTTAATGTAAGTTTTAACCCTATACAGAAATTGCCTGCAAAAGAATTCTTAAAAACAGGAAATAAATAATGGTGAGAGCATAAAACATAAAACAGATATACACAGAGATTTTCCCCTGGATCCCAAAATCGGAACTACTAGATTGATTTTTCATTATGTTCCTTTCAATATTACAATACATATATATACATGTCTAAGCATCCATAAACCCCAATCCATTAACCTTGGATTAGAATATAAACGTAGTTCGCTTGACCGGATCTAAAAAATACCATGGGAAGAAGACCACCATGCCCAAAACCATGTGCGAATTTAATCCATGCACAAAATCAAAGGTAGGTCTGCCCACCTAATATAGGGTCCAAAATTTTTTTCTCAATGTGCTACCTTGAACCCTGTGTAGGGGGGCATGCTACACTCGCTATTACGCCTGGCGCAACCAAGGGGGGTCTAGCCACCCCCCCGCTTCACAATTGTGGAAAACATATAACACACACCTAACATTCTACCACATGTTGTTTTCTTTCCATAGGGGGACACATGAGAGCTTAGTCATTGGTCCAACAACTATTGTTTCTCTACACCAAGAGAGCTTCTCAATGCTCACAACCTTCATCAATGCATCTACAGTATTCTTCAAAGTGTCCACCTTTACTAGCAACACCTTTTTGTCCTCAACCATATCCCTCATAAAGTGATACTTAAGATCAATTCGCTTTGTCTTTGAATCATAAGCAGGGTTCTTTGCCAAGAAAATTTCACTTTGGCTATCACAGTCTATCCTTATAGCTCGTTGTACTAATACCCATACTTGAACACAATCTCTGCAACCAAACTGCTTCCTTGCTTGCATGAGTGTCTACCTTGTATTTTTCCTCTGTAGTTGAAAGTTCCACTATAGACTGTCTCTTACTCACCCAACTAACTGCACCTCCAAACAAGTTAAACACATACTCCCTTGTAGATCTTCTCTGATCAAGATCTCAAGCCCAATATCCATCAACAAAGCCACAAATGTCCAAAACTTTTTCCAATCTTGGTATTTATTGGTAGCACAAACCATAATCACTAATGCCACGAAAATACCTGAAAACCCACTTCACTGATGTCCAATGCTCATTCCTTGGTTTTGGCATAAGCCTGCTCAATACTCCCACTGCATGTGCAATGTTTGGTCTAGTATAGACGATTTCATACATTAGGCTACCCACTTCACTTGCGTATGGAACACAGGACATGTCCTCTTCCTCTTCTTGTGTCTTGGGACACCATTCAAGAGATAATTTTACACCTATAGGAATAGGAACCTTCACCAATTTACTATCTTGCATATTAAACCTCTGCAATATTATCTTGACATACTTCCTCTGATTTAACTAGAGCTTCATCTTTGCTTGATCTTATTTAATTTCCATGCCTAAAATATAGTTTGCAGCACCAAGATCTTTCATGTCGAATTTGGAGGACAATTTGGTCTTCAATTCCTAGATAATTTATTTGTTATTTCCAATTGAAAACTTATCATCCACATACAAGACCAAATAAATAACACGGTCACCAATTAATTTAAAATACATATAGTGATCTTCTTTTCTTATGGTGAAGCCAAGTTCTCGTATAAATATATCAAATTTCTGATACCACATCCTTGGTGATTGTTTTAACCCATACAAAGACTTTTTTAACCTGCATACCAGTTCTATTTTATCCTTCACCGCAAAACTTTCAGGTTGCTTCATGTAGATCTCTTCTTCCATGTCCCCATGATGAAATGTTGTCTTCACATCCATCTGTTCTTGATCTGATAATGAGATCTTAGACAATTATTTTTTCATTTTTTAATGTATTTTCAAATACAAAGGGAAATCACGAAATAAGTGGGATTTCAGGTGGGTCGTGAGCAGTAAGTGGTTTTAGCTGGGCTCCGCTTGAGCCCATACATTGGCTGCCACGTGTCTAGGCCCTGGAGAGAGAAAACCACCCTTTTCGGGGCAGTTAACCCACGTATGAATGAGCCGCCCGAAATGGATCTCAACCGTTGGATCTAGATCTCTTAGATCAACGGTGGAGATGCGATAAGCAATTAAAAGGCGGACTTGATAGAAGTATAGGGTGGATTAATGGATATTTGAAGTTCGATGAACAGTGTTTTGGCAGATTTTTCCCGTGTTTAAATGTATTTATCTGTGTAAACAGAGAACATTGTTTCTGGGAATTTCAAAGGCCTGATGACCCATTCTGTTATAGAACAGGTGGCCAACATACCTGTAGGCGTTTTAGCAATGATTGCTAACGCTCAGAGGGGGATCTGAGCAGACAGAGGCTGGGAAGCCAGAGAGCCTGAGAAGGAGAAACGAAAAGACAACGCCGATTGGTTTTAAAGCCATAGACTGGCGGAAACAGAGACAAGCAGTGCTAAGACAGAGAACAAACAGAGACAGAGAGTCAATGAGGAGAGTTTGTGTACTCAGAAAACCTTGTTGTTTTGTATTTGTTGTGTGAGACTCAAATTGAGCTCACTTTTGTAAAAACTCTACTTCTGAAGACATAATAGAGAGGTCACCACTGAAGTTTGGACTAGGAGACGTAGCCTAGGAGTGTTGGGTGAATTCCTTATTAAACTTGTTGTGTTTATGTGTGTTTATCTATTATGTTCTTTAACTACTTCATTGTTTATGTATTTCACAATCTTATTGATCCATTGCACAAAATAACATAGGAAAATCCCTGCACATGAGTCTGTAATACCTTAATAATTGTCTAAGATTTCATTATCAGATCAAGTGGTATCAGAGCTTTAGGTTTGCTAAGGTTAGACAAGCTTGTGTTGGATTGTTGAATGCTAACTAGGTCAAAGCTCAAACTAGGAGAAGGAGAACTTGTCAAGGTTAATCCAGAAATTGGAAGAGTCTATCCTAGGAGGAGGATGGTAGAACAAACCTCATCAGAATCAGACTCTCAGTTCATGGATAGTTTCATGACCATGAGAGCCATGGTGGAAGAGATGTATAGAGAATTTAAGAAAGGCAGAGGTGAAAGCACTTCAACATCTCAAACAGAAAAAGGATTAGAGGAAACTCTTCTAGATGGCCATTCAGAAGGAAAAGGAAAAGAAGGGAGGCCCTCTCCACCATCTACTCCATCATCACCATCCTCATCATCTTATTCACATAAAATTAGCCCCGAAAAGAAAAAGAAGAAAGCTGCTGTGATTAAATTAGATGTGAAATTTGATTTACCAATTTATGATGGTGAATTAAATGCAAAAAAGCTAGATAACTAGATTAGACAGATTGATGTATATTGCAAGGTGCAGAACATCAATTCATAAAGGAGAAAGATTCAGCTGGCTAGCCTTCGCCTTGGAGGAACTACCCTAGTGTGGTGGGAAGGCAAGACACAAGCTGATTTGAAGAAGCATGGTAAGATTTTTTCTACCTGGAATGAATTTGTTTCTTCCATTAAAAAAAAATTCCATCCACTAGCTTATATGCAGCAAGCAATGATGAGTTGGAAAACTCTTCGCCATTTAAAGGACCAAAGTGTACAAAGCTATACCTAGGAATTTAGAAAAAGAGCTTTAATTCTAGGCATTTCTCTAGACTCACCTGAAACTTTGTTGAAGTATATAGGTGGTCTGCACAGCTATTTGAGACACACCATTCTCATGTTTAACCCCACTAGCATAGATGAAGTATCCATTCAGGCTACACATTTAGAGGCTAGAGGCAAGAATGTGAACCCAGAGATTGGGGGATCATCAAAACCCACTGCAAGCAAGAACAAGGAAAAGAAGAAGCAAAAATGGAAGGAGAGGAAGACAAACACTGTACAGAAAGAAAAACCTTCATGCACTCATTGCAAGAAGGATGGACATGATGATGAACACTGTTGGTCTTTACATCCGGAGCTGAAACCCAAGAAGTTTGGTGGTAAGAAGAAGAAGATTGCTGCTGCTATTCAGAAAGATTTGGGGTCAGACTTAGGTGATGAAACAACAATCAAAATCACTGGTATAAAAGGTAAAAATTCTGAAGCATCTACTAGTAATTCTGCACAATCTATTGATAATGAAGACAATGAAAGGAAAAGACATGAGATTTTTCATATTAGAGTTATTTCCAAGCATCAAAAGATTGATACTTTATTTGATCGTGGTTCACAAGTAAACTTGATTTCTGAAACAATTGTAAAGAAGTTGGGCTTACTAACAACACCTCACAAGAAGCCATATCCATTAGGTTGGGTATGTGATAAAGCAAAACTACAAGTGACTAGACAATGTAAACTTAGGTTTGCTATTGGGTCAACTTTTGTAGATGAGGTTGAGTTAGATATAATTCCCTTGGATATATGTGGTATTGTTTTAGGAAGTCCTTACTTGTATGATAGAAAAGCCATTTTATATAGAACTGAAAATAAGTATCAACTCACAAAAGATGAAATAGAATATATTGTAAGAGCTCATCAACTTAGAAATAACTATACTCTCATAAACTCAGGGCAGATGAAAAGAATTGTAAATTCATGCAAGCAATTTTTACTAATGGTTGTAAAGGAAAAGACCCCTGATAAAACCAATGCATTTGAAGGCTGTGATGCTAAACAGAAAGCTGATTTAGAAAAAGTTGTTTCAGAATATGATATCATGTTTAAAAAATCTAAAGGTCTGCCACCCAAAAGGGAAATAGTACATGATATTCATTTGCAGCAAGATGCTCCATTGCCTAACATCGGAATGTACAGGTTATCTGCTTTAGAGAATGCAGAGATCAAGAAGCAGGTACAAGAGCTGCTCGATAAAGGGTTCATAAGACCAAGCACATCACCATGTGGATCTCCAATTATGTTGGTGAGAAAGAAAGATGGTTCATGGACGATGTGCATTGATTATAGAACACTGAATAAAATAACGATCAAGAATCATTATCCTCTTCCTCGCATAGATGATCTATTAGATCAGTTGAAAGAAGCTGTTTACTTTTCCAAGTTGGAATTGCGTAGTGGCTATCATCAGGTCAGAGTAGCAGAACAAGATGCATGGAAGACTACTTTCAAAACAAAGCAAGGGTTGTATGAATGGCTAGTTATGCCTTTTGGCTTAACTAATGCTCCTGCCACTTTCATGAGAGTTATGAATGATGTACTCAGACCTTTTATTGATGATTTTGTAGTTGTATATTTAGATGACATTCTTGTTTTCAGTAAAACATGGGAAGAACATTTAAAGCATGTAAAGAAAACTCTAGATATTTTGAAAAGAGAAAATATCTATGTTAAGTTATCAAAATGTGAATTTGGCAAAACATCTTTGAATTATTTGGGTCATATTGTAGGGGGTGGTGAATTGAAAATAGATCTCTCTAAGGTTGAAGTAATTGTGAACTGGCCTAAACCCAAAACTGCTACAGAAGTTAGGAGCTTCTTGGGAGCAACACAATATTGTTGAAAGTTTATTGCTAACTTTTCTTTATTTGCATCTCTCTTACATGCTTTAACAGGATTGAACAAGGTTTCTCAGTGGGGAGGCAAACAACAAAAAGCCTTCGACACCTTGAAAGAAAAGATTAGTATAGCACCAATACTAACATTGCCAGATCTTCAAAGACCATTTGAGATTGAAACAGATGCCAATGACTATGCCATGGGAGTAGTGTTGATGCAACATGGTAAACCCATATGTTATCATTTTGAGACGTTTAATTATGTAGTAGTTAATTATCCCACATATGATAAAGAATTGTATGATAAGCATCGAATTGAGTATAGCTTCCAAGTTTGTGATCAAGTCTAGCTATACATCAACAAAGATAGAATGCAAGGTGAAGGTAAGAAGCGGAAGCCAATAAGGTATGGGCCTTTTAAAATACTGGAGAAAATTGGTGAGAACACTTTTCACCTTGATTTGCCAGCTTACATGCACATTTATTCAGTAGTTAAAGCAGAGAAATTGAGACTATTTGAACCTTCATTGAATGAAGATCCCACAGAGCAAAGTCAATTTACTTCTATTGATGATCTGTTGCCTGAATATCTCAATGAGTTGCAGGAAGATACAGTTCTAGACAGGAAGGTGAGAACTACGTGCAGAGGGGATGTTGAGTACCTCAGAATCGAACTCAAAGGTTCAAAACCAAGCAGTGCAAGATGGATAGAGATTGGACAAGTGAGGAAGTTGTATCCTCATTTGATTGATGCTTAAAAACCAACTTTTGGTGGTCCAAAAGCTTTTTCAGTGGGAAGGCGTGATCCAAATGGATGTTAGAAAACCCTTTAAGTCTTCAAAGTATTCTAAACATTCAAGACTATCACAAAAGAAGAACCTTTCAAAAAGTTAGATTACATTATCGGGGGGCAAAAACATAGAGAAAACATTGAAAAACAGAGTATCGACAGTTTAAAACTATTTTGCATGAGAGCCATTAGATCTGGCCGATCAATGGTCTAGATCCGATCGGCAAATCGCAATTAGCGGTGGCAAGCAGAGGCTATCGACAGAGACCACATGGAATATGCGACAACAGTCAGCAGGGTCAATGAGGACCGTCGATCAAGCGCGCAGATCGATGGCCCAAGTTGAATCACAATATCGCGTCGGCAAACCATAGAGGAGCACTTACAAATGGCCTAGGGGTATGTGCGATATGCGATTGTGATCAATCGCATCGAAGCATTACAATGGAGTGTGGCCAATATAAACATAGCTCGCAATAGCAAGACCTGATGGAGATATAGGTGATATTTTATATATTTTCAAGTCTGGAAAAAGGGCTTTTTAAATGTAAGTCGCATTTTCATTAAATAAACGAAATATGAAGGAAAAGTGCTGATGCGATGAAACCGGACCTGAAAGGGTTTATTAATGCTGCTATATATTATTTCAAGTCTGATATGAGCAGGATTTTCATGTTTTAATGTATTTTTAAATACAAAGGGAAATCACGAAACAAGCGGGAATTCGGGCGGGCCGTGGGCGGTAAGTTGTTTTGGATGGGCTCTGCCCGAGCCCATACATTAGCTGCCACATGTCTAGGCCCTGGAGAGAGAAAACCACCCTTTTTAGGCGGTTAACCCCTGTACGAATGAGCCACCCGAGTTCTTCCAATGGGTTTCTTTCCAGCCGACAACTCCACCAGATCCCAAGCCTCATTTTCATCCAAAGATTTCATTTCATCAACCATGGCCTCTTTCCAGAGTTTTCTATCCTTTAAATATACTTCCTCCTTGACAGTTCTAGGATCATCATCAGTAATAGATAAAAATAAATTGAACAAAAAGCAGATGGACTATACCTTTTTGGCTGCTTTCTTTCTCAAAATGATCTTTTCACAGCTAGAGTTTGTGGTTCTTCATCTTCTGATTCCTCTTCTGTTGTAGAGTCTGATTCTTCCTCCTTTAGCTCAAACTCTATCTTCTTAGGTTCCTTTAGTAGGAACTCATGTTTAATAACATCTTTCACATCTCTAAACACCACATCTCGGATGTACACAACCTTCCTTGTTTATGGGTTCTAAATCTTATAACCTTTTAAACCATCCTTATACCCAATAAAAATGCACCTTTCAAATTTACTATTCAACTTGGTTATTTTCTCCTTTGGAACATGTACATATGCATCACAGCCAAATACCCTTAGATGTGAAAGAGAGGTTTTCTTAACAGTCCATACCTCAAGTGGAGTCTTATCCTCCAACGCTAGTGAAGGTGATCTATTAACCATGTAACATGTCGTCTCCACCACCTTTTCCCAAAAGTCTTGTCCTAACCTGACACCACTGAGCATGCTTCTTTCATTTTCCATCAATGTATTGATCTTTCTTTCCGCAACTCTATTTTGCTAAGGTGGGTATGGATTAGTCTTCTACCGTGCTATACCACACTCCTTACGGAACTCTTCAAATTCCTTCTTGTAGAACTCTCCAACGTTATCTATCCTCAACAACTTTATCTTCTTCTCTTTTTGGTTTTCCACTAGAACCTTAAATTCTTTAAACTTCACACTCCTTACAGAACTCTTCAAATTCCTTCTTATAGAACTCTCCAACGTTATCTGTCCTCAACAAGTTTATCTTCTTCTCTTTTTGGTCTTCCACTAGAACCTTAAATTCTTTAAACTTGTCAAAGTTTTCAAATTTCTTCCTAAGAAAATATATCCATGTATTCCTTGAGAAGTCATCTATAATTGATACATAGACCACAAACTTACCCAATTATCGAACCGAAACAAGTCCAAACACATCATTGTGCACAAGCTCTAATATCCCTTTCACCCTCTTAGCACCAGAGGGGAAACTCACCCGATTCTGCTTCCCATATACACAGGAGTGATGAAGGTGTGATAAGAGGAAATCAAGAAGAGCACAGTTAGATGCACAAGGAAAAACCTTTGATCAACACATCTTGGATCAACACAAAACAACTTCAATCATCAGATCAAGGATCAATGCAACTTCAATTAGATTGATAACCCTTATTCATTTCAAGGGGTCCCACCATGCTCAAAACTTAATCGATAGGTGGTTTCAAAATGATGTCAATGAAGTAAAACACCGAAGGTACGTGGAATACAATGAAAGGAATTGGGATGCCCCCCTGCGTACCAAAACTGCCATCGAACCCCCCACGAAACATATTGAAGCAATACAAAACCGAAGGAGGGTGTTCTGGCACTGGTGGGACCAAGTATTATAGGTATAGCATCAATTAACATACATAATATTTATGTAGCAATTGATGGCATCAATATTTAGAGTTCTATACAAGGTTCCTCCTATCGAGCCTCTGGACCATCGAGTGTATAACAAAGTTATTCAATAACAAAATATATTTGATTTCTCTGATATTTGATAAGATAGTTCCCTAGTCACAGGTATCGGTGATGAGTTTCTTAATGATTAATTTCCAATATCTAATTGCCCCCATAACATTGAATGTAAAAAGTTAATGGATATTCCCGATATCTGATAAACATGGACCCTGGTCAAGCATTTAGTCACAAAGTGCTAAGGCCTAACAGGAAAGGGCCAAGAACCATCGAGCCCTTGGAACATGTTGAAGCCTCGAAAATCTCTACAACACCATGGGGGAAAACCACCCAGTACAAACCTTGAAAGCATCTCCTTTTCCGTTTGGTATAGTGGCTCCGACTGGGGATAATGGGACCAGTTTCCCAGAGAGATTTGATAATGTTGGTGGGATGATATAAGATGTAACGATAAATGACTAAGCTAAATGTAATCTAATATAACTACTAAACATATGCATATCTCTTTAATCTAACATTATCTAACTATAATATACTCGGGAATAAAATACGATATGTGATCTACAATGATGTCTTACAACAATTGGTAATAAAGATCATTCAACTGCCAAAAGAAATTAAATTGTTTAACAATAATCATTTTTGATAAATAGTTAGACAAAATGATTGAGAAAAATATATTGCATATAAAAATCATTCATGTATTCAAAATGGAATCAGAGCTAACATCATACAAAAGTGCAATAATGCGAAACTATAATTCTGACTTTGATACAGAAAACAATTGAAAGAATAATTATTGCTTAATACATCAATAAAACATAATCATACGATAAAAGTACCATGTATGGTAAGTCCTGCTCATGTGCTTGAACGATATTGACCCAATCTCATTCAATCCAACACATTCTAAGAGTACAAAAGTTCATTTCAGTAGAACATGTTAGATATGTAAAGAAGAATAGATCCTGCTCCATTCATTTCATCAAAACCTCCTCAAAATTACAGAAGTGTAATGTCTTGAAAAATATTTTTGATAAAAAATTTGGACCCCTCTCTAAATGCATGGGAGGGGTTTAAATACTAAACTATATGTCTTAAAATAGATTATTACAAAAATAGCTGAGGAGGTTTCAAACAACCTTCCTCAGAATATGAAAAAATAAAACTAAAAGAAAAGTAAATTAATGACTAACCCCTTCGAACTTGATCTCTAAGGTCGTAAATATCAGTCATTGGCTTGAGCTGAGGTGGTTGGCCGATTGCAGATTTTAACTGCCCAACAAATATGGCATCTGTCAGTGTTGGCACCATCTTTTGTGTAGAGGTTGCTAAAAATTTTAGAGTCATCCACTGGCTCTATTTTTTTCCTAGAAATTGTCAGTATGCTTCCCAATTCAATCTGTTTAACTGTTTGATTGCCTCCTCATTTTCTTGCGCTAGTTGTTTCCACTGTTGCTCTAGCTGTTTAACATTTGGAAGAGAACTTGGTACACACTCCTTGACAAGATTGGCACCATGAATATTTTCGTTAATGGATTTTATTATGTTTTTTGCTACTATCAGTGTTATCATTGTTTCCCTTTTTTCTTGTTTAAAACGAGAATCCCAATCCGTGAACAAAATATCTTTATGAGACTCTTCTAGCTTTGGTAGGTCAGCCTTTCTCCCATCGTTTGATTCTTTCTAGGTGATAAATTTAGAAACCCTTTTGTGGATTTCGTCATCCTCAAACCTCATATCCATAACTTGGCTTGTTAATTTATCACTGGTCTCGCAATAAGGATTTATTTGCGATACTTTCTGGCAAAATACTTCCTTTTGTTGCATTAGTAAGGAATTGAGGCTGAGTGCTTCTTTGATGAATTCGTCGATTTGTGGATTATATTTAAATTTATCTATCATGGGTTTTATCTGTGAATCCTTTTCTGCTAAGCTAACTTGGTGTTGTATCCTCATTTGTTCGAATTCTTTTTGGAGCTGGGCTACTTGTAATTCTTCTTACTGATTAGATTTTTCTTGGGCTAATTGTTGTTCTAGCACCAGATTTTTTTGTTCTTTTTCCTTCAGCAGCATTTGGACCTCTGTCGCCTTATCAATGGTCACTGTGGCATAGGCTCGTGTGAACTGCGACAACTTTGAGAGATTCTCCGATGGGTCAATAGGCGAGTCCTTCCATGCGATATCCATTGGTTCATTTTCTAGATTTGTAACAACCATGTTGTCTAGTTTCCTTTTCTTCCTTTGTCTTTTGACTACATCCTTGTGGGTAGGACTATAGAATACATCTAAACGAAGGTATTTCCTCAATTCTTAAGACAATTTATGAAGTAGGAATAGCAGGAATGATCCCAATGTCTTGAGTGCTTGTAGCTCCTTCCCCTATTGTTTCTAGATTTTCCTTATGCTGGGTGTTCTTGGGAGTTTGCATTTCAGATGTTTTCTTAGGGTTTGTGTCTATGTGGAGCTTTTTATTGAACTTCTCCCATTCTTGTTCCAGGTCAATGATTGGAGATTTACCTGACTGAGTTGAAGTAGAAGCAACCTCTGCTTGTTTCTTTGCTAAGGCCTGCTTGGTCGTCTCCTCTGTACTTTCAGCTGTGTCTTTTTCAGACTCTTTATTTGTGTTTCCTCCCCCATTTTGAGATTGCTGCTCTGAGTGTTCTAACTCATGAGTCAACCTCTCTTGGGTTTCTTCTTCAGAGTTTTCTTTGGAGCTTCCCTCCAAGCTTACGTTGGGAGTTGGCTCCCTTATGGGTTCAATCTGCAGTAGGTGCAATGGGACCTTTAATAATCTCTTTTCCCTATACACATCGAAATCCTTAACATCTTCTAGGGTCAAAAATAGTGATTCCATATGAAAACCTTGTGAAAATTTTTCTACCTATAGGAAGAGGTCATCAAAGGTGTCCTCTTCGTGGGTGAAATTTTTTACTTTTACCATAGTAGTAAATTCCTTAACAGTGCCATTTGGGTCATATTGCCTTCCCGGAACTTTAGCTAATTTCAGAGACATAATAATCTCTTCTTATTTTAATGCATGTCCATAATTGTGTAGTGAAAAAGCACCACATTGTAATGGGAATGTAGGCCAAATGGCCTTCTTCTTCTCTTTCAGTCCTCTACTTAATTCGCCTTCCCTTGCTGTTTGGTAGGCTATTTCTCTGGCCATTAGTTTGTCAGGGACATAATATGGGAGGACATGCGGTGAAGCAATGCTCCCAAAAAATCTGATGTAGGTGAATGTCTCTTCCCCAAACCTTCTGGGTACTCGCAAGATATATACTTCAACCGCTTTAGAAAACCTAGGGGTGGTTTTGTCATACACTATTATATGAATGGGTAGCATAACCCCTTCACATATTTTATAAAAATGGGGGTGGAATTGAGATTCCAACAAAATTTTATGGTATATATGGATGGGAAGTGGGTTCCATACAATCCTCTTCCATCCCATATTGGGAAATTGAGAACAAAAATAGATTACATCCCTAACAAAAGCACTCATGAAGAAACGGGGAAAAATCATTAAAGAAGACATTCTTTTCCTTCTATATTCTATAATTCTCTTTGCCAAATTGCCTGATAAAATTTTAACTCAGTTCATAATTGTTGCATTCACTGCTGCATCTATTAACGAGAGCCATTCCATGGAAAACTTTGTGCTGTCAGGTCTACCGAATAACCTACATATCATTGTTGTTGCGAAACTATGAGGGGGAGAAATGGATATCATTGAGTACACACCAATTTTATCCCGCTTGAGCTTGCCTTCGCTTGATTTCCAAGTCTGCATGACGTCTGATGGGTCCTCATTTTATTTGGCGAATTTCTGAAGGAACTGTTTGCTGTAGAGATTTTGCGGCTTTGGTAACTAGTATATTAGTCATAGGATGTCTACTGAGAAAGACCCCATGACCTCTTGCCTGTGATTCTTGAAGGTTTTGTCTGTGATTTCTACCTCATCGATTACCCAATTGACCATATCTGTGTATGGTATTATCTTTGGTGTTGTATCGTCATCTATTCAAATTCTTTTTGGAGCTGGGCTATTTGTAATTCTGCTTACTGATTAGCTTTTTCTTGGGTTAATTGTTGTTCTAGCACCAGATTTTTTTGTTCTTTTTCCTTTAGCAGCATTTGGACCTCTGTCGCCTTATCGATGGTCACTGTGGCATAGGCTCGTGTGAACTGCGACAATTTTGTGAGATTCTTAGATGGGTCAATAGGCGAGTCCTTCCATGCGATATCCATTGGTTCATTTTCTAGAGTTGTAACAACCATGTTGTCCAGTTTCCTTTTCTTCCTTTGTATTTTGACTACATCCTTGTGGGTAGGACTATAGAATGCATTTAATGAAGGTATTTCCTCAATTCTTAAGACAATTTATGAAGTAGGAATAGCAGGAATGATCCCAATGTCCTGAGTGCTTGTAGCTCCTTCCCCTGTTGTTTCTGGATTTCCCTTATGTTGAGTGTGCTTGGGAGTTTGTATTTCAGATGTTTACTTAGGGTTTGTGTATGTGTGGAGCTTTTTATTAAACTGATCCCATTCTTGTTCCACGTCAATGATTGGAGATTTACCTGACTCTGTTGGAGTAGAAGCAACCTTTGCTTTTTTCTTTACTAAGGCCTGCTCGGTCATCTCCTTTGTACTTTCATTTGTGTCTTTTCCAGACTCTTTATTTGTGTTTCCTCCCATATTTTGAGACTGCTTCTCTGAGTGTTCTGACTCATGAGTTGACCTCTCTTGGGTTTCTTCTTCAGAGTTTTCTTTGGAGCTTCCCTCAAAGCTTACGTTGGGAGTTGGCTCCCTTATGGGTTCATTCTGCAGTACACAAGGAAATCCTTAACATCTTCTAGGGTCAAAAGTAGTGATTCCATATGCAAAACTTGTGAAAATGTTTCTGCCTATAGGAAGAGGTCATCAAAGTTGTCCTCTTCGTAGGTGAAATTTTTTACTTTTACCATAGTAGTAAATTCCTTAACAATGCCATTTGGGTCATATTACCTTCCCATAACTTTAGCTAATTTCACAGACATAATAATCTCTTCTTATTTTAATGCATGTCCATAATCGTGTAGTGAAAAAGCACCACATTGTAATGGGAATGTAGGCCAAATGACCTTCTTCTTCTCTTTCAGTCCTCTACTTAATCCGACCCCGCCGCCCCCCCCCCCCCCCGACTGTTTGGTAGGCTATTTCTCTTACCATTAGTTTGTCGAGGACATAATATGGAAGGACATGCGGTGAAGCAATGCTCCCAAAAAATCTGATGTAGGTGAAGGTCTCTTCCCCAAACCATCTGGCTACTAACAAGATATCTACTTCAACCTCTTTAGAAAACCTAGGGGTAGTTTTGTCATACACTATGAATGGGTAGCATAACCCCTTCACATATTTTATAAAAATGGGGGTGGAATTGAGATTCCCACAAAATTTTATGGTATATATGGATGGGAAGCGGGTTCCATACAATCCTCTTCCATCCCATATTGGGAAATTGAGAACAAAAATAGATTGTGTCCATAACAAAATCACTCATGAAGAAAGGGGGAAAAATCATTAAAGAAGACCTTCTTTTCCTTCTATATTCTATAATGGTCTTTTCCAAATTCCTTGATAAAATTTGAGCCCAGTTCATAATTGTTGCATTCGCTGTTGCATCTATAACGGGAGCCATTCCATGGAAAAATTTGTGCTATCGGGTCTACTGAATAACCTACATATCATTGTTGTTGCAAAACTATGAGGGGGAGAAATGGATGTCATTTAGTACACACCAATTTTATCCTACTTGAGCTTGCCTTTGCTTGATTTCCAAGTCTGCATGACATCTGACGGTTCCTCATTTTCTTTGGCGAATTTCTCAAGGAACTGTTTGTTGTAGAGATTTTGTGGCTTTGGTAACTGGTACATTAGTCGTAGGATGTCTGCTAAGAAAGACCCCATGACCTCTTTCCTGTGATTCTTGAAGGTTCTGTCTGTGATGTTTACCTCGTCGATTACCCAATTGACCATATCTGTGTATGGTATTACCTTTGGTCTCGCAGCTATTCGGTGTAGGAATGAACATGCTGTTTTGAAATAGAAGGCGTCAGATGACTCTTGAGCATCTGCCGTGGCCTTCGTTACCAGTGGCCTAGGCTTCTCTTCTTCTAAAAAATTATATATGGCCTCCCATGTCGAAGTTCCTCTATCCTTGCTGCATGTGGTATCAGAGGAAAGCGACACCATCTCTTATTTCTTAGATGCAGTCATCTTCCTCTTCTTCAACATTGTTTCTTGTTTCTAATGATGTTCTTTGCTGAGTTTTCCTAAAATGGAGCAAAATGGAAGTTATTGGATAAACACAAGCGAGAATGACAGTGAGAATAAATGATACAGTTAACCTCAAAAAGGTGACAAGAAAGGAGTTTTTAATCAAAATGAAGATGAAAAGATATCGTATCATGTCGAGTCGCTTTTTAGCATAAATGCCATTAAATTTATTAAATATCCACTAAGGTCTCTTATCGTTGCCTTTATTACTCATTAAACTACCACATCGCAAACGAGAAGGAAAAACTTTAAGGTGGCAGGTTTAAACTGCGACAACGCCGATTTTTTGCGATTGCGATAAGATTATCGTAGTATTGCAAATTGCACTATCGCAATTTTGGTTGTGCGCTTTCCTAGTGTTTTTTAATATTCTACAGGATGTGAGATGTGAGATAAGTGACATATTATTTATCGTTTAGAGCGTAGTTTTCCCAAATGAGTAATTATTTCATAAAGTGCTTTTCACTACGTGTCAGACTTAACTTACAATTTATAACATTTGCTTCTATCGGGTTTGGGTTTTATCGCACTTCGCAAGCTCACGCAGTTCATAAGATTGGGCTTTTAAGTAAATTGACGCGATGTGATAAGGTTGACTCGTTCTATTGCAATATCGCATCTCGCATGTTACGACATGCTTTTCGAGTTGCATCCTTTGTGAACGCCAATATGTGATTGCGATAAGCGCTTCATTTTATAGGAAATGCCTTAAGTCTTAGTTTTGAATGAAAAGTCTAATGATGTCTAAGTTAAATGCAGTGATTCATTCTATCGCAATTCGCGGATTTTGTTTGTTAATTAACCCTTCAACGTACTTGGTCCAGCGATATGCGAAAAGGAAAGAATTGCTAATCTTAGAGGGTTTTGACTTGATATCTTGATTTATTTCTAAAAGTTCAAAAGAAAGCACCTAAGTGCTAAATTTTTCTTGCAGGTCTTTTACTAAAGGGTCCCTATTTACTAATAGAACATTAGTTAATAAATCAATAAAATGTTGGTGGGGGAGGGGGGGCAGGAGAAGGTTATTGAATAGCACAACAATTGGTGATTCGCTGGAAGAACCAGTTAAATCTGATAGTTTCTTGAAATTTCTAAAACTTAAAAAATAAAGATAGTTTAGAAAATAAGAAATACTTTAAATCTAAGATAAGTGACATTTCTTTGAATAAGAAAATAAAATCCACCTAATTATCATCCATTTGATTATCCTTTTCAAAATGAAAATTGCTTTGTCTACACCAGTCTTTACTTGGTTTTAAAGATGAAGCAAGGGGCTCTAGCAAATTAGCTTTTAGATGTACTCATTTGTCACAGGTAGAGCCTATGCTGCTAGTAGGCATCCATAGCCTCGACAGGGTTACATTTTAACCAGTAATGATTTAGTATCCTATCCAGATAAGAGTGCAATTTTTAGAGATAAATTTAGATTCATATACTTCCTTTTTCTTTCTTTTCTAAACAAATTATTTTTCCTAAAATTTTTATTTTTTCTACTTAAAGGCCATTGTCTTGGTTTGGTGGCCAAAATTGACAATGCCATCCACTATTTGTAACTCAATTGAACAAGCTGGCTCGTTATGAGACCCTTTGTCTCTTGATAAAATAATCTCAAGCCAATACCTTGTTTTGATATGCAGTATGGGTAATGGAAGTTTATTACTTCACTATGATCATGGTAAGTAGGTTCTTGATGAGACCTCTTATCCTTCAAGTTTAAGTATATTTTAGAATCACACTCTAAAAATATAAAAGTTTAGTAGATGGGGAGAATCATTGACTCCTTAAGAGTTTCTGGAAGACAATTATAGAGTTAAGGATGCTTTTCTGCAGAGAGTCTTTTCTTTGTTATAGATACTTTTCTTAACTGATGGTAGAACAAAGGTTTCTTTATAAAGTTGAGGTTTCGCAAACGACAAATAATTCTGGTGGAAAAAAAGAAGGTTTCATAGTAATAGAACTTAGCTTATGTTTCAAATGTGAAAATTATCTTCTCAACATTCTCTACTTATACAAGCAAAAAGTCAAAATATAAAAGAGATTATTATTGTAAAGGGAAAAAGTAAATGCTATTTAACTTTTATTTTCCTAAAAATATAAAGGCAATAGTGTACACGGATAGAAGAGGTTATCTTCTATGAAAATATTTCTTCAAAATCTTCCCATTAACAGGTAGAGAATCTCTCTTGCCTGATAAATCTTGCAGTAAAAAGGTGGATGGGCTGATTTGCTCTGCAATCTAAAATGGACCAAGCCACATTCTTTGGAATTTGGTATGCTTACCTTTTTCCTCGTGTGCTTTATCCCACTTCAATACAAGGTCTTCGAGCTGAAAGGATTTAGGACTTACAGAATTTGCATCAAATGAAGATTTAACTAATTGTTGATGATGTGCATGTGTGATTTTGGCTTTGTCTCTTTCTTCTTCAAGCTTGAGGATTTGTGATTGCCTTAATTGCATAGAAGACGAAGGAGTTTCTTCAATAAACTGAACCAGGGCTAGAGAGGGAATAGATACATTTGTAGGGAGAAAAAATTCTTTCCCATATACCAAATGAAAAGGAGAAGTGCCTATTGAGGCCCTCTGTGTTATTTGATCTGCCCATAGAGAAAATGTTAAAGATTTGTGGTAGTTTTTATGACTTTGATCAACAACTCGTTTGTTGATTCTTATGAGATTTTTGTTTGTAGATTTGGCTAAACCATTTCCCTGAGGATAATATTTAGCATAATATTTAAGTTTAAAACCTCTTTTAACAGAAAATTCTTTCATAGCATTGCCTGTGAAATAAGATGCATTTTCAAACATGAGGGCAGCTGGTAGGCCAAATCTGGTATAATAAACTGGTCAATAAATTCAATGATGTTTTCATAATTGGCTACCTTAAGTGGAATCACTTGCACCCATTTTGTGAAGTAATCAGTTGCTGTAAGGATATATCTATGCTGCTTTAAAGAGTGAGGAATGATCTCACCTATTATGTCCAGTCCCCATTGTTCAAATGGATATTCAATGTTGACCAGCTGCAATGGTAATGCAGGTTTCCTCTATCTTCCAGCAGTTGTTTGACAAATTTTACATTTCCTTACATATTTGTGTGCATATTTGAATAAGGTTGGCCAATAATAGCTAACATGCAAGATTTTATGTGTTGTTGTGTCTCCTCCAAAATGTCCACTAGCTGGTCCATCATGGAGTTCCTGCGAAACCTTTTCTACCGCAGATTTTTCAAGTCATCTAAGAAAAACAGAATCATAATTTTTCCTAAACAGCACATCATTGATGATTTCATATTGCTTAACTTTTATCCTCAAAGCCCTTTTTCTTTTGTAACTTAGTTGCATAGGGGCATATCCATTTTTCAAGTAAAAGATGATATCAACATATTTAGATTCAATATCATTGATTCTTACCTCACATATTTGTATATCATCACTTGGATCTTGTAGTACTAGTAAGTTGGATGCTCCTGCTAACATTCTGCAAAAACCTTGACCTTTAACAATCTTAGCTGGTCTGATCTCAATGTCATAGTCTTGCAGTGTTGTTACCCAGTTTTCTCTTTTCTCACCTACTTCTCTTTGCATTAGTAAATTCCTCACTACTGAGAATGGGACTACTACCTTAGTGTGAGTCTTGAGAAGAAAGGGTCTGAAATACTTTATTGATTTGAAAATAGGGAAAGCTTGTTTTTCAATGTCTGAATAGTTTAATTCACCCCCCTGCAAATTGGAGCTAAAAAAGAAATTGATGCTTCGATTTTGTCATCATTGACCTATGTCAATATAGCTGCATATGATGTCTCGGAAGCAAAGGTATATAAAATGAAATGATTAGAAAAATTAGGATTTGGTAAATAGGGACCATTTATGATTTCTTGTTTAATTAGATTAAAAGCTTCATGCTCGGTATGTCCCCATTTAAAAATAATTTTTATCTTAATCATAGATTGGAGGGGTAAAACAATTCATGAAAAGTCATGGACAAATATTTTGACAAAATTTATCTGACCTAGAAAATATTGCATGGATTTTCTATTATAAGGTAAAGAGATTTCAAAAATTTATCTTATCCTATCGGGATCAATAAGAATTCCTTCTTTGGATACGATAAATCCAAGGAGCTTTCCTTCACTCAAAGCAAAGAAAGATTTCTTGGGATTGAGAGAAATTCCATACCTCTAACAAGCTCAAAGATTTGATTTAAATATTTTAAATGATTACTGTGCTTTTTTGAATATACAGTTATGTCATCTAAATAAATTACCACTGATTTATTCACCAAACCTTTGAAAGCTATGTCCATGGCTCTTTGAAATATCGCACCAACATTGAGTAATCCAAATGGCATCTTTTGATAGGCATAGGTGCCCTATTTAGTTCGAAACGTGGTCTTTAGCCGGTCATCTGGATGTACAAGAATCTGATTATAACCTGAAAATCCATCCAGAAAAGACATTAGTTTTGAGCTTGCAAATGATTGCAGTATCTGTTCCATAGGAGGTAATGGAAAGTTGTCCTTCTGACAAGCTTTATTGGTATTGCAAAAGTCTATACATATTCGAATATCACCATTTTTTTTCCTGACTAGAATGAGGTTAGAAACCCACCTTGAATGCCTAATAGGAAAAATTATTTTGGCTTTGAGAAGCTTATTTAATTTAGATTTGATTTGATTTTCTAAATTCGGATGAATATTTCTCAACTTCTGTTGTACAAGATTTTCATCGGATATCATCAGAATGGTATGTTGAATGATAGAAGTATCATATGTCTTAAGATCTTCATAGTTCCAAGCAAAGACATTTTTGTATTTCTTTAACAAATGAACAAAAGGCTAATCGTTCATTAGGTGTAAGACCAAGTCCTAGATTGATATTTTGAGGTTTAAGGTCAGTTCCAATATTAACTAATTCAAACCTAAAAGTTGAACTTTGAAGTTTTGAGTTAGTGGGTTTCTTGAACATGTCCTTAAGATCATACAAGTCTTCCAGATTAACCAAGGTATGGAATTTACAGTTATTTCTTACTTAAGTTGGTTGTTATGTTGATCTTCATCTATTATCTGGTCATCATAAGAGCCTTCAGATGTTAGAAAATTTATGATATCCGAATCATTATTAAAGACTCACACATTTGTGATATTGTCGAGAATAGAAGGCCTCAAAAATAATTCAATAGAAAAGCGATCGGGACTATAATCTCCTGGCGGAATGAGCTTGGATGCAACGTTATCCAAAAGATCGACACTTGCATTTTGGAGTCTTGGGATGGGGAAATGTTGAACACTGTAAAATGAGAGGTGAGGTCTTGGACTAATGATTGTTAATGTTTCAAATGTCCAAAGAGACAATGTATGGTATTGCTTACTTGTTTAATTACAATTTTTGAATCTCCAAACACTTGAAGATATTTGATATCAAGGTCAACGACTAATTTATACAACCCTTGAACTAATGCTTCATATTCGGCAGTGTTATTTGTGAATTCGAATTCAAGTCTGCATGCTAACATAGTATTTTCCCCTTCTGGGCTAACTAATATGCATCTTGCCCCAACTCCATCGTTAGATTTAGATCCATCAAAATATAATTTCCAAAATAAAGACTCAACTACAGGTTTATCTACAAAATTTATGCACTTAGAAGAATCTGTTTGAGAATAATTTTCGACTTGTGATATAACAAAATTTTCCAAGAAGGGTGATGTATTTGCATTAAAATTTCCTAGAAATGATTCAACTGAATAATTTCCAATGATATTGTTGTTGTACGTGACGGGCTCATTTTCTCCCTCTAGCTTTGTGACGATATACTTTTGATGTTTCTCATGGTCAAGCCTTATTTGATTCGGCTTACCATTATAAGGAAGCCACATGTGGGACCAGTCGGTTGCGAAATAGCCATGAAGCTTTTCTGACCAGTCTCTATTAAGGATTAAGCATGTTAGTGTCAGTCTTTCCAGCCTTCCTCCAGTGATCAAATATGCTCTTACAAAGTGGTCTCAGAGTGTCAAGGTCAAATTTTGTCATTTCAGTGAGTCTTCAAGCAAACTTTGGTCACTAGGCATTAGGTCTAGGGTTTGCTTTCACTCCTTCTAAAGTTGTCCAAATGGCGGTCCATGTCATCATTCAGCTGAGTATATCATCATTCATAGGGTTTTCATTATCATCTCAGTGTCTAATGAGTCTTTTTACACCTTGTCCATGCTTCAGTTGCGCCTAGGTAAGGTCATTTCCCTCTCCTAGGGTTTTGAAGGAAATTTCTCTTGGACGGTCAAATCATCGGAAAAACTTGTATCCTGATGTTCATACACCTTCCCCTATCCTTAAAGTACCTTATCAAACACTTCCCATCCCTTAGATCCGCCAAATTCCTCATTTTTGCACAAACCCTAGTTTCTAGCTACAACCTGGCAATTTTCTAGGTTTGGCCTGTGTTTTTCCCTTTTGGACCCCTTCCCCTCACTCAATCTCTGAGATTCCACTTTCCCCTGCTTACTAACATCCCTCCCTACTTCCAAAAATTTCCCCAAGAATTTAGAAGCCCCCTATCCCCTTCATTTCGCTCCATTTCGACAAAATTCCTTGTTTCACACATCGGGACAAGTCGCACTCAAATGATGTTCCAGAGAAATAAAAGATGAATTTTGGAAAACGGAGAGAGGTTTTTGTCCATAACATGCCAAAGAAGAAAAACCTCTTTCACTTTTTGCACAGGTGTCATGGTTTTAGAGAAATGTCAAAATTTCAATCGCCAGATCCAAGGAGGTTGACCAAGGCACTAAAACGGAGAAAGAGGCCTCATCCCCTCCACATCTTGGTCGAGGCTTCACTGAGGGACCAAGGCACTAAATAGCCTAGCCACAGCACAAATCCCAAGAAATTTTGAGCATTTTGGGTAAATTTTGGTTTTTTCAGGCAATTTACAGGTTTTGTCCATTAACGGGTCTCACCCCCCGCGCGACCCTTTCACTAGGCAACTCCATTTTGCAAAAACTCAGAATTTCCAGATTTTTCATGCAAATTTACACATGCTCACTCATTGCCAAAAGATTTTGTGAAGTTTTTGGCCTCCAGAAAGTCAAAAAACAAGCAAAAAATGACTTTCTGCCACATTTTTGAGACAGAGAAAGCAGTCTTGGGAGATTGCAATTTTGGAGGGGCAAATGACCACCACATTAAGAAATTCCAGTTGGGTAGGAAAGTAGACTCACAAACCTTTCCAACAAGCCTACTCTTGCCCCATTTGGACACCTAGAAGTTCCCCAAAAGTGGCCCCAAAGGCGCGCGACCCGTCAGGCAGAGGCGCGCGACCCGTCAGGCAAATTTTCCAAATTTTCAAGTATATAGCTCAGAAAAACGCAGTTTTGACCTTGTTTGACTTTATGGAGTGAATTGTTATCCTCCTTGATGTAATTAATGTAATTTTATGACACTTTTACACTTATGTACCTCTTCTAGAAGATTCATTCATGAAAAAGGTGAAAATTAAATGAATGAATTGGTTTCCTAGCTTATAGAGGCAAGTTGTTTTGACTGCCTAGTTTGTAGTGCTTAGTTTAGAAGTGGTTGAAACAGCTCCTAGGATAGTGAGCTCGACCCATAGAGGCAGGGAAAGAGGTTAGATGATCTATATTATGTACTTTCTTGCTCATTTTCATGGTTGGACTCTTGAGGGAGAAGCTCTTATTGTATTACTCACTGTATCTCTGCAATTTTTGGCAAAGGAAGACCAGGGTTTTGTAGTCCTTTTTGGGATTCTTGTGGACACATGTGTTGATGGTGTGTTTCTCTTTGTACTTGTAAGTGTGTTATGTGAATCATTTCCTTACTTTTCCTTCTGCACATTAGGCAAATGAAGTGTTAAAGTAGAACTCATGACTGTCATGCTCTTCTTTTAAGTTTGCTTAATATCAATGTTTTCTATTGTTTAAGCAGCATTCAAGGTTATTGCTTGCTCTCCTTAGCTCCTCACCTGTCATTCTCATCCATCCACCTCTATCAAAGGCATCAATACTGTCTCCTACCTCGCCCCAAAGAACCCCCTGCAGAAACTGTGTCCAATCCCCGCACCCAAAATTGCCATTTCCCCAATTTGCCACCAAAAAACCCTAAAAATCCCAAATCAACCCTTTTGATCAGTTTACTAGCCTAAAATCAATGTTACCTTATTGGTCATCTCATCCATTGAATATTTTACCGAGATAGACCGGAGAGAGCCCTCTCCAGCCCCGTAGGGCTAGCTACGAGGCTAAGTGGTTTGATGTTGCCTTGGAGTTTACCTTTCTCAGCCTAAGGTGAAATTTCGAGCGCTAACAAAGCGACAAAATTTTGTGATATTAGCCACAAGAATGTCAATGACTTGATGTACTTTCAGGTTTGATGAGATTTGAATAGTGACTTGATTGAGTTCCCCTATAACTTTGACTTGAGATCAATCTAATTGCATGATGCGAACAATAGATTTTTGGGGCTCCACATTCAATTTCACACAAACTGTTCTTGGTAGAATGTTGGATAAAGCTCCAGAATCAACTAAACAATTGTGTATATTTTTATTGAAAACTTCAAAATTCAAAAGAAATGGAGATGTATGGGATTTGGATCTTCCTCTTATTAGAGTGATAAACAATGTAAACTTTGAAACGGGAACTATAAACTCAAAACGGGAACTCTGGCCAAAAAACCCCGAAAAAACATCAAAAACAGTGCTAAAAAAGAAAAGTGTGTATACTGGAACGATGGTTTTTTTTAGGGTCAATTTTGAACATGTTTTAAAAATGGCAGTGAAAACGAAATTTTCGTGCAAAAAACACCTTGAAAACGAAAAAGTGGTGATACTGGAACAATGATTTTTTTTAGGGTCAATTTTCAACATTTTTAAAAAATGCTAGTAAAACTGAATTTTTATGTGCCAAAAAAAGTTGTTTATGAGAAAAAAAACACACTAATGTTTTTGGTAGAATAACATTTTTCTTTCCTAAGTATAAATTCAACATGTTTTCAACGATAACATGCTAGATACAAAAGAAATTGAAATTTTTTCAACCATAAAAATTAAAAAACCATGACATTATGAACAAATTACATGACTAAATGAATTCAAATGTCATTAATTGTATATTGAATGAAACATACATTATATCTCTAATTTAATGTTGCATTGTAGATATTCTAAACAATAAAAATGATCATAATTAAGACATATAATCCAACAACATAAAAATGACTCATAACTTCTGATTTAACACCATATGGAAATCAAAATTTATATTTCAAGATACGATGCAAACATCAGTTATATAAACTGTCTTAAACAATTATTCAAAATAACTCATATTTTCTTGCACACCATCAGAATTCACATCTTCAGATGAGTGACTGCATGCTGACGAAGATGTTCCATATTCTTCTCTTTCATCAGCTAGTGCCCCATTTGAGTCCACATGCATGCCCACCATTTTAGGTTTCAAAATTCTTCTAGATCTACAACTGGTTTCAGCAGACTCCCATCTCAACAGTGTTCCTTCTGGTAACAACCTTTTCAGAATCTCTATCGTCTTGAAGTGAAGAGTTCCTCTCTTTGTTAAATTGAAGTCATAAACAAGTATTTCAACATCCTCCAATTTTAAGATGTCTGTGAGGTGGCGATTTATATTTGCACCCTTTCTTTTTCTCTTTCCACCATTTTTTTTGTCAACTACCATCTCTGGCTTATACACACCATTGAATGGGTGTGTATTTGTGGCATACCAATGTACTTCAACACCTATAACATCCTCATTTTTAAAGACCTTTATAACTTTAACAACCCAAAATGGATAGCCATTGGGATCCCCATCTGCTAGCACTGCAATCATGCAACCCTCCTTAATATCCTGTACTGAACCCCTGTAAAGGTCTTCCATGGCTTCACGTTGTGCACGAGATCTTCTGGAACCAATATACATCTCTCTTTCCTCTACATGTGAAGAATTAATAATACATTGAGATTGTTGCTATTCAACAATGTTTATTTCCTCATGTTCATTCGACACATTTTGTGGCCAAATAAATGGACTTTTCAAAGGTATATCTTCATTTGTTGTTGTTGAAATGATATCATTTTGATTATTGAAAAATGACTCCCACCAAACTGAATCAACAATATCAAAGTACTCATATGTATATCTAATATATTTTTTAATTTCTTCTAGGCAATCAGAATAATTTATATCTCTATACTGTCTTCATGCATTATGAACTTCACCAAATGATTGTAATAATAATATTTTTGATGAAAATATTGGATGATCTGGAATGAACTTCAAAAATTCCAAACCTGATGATGATGCCCATTCTGCAGTAGTTGAATACTTCTTGCTCCATATTAGTGTTTTCCCATCAATTTTTTTGATACAAAATTGATGTTGGAAGCTAATGTCATTAAGTTGTTCAATGCATTTCTCCTCACCATGCGATCCCAGAATAAATCTTCGCATGTCAACAGTTTCTTCCAACACATCAAAAGTAGGCTCTAGCATGTATGATTTCTTAATACATTCAATTAATGATGGCAAGTTCCCAACTTCCTTCCTCCTCAATGTGACTAAAAAATGATTGAACATTTGATCAATATGATCATGAGTGTGCCCAACAAGAAGGAAACCAATCTTTACCTTTTGAAAAATTCTCAATTCAACAAGCATGTTTAGATATCCAAAAACAACCTGATTTTTTTTTCACGGCAAATGTTGTCCAATTGTAGATACAAAACTTCAGGAAGATTACCAGACCAATGAGAAAGCACATCATGAATTATGGTTATTGTCAGATTTGCATCATTATGAATATTTGGAGCTGTGAAGTACACCTTTGGCAACATTGTTATGAAACCAGCTCACAAAAAGATAGAAAAGATAGATCAACACCTTAGAATTCAGCCTCTTCGAGGGGGAAACCTCCTTTACATTACATAAATGAACAATTCTTGGAAAATTCAAATGACAAAACCTCCTTTCTATATGTAGGAGTCTAAGGAGTCACAATATAACCCAGCGGACCTAACAATAGTAATATAAAGCCACAAAAATAACAATAGAGGGATTCTATGGGGCACAGTAATAACAATATGGGGACAATAGGGGCACAACAATATTAATAAGGGATACAACTACAATAGTAATGGGGTAATCACTAGTATTATAGGGACCTAACATGCCCCTCTCCTTCAAAAAAGTGTTGTCCTCAATGCTTGAGTAGTTCTGGATGCTTCTATATAAAATTCTCATCCTCCCATGTGGAATCTTCAGCAGATAAGTTCTTCCACTTGATGAGATACTCCGAAATTGATCGATTTCGTAGCTGTCGAGTTCTTGTTTCTATGACTGCTTCCGATTCCAATATAATTTTTCCTTCCTTGTCAAGTTCTAGCAATATTGTTTGAACTGGGAGCTTGTCGCCTATAACATTCTTTAAACATGAAACATGGAAAACTGGATGCACTCGAGAAGCTGTAGGAAGCTCCAATTTGTATGCCATAGTATCAATCTTTTGCAACACCTTGTACGGACCATAATACTTTGGTGATAATTTATTATCCTTCTTAGCTTGCTTGAGAGACATTTTTTTATATGGTTGTAGCCATAGGAATACCCAATCACCTACATCGAAACTTCTTTCGCTGCGATGTTGATCTACCTGTTGTTTCATTCTATTTTGTGCCAACACGAGGTTATCCTTTAAGAGTTGGAGGACTTGTTGTTGATGTTCGATGTGATGTTCCACTGCTTGAACCTTAGAATTTTCTCTTAAATATGATGTGATGGATGGTGGCTGATATCCATAAAGTGCCATAAATGGGGTCATTTTTGTTGCTGTATGGAAGGAAGTGTTATACCACCATTCAACCAGAGGCAACCATTTGACCCATTGTGTCTGTTTATCAGATACAAAGCAATGAAGATATCCTTCCAAACATTTGTTTACTATCTCAGTTTGCCCATTAGATTGAGGATGATAAGATGAGCTATGAGCTAACTGAGTACCAAGACAAGAAAATAATTCTGTCCAAAAAATTCCAGTGAAAATGGGATCTCTGTCACTTACAATAATCTTTGGGTTTCCATGTAGCTTTTGAATTGTTTCCATAAATGCAGTAGAAATTGTACTAGATTTAAATGGATGTGATAATGCACAAAAGTGTGCATAATTGGTAAGTCTGTCAACTACCACCATGATGACACTCTTTCCCTCAGACTTGGGTAAACCAGTGATAAAATCCATTGAAACCTCCTCCCAACATTGGCTTGGAATGGATAAAGGTTGTAATAGACCGGGGTCTTAATTGTTTCAACTTTATTTTGTTGGCAAACCAACCATTCCGCCACAAACTTTTGAATATCCGATTTAAGGCCATCCCAAAAAAATTCCTTCTTAACCCTGTGGTACGTTTTTAAAAATCCCGAGTGCCCTCCTAAGGGAGAAGTGTGCAATTCCATAAGAATATTTTGTTTGAGTTGAGCATTCTTACAGAGGTATAAGCGATCTTTGTACCATAACGAATCATTTTGCCAGCTAAGTGTATCAGATGTACTGGAATCCTGTTGTAACTTTCGAATAAGTGCCCACACTTCTTCATCATTCTTCCATTCCTCCCTTGCTTCGTTTATCCAATCTGGTTGGATAATAGAAATGGCGCACAACAATGCTTTCATATCCTCATCCTTTCTTGAGAGTGCATCTGCCACCACATTTTGCTTCCCTTTTTTGTAGATTATTTCAAAGTCATAACCCAACATCTTTGTGACCCACTTTTGTTGCTCTTCAGAGGATAATCTTTGTTCTAAAAAGTATTTAAGGCTATCATGATCCATTTTTACCTTGAAGTGTCTTCCCATTAGGTAGGGTCACCATTTCTTAAGTGCATGTAGTATTGCCAACATTTCCTTCTCATAAATAGCTTTGTGTAAAAACTTTCCCTTGATTGGACGACTTTCGAAAGCAATGGGTCATTCATCTTGCATTAAAACAACACCAATTCCATTTCCTAAAGCATCACATTCCACAATAAAGGTTTTTTTGAAGTCCGATGTAGCTAAGACCGGTGCTTGGCACATTGCCTCTTTAAGATGTTCGAAGGCTTTTGTTGCTTCTGGAGTCCATGAAAATGCATCTTTCTTCAATAATTTTGTTAGAGGTGCTGCTATTCTCCCATAATTCTTAACAAACTTGCGATAATACCCTATCAATCCGAGAAATCCTCGCAGATGCTTTTTGTGGGGATTTTCCATTCCTTAATGGCTTTAATTTTGCTAGGGTCTACCTTAACTCCTTCATGAGATACAATATGACCTAGATATTCCACCTCTTGTACTCCAAAGAAACATTTGGATATTTTTGCATATAATTGTTTCTCCTCCAATAGTTGTAGCACCCTATCAACATGTTCAACATGATCCTTCCAAGACTTGCTATAGATTAGTATATCATCAAAAAATATTAACACAAATTTTCTAAGGAAGGGTTTGAAAATGGAATTCATCAAACCTTGAAATGAAGAAGGTGCATTGGTAAGGCTAAAAGGCATGACCAAAAGTTCATAATGATCCTCATCAGTTCTAAATGTTGTTTTCAGAATGTCTTCAATTTTCATTTTGATTTGATGATATCCTGAACAGAGATCCAACTTGGTGAAGTAAATTCATCCATGCAATTCATCCAGTAATTCATCAATGACCGGAATGGGAAACTTATCTTTAATAGTGAGCTTGTTGAGCTCCCTATAATTTGGACACATGCGCCATGATCCATCCTTCTTGTGCACCAATACTACTCGAGCAGAGAAAGAGCTTTGACTAGGTTGAATTATACTAGCCTCTAGCATTTCTGCAACCATACGTTCAATTTCACTCTTTTGGGCATAGGGATATCTGTACGGCCTAATGTTTGGAGGAACACTTCCTGGAATCAGATGAATAGCATGATCATGATCATGAATATGTGGGAGACCTCTGGGAGTCTCAAATACCTTGGAATGATTGTCCAAGACTTTTTGGAGATCTGGAGAAATAGATGATTCTGATGTGGAAACATCTAACGAACATAATTGTGCAATTACACCTCTTTGTTCATTTTTAGAAGCTTTGTCATACCGTTAGAGCTGATTATGTTAGGGTCCCACCCTAACCCCCTTATTTATGTCATGGGATCACGTCATAGTCAAGAGTCAATAAAGCCCATATTAATATTTGTAAGTGGTTAACTCGCAATTAATGACGGGACCACAGTTAGTTGCAAATGGGCCGTAGTATTAGATAGATGGTATTAATAAAACTCACAGTATCGGCCCGTGGTATTGCATGTATGAGTCATATATAAAGGATGGAGACTCCCTGCGAGGAGTATCGTGTCTTATTTTGTAATCGAGCTCTGCTCTATTGGAGGTTGCCCCCTCGAAGAGGTAAGTGAACATTACTCTCTGAATAATAAAATCATTGCTATTCTGTGTTTTGGGTATCTTTTCTTCGCATATTCTGTATTGGGTATCATTTTGCAGGTTAAGAGCATAACAAGTGGTATCAGAGCACTTTCCAGGGCCGGTGGGATCTCCAATTCTTAGCATTTTTTTTTTTGGCTAGAGACGTGTTCCGGCGTCTTTAAACCACGGGATCTGTCGTTGAGCGCATAAACCTGTGGATTTGGGGAGGCATGCATGCAGGAAATACAAGAGGTGGTCACGTCTGTTGGACTCCCTTGTAACCCCTGTGGGTACCCCTTCGAGTAGTAGCGCATTAGACAGAACCGCGCACAGACTGTCTTCCTCGTACCCTCTAGGTATATCGGAAGCCCCTAGGCTCCCTTGAAACCTCGCCATAGATAAACCGTCAGCCATCTTATGGCTACAGTACACCGAGAACAGCACTCGGAGACATTACTCGCCCGTACGATAGGGTAGTCGGGTTGTACGGCTAAGGGTACAGTCGATCCTCCTTAGTTAGAGCCCTGAAACATTGGGCCGAGTATTACTGCCAGACCCTTATGTATATTGCGATCTGTAGCACCTGACACTCCTCAAGACCATAGTTCCCTTTTCTATCAGGGGATTGCACATCATCTATTCCAGATCCACTGGTGCAACGGGGTGCAGCAGCAGCCGACATCAGTCCCGCAGTCTCGAGTTCGCAGATCAGTCATTCCGATCTATTAGAGCCAGCTGATCCGCAGCAGCAGTCCGTTCCGCCGCCCAGAGTTATCCGATCCGCCATTCAGATCTCTCAGATCCACCAGATCGGAGTTGTTGTGAAGGGTTCTGTCACACGGAAAGAGTCGACTTTGCGGAAAAAGCTGACCTCCCTAGAAACTAAAGTGTTTCTAGTGAAAAACAAGACAATTAAGAACTATCCTTCTCTAAATATGCATTTACAATATAAGTAATCAAGTGTTTAGATCCTACCTTTAGTCCAATGCTGTTGTAGTAGTCCAGCCTCGTTGATCCGGATGAGCTCCTCATTTTCTTCGAAACCTGCATTCACTAACAAGCAAACGATTAAATAGCACCTGAATAACTCATAAAATAAACCATATTTAACATATAGACCAAGGAGTATATGAAACAACTCATAAATAACAAATTGTTGAGAAGAATGGACTTATTTGTATTAATAGGAAACAAAAGAAACCTTACAACCTGAGCCTTGGTGTTGTGCAGGTCCCTCCCAGGTTCCAGCAAGAGTTCTCCTTTACTCTGATCAGCTCACCCACTTCCAAATGAAACAAGAAAGGATGGGAATCTCTCCTCACAAGCTTCTACAAGGAAGTCCTAATTCCAGTAGCATCTACCCTTATGAATCTTCAGCTTTCAACCTCCCCTCCCTCTGGCCCAATGCCTGTATTTATAGTGCTTTGGAGGAGGTTAATCAGGTCCACCATGAATGGGATAAGCCCCTCTTTCAATGGGATAGCTCCCCTCTTTATGGGATAAGTTCCTCTTTCTTTGGGGTGCATGAACCATCTGGAGGCGCTCAATACACGTCAAACCATCTTCTAGAATGCTCTAGATTTGACCACAAGTAACTTTTTGAAGTGAAACTCGCGCCTTTTGACCTTTACAAGGGTACGCACCCACCCCTTTACAGACAGAGCATACAAGTTCGCAGGTATTGTGAACTTGGGGTGCGTACACGCAGGTAAGGCTAAGAGAAACTGCGTAACCAGAGTTAATTGACTTTTAAAGGACTTTCTCTCTTTCTTGGAGTTTGACATGAGGAGCAGATGTATAAGACTTGCCAAGGAGGATAGTATGATAGTTGATGGAGCCATACTAACTACAAATAGTCATGGTGACAAATTTTAGTGTAACAGATTGCCCCCTAAAGTGCGAAGCCTGTAGTAGATTAGGGTTTCATATCATCTAGGAAGGGTGAAGTACTTTATCATTTCAAGGATTATCTTGTGGAGAGCCCGGTCAGAACCTGCAAATATTCAACACAAAATACATATATAAGATCATATCATCGCTGAGGTAGGCATTCCCATACTCAGATTGAAAACTTTAACTAACAAACTAACTACTGCTCTGATATAGGAATGATTTCGCAGTACATCACAATCATAGACTCATGTAGACACAGTATGGACGCAGCCATCTGTTTATGATTAGTCTACTATATAATGAATACAATACTCCTCGCAGCCTGGATGGTGGAAACTAGATCCAGGGTCTTCATTTCCACTTCCCGAAATGGTACAATTCTATCCATGCGAATAAATGAGTTGATGTCGAACATGGTAGAAACCACTTGATTACCAGTCAATGATGTAAATTGTTAACAAGTGTGAGAGAGACCACCAGTGATGTCAATGGTTCTTAAAGTACCCAGTACAATCCATGAGATGTGAATGAATGTGTTGATGTCGAACATATCACGGAATCCTTCGATCAAAAGTCAATGATGTAAACTGTCGTCAAAGGCGAGAAACCTGCCATTGATGCATGCAGACTTCAAGGTACTGACGATTTCTAAGTCATCTTTCTAGATAATGTGCTGATGTCGATAGAAAGCGACCCGTTGCAGGCAAGCCCACAACACGAAATCATAGTTCAAGTTGAAGAAATGTTGCTGTAAGGACTGACTCAGGGATGGTCAAAATGGATGACAAGTATTTTGCATATGAATGGTTTATTTGCAGCGACCTCTTGAACACATAACGACATGACAGATGGCTTGGTGACAATTGACCCAAAGTTAATACCCAGAAACAGTTGAAGACTTTCAATGTGGTTTGACCAACTTTTTAGGCAAAGGATTTCCCAACGCAGGTGAATGAAAAAGTGTCGTGTTCAAGAGTGGTGATAAGGTTTTTCTGTGACAAAGGATAACAAGTAGGCTCATTCTTCTCTCTTTTCCCCCACCATTTCTGGCAAGTACCTCTTCATTTTTTACAAGCTTGAGGAGGATAACATATGCTTGATTATAAGCTCATCCTTCGGATGAGTCCAACTTAGTTTAGATTCGGACCCTAAGAAGGAGTGGTCCGTTCCTGTTTGTAATCGAATAGGTCCTTTACTGTGAAATTTTTATGAGTCCAGTATAGGAGAAACTCGGCGTTTTTCAATTTTAGAGAGTTTGAAAAACTTAAGAAGACTCCAAGGTTGAACTGTTTCGTAAATTTGTGTCTCCCAAGCCCGAAAAAGTATAAAATAATACTTGAGAGAACCGCTTGATCTTTACGACCAAGGAGTACTTTCATGATTAGTGCCTCTGACCTGAAAAGTAAAAAGCGATCAAGGGCACGTCATTTTATTTCCAGTATCAAATTTGAAATGACAAAAATCCGGCAATATTTTCGTGTTTTTACGGTCAGAAAAGGGCTATAAGAGGACCGTCTTTTGATTCCGTTTTAACGAGTGCAAAAGAGACGCTCGACAATCTTTTCATTTTTTAGGAGTCAGAAAAGGGCTTAAAAGATGACTCTGATATTTTTGTTTGTAAAAAATGATGAAATTTTCCCTGAAGATCCTTTATCCTGCACAAAAACAACACATTACTCATACCTGTTTAAGATAGGCAAAAATACATTGAAAAATATCCTTTCACGGTGAAAAATAAACAAACTTAGCATTCATTTACTCAAAAAACCAATAAAAAGAACTTTTACAATGTCATTTTTACCATTTTACTGTTGAGGGAGAGAAAAGGGCTTTTGGCAAAAAACTTCCCGTGGACTTTGCGGAGAATCTGACCGTCAGAATCGAGCGCCGTCACCTCCAGGTATTTCACAACATCCTCTTTATTTTCATCCGTTTAGAATTTCATTTTAGGCCCTAGTTTGATTTTTTGGGGGCTTTGGGGTTTCAAGGTCCGCCTTTCGGGGTACACAGGTGCTCCATTGGTGACCTGCGTACCCCGACATTTTCTCAATTGGGAAAATGGCAGGTGTACGCAACCTGAATTTAGAGAACCTGCGTACATACACTCTGTCTCTGAAGGCGGGGTGCGTACTCCGCGCAAAGCAATTTCAAACCCCGAAATCTCCAAATTGGACCATTAATTTTTGATTTAGTGAATTCTAATAGATGTTTTATGGTGTGTAGATTGCCCACCACGCTTGATTGGCGCGAAAGAGAACACGAAGATGTCGATTTGGTCGCGATTAATCGTCAACCTTCCATTGATGCTTTGAAGGCATGCGGTCTCTACAAATACTGGGCCATACCTGGCATGAGGGCCCAGGTGCGCTTTCTAGAGTGGCTGGTTGAAGGGTGGAACGTTCAGGATCAGTTCTTTTACATCAGAGGGCACCAGCTCGAGATAGAGCCCTCAGAAATATATTTTCTCACTGGTTTTCCCAAGAGGGTCGAACAATTGACTCTGTACGGGACTAGGCCGGGTGGTCAGTCCCTCACTAGTCTTCGTCTAGAGTGGTGCAATAATCAGAACCAGGAGAAGGGGATAGAGATCAAAACTATATCCGGACCTGAACTTATGGTAATTTCCTTTACAGTTACCAGACTTTGCGGGGCTGCCGCTTTGCACATTGCCACTGGATCCCAGATGCGGATGGCGATTGATTGCTACCGAGGCACCATTTTCAACTGGTGTGATGCTGTGTTGGCCAATTTAAAGGGCCAACTGACTAGGGCAAAAAACGGGCAACTAAAGACTTTTGGTTATGGCCTTTAGTTGTGAGTTTTGCTCTAGAGAGAGTTCCGATGTTGATCCCACAACATCTCACTGTTGAGGTTGGGCCTCCTCGGGAGCCTAAGTTGATGCGATGGGTTGCGGTGATGGCCCGTCATCCTGATGAGGGAGCGGGGGTTGTCCGATTTCCTGCGGGTTACTTTCACTGGTTAGAGGACCAGGTCTTTGCGATCCAGGATTTTCCTTATGCCGGAGTCAATTTTTGCGGAGATCCAGACATGGTTCTTCCACAGGGAGAACAATGGGACGACGCAGGTAATTCATTTTTCACAAGTTTTTAAATTATCTATTTTTTAGTTTTTTATATATCGTCTCAAAACTGAGAGTAAAAATTCAGCCCACGGCGTCCAGCCAATCTCCGGCCTTTCGAGAGGAGACAACCAGTTGCACCGACACCGGTCCCATAGGACGAGGCTACAGAGACCTTAGCTGAGTTGGAGCAAGACCTAGAGCGTCTGACGGCTGATATACCAGAGACTACTATAGATGATATTCCTATCATGCTTCAGCGCTATGTAGTCAGAGTCCCAAGACCTTTTAGGAGGTTCTTGTGTAGGGTAGCCCGTGCAGTGGTGTCATATAGGGAGCACCACCAGTGATTGGATGGTAGTTTTTGTAGACACATGCGACATTTTGGTTTTTTGTACTTATCATTTTTGCCGATCATAAGGTGTTTTTCAACCTATGATCGAAGACGATGTATTTTTTGACACACTCCTATATATATATATATATATATATATATATCATTATTACCGGCTTATCTGTTGAACATATGTGATGAAATGTTTTCAAATTTACATGTATGATTATTGCAAATGTCTACTTAACATTCGAGAAGTAATTTCATCTGCTAATGTATTTAAAGACCTTGGAATATGCTGATATTCAATGTAATCAAATTCACATTCCAAGAGACGCACTCTCAAAAAAAACCTTAATAACACTGGATTTCTAATGGCATAGACTCTATTAAGCTGTAATACAACGAGTTCAGAATCTAACCTCACTATCAAACTCCGAATCCCGAATGAAATAGATTCAGATAATAACTCAATCACTGCACTGTATTCTGCAATGTTGTTTGTTGTTTGACCGAGGCTCACCCCATGCATAGAAACTAACTTGTCAGAGGGCGAATAGATAACCCAAGCTGCGGAAGAGATATTCCGTGTACTATGACAAGCACCATCAGCGAACCCAATGTACGTTTGGAGAGTCGTCGACATCTGCAATATCAAGAGTAAAACCAAGATAAGCCAAAATAACGACGAAAAACACACTCTCTAAGCTAAGCACACTGTCTAAACTAACAAACACACCAGCTAGAAAGAAAAACCTAACCTAACTAAAATCTCCATACCCATCATTTAAGCATAATACCTCTTTAGGTAAAGTCCATTTCTGGGCTTACCCAAAGAGTCACCGTCAAAGTCTACCAGCTCATAGGCCCCTTTTGCTAGCTTTTGCTTGACAATATAGGGCCCATGCCACATAGGAACGAATTTTCCAGCACCTAATTTATCATTAGCTTGATCATATAATAACACTAGGTCTCCTTCCGAGAAATTTCAAGGGGTCACATTCTGATCATACTGAGCTTTCATACGTTTTGCGTTGCCAATGCAGCATCACGTCGAGTCTCATCTAATTTAGCTAAGTATAATAAACGCTTCTCCTCTTCGGAAGTAGCTGGAAGTAATTCGATGGCCATTTGCAGTGACGGGATTTTGGATTCAATGGGCAGCACAGCTTCCAAACCATAAACTAGTTGGAAAGGAGTGAACCCTGTTGATGTTTTTACTGAGGTTCGGTACGCCCAAAGCGCTGAAAATAACATGTTGTGCCAATTCGACCGATGAATACCAATGATTCGTCGGATCATGATAACTAAAACTTTGTTGATGGACTCAACCAGACCGTTCGCTTGGGGATAATAAGGAGTTGAACTATCGTGACGTAAACCAAGCTGGCCTGTAAGTTCTATCATCATAATGTTTCGAAAATGGCACCCATGGTCAGTGATTATCGCTTGTGGGACAGCAAACCTAGCAATAATGTGATTGAATACGAAAATTGCAGCTGTCTTGCCGCCTGTCTCGAATGTAGGCATCACCTCGGCCCACTTAGTAAAATAATCAACTGCAAGGATGATATACGCATGCCCCCCGGCCGAGTGAGGGTTACATGTAATAAAATCGATAACCCATTTGGCGAAAGGACCGACGGCAATTATAGGGTGGAGAGGAGCAGGTGGAGCACGCATCTTTCAATCAAACACTTGACAGTTGTGGCATTTTTGGACCGCAATAATACAGTCTTTAAACAAAGACGGCCAGAAGTAGCCAGCGCGCAATATCTTTTGGGCTGTGGCATACCCAGACATATGACCGCCACACGCTCCAGAGTGACAGTCATTCAGAACCCTTTCAGCTTCCTCATGAATTAAGCAACGTCGAAAAACCGAATCTGCCCCACAACGATAAAGAGTATCTCCAATAATTTTGTATTGTTGGGACTGGAATCGAATTTTCCGACGCTCCGACTTTGAAACTTCGGGCCGAAAGGATTGGGTCTGGAGATAGACGATTATATCCCCATACCACAGATCTAAAGTGCTGATAAGAAACAAAGAGTCATCCGCAATGGGCTCCTCTGCCACAGTTTCCGTGTCAACATGCGGGAAATCACACATCAATTCTGCAAAGACTAAAGATTTCTTAGACTTGGATTTTTCAAACTCCAAGTCGAACTCCTGTAGGATAACTATCCATTTGGAGTACTTGCCCCCTAGAAGTTGTTTAGTCAAAATATAGATCATAGGGTTGCAATCCGAAATGACTGTAGTTTTGCGGAGTAAAATGTAGTGACGAAATCGCTGGACAGCTTGAACGGCTGCCATTGCCAATTTCTGCACATGCGAATCTTTTAGCTCAGTAGTGTTTAATGTCCGACTAAGATAATATATCACATGTTCCGTTTCGAATTCATCTTCCTGAACTAAGACCATTCCAATGGTGGAATGGGAGGCGGCGAGGTACAAGAAGTAATCCTGGTTGTAGTTGGGAGGATGCAGTAATGGTGCATGGGTCAACGCGTGCTTGAGAGCATCAAAAGATTTCTGAGCTATCTCATCCCAATAGAATGGAACATTTTGTTTCAACAACCGGGTAAAACCCTTTGTAACCTCGGCGTAGTTAGGAATGAAGCGACGTAAAAAGTTTGCTTTCCCCTGCAAACTTTGGAGTTGACGAAGACTCGAAGGAGGAGGCAATTTGATGATGGCCTCTACTTTCGAGGGATCGACGCGAATACCGGTTTTTGAAACCACAAACCATAGCAATCGTCCCACTTCTATACAGAAGACACATTTATGTGGGTTCAACCGAATTCGATAATGCCTACACCTCATGAAGATTGCTCGTAAATGGACAAGGTGATCAGCTCGATGTAAAGAATGAGCAGGCAAATCATCGAGATACGGTTGCACAATGTGTTTGTTGTCATGAAACGCATAAGACATCGCCCTTTGAAAAGTTGCTCCGACATTCTTGAGCCCAAAAGGTAATTTGCAATAAGAAAATGTCCCCCATGGACAAATGAAGGCCGTTTTTGGTTGATCGGCAGGTAGAATATTGATTTGATTGTAGCCGGAAAAACCATCCATAAAGGAAAATATTTTACTGCCGGCACAATCATCAATTATTTGATCGATATAGGGCGTGGGATAGTTGTCTTTCAGACAAGCACGATTGATATCCCTATAGTCGATACATATTCTTATTGTTCCCAGTTTTTTGTTAACCGGAACAATATTCAATACCCAATCCGTTAAAGGGATCAGATAAATGAAACCTTCTCTCAACAACTTCTCTACTTCTGCTTTGATTGCAGCCGCTTTTCGTGGGTGAATCTGACACAGACGTTGCCGAACGGGTTTAGCGTCTGGGTAAGTCTTGATTTCATGGACAATAATTGAGGGATCGATTCCTGGCATTTCTTCATACGACCAGGAAAACACGTCGCGGAATTCCTGAAATAGGGCCTTGTATGTTTGAATTTCGTGATCTGTACACGAGGCACCTATATGAATGTTCTCAAGAACTCCAGGTTTGACTGAAATGTCAATGGCAATTGTTCGAGAAATGTTTCCCAAATTGAGCTCTGAATCAGGATGTTTCATTGGATTCTGAGCGTCTTTGACATATTCAGCTGTAAATATTGATGAAAAATCATTTTCAAAACCATCATCCTCAGGTAAAAACGAAGATCTATGATGGAGATCTTCCCATGGTAGATCGTCTACACTTAGGATTTCACGAAGTTGTTCGTCAGATGACACAATTTCGGGAAACGCTATCCGTTCTGAGGTTGATGTGAAAAGTGATTCCTCACGGACCACATTCATTTGGTCGATTTCGGTTGAACGCGGGTTGGTAAAAGACTGCACGGCTTCATAAGCAATTTCATATGGACTCAAAGGCATAGAATCGCCAAATGAGTCTATCTCAGATTCAGATGGGACAATCCAAGGATCATCGTAAACAATGGTATCTGATGTAATCATATGAATGGATGCAAATGAAGACACTGCGTTGATTGGAGGAAAAGGAAAAGTTCCCAGTAAACCGGAATCTTTAACTAATCCTACGCCAACATCCTTATAAGGGATAGTCGTTTTACCGACATGCTGGATAGTCTCTGAAGAGGCTGGGTCGGATGAGAAATAGGCCAGCTGGTCTATTGTTACGATCTTGCCATTATGTGGAAACTTTATTACTCGGAAGACCGATGAAACGACCGCTGTCATAGCGTAAGACCAACTGTGACCCAAGAGAAGGTTGTAGTCAAGAGGGGCATCAACCATCTCCACATCCAGACTAACAGTTTTTCCTTCAACCTCTATAGGCAATTCCTGTAGAATGCCAAACGGACGGAACCCACGGCCATCAAAGGCCTTAAGAATTGTCGGGGATTGATTCAGTGAAGGAGAACCAAGCGATCTCCAACACTGTATCGACATAATACACGTGGAAGCTCCCTCATCAATTACAGTCCGATGAATAGGCCTGTTTTTGACTATCACTGGGATCTGGAAAGCAATCTGATGAGGCAAACACGGTGTACTATTTTCTAGATCAAAGATTATTAGGTTCGGGTCCTGAACATCAACAACTCCTATAGCCGAAAAAAGTAATTTGCGTTGTGCTGGGCATGATTGCAGCACTTCCAAAGCCGACATTGCTGAGGGTGAAACAGCTAAGTCCTCAACAATGTTATAATTCTGGGCCGCTCTCGCATGCGGATTGAAAGCAGACTTTCGAAGTATACCCTTGGCGGGCGGTTTGATTACTAAGTCCGGGTTAGGTTTCTCGATCTGTAGTGGATCGGAACTGGGAGCTGAGGTTGATGGATTAGAATGAGAAGATTCTGCTTCTTTGCCATCAACAGGACTTTTACTACCATAATCTTGCGATCGAGTCGCAATCCGTACATGAGACATCATCAATATGGGTTCTTCACTGGCATTCGAGGAAGAACCTATCATTTTACTCTCCTGCTTTGGAAATGGATCTTTCAAAACAGCAGGAGTTGGGGAACCTTTGACGATTTTTACAACCTCTGCCCGATGAGGGCAATCTCTTGTAAAATGATCCTCTTCACAAATTAGACAAGGATAACGAGGTTTGCGCTTTTCGTCATTAGTTTCTGACTTTTCTGTTTTCTCCTTTGGAGCTTTGTCTGCTTTATTCTTCTTCTTGCCTTTCTTTTTCCCACCGTTTTTTGATTTAGCCGTAGATGACTCTACAGCGTGAATGTCGGCAGAAACTTCAGCAGAAGATTCTCCTGTCGGGGAGTCTGGTAAGGTTATAATCGTAGAAGAATTCTTTGAGGATTTCTTCTTACTTTTAGTGTTCACCATACCAATCATGCCATCAGTAGCATGAGACCCCGAAGGAGCAGCAGCGATTTGATTTGAATTAGGAAGATCTGGGATCTTTTCGTGTAACGTACCTGACTAAGTATAAACTAAGTCAAGGTACTGCGCTTGAGCAATGACTTGCTCCTCAGTAACTACTCCGGCCTTAGCCACGTCTTCAGTAATCTTCGGTAACAATGATTTAACAAACCATTCAGCTAAGATTTGGTCCGGGATAAAAACTTTCACTAAACGTCTTCGACGTCTCCATTCATGAATATGATCGGAAATATAAGTGGACGTCGATTGTTTTAATGAAGTTAGTAACTCCGTACCATTATCGTATCTGACCGGCAACTGAAAATGAGTAAGGAACGAGGTAGCTAACTGGCTAAAATTATAAAAAGAGGCCCGTGGTAACTCAATGTACCACTTGGCCGCGAGACCAATGAGTGTACGCTGGAAAAGATGTAAGCGGATTGAATCATCCGAGATGGAATTTGAGGCACACTAGAGGTGGTAAGTCATCACATGATTCGACGGGTCCTCTCCAGACTTACCTTCGAACTTGGGCATGTCACTGGGCAACTTATTTGGCATTGGCGGCCAAAACGGAAGTTAATTTATTGGATCGTTCGTTAGGCGCGACAAGTCAGGTAAATCCAAAGTTGCGATAAACAGTAATTGCCGATTAGGATCCCTAAAACTCTGGGTCACAAAACCAGTTCCAGGAGGAGGATATCCAGGATAACTAGGAATAGGAATCGCGTTAGGGATATTGTATCCTCCCAGAAAACCAGGATTAACCAGACCGTACTGGGGTTGTTGTGGTGGTTGATAAGTGTAACCAGGATACGGTTGATACTGGTAAACTGGCTGTTGGATAGCAGGACCGAATTGGTACTGTCCCTGGTACGGTTGATAAGCGAATTATGGTTGGCTTGTGACAACCGTACTTAAACCAGGTTGTCCTACAGGTATCTGAACCGTAGTTTGAATCGTAGATCCAGACAATGGTAAAGATGTCTGAGGAGTAGTTGCAGAGACAGTAGAAACCAGAGCTGTCGATACTCCAGAAGTAAGTGCGGTAGACTGAACAGATGTTGCGGTAGTTGCAGCAGTCGTTTGAGATGGAGTACTAGGTGGAATGGGTGACTGAGTAACTACCGAAGTTACAAAAGTTTGAATATTTGACTGGACTGGTTGCTGGGGTGAACCAGAAACTAAGGGTTGTCCAGTTTGAGATGACAACTGTATACTTGGCTGCAACACCTGTTGAACTTGTGATGGATCCCACACTATGTTCATTCCGGGGTATTGACCCATAACAGGTTGAGGATATTGAGATCCATAACCAGGTTGAGGGTAGGATTTATAATTGAAAGGTACATTTCCCATGCTTTGAACATAAGATTGACCTTGGGGTGGTAGATAACCTTGACTTGAGTACTGACCTTGGGGTTGATACCCTTGAGGCACGTACTGATACTGGGGCTGACCTTGAGGCATAATTTGATACTGAGGTTGACCTTGGGGTACATATTGAGGCTGGGGTTGACCTTGAGGAATGTATTGTACCACGGGTACATACTGTCCTTGAGGTTGCCCCCCAGACGCAATTTGTGTACCTTGAGGTTGCCCCCCAGGCATTAATTGAGGCTGCCCCCCAGGCGGTAACTGCCCACCTTGAGGTTGAGAACTAGGATTTGAACCTGACATCATGTAAATGTCTCCTACGCTCAATGGTTTATTACCATTGTTTCCAGTTAATAACCCATGTTCAATGGGTTGAGGAGATGCTCCCGCAAAAGTATCAGAAAGTGACTGATACCCAGTGGGAACAGAAGGACCGCCGTACAGAAAAGATTCAGGCAATTGAGTAAACATGGACGACTGACCAGACATATTTATAGGAGTATAAATACCTCCAGGTGGATAAGGAGTACGAGGTGGAGAAAAACTTGACCCTGAGTTGTCTAAATAATTAGTTAACGAAAGATACCAAGTAGTACTTCTAGGAGGACTGTAAAAAATGGATTCACGCTCCCTTAGATCAATAGTAGGTTGATGTTCAGGGATAGGGATGCCTATATCTTCTTCTGGAGCAAGTTCTTCAATAGCTATCAAACCAGAAGGAAGATTTTCGGTGATGACTCTTTCTACCCTAGGTGAATCTGGAGCACTAGAAGTCGGAGTAACAGGTTCAGATATCTCAGGTTCTTCGCCTATATCACTAGTAGATGAAAAACTACCAGCAAGCTCGGAAACTGCAATAGCTTCAGGATTATAACCTGTTTCTAGACTTTGGTAATCCGGATGAACTACCAACGAAGACTCTCCTTCTTCAGGTGACCCTACTTTACTGCCACTAGGAGTTACAAGGACTTTCAAACCTTCGTAATGACCCGGAACCTCTTTAGGAGGTTGGCCTCAAAGTATACGAGACCTCCTCAACAAATTAGCCACGGTTACAACCTCAGGAGACTGGCCCCGAATTCTAGGGGACTGTCTCGGTAATTCAGCCACAGTTAAAAACTTTTAACTACTGCACACGCAAACAAAGTAAAATCTCAAAGCAAACTGCCTAAAGTCTCTAAAGAACCAAACAAATTTGAATCACACGCCTAAAGAATCTAGGGCATCAAACCATGCACAAACAGTAACCTTCCGGACCGAAAACACTAGTTGGTGATGAAGCCCAACATCGCCGAATTCAGTACAGAAGTGGTGGGTGGAACAGTTACCCCGACAACCTGCTTAATGAATAGACCGGCACAAGTTCCTCCACTTTAACCGTCTCGAGTGAAGTGAACCCCCGGAAAATCCAAGTGAGTCTAGCCGACGTCTGCTCCAGGTACAGTGGGATCTTCCCTCCACCGTCACCTCGGGTAGAATCCTAAAGATAATGGTCACTAAGGTTACCAACAACAACAAATATACCTGGGGGAACAGTCTATGACCCGATAGCACGCAAGGTCAGAGTAACAAGCTCAATCCCCTTGCCGGCTCCTTGACAATAATCCAAGGTTTACCGACAAGTGACCCCAGGCTCCTCGACAATAATCCGAGGTTTACCGTTTGTAGTACGTGCATATCTGGCGTCTTTCCCAATGAAGGAGGATTGATCCCCTCACTAGTTCGGACATGGTCTCGTGCTTCTCCTTTAAGGGGAGCTTTCCCAGAGCATAAATGAAACGGTTGGATTTATCCTACCACAAGATGAGCTACTTGTTTGGTTTTGCTGTCTTGGAGAGTTTATTACTCTCCTACTCCAAGACACTAGCCTAATCTATATTGGTGTTTTAGAGCCTTAGTAAATAAAAAGTTACTAAGTTAATTTTACTTTAAGCGTTAATTTTATGGCTTTTCTTTAGGACAAAAGGTAGTGGAGATGAAACTGATGGTGTATAGACTCGACTCGAAACCACTAAAAAGATGCACCTAAGATGATTTAAACTATTTTTCCTTTTTCAATGAATCCCCTAGCTAAGAGAGTTGGAGAATGCAAAATTTATAAAAGACAACTTTCTTGGCAAAGACAATCAAAGAAACAATCTCTTTATCTTTTCAAAAGCATACAACACATGACCACTAATTATTTCACGAAAATTCCTTTTTATTTTCCAAAGACTTCAAATGCTACTAAAGCAAACTTTTCAAAAGAGTTTTTGTATTTTTTCTATATTAACAAAGCATATAAAACTATTTAACAAAAGAAATTTTAACAAATCTATGAAAATCAAATCAATTTTACCTAAAAGCAAACTTAAGAGAAATTTACCTAAAAGCAAATCTAATGAGGAAAAAGCCTATAAAATGTGATTCTAGGATGTAAAATGCAACCAAGGATCAGTTCATGCAGAATCATAAACTAATCAAAAACAAAAATCGAAATCTTTTTGTTCTTTTTCTCAAGAATGAAATTCAAAGCTTTAATCAACAAACTTTCTCGAAATTCGCAAAGAGATAACACAAAGGTAGGTCTCTCACAAAGGTGGGTTTTATGAAAGGTCCAACCCCTAAGAAGACTGAAAAAACCAGGGAGATCTAAGGTTCTTACAACTTCTAAAGCCAAAGTCACTACAAGACCAATGCAAAAATCAAACCTAAGGCAAAACTTCTATGAATTTCACTAAAACTCTCGACGCTAACGGAACAAGCTTAGGTGAAGATCTCTGACAGGTAACCAGTGGATCTGGGCAGTAAAAACAAATTAAAAACAAAATCTAAGAGGCAAAATGGAAAAAATTGGAATTTTCTCAAATTTGACAGGGGTACGCAGGCGACCTGTTTGCACAGGTGCGGGTACGCTCTGTGTACAAAGCTGCAGTGCGTACAGGTACGCACTGTGCCTAACTCAGAGGCTACGTACTGCTGGCAAAACTAAGAAAAATAAAAATCTAACTTAACCCTAAGCTATTCCACCCAAATACACAGTCAGACAGCCAAAAACCAGAAAGAAATCGACTTTTCTCAGATCAAAATAACAAATCAAAAAGAACTCAAACACATTCATGGATTCCCCAGCGGAGTCGCCATTTTGTCACACAGAAAGAGTCGAATTTATGGACAAAGCTGACCTCCCTAGAAACTAAAGTGTTTCTAGTGACAAACAAGACAATTAAGAACTATCCTTCTCTAAATATGCATTTACAATATAAGTAATCAAGTGTTTAGATCCTACCTTTAGTCCAACGCTGTTGTAGTAGTCCAGCCTCGTCGATCTGGATGAGCTCCCCCTTTTCTTCGAAACCTGCATTCACTAACAAGCAAACGATTAAATAGCACCTGAATAACTCATAAAATAAAACATATTTAACATACAGACCAAGGAGTATATGAAACAACTCATAAATAACAAATTGTTGAGAAGAATGGACTTATTTGTATTAATAGGAAACAAAAGAAACCTTACAACCTGAGCCTTGGTGTTGTGCAGGTCCCTCCTAGGGTCCAGCAAGAGTTCTCCTTTACTCTAATCAGCTCACCCACTTCCAAATGAAACAAGAAAGGATGGGAATCTCTCCTCACAAGCTTCTACAAGGAAGTCCTAATTCCAGCAGCATCTACCCTTATGAATCTTCAGCTTTCAACCTCCCCTCCCTCTGGCCCAATGCCTGTATTTATAGTGCTTTGGAGGAAGTTAATCAGGTCCACCATGAATGGGATAAGCCCCTCTTTCAATGGGATAGCTCCCCTCTTCATGGGATAAGTTCCTCTTTCTTTGGGGTGCATGAACCATCTGGAGGCGCTCAATACACGTCAAACCATCTTCTAGAATGCTCTAGATTTGACCACAAGTAACTTTTTGAAGTGAAACTCGCGCCTTTTGACCTTTACAGGGGTACGCACCCACCCCTTTACAGACAGAGCGTACAAGTACGCAGGTATTGTGAACTTGGGGTGCGTACACGCAGGTAAGGCTAAGAGAAACTGCGTAACCAGAGTTAATTGACTTTTAAAGGACTTTCTCTCTTTCTTGGAGTTTGACATGAGGAGCAGAGGTATAAGACTTGCCAAGGAGGATAGTATGATAGTTGATGGAGCCATACTAACTACAAATAGTCATGGTGACAAATTTTAGTGTAACAGGTTCCTATACCGAGGTATAATTTTCGCAGGACTTTTGGCCGCATTGACATTTTGAGGATTTGGCGACTGCAGTATTGATCAGGAAGGAGTAAAACTCCGTTAGGATCTTCCAGGGCGCTTATTGGTGATCTAGCCCATCAGAATCAGGACGACGAGCTGAGCACGGTGGTACCATTCAATTATTAGTGAAAATTTTTAGGCGGTCCCAATTTTTCATCAGGTTGGTGTATGGTAGAAACTAGAGCTCAAGCAATGGCCAATGAAAGAATGGACAAACTTGAAGAATCCGTCCAATCCATCAATAAGCAGCTTACCAGACTATGTCTCCAGGTCCAGCAATTAATCCCGAAGGGCAAGGAGCAAGCCCACGAGGAGGAGTATAATGACAATGAATACAATGAGGGTGAGTCTAGCCACTCTCCTCACGTCTGGCACACCCACCCACCACCCAGTCAGCGACCTCCCAAGTTGGATATGCATAAATTTGACGGTTCTCACCTGTCCGCATGGATAGCACAAATGGAGCAGTATTTCAAACTGAATCATATCTTAGATGATGCGACTAAGCTTATGTTGGGGAGCATGTACTTGGACAATGAACGGTGGCAATGGTGGGAATGGCATCAACATTGCAATGGACCTTTTAAGACTTGGACCCAATTTACCAAAGCTCTTCGAGACCGCTTTGAATAGGAGGACTCTTTTTTAGATCGTCTTACTAAGCTCCGATAGACAGGTACAGTGGATGAATATATTATAGCTTTTGAAGCCTTAGCCTTCCGCACTTGGGGTCTCTCAAATTTGTTCTACACAGAATGTTTTATCAGTGGTCTTAAAGAAGCCATCAAAGCTCAAGTCTTACTGCACCACCCTCCCACTTGGATAGAGGCTTGCAAGGTAGCCCGTAACATGGAACGTGCATTAGCAGCCCAATAAAGTCACCCAAATTTCCCCGCTAAAGGTCGTCCCCCACAGGCTCACAACACGACTCAAACACTTAAGGTCCAAAAGGTGTCACCTACGGAAATGGCCGAAAGAAGGAAGCAAGGACTATGTTACTACTGTGATGAAAAATACTCCCTAGGTCATAAATGCAAGGAGCCCAAATTTTTTCAAATAGATGCCACTGACTACAGCTCAACAGAGGAAGATCCACCACTTGAGGAACATGAGGCGCTAGAAGAAGAGAACCCAAAGGAGAATGTCTTTGACGAACCAGTTATTTTGCTGCATGCGTTGGCAGGGATTTCTTCCCCTCAAACTCTCAAAATCAGGGGTTTTCTTAAACATCGCCCAGTAGTAGTCTTGATTGATAGTGGAAGTACCCATAATTTCATCCATCAAAAAATCGCAGAAGCAGTGCATTGTTTTGTACGAGCAGTTTCTAACTTCCAAGTCCAAATTGCGGATTGGGGCATAATGAAATGTGAGGGCCGCTGTGAAAATGTCAAACTTCAAATGGGGGATTATCAGTTGAAAACCCACATGTTTGCCATACACATGGGGGGTTGCGACATTGTCCTCGACGCTGAATGGCTCCGCACTCTTGGGCCAATCACAATGGATTTTTCAGGAGTTATATATGAGTTTTAAGAAGAACAACTACACACATACCCTCCGTGGACTCCAGGCGGGAGCCCCCTTTATCATCAGCTCGCATCAGATGGAAAAGTTGTTAAAAAAGGGCAATCATGGAGTGGTAGCTCAATTTAATGCCATCCAGGTCGTCGAAACCAAGTCTCTGCCAATTCATCCTGAGATGCAACAGACTTTAAATAACCATTTGCCGGTCTTTGACAAGCCTCATGAGCTTCCACCCTCGCGAGGGGAACATGATCATAGCATCACCTTGGTTCCAGGGGCCCAACCCCCAAATGTGTGGCCATACAGATACCCGTTCACCCAAAAGAATGAAATAGAAAAAATCATCAAGGAACTTTTGGAAGCAGGTGTCATTCGTCACAGCATTAGTCCTTATTCATCCCCAGTGGTCATGGTGCTCAAGAAAGATGGGGAGTGGCAGATGTGTCCCGACTTCAGGGCCCTCAATAAGTTGACAGTAAAAGATAAATTTCCCATTCTGGTGGTTGACGATTTGCTGGACGAACTCAATGGGGCTCAATTCTTCACTAAACTGGATCTTCGCTCAGGCTACCACCAAATTCACATGAAGGAAGTTGACATTCCCAAGACAGCTTTCTGAACTCATGAAGGCCATTATGAGTTCCTGGTCATGCCATTTGGTCTTTGTAATGCCCCCTCTACTTTTCAGAGTCTTATGAATCACATTCTCAAACCATATCTCAGGAAATTTGTCCTTGTCTTCTTCGATGACATCCTCATCTATAGTGGCACTTGGGTTGCACATCTTTAGCATGTAGATCTACTTTTACACCTGCTCCGCAAGCATAAATTATTTGTCAAGATGTCCAAGTGTTCATTTGGCATGGAAGAAGTTGAGTATTTGGGCCACATTGTGGGGCGTGAAGGTGTCAAGGTGGACCCCAAAAAGATCCAGACAATGCAAGAATGGCCTCAACCTAAGACCTTGAAGAGCTTGAGAGGATTTTTGGGTCTCACAGGCTATTATCGTAAATTTTTCCGCAACTATGGCCGCATAGTGAAGCCCCTCACTCAACTCCTAAAGAAAAATTCCTTCTTCTGGAATGAGGAAGCACAACAGGCATTTACCGCTCTCAAAAATGCCATGTGTTCCACTCCAGTCTTAGCACTACCTGACTTCACCAAATCCTTTGTCATTGAATGTGATGCTTCGGGGACCGGTATTGGGGCGGTCTTAATGCAGGAAGGGCGACCTTTGGCCTTCACAAGCCAACAACTAAGTGGGAGGAATCTGGGCCAATCTACCTATGAAAAAGAAATGATGGCCATCTTACATGCAGTCGAGACCTGGCGACCTTACTTATTGGGGCGACGTTTCCAAATCCGCACAGATCATCACAGTCTTAAATATTTTTTGGAGCAACGCCTATCCTCCCCACAACAAAATAAATGGCTCGCCAAAATGCTGGGATATTATTATGAGATCATTTACAAGAAAGGGAAAGACAATAGTGTAGTAGATGCATTATCTCGCCAATTTGAGGAAGAAAGTACTCTGCTAGCAATTTCCCTCCCCATTCCAGAATGGATTAAAGAGGCTCGCAAGGAATGGTTTTCACACCCCGGGCTATCCCAACTCATTTGTCAATTGCAGGTAGATCCAAATTCCACCAAGGGCTACTCGTGGCAGGATGATATTCTTCGCTACAAGGACAGAGTCATAATATCCCCAACATCCACCCTCAAAGGTCGCATTTTGGCAGAATTGCACTCATCACCCATTGCAGGACATTCGGGCTTTCAGAAGACGTATGCTCGCACCAGAAGATCATTTTTTTGGACAGGCATGAAAAAGGACATCCTTACTTTTGTAGCAGAATGCGATGTCTATCAATGCCACAAAGGGGAAACCGTCAACACACCAGGCACATTACAACCATTGCCCATTCCGACATCAATTTGGACGGAAGTTTCTATGGATTTCATTACAGGTCTTCCAAAGTCCGGGAACAAGTCAGTCATCATGGTGGTTGTGGGCCGACTATCGAAGTATGCTCATTTCTACGCCCTACCCCACCCATTTACACCAACTTTGGTCGCTCAATATTTCATGGATCAGATTTTCAAATTGCATGGCATGCCCACTTCTATTGTGTCCGATCGCGACCCGATCTTCACCAGTAATTTTTGGCAGGAACTCTTCAGGATACAAGGCACTCAACTAAAACTCAATACTTCCTATCATCCGCAAACGGATGGTCAAACTGAAGCCGTCAACAAATGTCTAGAAACCTACCTTAGGTGTTTCACTTCAGAAAAGCAACACCTTTGGGTACAGTGGTTACCTCTGGCTGAATGGTGGTATAACACCAACTATCATGCCACCACCAAAATGATTCCCTATGAAGCAGTATATGGTCAACTTCCACCTTCCCCTACCTCTTATCTCAAGGGGTGCTCCAAAGTACAAGCAGTGGATCAACTCCTACAACACTGCGCAACCATGCTCGCCCATATTAGAGAGAATCTTCCTCAAGCTCAGAACCGCATGAAGCAACAGGTAGACCAACATCGCTCAGAGCGCCAATTTCAAGAAGGGGATTAGGTCTTTTTGAGGCTGCAACCATATAAGCAAACATCACTCAAAGACAAGGGTTGTCAGAAGCTATCTCCAAAATTCTACGGACCATACCAAGTACTTCAGTGCATTGGAGAAGTGGCTTACAAGTTGGCTTTGCCACCTACTGCAAAAATCCATCCAGTTTTCCATGTATCGTGCCTCAAGAAAGTGATTGGGAACAATTGCCGAGTTCAAACCAGTCTACCTGAATTGGATGAAGAAGGGTCAATCTGGCTTCAACCCGAACAGGTTCTAGACACAAGAGACAAACACCTGCGTGGCCGCATGATTAAGGAAGTCCTCGTCAAATGGAAAGACACCTCTCCGGAAGATGCAACTTGGGAACCAACCACTATTCTTCAGCAGTTTCCGCAGCTTCAGCCTTGAGGACAAGGCTAGTCTTAAGGGGGAGGGCATGTTAGGGTCCCACCCTAACCCCCTTATTTATGTCATGGGATCATGTCATAGTCAAGAGTCAATAAAGCCCATATTAATATTTGTAAGTGGTTAACCCGCAATTAATGACGAGACCACAGTTAGTTGCAAATGGGCCGTAGTATTAGATAGATGGTATTAATAAAACTCACGGTATTGGTCCGTGGTATTGCATGTATGAGTCATATATAAAGGATGGAGTCTCCCTGTGAGCAGTATCGTGTCTTATTTTGTAATCGAGCTCTGCTCTATTGGAGGTTGCCCCCTCGAAGAGGCAAGTGAACATTACTCTCTGAATAATAAAATCATTGCTATTCTGTGTTCTGGGTATCTTTTCTTCGCATATTCTGTATTGGGTATCATTTTGCAGGTTAAGAGCATAACAGATTATCTTTCCTGGTTTCCCTAAAATACCCCTTAATTCAAATTCCTTTCCTTCCACAGAAAATTTTATGAAAAGTCCTTGAAAATTAAAAGCTATTGTACCCAAGGATTGTAGCCATTGGACTCCTAGTACAACATCAGCACCTCCCATTGAAATGGAAAGCATTGGGCTAGTAAATACATATTCTCCCATGGGTAGCTTGATATTATGGCACTTTTCAGAGAAATTTATCATTCCTCCATTTTCAACCATCACTTGACACTCTGGTGCTGGATATAGGAAGCAATTCAATTCTCTTGCTATCTTACAATGAATAAAATTGTGGGTACTTCCTGAATCAATCAACACTATTACCTTTTTCTTCTTGATTTGTCCTTCTATCTTGATGGTTTGAGGAGTGGTAATTCTAGCCAATGCATTACAAGATATGGTTGGATTCATTTCTTCTTCATCTAGGCCTTGTTCCTGGAGTATATCCTCTTCTTTTGACCCTTCTTGCTCCTTTTCTTCTTCCTCTTCACAATCTATGTAGAATAATTTCTTCTCAACACACTTATGACCTTTAGTGTATTTGCTATTACAGCCGTAACAAAGCCCTTTTGCTCTTTTTTCTTCCAATTGTTGTGGTGTCAACCTTATAGGTTGTGGAAGACTAGGGGCCACAACACTTCCATCTTTATAGTTGTGAGTGGTATGCTTCCTGGTTGCCATAATTTTGCTTTCCATTTTTCTTGCTAACCTGAATGCCTTCTCTAATGAATCAGGTTCCCAAAGGCGAACATCATGTTGGATATTATCCTTTAAAGTCCCTATGAACACATCAATCCTATGCTCCTCTGGAATATTTTTTACCCTTATGTTCACTTTTTGGAACTCCTCAATGTGGTCCATTATTGAACCCTTTTGTTTGAGACTTCACAATTGGCTAAAAAAAGTGTTGCTTTTAGTATCCTCATAATGTGGTGTCAATTATTCCGTAAAAATTGCCCAAGTGATAATTTGTTTACAAGAGAAAAGCCATTGATACCATACAAACTAATTTGGTTCCAAATATAAAGTTGCAATACATACCTTTTGTGTGTTTTGCACATTATTGAGATCGAAAAATTGCTTTATTTGTAATATCCATGTTGTGGGATCCTTTCCATCAAACTTCCTCATATCGATTTTTGGAATATGGTGGGTTTTCGGTCCAACATTAGAGTCTATGAAATCATGATTAACATTTCTTTTGTTATCATCATGAGTTTCCTTTACTACCCTTTCACCATTATTAAGCATTTCTTGTAGAAACTTTGTCAAATCTATCTTCAAATCTGTCTTCAAATCTTCCATGCTTGTCTTCAAATCGTCCATCTTAGCTTCCACGTCATTCATCTTAGCTTCTACGCCTTTATTTAAACAATCCATCTTAACTTCTACGCCTTTGTTTAAACCATCCATCTTAGCTTCCACATCTTTCTTTAAACCATCCATCTTAGATTCCATTACTTTTTGTGCAAGTGACACTTGTTGCACTTGGTCTCGTAATTTTGATATATCATGTTGCATTTCTTTCTCTTCTTCATGAGTCATGCTAGAGATTTTAGGTTGCTTACTAGGTGTTTGAATTTTCTTTCCTCGAGGAATCAATTACCGATAATAATGCTTTACTATGCCCTTTGAATTCCTTCAAACTAATTTTTCAAACCAAGCTTATGCAAAAATAAAAAAACTACACACATTTTTTTACTTTGTAGGAGCTGGATATTGAATCTGATGTATCTCTGTAATTTTGGATCATCTAGTTCTGAAATTGTGACTTGTAGTAGCCCTCTATGTTCTCTTTCCAATGCCACCAGTCTGATCCAAATTGGATTCTCCAGGGAAGAGTTATGCCAAATCTCCCACAGTGACCTGATTATAGACTAGTTTAGTTTAGCAAACTTGTACGACGTGCCACGAGTCATTCTTTCAACCTTTGGCTCTGAAAAATATATACAAGAAACTACAGTCCATGCTCTTTCTTCACCTTCATACGAAATTTTAGTCTGATTCTCAGAGACAAAGTTATGACGATTTTCCTGAGGTCCCCTGTTTGGGATGTAATTTAGGAGTCTGCAAAAAGACCAACTTCCTCAGATCATATCTCCGCAAATATAGTGCAAAATGCTATGAAATTAGAACCCGAGGTTCAGTGTGATTTCATCTCAAATGGTTTTTTTTTAGCTTCTGAAACTTCGCAGAAAAAAAGTTATAGCGAAAATTCCACGATGACCTATTTGGAGCAGCGAAACCTTAGAATCCAAAGCTCTAATACCAAATGTTATGAAACCAACTCACGAAAAGATAGAAAAGATAGATCAACGCCTTAGAATTCAGCCTCTTCGAGGGGGCAACCTCCTTTACATTACATAAATGAACAATTATTGTATAATTCAAATGACAAAACCTCCTTTCTATATGTAGGAGTCTAAGGAGTCACAATATAACCCAACGGACCTAACAATAATAATATAAAGCCACAAAAATAACAATAGAGGGATTCTATGGGGCACAGTAATAACAATATGGGGACAATAGGGGCACAACAATATTAATAAGGGATACAAATACAATAGCAATAATCACTAGTATTATAGGGACCTAACAAACATTTTCCCAGTGAAGACCATACAACCGACCAAGTGATACTGAATCCAATTTTCCTCCAGTAAATTTTTGGGTGTGCGAACAAAATGCTGTAAAAGTGTTTTATTCTGGTCCATGCCATCAATTATCAAACCCAAATATTTATTCTGATTATCCTAACACTTCTTTTGATGCTTGTACACCTTTTTCCTTTCACTTGTTTGTTGTTCGCAATGCTCCCGAAGTTCTTTGAAAATTGAATCTACACAACATAAAAGAAAGCCATTAAGAAATATGTTTTCATAGTTGATGACTATATAATTTTAAAAGTTAAAGTTATGAATGCTTACCTCTTTCTGACCCTTCACATTTGTCCCTTTTTTATTTAAGAGAAGCACATGTACTACAAATCCCCGTCCTTGTCTTCTTAGGAATGCGGACATTGTTGAATTCTTTCTTCCATACCTTCACAAAATATTGATATGTATTAAACCAGCCATGTCCTTTAGCACCTTCTACATATTCTTTGTATAAGTTGTAGATTTTTCATCTTGAAAAATTATCTGGAATATATATTGTCTCTCTATTTGGAATACACTCTCCATGCTTTGAAAAGAAATATTTCATCCATGACATTGCAGTATTTGATAATTTCCCAAACTATCTTTTATGACGTACTTTTGAATAAAATGTGGGATCCTTTTCCAAATTTTGTTGAATTCTCGAGAGACGAAAATTCCCCATCAAATGAAACATTTTGAAAGCCTTTCTACAGATAAATAAAGACCCAATATGATAATCATAACCTGACAATGTAGATTGCATGCACCCAACTAAATATGAATTTTTCATGCTTTTATTCATTGACAAATATTTCTTCCTTCTTTCTAATGCAAATTTGAAATCCATATGTTTCAAGCAATCTTTTTGACAACATTCACTTGAAATGAGAGCGCTGATAGAACTTCTTCTTGTCAGATATTCTGGTCTACCCCTTGTATAACTAGAACATCTTGCATTGATATGTAAAGGTCTGCTCCTACTCCTCGATACAGTATTTCTTAGCAACATCTCCATCATTGGATCATCATTTGTATAAGCATTTTCATCATCATTAAGAGGAATGTTATCCACACTATGATCAACTGTGCTTTTCAAATACTGACTTGGAGGATATTCTTCATCTTCCCCTTCTTCAGTGCTACTATCATAGTCCTTAGAATTGGGACTGAATGGAAAATTTGACTCGATGTTTATTGGATATTCTTCCTCATGTGCATTGTCAATGCTGCTGTCATAGTCCATAGAATTAAGACTACGTCGAAAATGTGACAGTTTACTTACTGAAAATGCTACATCCTGTCCTTTGACACTGCTAGCTTTATAGTCATTAGGATTAGGACTAAGTGCTTCATCCTGTCCTTCATCACTATTGCTCTCATAGTCCATAGGATTGGGACTAAGAGGACACTGTGATACTCCATTCTTTTGAAATTTTTCATCATGCTCTTCATCACTACTGCTCTCATAGTCCATAGGATTAGGACTAAGTGGACACTGTGACACTCCATTCTTTTAAAATTTGTCATCATGCTCTTCAACACTGTTGGTCTCATAGTCCATTGAATTAGGACTAAGAGGATACTGTGACACTCCATTCTTTTGAAAATTTTCATCACGCTCTTTATCACTGCTACTCTCATAGTCCTTAGAATTAGGACTAAGAGGACACCGTGACATGCCATTCTTTTGAAATTTTTCATCACGCTCTTCATCACTACTGGTCTCATAGTCCTTAGAATTAGGAATAAGAGGACACCATGACACTCCATTCTTTTGAAATTCATCATCACACTATTCATTATTGCTGCTCTCATAGTCCTTAGAATTAGGACTAAGTGGACACCGTGACACTCCATTCTTTTGAAATTCGTCATCATGCTCTTCATCACTACTGCTCTCATAGTCCTTAGAATTAGGACTGAGTGGACACTGTGACACTCCATTCTTTTGAAATTCATCATCATGCTCTTCATCATTGTTGTTCTCATAGTCCTTAGAATTAGGACTAAGTGGACACCGTGATACTCCATTCTTTTGAAATTTGTCATCATGCTCTTCATCACTATTGGTCTCATAGTCCATTGGATTAGGGCTAAGAGGACACCGTGACACTCCATTCTTTTGAAATTCATCATCATGCTCTTCATCACTGCTGCTCTCATAGTCCTTAGAATTAGGACTAAGTAGACACCGTGACACTCCATTCTTTTGAAATTCGTCATCATGCTCTTCATCACTGCTGCTCTCATATTCCTTAGAATTAGGACTAAGTGGACACCATGACACTCCATTCTTTTGAAATTCATCATCATGCTCTTCCTCACAGCTGGTCTCATAGTCCTTAGAATTAGGACTAAGTGGACACCGTGACACTCCATTCTTTTGAAATTCGTCATCATGCTCTCCATCACTGCAGCTCTCATAGTTCATAGGATTAGGACTAAGTGGACACCGTGACACTCCATTCTTTTGAAATTCGTCATCATGCTCTTCATCACTACTACTCTCATATTCCTAAGAATTAGGACTAAGTGGAATCCATGACTCTTTATTTATTTGAAATTCTCCATCCCCTCTTTCATCAGTGCTGCTCTCATAGTCCTTAGGATTAGGACTAAGTGGAAGAATTGACTTTCTATTCATAGTGGAAGAATTTCCGTTATATTCATCAATATGATTAGAATTGTTACGCGATGAAGATGTTGATGTTGTACAAAGCGAAACTTCACTATCAGGAGAATCCATCCCTTTCAAATATAAGAGGTTGAATGATACAAATGCAGGCTCTCCTAAAGATATTATATAGCTTAGAGAATGAAATTTTCCCTCCAAAAAGTTTTGCCAAAATATTTCTCTCCAAAAATTTTGCTTCATGTATTTCCCTTTATTATTTTATTCTACAATTTATTGAAAAATGTTAACTAAATTTTTTTATGAAATAAATATTTAAATTGTAAATTGTAAACTAAAACTTTTACCTAAATTATTTTAATAGTTAAACTATATAATATTTACTAAACAATTGAATGTTTTTTTTTTTTTTAAATGCCTTCTAAAACAAATTAATCTCACATTCACCGCACTGTAAAACGATTCCATAATATTTGCTCTATCATAGTTTTCTATATCGGCATAAAAAATTAACATGTTAATTTTTTTTAAAACAAATTAATCCCACATTAACCGTACGGTAAAACATCTCCGTAATTTAACCTATATAATAAATTCCATTATCTCTATTACTCACATCACATTAAGGTTTTTTGAGGTTCGTTGAAAGACTTGGAGCGAATTTGTGGAGCAACTACATTGCTATCAATAACATATTCAATGGAGAATTCTCGCAATTGAAAGGTTAGTTAATTTTTTTCCTTGCAAATTTTAATATAAAATAAGTTTATTGAAGTTTAATTTTTTTTTTTTAAATTAAAACTTTTTGCGGGAAAATTTACCCACTATGTCCGTTGTGGGCATGGTGGGCCCGGTAAAGCTCACGATGGCCAAACGGGCCCGGTAATGCTCACGGCGGCCAAATGGGCCCATAGGTTAGGGGCGATGGGGATGGCTGGCCCACTCGCCCATGGGGTGGCAGGGTGATTCTTAGAATCGCCCCACCACCCCGCCGGGGGGGGGGGGGGGGCGAACTGCTAGGGTGGCATGGGGGGGGGGGGGCGGCTACTGCAGGCCCCCCTCGCCACATCGGCAGCCTGCCCCCCCGCAGGATGGCCCGGGAGGGGGGGGGGCTGCCGCAGCCTCCCCTCGTGACACCTCGGCAGCTCTCCTGCTCGCGGGGTGGCGGGTGGGTCGCTAGGGTAGTGCCCCATCGTGCCACCTCGACGTCCAGCCACCCCGCGGGCAGGCAGGCCATCGGGGTGGCAGGGTGGGGGGTGCCTGCGGCAGCCCCGCCCGTGGGGTGGCGGGGTGATTTCGAGAATCGTCCCGCCGCCCGCCTGTGGGGTGGTGAGCCGCTAGGGTGGTGTGGGGGGGGGGGGGGGGGGGTCTGTTGCAGCATCCCTCCACGCCACCCCGGCTGCCCGCCTGCCACCCCACGTGCGAGCGTGCTGCAGGGGTGGCAACGGCGGAGCTGCCTTAGCACCCCCCTGCGCCACCCAGCGGCCCGCCCGCTCGTGGGGTGGCATGGTCTGAGGATGGGCGGAGGGCAGTGGTTGGGCCACTATGGTGGGTTAAGGGGCCAAACCTAATGGTTGGCTCGGTTGGCTGGCCAATTTTTACGGGGCGATGACAAGGCAATGTATTTTTTTTTTTTTTTCGAAATTGTTATGATTTATAAAATTAATTATCATTTATCGTTTTCATTGTTAATTTAAATTAATATGTTTTTATCATTTACTGATTTATGTGTTTCTTTCTTTCAGGAAAATGGGATCAAAGAATATTTTTGTGAATCTTTTTGGACCAAAGACTCTTAAAGGTGGATCTTCAAAAACATTTGTGAACGAACCCCACCTGAGCTGATGGATACAAATATTTCAAGTGCCTCAAATGATAAGAATATGATTTAATACTAGAAGAAATCAAAGGAAGTGAAACTTCCATAAAAAAAATTGGTATGTGAAAGAAAGAGAAAGCCAAAATGTGCAGATATATCTATATATTGATATACCTGATGATAATGGAATTTATGACGTGATGGGAAGAGTCATAGACATGTGTTTGGTACCGGACAATGAAGTTGTTTACATACTTACAAAACCACACAAGTCACATGAAAGGATTAAATACCAGTTATCATATTCATTGTATAACATGAGAGAGGTATCTATAAAGTTGTGTAAACAAATCATAAATGAGATGAAACAAAATATCGTAAGTATTTTTATTTATATTTGTGTTTTGCGTTATTGTAACTGTCTCACTATATTTTTTTAACTTTGTTTTTATTGACATATGATATTTTGTTTGGCAGAATTTTGTTAAAAGTTGTTCAATTAGGTTGGGAGGCATTCATTTCATAGAGCATGATATTATGAAAGTCGTCAGCAGGTTCTACTCAGTGCCAGAAAAAGATATGGAAAACAAGCAAAATGTAGTAATTCATGATGCTACAAAACTACATCCAAGGGATCAGAAAAAAGCCTCTAGTGGATAAATCTATCAAGGGTAGACAAGTTACTTTTGAAGATGAGGAAGTTGAGACTGTTAGTGAAGAATATGTTTTCGTTACTGAAGATGACATTGGAACTGAGAAGAGTTGTAAAAGACCAAAAGTAACAATGCCCGAGAATAAATTTGTTACAGTCAATGATGAGAATGTTATGAAGAAGAAAGGTAAAGTTGAACATTTTGAAGTAGTCATTCCAACAGTCAAGAACCTAGTGAAACTTCAAAATATAACAGAGAAATCATTACACCAAGAGCTAATTTAGAGGATGGAATTACAAAAACAAAAAAATGCCATTCGACAAAACTTGACAAAGAGAAACTTAATTGAGGGTGGTTGTACATTTCAGCTTAATTTCAGACAAATCTATAAGGAAAGTGAAGGACAATGTCAATATCAAATCAGAAAGCCACATCATCTACAGATTCACAACTTGAAGACATTGATGAGGTACAATCCATATGCTCATGTGGTTAATTATGTGCTTCTTGTTGATCTAGTTCAAGTTCCCAACAAAGAAGCATTTGATAAGTCAAAATGTTTTGAATACAATTATTATGTGCTTGGGAGGAACCATTCTGTAGAAGCTCAAAGACAATTGATGAAGGAATATCCCAATAACCCACGTTTTGAAACAATGAAATGTTTCATTTATGCTGGTTTATCAGACACATAAGCAAAGTTAGTGGCATGGGATCATAATTCAAATAGTGAATATAGGATGCCTATGACTTTCATCCAAAGGGTTAGATTTATTCATAATTAATTTGAAGAAAAATGTGGTGGGGATATGATGAATGTTACTGTAGATTTCCGAAAGAAATATTGTATGGAAATAGGCTATCCAATTGAAGAGAAAATCAATTCAAAAGGTGGAAAAGGTGGCAAATTTTGTGATTTATTTAGAGGTGTTGATAACATTTTCCAGTTGGCATTTTGAATTGGAGAGATATGGGAGTTGATTAATGAGATTTTTAGCATGTGGGAGAACATTGGAATTAAAAACCAGAAGGTCAAAAACTCTAAGCCATTGATATGTAGCAACAATAAATCAGGTCCTGAAGTGAAGCGGCTTCCAGAAGATATGACTATCACACCTTGAAGAGCAGTGCAAGGAGTGAAGGATGAAAAAATTGTCAAAGCAATATTATCTCGTGTGAGGTCAGGGGAATTATCATTGGAGGAAATGTCTAAGGAATTTCAAAAGTAAGTTTGTTGAATTAATTTTATTTATTTCTAGATTATAATTTTCTTTAAATATAACATATTGTTCTTGGTAGTATTTGTTATACATATCATTATATTAAATTTTTTTACTTTATCTATGCAGTCACAAAGTTTACATGAAAATTCAAGAACAAATGGTTAAATTGTTTAATGAAGATAGTTGGGACGATGTTGTAGACAACTATCCAGAATCAAGTTCTATATTAACATTAATTAATTAATTAATTTATTTATTTATTTATCTTGCATTTAAAAAGGTATGTTGATTTATACATTCATTTTTATTCATCTATGTACTATTTTTAATTTATAACTTACACATATATTTGTTTATTTTATAAAAGATGAAGAAGGATGATAATGGAGCACCAGATAGTTTCAGAACTTTTATTGAAAAAATAAAGATCGAAAGGCTGAAGAAGCAACGTATTAAGAATGTTGAATTTAATCTAACTCTTACTCATTTCATTTGGAATGGGCTAGACACTATTCAATATCAAGTAATACAAGGCGATTGTGAAGACATTGCTAAACTCATACCTAAAAGGGATTATGCCCTAGTTATTGCAGATATTAACCATGGTTTCAATATTCCAAACATTGACTATGATAGTGACCGTTATACTTATCAAGCTCTTAGGAAAGTGCTTGCGGTATTTCTAGAAGTCACGTCATCACCATTATGGAGATTTGTGACATTTCATTCAGACACACAATTGGCAATGTTATTGTCAAGCTTCAAGGGGAAAACAAATTCAAGGATGTAGATTACAATGTAAGACGTTTAAAATGTATATTTGATTAATGTTAGAAAATTCATTTATGTACAAGTTAATTGAACTTTTACTATTTCATGTTACAGGCAAAAGTCAAATCTTCTCAACCGTGAAGATCAACTATTTATAAATGATTGTGAGTTCATTCATGTTGATAGTTGGGCAAAAGATGATAGCTATATGTCTATGATTTTTAATCAGGTAGATGGAAAGAGTCATAGCCAAACACTGACTTATGATGTTGTTGTGAGAAAACTAACATATTAAGACAAAGAAGCAAAAGGAGAGATAGTTAACATTTATCAAAAACCACAGTTATTGATTAACTATCTTATAGACATATGTTCAAATGAAGGAGATTGGGTTTTGGATTTATTTTCTGGCTCAGGTAAGTTTTATTATATCAAATTGAATTTCAATATGTTATTTCTTAATTAATATGTCATTGTACTAATTTACTTCATTATTTCTTTTGTGCTTGATAATTAGGTACAACACTAGCATGTTGCCTTCAAAAAGGAAGAAATTGCATTGCAATTGAAAAATATCCAATACAGTGCAATTTCATTCAGCAAAGAATTAATACTCTTCAATTTCTTCTGATGCAATGCAAGAAATTGGGTTGAAGAAATAGGACTTTAGTGAATCACGTGTGGCAAAAAAGGCAAAGGAACCCCAACTGCCATTACACGGAATGATTGGAAAGGCATACATTGGGAGATTCACAGACATCAAAGATCCATTAGAAGAGGAAAATGAGCAAAATGAAGCAGAAAATATTGTGGAAGAAGACAATGATGAAACTCTAGAGGACAAAGAGTTTGGATTATGTGACATTGTTGATTAAATTTAAGTTATGCTTGGAAATCAAGCTAATTTTTTGTAACTATTAATTAATTATACTTGTAAGGTTTTGACTTTGACATTTTATGAGAAGAATACACACTCAATTAAGGTTGTTATGCGTTCAATATTTGTATTATGTGATTTTCGCATTAGTTTTTATGTTAATCATTACTTTAAAAAAAATGATTATTATTATTTTTTGACATGAAATTCATTAAAAAAAAAACTATTATTTAACCATTTTTAGTTAAACATTTCCTATAAAAATTGTGATTTTCAAATGTCATTTCTAACAAAAAAATTATTAAAACGTGTAGTTTTTAGTTATATTTATGTTAAAAATGGTTATTTTTATGTCAATTGTTAAAAATTATTGTTTTTTAGAGACAATTATTTCATGTGGATTGAACAATTAATTAACGATGTATAAATATGTAGAATATCGAAAATTCAAAATTTCGACCTTCTTTTTTAAATATGCAAAACAATAAAAACCTCACTACAAAAAGAAAAATTAAAATAAAAACAAGAAAATATGAAGAAGAAGACCACTTCAAAAATTATTAAATTTAGAAAATAATTATTTACATTTCATACATTAGAAAATTTAAAGTAAAAAAAAAAGGCCTTTTAAAAAATGGGCCTGGTGTAGAATTACCACTTTTTTAAATCAGCATGAAAATCACTACCATTCTAAAACACAATGTACATAAAAAAATTATAGTGCCAAAAAATATGCTATAAAAAAACATGTGTGTTCTGCATCACCCCTTTTAAAAATCAGGTCACTTTTTTGCTATCTCTATGAAACGGGTAACAATATCAGTTCCTGTTTCAAAATTTACATTGTTGATATTAGTTGAACTGATTTTGTCTAATGAGGTAGTAGGAGGCCTTCCCATTTCTTGAGTAGCCTGTGAGATTACAATAGCAGGAAGAGGAGAAGTAGGGACTGCTTTTAGTTCTTTGAGCAATAGCTTTTGTTCATGTTTTAACTTTCTAAACTCACGAAATGTAATATTTTCCCTAGTCTTTTTCATATCTTCAACGATGTTGTATTCCATTTCATCAGAGACTAGCAGTGTTTTAGCTGAAGCTGAAGAATTTAATTGAGGAGGAGTGGTTTGAGTGGATTTAGGGGAAGATTTCTTACCTATTGCTTTATCTTTGGGAGCTGGAGTTGATGATTTCTGTTTTGTATTTATTTATGGAAAATATACAGTGCTTCTACTCCTGGTTGCGATAGGTAATGCTTCTTGTGCTTCTTCATTAGGAAGAATGAAATCCAACATTCCTTATAACTCAACAACTTCTTCGTCATCAGTTTTTTCTTCAGCTGTTGAGATTTCTTCTTCCTCCCCATCTGATTGAGCATTTGATATTGTATTTGGAGGCTTAAGATCAGAGGAGGGATTTCTTTTGTAAGGTCTGTAAGATTTCCTTGAAGAAGTCTCAGCTACCTACTTTTTGATGTCGATCATTTCATTGGACATAGTTTTAAGGACATTTTCTAGTCCTTCAAGATCAAAAGGATCTTTTGGTGCTTTTTTCTTGGATTTGTCCCTAAAAGTTACCTTCTTGGATTTTCATTCTTCTAATGCATTATTTTTCTCTGAAGCTAAAATGCGTTTTTCTACAGCTATGGCTTCTTTCATGTTTTCTACCAAAGTTGGTTTGGCAACCCTATCGAAAAAAATAGTTGTGTTTGAGGGAAAAGAAGAAATGTAGCATTCATTTTGGACTTCATCACTCAGCTTAGATGCCATTGGGATCTTATTCAATAACTTATTAAAATGTGAATTGAAGTCCTTAATCGGTTCTCTAGGTTCAACTTTCAAGTTGGAGAGATCATTGAGAAGAGTAGCTGTCGATCAGTCATCTCCTAACTTGGTTAGGAACTGCTCTCGAAAGGCATCCCAACTATTAATGGAACCAGATGGTATTGAAAAATACCATGATCCTACTGATCCTTGTAAGGTATAAGGGAATAATCTTACAACTGCATCTTCTTCTACCACTGCATTCAAATTTATGGACAACATAACATTGTTTACGTGTTCTTCAGTAGACATACCATCATCAGGGTTAAATTTTGGCAACCAGTTCATTGGATGCGTAGGTAGTGGGTGTAATAGTCCTGTCATTCAAACAACTCCTGGATTTGTCCATGGTCTTTGAGCCATCGTGGTTAATTTTGTAGAGGAAGATGTTCAAGTAGTTGAAGGTGATTGGGTAGAGGAGGCTTGTGCTCTAGTATCGGTGTAAATCACGATCTGAAGTTGTGAGGTGGATGATTGATTTTGTGATGAAGTGGATGGAATGAATGAGGGTGTTTCAAGTGATGATGAGAGAACCTCACTATGAGCTTCAAAGTGTGTTTTCTTAGTATTCCTTTGTTTTGGTAGAGGGAATTCAAATGGGGGATCCCAAATTTTTCGCTTTGTGATCTAGTTAACCTTTGAGAGGAAGGAAACTGATAAGAAACACTAGCTTGGGATAACTCAAATTCTTCTTGAGATAAAGAAATCCCTTGTGTTTTATGGATTAAAGATTGAGCTTTGGGAGTTTCTATAGAAGAAGATTGATCTGCTTTCTTTGGGATCACAGCAATGGATTCTAAGTATTTCTTTACAGCTTCTTGCCTAGGAATTTGGGATTTAGAATGCGGCTGAGAAGTTGGAGGTGATGGTGAGGGAGTTTTACTCTTAGAATGGCTTACTAATTTATATTTTCTTTCCATTCATAGTTAGGCCCTCCTTCTAGCGTCAAAATGTTGTAGCCTCAAAAATCGTTGCAACAACATGGGGGAAAACCACTCGATCTGGACCTTGAAAGCAACTCCTTTTTTGTTTGGTATAGTGGCTTCGACTGGGGATAATGGGACCAGTTTCCCAGAGAGATTTCATAATGTTGGTGGGATGATATAAGATGTAACGGGAAATGACTAAGTTAAATGTAATCTAATCTAACTACTAAACATATTCATATCTCTTTAATCTAACATTATCTTACTATAATATACCCGGGAATAAAATATGATATGCGATCTACAATGATGTCTTACAACAATTGGTAATAAAGATCATTCAATTGCCAAAATAAATTAAATTCTTTAACAATAATTGTTTTGGATAAATAGTTAGACAAAACGATGAGAAAAATATATCGCATATAAAAATCGTTCATGTATTCAAAATGGAATCAAAGTTAACATCATGATACACAAAACAATTGAAAGAAGAATTATTTCTTAATACATCAATAAAACATAATCATACGATAAAAGTACCATACATGATAAGTGTTGCTCATATGCTTCAACAATATTGACCCATTCTCATTCAATCCAACACATTCTAAGAGTACAAAAGTGCATTTCAGTAGAACATGCTAGATATGTAAAGAAAAATAGATCTTGTTCCATTCATTTAATCAAAACCTCCTCAAAAGTACAGAAATGTAATGTCTTGAAAAGCATTTTTGATCAAATTGGTTGACCCCTCTCTAAATGTATGAGAGGGGTTTAAATACTAAACTATATGTCTTAAAATAGATTATTACAAAAACAATTGAGGAGGTTTCAAACAACCTTCCTCAGAATATGCAAAATTAAAACTAAAAAATAAATAAATTAATGACTAACTCCTTTGAACTTGATCTCTAAGGTCACAAATATCAGTCATTGGCTTGAGCTGAGGCGGTTGACCAATTGCATATTTTAACTGCCCAGAAAATATGGCATCTGTCAGTGATGGAACCATATTTTGTGTAGAGGTCGTTAAACATATTAGAGTCATCCACTGGCTATGTGGTTTTACAAGAAACTACCAGTATTCTTCCCAATTCAGCCTGTTTAATTGTTTGATTGCCTCCTCCTTTTCCTACGCTGCCTATTTCCACTACTACTCTAACTATTTAACATTAGGAAGAAACCTTGTTACACACTCCTTGACAAGATTGGCTCCATGAATATTTTCGTTAATGGCTTCTATTATGTTGTTTGTTGCTGTTATTGCTATCGCTGTTGCCATTTCTTCCTGTTCCAAACGAGAATCCCAATCCATGAACAAAATATATTTATGAGACTCTTCCATCTTTGGTAGGTCAGCCTTTCTCCCATCCTCTAATTCTTGTTGGGTGATAAATTAAGGAACCCTTTTGTGGATTTCGTCATACTAAAACCTCATAACGATAACTTGGTTTGTTAATTTATCACTCGTCTCGCAATAAGGATTTATTTGCGAGATTTTCTAGAAAAATACATCCTTTTGTTGCATTAGTAAGGAATTGAGGCTAAGTGCTTATTTGATGAATTCGTCGATTTGTGGATTATCTTTAAATTTATCTCTCATGGCTTGTATCTGCGAATCCTTTTCTTCGAAGCTAGCTTGGTGTTGTGTCCTCATCTATTCAAGTTCTTTTTGGAGTTGTGCTACTTATATGTATGCTTGCTGATTAGATTTTTCTTGGGATAATTGTTGTTCTAGCAACATAATTTTCTATTGTTTTTCCTTCAGCAACGTTTGGACCTTTGTCGCCTTGTCAATGGTCACTATGGCATAGGTGCTTGTGAACTGTGATAGCTTTGTGAGATTCTCATATGGGTCACAGGCGAGTCATTCCATACGATATCCATTGGTTCATTTTCTGGAGTTGTAATATCCATGATGTCCAGTTTCCTTTTCTTCCTTTGTATTTTGACTACAGCCTTGTGGGTAGGACTATAGAATACATCTAACGGAGGTATTTCCTCAATTCTTAAGACAATTTTTGAAGTAGGAATAGCAAGAATGATCTCAATGTACTGAGTTCCTCTAGCTCCTTTCCCTATTGTTTCTGGATTTCCCTTATGTTGGGTTTGCTTGGGAGTTTTCATTTCATATGTTTGCTCAGGGTTTGTGTCTGTGTGGAGCTTTTTATTGAACTTCTCCCATTCCTGTTATAGGTAAATAATTGGAGCTTTACCTGACTGAGTTGAAGTAGAAACAACCTCTGCTTGTTTCTTTTCTAAGGCCTGCTCGACCGTCTCCTCTGTACTTTTAGCTGTCTTTTTTAGACTCTTTATTTGTAATAGAGTTCAGGCTTCTGTGATCCATATCAAGTTAAGAAAGATTCTTCGGCGAAAATCACATGGAATATCATTTGTCGACGCGTTTCGAACCAACCAGTGTGGTTCATCGTCAGGACAAGTTGAAGAAACAGATCAAGCTCATCATGTTAAATAGTCTAATCGGACCCTCCAACAGCTATCTTTTCTAACGGCTAGTTTGACTCAAGGACAGAGGTCAAAATTATTATATTCGATTAATTAAAAATTATTAATAATTTAACAGAAAGTTAGTTGAGTGAATGGCCTTATAATAATAGAATACCTAAAAATTAATATAGAAATAATAATTTTATTTAAATTATATTAATATAAAAATAATAATAATTTTATTCAATTTTAATTAATAGATAAAAGGTAATTAAGTTAGAAAATCAAAGTTAACTATTATAAGTTAATGGGAAAATTAGTAAATGCCTCAATAGAGTATATAAATAAAGTAATATTAATTAAAAGAATCATTAAAATTATAAGTTGATTAATAATTTAAAGGGCAGTTAGTTAAATAAATGACCTAAAATAATAATTTTATTTTCATTTTATTAATATAAAATAATAATTTTATTTAAATTTCATTAATAAATAAAAGGAAATTAAGTTAGAAATCAAAGTTAATTACCATAAGTTAAAGGGAAAAGATAGAATAAAATAAATTAATATTATTTAGAAGTATCATTAAAGAGTATATACAAAAAGGTAAAAAAGGACCTTATAAGGCCAAAATTAATTAAAAATATAAGGGACAAAATTAGTTATAAGAAGGACCTCAAAATAAGAGGGCCTCAGAATATCAGAAGAAATAGAAAGAAAGGAGAAAACAATAAATATAAACGACACTAAAATTAAAATAAATAAAATAAATTAGTTAAAAATAAAAATAGAAATAATAAAGAAAAAAGGAAAAAAATAAATAAATAAATAAATAAATACCGCAACAAGATGTTGGATCATCTTCATAATAGTGGTAGCTACAAAAAGCTTCCCAGAAATCCTTTGAAGAAGGTTGCTAGAAATGTGGCTATGGCCATTAAATCCATTGGCTCTTTGAGTTCCTTGCACCATAAGCTCATTGAAAGCAACCCTATTACTCCTAGAATCTACGGCCTCCCCAAGATTCACAAGGAAGGGGCCCCCTTAAGGCCCATCGTCAACACCATTGGAGGTCCTACATACCTTCTTGCGAAGTTCCTTGCTTTAAAGCTTAAGCCCCTTGTTGGTCATACGGAGTCCTTCGTAAAGGACTCTGCTTCCTTTATTGAGGAGCTCAAGGGCATTAAGCTTGATCCTGGGGACATTCTTGTCAGTTTTGATGTTGTCTCCCTATTCACTTGCATCCCTATTAATGAGGCCATGGATGTGATTAACCGCCTAACAGATCCTGACACGGCCAAGTTGGTTGAGATCTGTCTCACTTCCACCTTCTTCAGTTTTGAAGGGGAGTTCTTTGAGCAAACATGTGGGGTGGCAATGGGATCCCCCCTTTCCCCTATTGTTGCTAATTTGTTTATGGAAGATTTTGAGTCTAAGGCTCTGAACTCTTCCCGGCTCCTTCCTAAGCTTTGGAGGAGGTATGTGGATGACACCAACGTCATCTGGTCGCATGGCCAGGTTGAGCTTGATCTCTTCTTTGATCATCTCAACAGGCAATCCTCGGCTATTAAGTTCACTAAGGAGCAGGAGGTAGATGGTTGCCTTCCTTTCCTTGATATTCTTATTTCTAGGAATGATGATGGCTCCCTCGCCCATCGAGTTTTCCGGAAGAAAACTCATACGGAGCAGTATCTTCATGCCAGTTCCCACCATTTCCCGGCGCAGAAGATGGGTGTCCTTAGTACCCTTGCTACTCGGGCCCTGAGGATCTCAGACAAGAAGAGCTTTGAAAAAGAAAAATCCCATCTGCTGGATGTCTTTGCGGAGAATGGTTATAGTAGATACTTGGGTCATAGGGCTTTCCTTAAAGCCTCCAGGAATTCTCTGGCTAAAAGAGAACCTAGAGATCGTATTCCAGGTGTCCATCTTCCGTATGTTCAAGGGACCACTGATAGAATTGGCAGGATTCTTAAGAGGCATAATGTCCCTGTGACCTTTAGACCCTTGAACACCATTCGTATGTCCCTCAGATCAGTGAAGGATCCTATCGACCCTAAGGATATGAAGGGTGTTTATATGATCCCTTGTTCCTGTGGGACCCCCTATATTGGGGAGACTGGTCGTTCCATCAATCAGAGGATTAGCGAGCACGCAGCGGATCTTAAGCATAGGAGAGCTAAGTCTTCCGCTTTGGCTGAACATGCTGAGAAAACCAATCATCGTGTTTGTATTGAAGAGGCCAGTGTTATTGCTAAGGTTTCGCATTTCCACCATCGAAAATTCAGGGAAGCGCTTGAGATTGAAAAGAGACCAAGCAATCTCAATAGGGAAGATGGATGGAAAGTCAGTAGGTGTTGGGTCCCTGCCCTCTCATCCTAGTCGTTTTTTCATCCTCTTTGTTTTTTGTCGTTTTTCTTTACTATTATTTTATTTTATTTTATTTTATATATATATATATATATATATATATATATATATAATTATTTTTATTTTTATTTATTTATTTTTTTCCTTTTTTCTTTATTATTTCTATTTTTATTTTTAACTAATTTATTTTATTTATTTTAATTTTAGTGTCATTTCTATTTATTGTTTTCTCCTTTCTTTCTATTTCTTCTGATATTCTGAGGCCCTCTTATTTTGAGGTCCTTCTTATAACTAATTTTGTCCCTTATATTTTTAACTAATTTTGACCTTATAAGGTCCTTTTTTACCTTTTTGTATATACTCTTTAATGATACTTCTAAATAATATTAATTTATTTTATTCTATCTTTTTCCTTTAACTTATGGTAATTAACTTTGATTTCTAACTTAATTTCCTTTTATTTATTAATGAAATTTAAATAAAATTATTATTTTATATTAATAAAATGAAAATAAAATTATTATTTTAGGTCATTTATTTAACTAACTGCCCTTTAAATTATTAATCAACTTATAATTTTAATGATTCTTTTAATTAATATTACTTTATTTATATACTCTATTGAGGCATTTACTAATTTTCCCATTAACTTATAATAGTTAACTTTGACTTTCTAACTTAATTACCTTTTATCTATTAATTAAAATTGAATAAAATTATTATTATTTTTATATTAATATAATCTAAATAAAATTATTATTTCTATATTAATTTTTAGGTATTCTATTATTATAAGGCCATTCACTCAACTAACTTTCCGTTAAATTATTAATAATTTTTAATTAATCGAATATAATAATTTTGACCTCTGTCCTTGAGTCAAACTAGCCGTTAGAAAAGATAGCTGTTGGAGGGTCCGATTAGACTATTTAACATGATGAGCTTGATCTGTTTCTTCAACTTGTCCTGACGATGAACCACACTGGTTGGTTCGAAACGCGTCGACAAATGATATTCCATGTGATTTTTGCCGAAGAATCTTTCTTAACTCTTTATTTGTGTTTCCTCACCTATTTTAAGATTGCTTCTCTGAGTGTTCTAACTGACAAGTCGACCTCTCTTGGGTTTCTTCTTTAGAGTTTTCTTTGGAGCTTCCCTCCAATCTTACTTTGGGAGTTAGCTCCCTTATGGGTTCAATCTGTAGTAGGTCCAATGGGACCTTTAATAATCTCTTTTTCCTATACACATGGAAAGCCTTAACATCTTCTAAGGTCAAAATTAGTGATTTCATATGCAAAACTTGTGAAAATGTTTATGCCTATAGGAAGAGGTCATCAAAGGAATCCTCTTCTTGGGTGAACTATTTTACTTTGACCATAGTAGTAAATTCCTTAACAGTTCCATTTGGATTGTATTACCTTCCTGGAACTATAGCTAATTTCAGAGACATAATAATCTCTACTTATTTTAATGCATGTCCATAATCGTGTAGTGAAAAAGCACCACATTGTAATGGGAATGTAGACCAAATGGCATTCTTCTGCTCTTTCAGTCCTTTGCTTAATCTGCCTTCCCTTGTTGTTTGGGAGGCTATTTCTCTAGCCATCAGTTTATTGAGGACATAATATGGGAGGACATGCAGTGAAGCAATGCTCTCAAAAACTCTGATGTAGGTGAATGTCTCTTCCCCAAACCATTTGGTTACTGGAAAGATATCTACTTCGGCCTCTTTAGAAAACCTAGGGGCAGTTCTGTCGTACACTGCTCCATGAATGGGTAGCATAACCCCTTGACAGATTTTATAAAAATGGGGGTGGAATTGAGATTCCCACGAAATTTTATGGTATATATGGATGGGAAGTGCGTTTCATACATCCACTTCCATCCCATATTGGGAAATTGAGAACAAAAATAGATTTCATCCATAAAAAAATCACTCATGAAGAAAGGGGGAAGAATCCTTAAAGAAGAACTTCTTTTCCTTCTATATTCTATAATGGCCTTTGCCAATTTGTCTGATAAAATTTAAGCCCAGTTCAAAATTGTTGCATTCACTGTTGCATCCATTAACGTGAGCCATTCCATTGAAAACTTGGTGCTATCGGGTCTACTGAATAACCTGCATATCATTGTTGTTGCGAAACTATGAGGGGGAGAATTGGATTCCATTGAGTACATACCAGTTTTATCCTGTTTGATCTTGCCTTCGCTTGATTTCCAGGTCTTCTTGACGTTTGACGGGTCCTCATTTTCTTTAGATAATTTCTCAAGAAACTATTTTTTGTAGAGATTTTGCAGCTCTGGTAACTAGTACATTAGTCGTAGGATGTCTGCTGAGAAAGACCCCATGACGTCTTACCTGTGATTCTTGAAGGTTTTTTTCTATGATGTCTACCTCGTTGATTACCCATTTGACCATATCTATGTATGGTATTATCTTTGGTCTCGCAGCTATTCGGTGCAGTAATGAACATGTTGTTTCGAAATAGGAAGCATCAAATGACTCCTAAGCATCTGCCATGGCCTTTGTTACAATTGGCATGGGTTGCTCTTCTTCTAACAAGTTATATATGGCCTCCCATGTTGAAATTCCTTCATCCTTGCTGCATGTGGTATCAGAGAAAAGTTGCACCATCTCTGATTTCTCAGATGCAATCACATTTCCCTTCTTCACGATTGTTTCTAACGATATTCTCTACATAGTTTTCCTGAAATGGAGCAAAATGGAAGTTATCGGATAAACACAAGCGAGAATGATAGTGAGAATAAATGATACAGTTAACCTCAAAAAGATGACAAAGAAGGAGCTTTTAATCAAAACGCATATGAAAAGATATCGTATCACGTTGAGTCGCTCTTTAACATAAATGCCATTAAATTTATTAAATAGCCACTAAGGTCTCTTATCGTTGCCTTTATTACTCATTAAACTATCGCATCGCAAACGGGAAGGAAAAACTTTAAGGTGGCGGGTTTAAACTGCGACAACACCAATTTTTTGCGATTGCGATAAGATTGCAATCACAAATCGCACTATTGCAATTTTGGTTGTGTGCTTTCCTAGTGTTTTTAATATTATGTGGGATGCGAGATGTGAGATAAGTGACATATTATTTATCATTAGCGTATTTTTCCCAAATGAGTAATTATTTCATAAAGTGCTTCTCACTACATGTCGGACTTAACTTACAATTTATAACCTTTTCTTCTATCAGGGTCAAGTTTTATCTCACTTCGCAAGCTCGCGCAGTTCATAAGATTGGGCTTTTAGGTAAATTGACACGATGTGATACGGTTGACTCGTTCTATCACAATATCGCATCTTGCATGTTACGACATGCTTTGCAAGTTACGTCCTTTGTGAACGCCGATATCTGATTGTGATAAGTGCTTCATTTTATAGGAAAGGCCTTAAGTCTTAGTTTTGAATGAAAAGTCTAATGATGTCTAAGTTAAATGCGGTGATTCATTCTACCGCAATTCACAGATTTTGTTTGTTAATTAACCCTTCAACGTACTTTGTCTAGTGGTATGCAAAAAGGCGAGAATTGATAATCTTAGAGGTTGTTGACTTGATATCTTTATTTATTTCTAAAAGTCCAAAATAAAGCGCCTAAGTGCTAATTTTTTCTTGGAGGTTTTTACTAAAGGGTCCCCATTTACTAATAGAACATTAGTTATTAAATCAATAAATTGGGGGGGTTATTGAGTAGCACAACAGAACATTAGATCTGTAAAAGTCACAATTTTTTCCTGGTCACATGATATGTTTCGCATTCTGTTAGCCCCTGGTCACAGACAGCTAGGGCATATCACACCGGGGATAAGATCCCTTGGGCCCTTGAAACATTGGATGTGCAAAAGTTTGCAGATTTTCCCAACACCCAATATGGTTGGCTCCTTGTTAAGTCCCTAGTCAAGAAGCACTAAGATATCATGCCTAAGGGCTAAATTTCCCATCGATCCCTTTAAACATCATGTACATAAAATTTTATAAATTTTATAAATTTTATCAATCCTTGATCATAACCCGATGCTCGAGACATATTAGGTGACAAAGTAGTGAGATGTAATGCCAAGTAGAGCAGGTGATATGGTAGTGGAGGAGACAAGTCACTCAATTTTGTAATTTTGGATGCTTAGTGGTGTAAAGGTGATTGACATGTGGCAAGTGTCAGCAAAGCCACATGGTAGAATACATTTCAACATTGGCTACATGTTGAACTATGATTGGTTGTTAGAAGAATGAGGTGGAAGGTAAGTGGACCCATAAGCTCTGGAATCCTGGGGTGGTGTCTTGAGCCTCCAATCACTCAAAATACTAGGATCTGTCATAAGATAAGCCTAGGAGACAAAATATCCATCGATAATAAACAAAATGTTTTCGTGTCATCGAGCCCCTAGAGCTCAAAATTTTCAGGCCCCAACCGTTAATAAGCCAAAACCGCTAATTAATTGATGAATATGTAGTATTGTTCGAGAAGGAGGTGTGTGGAAGAAGTGTGCGGAGGGGAAATGTATGTGTAGGAATGGAACATTCCAAAATAAATTTTATGTTCCTTGATCCGCGCACCCATTCTTCCGCACAACACTTCTTCCTCACATGCATTAAAAGGAGACTTCATTTAATATTGGATAATAAGTATTTAATTAAAAAATGTGAGATCGCAAATTTACATAGTATTTGGGAACCATGAATACTGAGAATCAATGTTTCTACTTTGATGTGGTTTTTAAATGATCAAATCCGTTGAACATAGTTTTGAAAACCGCATATTGGATCATCAACAAAGCAGTTTTACCACAACTCCTTTGCATCCCAATATCAAATAAAATGAGCCCACATCAACATAGTAGTGGGGACAATTAATCATCCACCCTTATTTCACACCTAATATACACGTAAACCAAACTTTTCATGCCCCAAACATTAATAAGCCAAAATTGCTAATTAATTGTTTAATATATAGTTTTTTGCAAAACGGAAGTGTGTGAAAGAATTTTTCGGAGGGGAGTGTATGCAAAGTTATGGAACATATAGAATAAGGTTTGTGTTCCTTTCTCTGCACACACATTCTTTTGTGCATCACCTCTTCCACACATGCATTTAAAATAAATTTCGTTTAATATTGGATAATAAGTATTTAATGGAAAAATGTAAGATCACAAATGCACATAATATTCGAGAACCGTGAATACCAAGATTTTTTGTTTCTAATTTGATACAATTTTTAAACGATCAAAGCCTTCGAACATAGTTTTGAAAATCGCACAACAAATCATTGGAAAAGCAGTGTTTCCAAAACTCCTTTGCATCTCGATATCAAATAAAATGAGCCCACGTTGACATAGTAGTGGAGAGAGTTAATCACCCACTGTTATTTCACACCCAATATACACACAACCAAATGTTTCATGCCCCAAAATTTATTAAGCCAAAATTGATAATTAATTGATTAATATGCAGTGTTGAGAGGTATGAGGAAGAAGTGTGCAAAGGGGAAATTTATGTGGAAATTCAGAGCATTGTGAATGATATTTTATGTTCTTTACTCCGCACAACCATTCACCTGCACAACAATTCTTTCTCACACACATTAAAAAGACACTTCATTTAATATTGGATACTAAGTTTATTCTTAAATTTAAAATAATTTCATGTTAGCAGAAGAAAGTTTCCTCTGCTGTTGTGGGGAAAAATGCCTATACAGGACGATCCTATCCACCTAAGGTGTGACAGTGCCTTAGCAACAAACAAATACAGCTATTCTGGTTTCTTCCTTTATGAAATGTGAAAGAGGGGAGATCGATAGACTTACCGTTGTCTTCCGTTTGTCCCTCGATCTAGATCCTCTTCTCTTTGGGTGTTCACAGCTACTTGCCTCCTCGCTTGCTAGAGAGAACAGCTACTTGATTCCCACGAGATCACAAGAGAACAGCTACCTGTGACAAGAGAACAGCTACTTGTGACAAGAGAAGAACACAACACAAAGGAAAATATTCATATTCATAAATGATTCAGGATTAGAAGTAAATCAAATACACTAATGCAATCATATAAATACACCAGTACATAGGAGAAAACCAAGATAGCTTTATTGATTGATAACAAGGTTCAGGAAGAGATACAACCCAGAGGGCTCCAATCCAGCATCTCCTTCCCGGCAGAATGGAATTCCTTCTTCAGCTCCCTTCAAAGCATTAAGCACTTAATGTTTCCAGTCTCAAACCAACAACAATTCTTTGCAATAACCAAATTCCAGCCCCTAGATCTCATGGAGGAGAGATCTATATATAGTTATTTTGGAGAGAGGATGAGTCAGCTTGAGATCTGACTAGTGTCCTCTCCCTCTCTCAGTTCTTGAGTCCACTTGGAGGTTCTTGCTTCCACTTGGAGATTTGGAACCTCTTACTCATCACCAGTCGAATTCCCTGAGGCAAGTGTCATTTTGGAAGCTTCCTGAGCATTGACACATTGAGGAATGAGCCTGCCACTTGTCCAAACTCGCTCAGCGTAGGTAGCCTTTGTTGGAGTTGACATTCAACGCAGGTAGACAGTGGAGCAGTTGACATTCAGCGCAGATGCTCAGTGGAGCAGTTGACATGATCCTGAATTGACTTGTTTTTGAGTAGTTTCAGGTGGAGAACTTCTGTGAATTGCTGTGGTTAGATGGCCTTGTTCCTCTAAGGGTAGGAACAACATGTTTAGGGACTTTGGATCCCTTGATTATGGACATTTCATGCTCAATGCTGTAAGGCACAAAAATGTCTATAACAGTTGCCCCCTAAAGTATGAGGCCGTTTATCGGGTGAAATGCTTTATCCAGGAGGGTCCGGAGTTCATCCATTTGCTGGGAGGAGACCTGTAATAAGATACAATACAATACATTATGATTCATACTGCTTTCATGATCTAGCTGAGGCGGGCATTCCCATGCTCAGCTTTTATAAATTCATTTTTGTACATAGAACAGACGATCGTCTGATGGTAGACTGATAATTTTGGTGAAATTATCATCCTTTGAGTAGGATGATCATCTGCTGCAATGATGTACAAGTCAAATGTCTTTATTTTTCCTGAATATATATCGCAGCCCGGATGGATGAAACTAGATCTGGGGTCTTCAAACTCGTTCGATCTTCACTCTAAGTACAAGTCGATCCATGTGAGAATTGCGCTGAAGTCGAACATGGAAAGACATCGCTTGATTACCGGTCAATGAGGTAAACCGTTAACAAGCGCGAGAGGAATCACCGATAATGATAATGACCCTCAAGGTACTGCAGTACAATTCACGTGGTGTGAATAAAGGACTTGGCGTCGAACACCACGCAAAATCTTCTGGTCGAAGGTCATTGATGTATACCTGTCGCCGGAAGTGAGAAACTTGCCATTGAGGCATGCAAGCTTCAAAGTATTGAAGGGGGTGTTCCTAGATCAACTTCTTGGATAATGAGCTGATGTCGACAAGAAGCGATCCGTCAAAGGAGGGCCTTAATGTATCCCACATCAGTGACACGGAACGGAGCTAATGATTTTAATGGAGGTGAAAACGATCTGTGACATATGATTCAGGGTGGCGGTCATGAATGGATGAAGGATAATGTATGGCAGTGGATGGGACGCGGTTGACTCTTTCTGAACGACTTCTCTTGAACATATGGCGACACTGATGCGATGGATTGGTAGCATTACCCCAAATATGGATGGTATGGCGAGACCATGGTGATGTGACCGGTGAATGAAACAACCCAACCCGATTGTGGTACGGAGGAAAAGTGTCATGTTCAAGAGCGACCTGCTACCATCAAAGTTTTCTTGATTTTCTCCCAATTTTTCCCCAGTCATTGCTGACCAGTACCTCTTTATTTTTGTCAAGCTTGAGGAGGATAACATATGCTTGTTCTATAACCTGCCCTTCGGGCAAGCCCATCGCTATGTTTTAACGAGCCTAGCGATAGTGAAACTCGTTCTCGTTTAAAGACAAGTTTGTCGCTATTTAGTGATTTTAACGAGTCTAACGACAAGGATAACTCGGTCCTTTTCATTTTTAGAGAGTCTGAAAAGGTACATAAAGTTAACTCCAAAAGTCCTTTTTCGTCATCTAATCCCTTAAGTCCGAAAAAGTATAAAACAATACAGAAGGGATGAGTTTTCGATAGCTTTAACGAGCCGAACAAAACAAGCGCTTGATCTTTTTGTGCAATAATCGCTCAGGTCCAAAAAGATTAAAATCTAGAGGAGGGATAGCACTTCCGGTCGTTTTAACGAGCTGGAAGGCCAAAACTCGGCAATCTTTTCATATTTTACGAGTCAGTTGAAAAGAGCTTAAATAAGACTCGTCTTTTGAGGAACGAGTGATGAACAGGGTTAGCAGCTGATTCCAGGTACAGGTTGGAATTTTCCAATCACGGCAGTGTCACAAGGATGGCTAGGTGAAATCACTCCTCGCAGCTGTTCCTCAAAATGGGTAAACAATCATATGGAGGTGAACGATCGGCCAAATGAAAAGTGGAGGTGACGGTGCAAACACGACCAAGGCTTTTATGGCAGATAAGGTTACATACACAATGGTTATTTACCGGAATGGGTTCATTTTTTAAAGAGCTTGAATGCGCCAAAACACTACTCGGACTTATGTTTATTTTTTAACGAGCATGAACTATGTACTAAAACTACTCGGATCTTGCATTTATTTTTTAACGAGCATGAACTTTATGCTAAAACTGCTCGTTTATACCAGTCATATGATAAGAGTGTCTCATCAAGATTCTATTTTTTATGGAGCTTCATCTCACTAAGCTTTGCTCCGCATCCTTTCTTTATGCAAGTTCGGAAACGACTAATCCTACGAGTTTAAAGGGTTAGAGGTCCTAAAAATTTAAAAAATAAATAGTCGCCCCTTGCTTACACTCCAAAAGGTTTGCATGCCCCCAGGCATAAGACAGAATTTCAATTACCTCTACTTCTCTTCCGCCAAAACTTTTGTTTTAACGAGAGAGGCTTACCTCTTTCAGGTTACCCAAAGATTGTCTCGTTAATCTTTCAAACAAAACACTTCCTCAGCAATGTCTACCGAAATAGATAGAGGTGAGTGACGTAATCCCGCCACCTCACATAACTTTGACAAAAGAATCTTTTTCTAGAACAACCTTCTTCCTAGACGGATGGGGTATGGACTAGTCATATTCTCCCGCGGAAACCTACCCTATACCCAAAGTTCTCTGCCGAAGCAGACCAGGACGCATGCCCCCTGGGTTCCAGTCATATCCTCTCGGATTACTCGCGCTCATCAGGAGGACGGACCGTGGGTTGAGACACTTCTTGCGTGAATAGACCATTTAGGGATGGTATATGACTATTTGCGATGTGTGATCCGAGAAACGAAAGTTGGTCCACGAGCTTGACCATTCTTCCTTCATGCGGAAAACACATTACTCTAAAGAGTGATGAGACGATGGCTCCCATGCAATATATATAGTCTCGTCCAAGGAGTAGGTTATAATCCAAGGGTCCTTGAACGACCATCACGTTCATTTGAACGGTCTTCCCTTTCAATGTTATGGGCACATTGGGGAGGATCCCTAAAGGTCGACTAGTTCCCTTATCAAAGCCTGATAGATTTCTCATTTCAGGCAAAAGCGCAGGCGAACCAAGTGCTTTCCAAGCAATAGAGGAAAGGATACTCACAGATGCCCCTTCATCAATAACTGTACCAACCATTACCATTCTGTATATTTGGACAATAATTCTGAATGGTGTGCTAGCTGGCAAGCGGGGTCTGCCTAGTTGGTTCTAGTCGAAGGACACAACCAGGTTGCTTGGTGGTGGGACCGAGTATACGGCCGGATATCGCTCTGATGAACTTCCTTCCTGCGATAAAGGAATGGTGGCATTGCCCTCTTGATCATTAGAGTTAGTGCTGATGAAGAGAATTTGGACGGTGTCGTCTTTATTCTCCTCTGTGATGGTGTCATTCGAAGATAGAGCCTCTGAAGGCAAAACCGGGTCAACTGCCGTTTCAACCTTTAGACTTTCGTCAGGTATGGATCCAGACGGTTCATCTTCAATGACAGGTGCTTCGGCTGACCACCTGGGCGGGTCAGCCGGGTTCTCAACTAGCGAGGGACTTGGCAAGAGTTTTTGATATCCAGGAGGAAGATGCGCTCGTAAGATCGGGTGATCTTCCAGAACTCTTTTTGCCTCGTCTAAGAAGGGACAACGGTGGATGGCGTGATCGCCTTCACACAGTCTGCAGGGAAATTTATCTTTCCCGCTCTGTCCTGGGGCTTCACTCCCACTAGTTGACGGTGAGCAGTCGACATGGCTATCAGAGGTCGATGCTACCGAATTGTGAAAACGGGGGGACCAGTCTCTTAGTATCCGGGGGATACAGGGACAATCTCTATGGAAGTGGTCTCCCTTGCATATGACGCATGGCGATTTAGGCCTTATGAGTGCTGTGTGTGGATTTTTGTTAGATGACACTTGTTTGCCCCCAGTCGCCTTAGGCTCCTTCTTCTTCTTTTCTTTCTTCTTCTTCTCCTTCTTCTCCTTAGGAACCTGGTTCTTTGTTCGACCAGTTCCGTCAAGCGAAGAGGAAGGAGGAGAGGAAGATGAAGTGGAAGGCTGGTGGGCAACTCTTGTCTGATCTAACTGTTGACTCGACTGTTTAGGAATGGTGGTATTCTGAACGACATTGGTTGAAAAGAGCCAGACTGGTAGGCCAATTGTCAGTCCTGGAAGCGACAATGTGGCCATGTGGGGCGCACCAACCTCTCCCCAAGAGGAGAAGGGACTAGGATTTCCACCAAGGGGAATTCCTTGGCTGGTGTGCTCCATCTTTTCAACCTAAAGATCAACGCGGGAATAAAGCGTGATTGTTCCGTTTAAAATAAATTGTTAACGATGCTTTAGACACAACTTGCTTTTTCACTTTTAAAGAGTCGAGAAAAAGATAAAGATGACTCTAGTCTCCTTTGATGTTTTAACGAGCCCAAAGTGACAAATTCTCGGATGGACTTTTTCTGTTATAGAGTCTGAAAAAGGCCAAAAGAAACTTCTCTGGATATGTAGGCAGAGGGTGTGCCAAACTTTTCGCAAAACCGCAGAATACTTTTTACGGTACGGGCGGTCAATCTTCGTGAATGTTGTGTTCACTGCATTGCGATCAGTAGGGCGGCTGACACGGCTTCCTAAGGATAAAGGATATATGCCTATAGGGGTCTCCCAATATATACGCGACGGTACGTGGGAGCACAATCCGTACTAGCGCTATCGTCCCTCAGGGGGAATCACCCACCTTCCACGAGATCGACAGTCACTAGGCTTAACGACGCCGGAACACGTCTCTAGCCTAGACCTCTATGTTGTGCGTTATGTTGCAAAGCGTTGTTAGGTTCATTCAGTTTATTTTAAGTTGATCTTTTTAGAAGTTTGTCTTTCAGGATCACCACGAGATGTATGGTACAATTCCTAAATGTAGTCTAAGATGATAAGCAAGCTTTATAATCTTTTCAACTTTGAAAATCCTAGCTACTAAGGGAAAAGAAAGATACTATCTTTTCTCAAAGAGCAATCATCACACTCTAATGCACTCTTTCCTAAATCAAGCATGCAAACTTATCAAAATGCAAATGCACAATGAAGGTGTTTTTTTTCCGCTTTCTTAGTATTAATGCCTACAAAGAAAGCTTTTTGTACAACTTTGAATTTGCTTTTAAATGACAGACATAAACAAGTTTACTTTTTTCAAAATCAACAAGGGTAGAAGAGATTACAATCACTTTGCGATTTTCGAAATGAATACTTGTTTCGACACTTAAAAGTGACAAACTCAAACCAATAAGCAAAAGCAAATGTATAATCAACTGTAAACAGCCAATGAACTCTCTCCTAAGATCACAATCAATCAGATCTGAATCAAGGGCTACAGGATGATTATTTCACTCATGCAAAGGAAAACTGTAAATGATGCCACAAACACATAAAAACACTTACAGTCTTTTTGTACAAAAGGAGGCAGAATTCAAGCAAAGAAAAGGGGTTATCAGACTGGTACCTATGCTGGTTAAAGGCCGCAAAAACAGAGATCAAAACAGGGCAACCGAGAGCAGAGAACCCCAGCTGCACAAGGCAAAATTGGTTCAGTGCAACCTCAACATTGTGGGTTTGAAATTCAGTGAAGGTAGCCTTCACGGGACCTGCGTTGAAATGCAGACTGCCTTCACAGCAGTTGTGCTGAAGAAGAAACTCTCGTTTCTCTTGGGTTTCGGGTCATAAAATGCTCAAAAATCAACTGTTTCAGGCCAAATCAGAAACACAAGCAAGGTATAATCAAAGGGATGCTTTGAGAGGGTACTAAAGACTATCACAAAGGATCATCAAGTCATTTGTGAGTCCATTGTTTAGATCATAGACAAAAACCCAGTGAAGGATCAAGGCAGCAACAGTCTACTTTGCAGAAGCAGTTCGATTGTTGCTGTTGAGTCTATGAAACAAACAATGATGTAAACACAAATAAAATGACTAAAACAAATCTCCCCAGTGGAGTCGCCAATTTTTTGTGGGGAAAAATGCCTATACAGGACGATCCTATCCACCTAAGGTGTGACAGTGCCTTAGCAACAAAAAGATACAGCTATTCTGGTTTCTTCCTTTATGAAATGTGAAAGAGGGGAGATCGATAGACTTACCGTTGTCTTCCGTTTGTCCCTCAATCTAGATCCTCTTCTCTTTGGGTGTTCACAACTACTTGCCTCCTCGCTTGCTCAAGAGAACAACTACTTGATTCCCACGAGATCACAAGAGAATAGCTACCTGTGACAAGAGAACAGCTACTTGCGACAAGAGAAGAACACAACACAAAGGCAAATATTCATATTCATAAATGATTCTGGATTAGAAGTAAATCAAATACACTAATGCAATCATATAAATACACCAGTACATAGGAGAAAACCAAGATAGCTTTATTGATTGATAACAAGGTTCAGGAAGAGATACAACCCAGAGGGCTCCAATCCAGCATCTCCTTCCCGGCAGAATGGAATTCCTTCTTCAGCTCCCTTCAAAGCATTAAGCACCCAATGTTTCCAGTCTCAAACCAACAACAATTCTTTGCAATAACCAAATTCCAGCCCCTAGATCTCATGGAGGAGAGATCTATATATAGTTATTTTGGAGAGAGGATGAGTCAGCTTGAGATCTGACTAGTGGCCTCTCCCTCTCTCAGTTCTTGAGTCCACTTGGAGGTTCTTGCTTCCACTTGGAGATTTGGAACCTCTTACTCATCACCAGTCGAATTCCCTGAGGCAAGTGTCATTTTGGAAGCTTCCTGAGCATTGACACATTGAGGAATGAGCCTGCCACTTGTCCAAACTCGCTCAGCGCAGGTAGCCTTTGTTGGAGTTGACATTCAACGCAGGTAGATAGTGGAGCAGTTGACATTCAGCGCAGATGCTCAGTGGAGCAGTTGACATTCAGTGCAGATGCTCAGTGGAGCAGTTGACATTCAGCGCAGATGCTCAGTTAGATGGCCTTGTTCCTCTAAGGGTAGGAACAACATGTTTAGGGACTTTGGATCCCTTGATTATGGAAATTTCATGCTCAATGCTGTAAGGCACAAAAATGTCTATAACATCTGCACTCTCATTCTCCTATATATACCCCCTCTTCTGCACATCCTTCATTTCATACACATTCATTTCTTGATACACCTATTCTCTCGCATAGTTGAATCTATAAAAATTTAAAATAAAATAACACATAAATGCATTAGGAGCCTTGTGTTAGAGTTAGTGTCAATGTCAATGTCTTGGCACTCATCGATGAACACCCCACTGCTTATGTAAAGGACCTGCTCAGAGAATTATGTCAGTGTTAGTGTCAAAGCACTCACTAACAGAATGGTCATTTAGAAACTTACTCTAATTTCCATTTTAAAATTATCTATCAAGCACTAACGAATATTGAAATGAAATATCCCTCCGCGAGAGGAATTATGTCACATCAAAGCTCACTCAGCCAACCGAAAATTGAAAACAAGATTTTCGAAAATTATAAAATATTTTTGAATTTACAAAAAAAAAGCAAATATTCAACATTTTCTGAAAACTTTGGTTAAAGTTACTGAACTCCACAAAAACTCGGTAAACTAACTAAGAGTCAAGGGACTTTGACTACAAGGTGAGTTCTATAGTCCCTGGTGAGCCAAGGACTAAAAATATTGAAATTAACTTAACACTATTGATATCTAACTTTTTGCATTATCAATATAAAGGTTGAGAAACATGATTTCTTCCTCTGATCAGGTGATCAATTTTATGCTAAAAAATGGAAGTGCACAAAACTTATTAGAAATGGTGCCAAATCGAAGTGTCTGTCATTTTGAATCCAAGGACATTTTTTTTCACCTCAATCCGACATTGTATGCTTAAGTTATCACTTGTTGACCGTTTTCCCAAACAGGGAAAAAAAGGGAAATTTGGGTGTTTGACTTTGTTTTTTTTGGGCCAGTGGAAGGTTGTCAATTGGCCTCTCCGCATTGGTCAAATTTTTTGTGTTGTTATAGGTTGAATGTTTTTTTTGGTGGTTTCATGGTCCAATGGGTAGAAGCTACATGGGTCAATGGATGGCAACCATGTGGCCTCCCAACAACGGCAAAAAATTATGATTATGGGCCAAACTGCCCCCCACAGGAGTCGAACACGGGACGGTTGAGCACAATTCAATCGCCTTACGACTAGGGTGCATGGTGGTTCTTAATATCCATAATGCCCAGCTTATATTTAAGGTTTGCACAATTGTTATTTGCGGAAAGGAGCTAGAGCTAAGCCTTATCCCCCAGCCACCCCATACCCACAAGACTGCAGGTAGGGGAGCCAAGGGCTAAGGCTTAGCCCTAACCCGAGGTCCCGACACCCACAACAATACAACCCATGGACCATACCCCGGAGCCAATAGAGTGGGGGCAGAGGAAAGAGCCCCAGCCCAAGGTCATAACAACCACATATAACCATAGGCGTAGGCTTTGGGGCTCTAAGCATAAGGCGCTCTGATGGGGGGCCAACCCCAGGCCACATGGCCCTTATGTGACCACAAAGTAGAGAGTAGGGAGTAAGGCAGAAGGTTCAAGGTGTGGGGACCAACCCTGAGTTTGATGGACCATGAAGCGACTGCACACCAAATGAAAAGGGGCCCAACTGGAAGGGTGGCTGATTAGACTGACCCTATGTCCCGTGGCACCCCATATAACCATTCGCCTAGAGTTAAGGGCTAGGATAGTGGGGTGGGCATTAAGGCCCAACCCATGGCCATTTTTGTCCACACGATCCTGATTTTCGGTCTTAAGGGGTCAGAGGATTAATTAAAGGTCCAAAAAAAATGAAATGGCAAAGGGTGAAAATGTCGCCCTGTTAGCGATTTTAGGGGTGAATTTGTAGGAAAGTTATCCAGAAGGATGAATTTGTCAGATGGTTAACAATCAAGTTAATGAGACAGCTTGGAAGCTCATAATTTTTTTATTTTTTATCCAAATGGAGCTCAAAAGGAGGCTACTTAGGGGTTTTTGGATGTTCTGAATGTTGGAAATAATACTGAGAGGGGGGGGTGAATCAGTATTATCAGATCAATAAAACCTTTTCAATTTCACACTCAGAAACATATACGCGACTTCAGTTAAGTGAACCCGCGTGTACACGCGACTGTGTCTAAAGAAACTAGCGTATATGCAGATATCTTATGATTCAGTTAATCTTATCTTCAGTAAATGCATCAGAACATTATTAAGCAATTTAGCAGTAAACAGGTGCAGTATAACAGAACAGAACATCACACAAGAGCCACACACATGAACACCATGATATAAGGTGGAAACCCAATGTGGGTGAAAACCACCTGCTGCAATTCGTCTCTTTCTTCTTTAATGAGAAACTTCTTTTACATTATACTGGTGCAGTCCTTTACCAGTATGCAGGCTACAACCTGCAGAGGGCTACAACCCTCTCTCTCGTTTTCCAACTACTTTTGGAAGGGAGCTACAACCCCCTCAGCTCTTGTACTAGCTGATCCATTTACTAGTACGTAGGTGCTGACCCTACAACCTTCAGGGACCACGTTTCATCAATTTTCAGACTGGATCCAAGAGTACAAAGCAAACATTACCGCAATACAATCATCAACTTATACTTGCATCAAAATTCATTAAACAACCCAATACCGAATCACTGAAACCCTGTCATCAAGAACACAGAACCCAAACCAGAATCTAGAACTCTGCAACAACCACCAGAATCAGCAACAACCTGAAATATCAACCCTTATCATGCATACGCTACTTCACTGTACCAAAACCGCGTGTATACGCGCTTTCTCCAAAGGCAACCCGCGTGCAGATCTAGAAATGATTACTTCTGCCTTTGCTGTCAGATCCGACCCTTGCCAAGCGTCCCGAACAGATAACCAGCAATACCAGATCCTCTCACTGCGTCAGACACCCACACACACTTGCTCTTTGCCTAGTGATCTTCTCCTTATATAGCCTTAGGCCTTGTTCAATACCAAGAGCCAAAACCATAGAAACACAATACCATCAACTTCAAAACTAGGGATCGACACGCCCGTCGAGATACAATGGTCCGAAACCATAGGCACAACTTCCAAGGACTAACCGCCATGGACCAAAGGTGCTTTTCCACATACACGCGCTTTTTCTGAAGCCAACCTGCGTGTACACGCGACTTGGGCTTAACAAACCTGCGTGTATGAACTTCCTTGGCAAGCTGTACTAGGATCTGTCTTCTGAGTAAGTTGCCATCACCTGTACCAGTCTCTGAGCACCTGTACCAACCTCTGAGTGAGTTGCCATCAAGGACAACACTTGAATCATAATGCCAACAATCTCCCCCTTTGGACTTGATGGCAACCACCACACCAAGTCACTCTCCCCCTTTGACATCAAGGGCAAAGGGTGGACCAAGATATTCTCTTCCTTGGTATACCTTCTGCTGTCCATACTGCTGTCCATACTCCCCCTGAGTACATGCTGAAATCTCCAACTATGCTCCCCCTTTGTGTATGCCAAAGTGTACCAATCTATCCATCCTGCTCTTGCTGAATTGTGCTGTTCATGCTCCCCTTGACTGTAGGCAAGATCTGCAAAAGATGTTCTTCAAGAAGAACAAGGACTTATACATTATAGAAGACCTTCCTATCACCAAAAGACTCAACATACATTCATCATTCATCCCAGGCATAGTGGGGAAACCAACATAGGCCGTTACATGACCTTGACACCATAAGAGAGATATCACAAGAGATACATGACATAGAGACGAAATATCTAGACCAAGACTTATGAAAGCCACCAACAGCATCATGATATAAGCATCAGCCTGCAATACCATTCCTAAACAGTAAGATGTATCATTTATCTTCATAGACTTTATCAACAACTTCTAACCATAATGCCAACAATGCATTATTTGAACAATATTCTCCCCCTGAGTGTGAGCCAACCATGTCTGAACCATTTCCTGAGTCTGTTCTGCTGCCCTTTCTCCATATAACCATCTGTTCTGCTGCCCTTTCTCCATATACGCGACTTTGCAGCATGTAACTCGCGTATATACGCGACTTGTCTTCATTATATCAGCGTATGCAGGATGGAATACTGAATTTCATCACTTTCAGATTCCCCTGTGTCTGTTATGTCAGCTGTCTGAGTTATCCCACACCTTTCTGTCTCTGTCTTCTTCAATTCCTGCAACTGTGATGATGTATGGTCCCCTTGTCTTGAATTTTGAAATCTGCTTCTGCATTCCCTTGCTTTATGCCCATAGTTGTTGCATGTATAACATCTTATATTTTTCATGTTCCTTTTATCACAATCAATTGCTTTGTGTCCATATGCATTACAGGCAAAGCAATACCCTCTGAAATACCTGGGATGAGATGATCTTTCTTGAACCATTCTACTTCTGCATCTGGCTGCAACATGTCCAAGATTATGACATACATAACATTCAACTTTATTCAGCGGAGGAAATAATCGTCTATCACGTCCATAGTTAGGAGTAAAGGATCTTCCTTGAGGAATTTCTTTTCTTGGTTGTTCCTTGAGCATTTCAGATTTCTCATTAGAGTTTCTTGTCTCACCTTGTGAACTAGATTCACCTTCAACATATTCATGAAAACCAAGACCAGTCTTGATAGCAGGAGATCTTTGACTATTAAGAATATCATCCAAGACTTTAGAACTATCTTGAAATCGTAAAAGCTTATCCTTTTCTTCTAGTTTACCTTTCAAGATATTTACCTCAACTTGATGTTGTTCTTCCTTTTTCAGATACTGCTTCCTTAGGTCTTCTTCAACTTTTCTCCCTTCTTCTACTTGTCGCTTTAGTTTGATCACTTCATGTTCTTGATCTTCAAGATCTTCTTTTAGAGAGAGGATCTTTGATTCAAGTCTCTGAATAGTTGTGCTCTGATCTTTTGCTATATCCTGCAATTTCTCCCTTACCCTGGTTTCTGTTTCCAATAGTTCTTTTAATTTGGCAGCTTCTTCAGTTTCTGCATTCTTCTCTTCATGTGCCATGAGACTTTTAATATCCTCGCTATCATTGGATGAAGCATTCTTCTTCTTGTGCGCCATGAGACTTCTAATATCTTCACTATCATTAAATGAACTTTTAATATGGGAATAATAGCTTCTACCATCTTCTTCATATATCCTTTCTTTGTTATGAGGACATCTAGCAGCATAGTGACCAACTCTACCACATAGAAAACATTTGAAAGGCAACTTATCTTTGAACCGTCCAGTTCCCCGTTCAAGATTCTTGACAAAATTTACCTCATCTTCTTCCTCTGACACTTCGAATGCGGCCTCTGGTGGTACCTCTAGTCGCATTTCAAAAGCAGTTAAGATCCCGTGAAGCTGTGACATGGTGAGTTTTCGCACATTCTCCTTTTCTTCTACGGCAGATACTTTAGAATCAAATTTAGTAGACAGAGATCTCAAAACCTTTTGAACTAAGACAACTTCCTCAAATTCTTCACCCAGATCCCTCATACAATTCACAATCTCATCCATACGCAGGAAATAATTAGCTACGCTTTCATTACTTCGCATCTTAAGAGTTTCATACCGGATTCTGAGAGTTTGAAGCTTTGCTATTTTTACCAGATCATCTCCTTCGTAGCTTGTAACGATTTTGTCCCATATTTCCTTAGCTGATTTGAGATGCATGATCTTCATAAATTCTGATTGAGTCAAAGTACCCAATAGGACATTAACTACTTTGGCATTGAGCTCATATTGCTTTTTCTCTGCTGGATCTGTAGGAGTTGCTGATGGGAATTTGTATCCTCCTTCTATGAGTCCCCAAACTTCTGCTCCAAGAGACTGTAAATATGCAGTGGTTCTTATCTTCCAGTGAGTAAAATTGTTCCCGTCAAAGACTGGTGGCCTGATGTGTGCCTCTCTTTCTGGATTAGCCATTTTGATGGATCTTTTCCTTCAAGCGATCAAGCTTCCTCTGAAGGACCTGCTCCGATACCAATTGTTGGAAATAATACTGAGAGGGGGGGGTGAATCAGTATTATCAGATCAATAAAACCTTTTCAATTTCACACTCAGAAACATATACGCGACTTCAGTTAAGTGAACCCGCGTGTACACGCGACTGTGTCTAAAGCAACTAGCGTATATGCAGATATCTTATGATTCAGTTAATCTTATCTTCAGTAAATGCATCAGAACATTATTAAGCAATTTAGCAGTAAACAGGTGCAGTATAACAGAACAGAACATCACACAAGAGCCACACACATGAACACCATGATATAAGGTGGAAACCCAATGTGGGTGAAAACCACCTGCTGCAATTCGTCTCTTTCTTCTTTAATGAGAAACTTCTTTTACATTATACTGGTGCAGTCCTTTACCAGTATGCAGGCTACAACCTGCAGAGGGCTACAACCCTCTCTCTCGTTTTCCAACTACTTTTGGAAGGGAGCTACAACCCCCTCAGCTCTTGTACTAGCTGATCCATTTACTAGTACGTAGGTGCTGACCCTACAACCTTCAGGGACCACGTTTCATCAATTTTCAGACTGGATCCAAGAGTACAAAGCAAACATTACCGCAATACAATCATCAACTTATACTTGCATCAAAATTCATTAAACAACCCAATACCGAATCACTGAAACCCTGTCATCAAGAACACAGAACCCAAACCAGAATCTAGAACTCTGCAACAACCACCAGAATCAGCAACAACCTGAAATATCAACCCTTATCATGCATACGCTACTTCACTGTACCAAAACCGCGTGTATACGCGCTTTCTCCAAAGGCAACCCGCGTGCAGATCTAGAAATGATTACTTCTGCCTTTGCTGTCAGATCCGACCCTTGCCAAGCGTCCCGAACAGATAACCAGCAATACCAGATCCTCTCACTGCGTCAGACACCCACACACACTTGCTCTTTGCCTAGTGATCTTCTCCTTATATAGCCTTAGGCCTTGTTCAATACCAAGAGCCAAAACCATAGAAACACAATACCATCAACTTCAAAACTAGGGATCGACACGCCCGTCGAGATACAATGGTCCGAAACCATAGGCACAACTTCCAAGGACTAACCGCCATGGACCAAAGGTGCTTTTCCACATACACGCGCTTTTTCTGAAGCCAACCTGCGTGTACACGCGACTTGGGCTTAACAAACCTGCGTGTATGAACTTCCTTGGCAAGCTGTACTAGGATCTGTCTTCTGAGTAAGTTGCCATCACCTGTACCAGTCTCTGAGCACCTGTACCAACCTCTGAGTGAGTTGCCATCAAGGACAACACTTGAATCATAATGCCAACACTGAATCCATTGGTAACCTCTAATTTCTTATTTGAGCGCATCTATAGAGTCATTTTACAGGTTTGATATTAAAGGTGTATGGATCAGTTAGGGTTTGGAAGCAGTTCTTGAAGGTGTTTGAGCATGAAGAAGGTCTTGTAGGGGTTTTCTCATCTTCATAAGTCTACTAGTAGTAGCTATTACTTCCATATTTTAGCTCAGGTTTAACTTATATTAATATGAAGTTATGTTTATGTGCTTCAATGTGAAATTGAAGTATGCACATTCTCTTTTTAACTCATTTCAGTTGAAGTATGTCATCTTTGTAGAAGATGATTTGAGTTGTTGTTGTTTGTGAGAGTTCTTTGTAGGAGAATATTACCTTGTAGGGATATTAGCCACATATTTACCCGCAACAAACATTTATGTACTTCATTTGATACATAATATATGAGTGGTCTTGTCATGTTGATAGGCCCAGAGATGTAGCCAAGGAGGGGTGAACTCCGTCAACAAACCTTTTGTCTTGCTCTTAATTATGTTTGCATGGATTATGTGTTGTTATGTTCATTATGTTAAATTACATATGAAGACTAATTCATGACATGAAGAGACATTTGAAAAACCTATTGTTTCAAGACCCATTTTTAATCTTGCAAAGCGTCGTCATGGTCCTAGTTTTTGTTTTATTTGATTTTGGAAATGAGGAAGAAATCACTTAATCCAATTTCATATCAAGTTGGTATCAGAGCACCAGTTGACCAAGTTTCAAGAATGGGCAACAAAAAGAGTCTTTAAGAACTAGAAGAGTAGAATTTGGACCTTCGAATGGAGAACATAGAGTTGAGAAGGATGTTAGAGATAGCTAAAGAGGGGAATGTTGAAGAATAAAGGGAAATTAGGTGTAGTGTGATTCTTCTTAACTTGATAAAAATTTGTGGAGTCTTTTCACAATTCTTGTTAGCTTAATATTATTCTTCTTATTAATGCATGTGTGTGTAATTCATTAAACTACTACCAAAAACATAAGAATAAGAACACAAGATGTTGGCTCTCTGCCAGGGCCGAAACCTGCCTTTTCTTGAGAGGAAAACCCTTTAGTAAGTTTCTCTTATTGAACCTTCTTATAGATCAATGCCAAACACTAGACCCTTGACTAGAATTTCCTTCAAGCACAAGTCAAGTCCTTCCTCCTTTCCGTACTTTGTTTCCCGACACTAAGTCTTTCTTCTTTTGGCACTTCATTCCCCGACACTTTGTCCTCCTTCTTCTAGTTGTACATAGACCTTGTTTATGTGAGCTTTAAATGAGATGATTCTCTTCTATACTTAGATATATCCTTTAATTATGTAGAAACCTTCCTTCTTTCAACCAAATGAGATGGTTCTTAAGATGAAGGTGTAGACTGAAGTGACTGTACAACAGCTCTAGACCTTAGCACTTGTGGAAGGTATCCTTTTGAATTAGGGCCCTTTCAACTTCTCTTGAGAGAGCGTTTTATTTTCTTGAGTAGGAGCCCTTGTAGGCCTTACTTTCTAGCCCAAACAAAGATAAATTTAGGACTGTTATATTGCTGCAGTTATGACTGTAGGGCTGCTCATGTTTCTCACATGTGTGACTGTTTTCTACCATAGAAAATAGTCCTCTTGACTTCGGTTCTGTACCCTTCTTCTTCGCTACTCTTGGAGACCACTTCTTCTTCCTTCATTACCCTTTACTCAACTTACTACCTTCACTAATTTCAGAGGTTATTACTTGAAGTTATAGTGGAGTGGACAACCTCTATATATAGAGGATTGTCCCTCCTTTTAGGCCGACTTGAAGAATATTTGTAGGCCTACTTGTTGTCTTTTCTTCGGATGGCTTCTTTGGTGGTGTCTTTTCTTTGGAGGAGACTTGACTTTGCTTGGAGGTGATTTATTTGACTCATATACATAAGTATACCTATAGTAACATGCCCTTAAGGTCTTCAAAATTTCATTTTGACTATTTGACTCACCTATAACACTTGAACATGTGCTATACGTATTTCAATGAGCAAGAAAATCATTGACATATATTATAAAAATAATATTTATTTTCTTCAATAAATACAAATATCAAAAGTACATTTATGAATACCAAACCTAGTTACATTTCCTTCAACACTCCCTCTTAACTAGGGAGGTATTCATACAAAATTACAAGGTGTTTGGCTATGCTTCAATCTTGAAGAATTCACATAAGAGAAACCAGATTGGAAATCCATCTGATATAGCATCATGGTAACCAACATTATTGCCACATCAAGGCCTTGACTGACAGATCTATCTCTCAGTATATCATAGCAAAATGTTGGTGAGACTAATGACTTATAGACACCTTAGTCATTGTCTCTCAAGGTACATACCCACCCGGGTGTTCACTGAGTATGACCTTCTAGGACTATTTTTATCTTGGGTTCCCATCCCTTAAATAATATCGGTCATCTTTCCTACTCTTGTATTGGATGCCCTACACATCCTCAAAGAGTATCAGATGCCAGATGATTACCAAATCCTCCCTTTCTTTATTTCCAAGTGAAGACAAGAATGTTGTGTCTATCACTTCCTCCCAATTGAGGAAGACATTCCCAAATATCCTTTGACAAGGTACTTGTCCAAGTCCCTTTGTAATTGGTGACTTGTTATAACTCCCTCTTAGCTAGGGGACTTGTATCGACAACTTCTTCTTTGTGGGTCCTCTAGCTGCTTCATCTCCTTCCTTCCTTTGATGTCATGAAGTCTTTGTTCAAACTTCTTCTTGGTAGGGCGCCATTCATCTTTCCTTACTTATTTTTCATGTCATTTCTTCCTTCGTGGAAAGTGGCCTTCTTGTCACATATCAGTTTCTCTTATCATCTGGTTATTCCTTGTCATCTTATCTATGCTTCAAACTACTCTTCACATGGATGCTTCTTTGTACTTGCTTGTTCCCATGCTTTGATCTAGTAGCCTTTCATGACTTCGTCCTGATATTGCTTCAACATTAAATGGTGCTTTTGTTGGATGTCTTCTTTGTCATGAAATATTCATAGAGTAGAATCAATTATCTACACCTTTCATATCTCCAAAGCCTTCATAGGTGTCAAGGGTCCTTTGATCTTTTCCTTTCTTAGTTAGATTTGTCCTGCCTTCTTCTGAGAGATGTCTTCAATGGATCTTGTCAGATAGTGATTCTTGGTGATCATGGTGTTCTTCACATGCTTGATCTCTTTCTTCATTTTCTTTTCTTGGATAGTTTGGTCAACCACTTTCTACTCCTTGTGAGAACACTTTTCATTGCTTGCTTCTTGGACAAGTCATCATTTCTTATTTACTTGTTTCTTACTAAGCAATCTTATACTCCTTATGTGAGTATTTTATTTTGTTGACCTTCATTTAATTTTAGTGCATGCCTTTGAGCATGTCATTAGTGAAAGAGATTCTTTCCTACATGAACATGTCATAGAACTATTCCCATGACTCAATAATATACAAATGATAACATGACTAAAATTTGATGCATACATATCTCATCTTGATTCTCCTTTGATCATCTTAGCTTCATTTGGTTGTCCTTGGTGTGGCCCTTCTTTATTCATCTTAGCTTGCCTGCATATCATTCTTTTGTTGAATCCCATGAATGGTATTCCCAATGAGACATCTGCTTTTGTTTATGAATCTTCTTTTCAAGATTCCATCATAGGATCTTGAAGACCCTGACTCTGCAAATATTTCTTTCCTTTTCATGATGGAGGTCTTCTAAGATTCTTAATCATGATCAGTTTTCTTTCATTGTGGATGAGGCCCTATTCGAGGTATGCTCCTTCTACATGAATATCTTGAGCTATATCTACCATGCTCCTATATTCTAGAAGATAATTATAACCATGCATTTTGTTCCCGTTTATAAATTCTCTTTCTACATGAGTATTTAGAACTCTATGTACTTCATGCTTCTAGATTCTAGAATGATGTTTCTAGCCATGCAATTTTATTCTATTCCTACATGCTCATATCCTACTCAAAACATTGAAATAAGATTTTAAGTAAAGAGTTTGACTTAGTCATAGTAGAGATCCAGAGGATCTTCCTTCTTTTGCTTCTTGTCTTCTTCTTTCATTTCTTGAGTCATATGAGCTTCTTCCATTTTTATTTTGTTGTTGTTGTTGTTGTCCTTGTTTAGTTTAGGACAATTCATTTTGTATTTTCTATATTCTTGGCATCCATAGCATTAGATTTTGGACATATCTTTGTTTTTTTCTTCATGGACCAAATTTGCCAAAATTTTCCTTTCTCTTGGTCATGGTAGAAAATTCTTGCTCCTTTGATCCCACATCTTCCTTTGCTTTGAGTCTTGTTTCCTCTATCTTGCATAGATAACACATTTCACTTAGCAGGGTGGCTTCCTTCTTGGCATAAATTTTTGATGTGAAGTTGCCCCAATCCTCAGGTACAGTATTGAGTACTAAAATTGTCATTTCTCTGGTAGACGTGACTTCACCTAGCTCTTAGAGTTGATCCCTCATCTCAGAGATCTTCATGAAGTAGGGAGCTATTCCTTCCTTTGATATCTTCATCTTGTACAATTCATTTCGCAGTGTTGGGTTGTGTTATATTCTTTCCACAACTAACCGACCTAGTTAATTGGGGGCTTAGAGGGGGGTGGAGCCCCCCCTTTGTTGCACTGATTGTGCTGCCCCCCTGTCCAGGGGGTTTGAGGGGGGCAGGTAGCCCCCCTCTACCGGGTCTGGGGTAGCACCCTGGGGAAATTTTTTTGGACCCTATATTGGGTTGGGCGGACCTACCTATCGTTTTGTGCATGGTTTTTTGCACATGGTTTTGGATGCGATGGTTTTTGGTCCATGGTTTTGGATGTGATGGATTTCGGTCCATAGTACTTAATGCTTCAGCATGTATAAATATGTATTGTAACATTGAAAGGAATATAATGAAAAATCAATTTGGTAGTCCCGGTTTTGGGATCCAGGGGAAAATTTTTGTGTATATGTGTTATGCTCTTGCATTGTTTATTTTTTGTGTTATAGAATTCGTATGCAGGTAATTTCTGTACGGTGTTAAAACCTACATTTGGTATCAGTGTTGTTTTGGCTTCAAGGGGATGCCTTTGTTACTCAGGGGTTTCACTCGAGCTTGTGGTATACCCTGTTTAGTGGGAGATCTGCAGGATCAATTCTGGCGGTGAAAGAAGATGGAAAGCAGTGGAAAGATAGAGATCGAGAAATTTAATGGTCAGAGTTTTGAGTTGTGGAAACTCAAGATGGAGGATCTATTGGTGGATAAAGATCAATGGATTGTGGTAGATACAGGTACTAAACCAACAGGAGTGTCTAATGAAGAATGGAAGAAGTTGGATCGAAAGGTAAAGAGCATAATATGATTGTGTGTCTTAGATTCAGTATTGCTGAATGTATTAGGGGAAGCTACGACTAAGGCTTTGTGGGACAAGTTAGGGATTTTGTACCAATCTAGGTCTCTGGTGAATAAACTGTTCCTACGGAAAAATTTGTATAACCTGAGGATGAAAGATGGAGACTTAGTGATAGAGCATCTGAACACATTTAATATTGTGGTAAGTCAGTTATTATATGTTGATATTAAAATTTCAGATGAAGATAAGTGCATCAGTTTCTTGTGTTCTCTACCACATTCGTGGGATAGTCCAGTTATTGTAATAGGTAGCATTGCAACTACCTTGTAGATTGATGAAATAGTCTCATCCTTGCTGACGAAGGAGATGGGATGGAAAAATATGGAGAGCCAGAATGGTGATGCCTTTTCTGTACGAGGACGGTCCCAGAATAGAAACAAAAATAAGTCATTGAGTGAGAGATCTAAATCTAGAGGGAGATCTAAATCTCCAGGAAAACCAGTAAAGGTAGTTTGCTGGAACTGCGGAAAGGAAGGGCACTACAAAAGGGACTGTAAATCTAAAGATCTTGACAAAGGAAAAAGATCTGATGATTCTTCTTGTGCAGAGGCGAAAACCACCTCAGATGAAGGTGGGGATGTGTACTTGCCTTCTTCAAGTACACATGTAGATCATGAGGCATGGTTGATTGACTCAGGTGCATCCTTTCACTTCACTCCCCATAGAGAGTGGTTCTCTGAGTATGATAAATACAATGGTGGTGATGTCTTCTTAGGGGATGATAGGAAGGCTAGAATCATTGGTCGTGGAAAAGTAAAGTTGAAGTTTCAAGGTGGAAGGGTTAGAACACTTCTGGGTGTTCTACATATTCCTGCGTTGGCCAGAAATCTGATTTCTATAAGCAAGTTGGATAATGTAGGTGTAAAAATAGTGTTCGAGAAGGATACCTGCAAGATGGTTCGAGGAGCATTGGTATTGATGCGGGGAGTTCGTATTGGAACTCTATACAAGCTGCAAAGTAGAACTTCTTTTGATGGGTGCAACATTTCCGTGGTTCCTAAAAGTGGAGCAGAAACTCTAGTGGTCTATGGAGAGAAGACCATGTTGTGGAATCAAAGGCTTGGACATATTGGAGGGAAGGGCCTTCGAGTACTTCATGGTAAAGGTATGGTAGAATGTATGAGTGATAGCTCTCTGGATTTTGATTTCTGTGAAAATTGTGTATATGGGAAGTAGAATCAGGTGAGTTTCCCCTTTGGTGGTAAGAGGGTGAAACATATATTAGAGCTTGTGCACAGTGATGTGTTTGGACTTTTGAAGGTTCCATCACTGGATAAGTCTGCATACTATTTATCATTTATAGATGACTTCTCAAGGAATACATGGATATATTTCCTTAAGAAGAAATTTGAAGTCTTTGAAAGGTTGAAAGAATTTAAGGCTTTGGTGGAAAACTAGACAAAGAAGAAGATAAAGGTGTTGAGGTCAGATAATGGTGGGGAGTTTTGCAGCAAGGAATTTGAAGAATTCTATAAGAAGTGTGGTATAGCATGGCATAAGACTACTCCATACAAACCTGAGAAAAATGGAGTTGCAAAAAGAATGAACAAGACATTGATGGAAAGGGCAAGAAGCATGCTCAGTGGTGCCGAGTTAGGATAGGAATTTTGGGTAGAGGCGATGGAGACGTCATGTTACCTGGTCAACATATCACCTTCATTGGCGTTGGAGGATAAGACTCCACAAGAGGTATGGACTGGTAAGAAACACTCTCTTTCACACCTGCGGGTATTTGGATGTGATGCATATGTACATGTTCCAAAGGAGAAAAGAACCAAGTTGGATAGTAAATCTGAAAAGTGCATCTTTATTGGGTATAAGGATGGTTTAAAGGGTTATAATATTTGGAACCCAATAACAAGGAAGGTTGTTTACAACCGATATGTGGTGTTCAGAGAGGTGAAAGATGTTATTAAACATGAAGTCCAGCCAAAGGCACCTGAGAAGATAGAGTTTGAGCTCAAGGAGGAATAATCAGACTCTACAGCAAAGAAGGAATCAAAAGATGAAGAGCAACAAACTCTGGGTGTGAAAAGATCAGTTCCAGAAAGAAGGAATCCAGAAAGGTATAGTCCATATGATTTCTATTCAAATTTTTCTTTATCTATTATTGATGATGATCCCAGAACTGTGAATGAAGCAGTAGATTCAGAGGATGGAAAACTCTAGAAAGAGGCCATGCTTGATGAAATGGCATCTTTGCACAAAAATGAAGCTTGGGATCTGGTGGAGTTGTCGGCTGGAAGGAAACCCATTCACAGCAAATGGGTGTTCAAGAAGAAGAAAAATGCAGAAGGAAAGGTGGAGAAATACAAATATTCGTTGGTAGCAAAAGGTTATTCCCAGGTGCTTGAACATGTTGGCGACCCTAAGATGAATTGGTAGCATTGACCCAAAACAAGGTAATGGATGGTATGATAGACCAATGGTGTGATAACCATCAATCTGAATGACCCAACCCACATAGTCACGCTGATGAGGTGAAAGTGTCATGTTCAAGAGCGACTTGCTACTAAAGTGTTTTCCCCTTTTTTCAATTTTCCCCTGTCATTGCTGACCAGTACCTCTTTAATTTTATCAAGCTTGAGGAGGATAACATATCCTTGTTGTATAATTTCACCCTTTGGGTGAATCCATTGTTATTTGATGCTTTAACAAGTCTAGCGAAGGTGAAACTCGATCTTGTCTAGATGGACAAGTTTGTCGCTATTTGATGTTTTTAATGAGTTTAGCGACAAAGATAACTCAGTGCTTTTCATGCTTAGAGAGTTTGAAAAGGGATGAAAAGGAAACTCCAAAAGTTCTTTTTCATAGATTTGTCTCTCAAGTCCGAAAAATCATAAAACAATACGAGAGAGAACCTATTGATCATGTTCGATCAACGTATTCCTTTTTCATAGTTAATCTATCTTAGCCCGAAAAAGGGTTAAACTTATACTGAGTAGATATCAATTCCAATCCATTAACGAGCTGGAAATGACAAGCGCTCGACAATATTTTCATGTTTAGAGAGTCTGAAAAGACCTTAAAGAGGACTCCAATTTGAGGAACGAGTGGTGTCTAGGATAGCAACTGGTTCCGGTGATGTTGGAACTTCTCAGAACATGTTGATTTATGTGAAGAGATTGGCTAATAAGACCACTCATTGCAACATTTCCTCAAAAAATGGTAAAACAACCAAGTGAAAGCATATGATCAGCCAAAGGGATGGTGGCGATGGGATGAAAACAACCAAGGCTCATCTGATGAAAGAGGCTGATAGAATGGCAATCACGAGGGTTAAAATGGAAATGAGTTCATTTTTAGAAAAGCTTGAACCATAGGGAACTATGCTTGGATTCAGTTTCATGTTTACACAAGCTTGAAATGAAAAACTATGCCTGGATTCAATTTCATGTTTACACAAGCTTGAAACAAAAAACTATGCTTGGATTTAGTTTCATTTTTACACAAGTTTGAAACAAAAACTATGCTTGAATCCAGTTTACATGCCCCTCACATGATGAATGGGAGAGTCTCCCGTAACCAGATGGAAGTTGCTGCGGTGAAGCAGGACGGTTATCCTCTGGCTTCATCCAGATAGGGACAAAGGTGAATAGGGTGATTCCCTTCACATAACCTACAGGGAAACTTAACATTACCATTAGGTGAATGCCCCCTAAGCTTCATTACATTCACCTAAGTAAGCTACTTGCGGCTATTAGGTGGATGGAATGAAGGTTCATGTACGAGATCAAGTGAAATACTCGACTGGGATTTTACGAGTTCTACTCAAAGACTCGACTTGGAACTTTTCTCCAGGGGACCTTGTTTCATTTTTTAATGAGCTCAACACAAGACAAGGAACTCTGCTCATATTCCTTGTTTCATTTTTTAAAGAGCTTGACTCAAGACAAGGAACTCTGCTCTGATTCCTTGTTTCATTTTTTAACGAGGTTGACACAAGACTAGGAACTGTCCTCTTATCCTCAGTTTAATTTTTTAACAAGGTTGACATAGTAAAAGAACCATCCTCATATCCTCGGTTTCATTTTTTAATGAGGTTGACACAAGACAAGGAACTATCCTCACATTCTTCGTTGCATTTTTTAACGAGGTTGACACAAGACATGGAACTATCCTCGTGGACCTGTTTCATTTTTAACGAGGTTGACACAGTAAAATAACTATCCTCACGAACCTATTTCATTTTTTCAATGAGGTTGACAAAGTAAAAGAACTATCCTCATATTCCTTGGTTTCACAACCCATAAGAGGTCATGAAGGAGAGATCTAGTTCCAATGCCCCCCAGTACATGATGTACAACATCACTGAATTGATCGTCAGTTAATGTAGGTATGGAACGGGTTGCCACATAATTAACTCATGGCAGGGATGATACCATTGGTACAAAAAGACCAATTAGGGAAGATGGTTGACTCGAAGCCATATTTGGACCAGGAAATGAAAGCTAGTCAACAGTGACAGTTCTGCCTTCATGCGAGAAACAAATCACTTGAAAGAGTGTTGAAACAATAGCTCCCATGCCATAAACATAGTCATGCCCAAGAAGTAAATTATAACCTAAAGGGCCTGGGACTACCATCACGTTCATATAAATGATTTTTCCTCCCAAAGTAATAGGTAACTGAGGGAGGATCCCTAATGGTTGACTGGTTCCTCTGTTAAAACCCAATAGATTCTGTGTAATAGGCACAAGTGGTGGCGAACCAAGCACTTTCCAAGCGGTTGAGGAAAGGATACTCACTAATGCACCTTCATCTATAATAGTTCCAGATACAATCATATTACAAACCTGTACTATGATCTAGAAAGGCACATAAGAAGGAAGGTAGAATCCTATCAGTCAATTCCAATCAAAGGAAGTGACTAGACTGCTTGGAGGGGGTATCATAGAAACGGGATAACTAACCCCTTGAGTTACAAGAACTGGAGGATTTTCCTCATGTCTTGATGGAACAAGAGGACTGCCCCCAAGCTCATTAGAATCTGAAGAAACAAAAAGAACTTGAGTGGTATCATATTCACTCTATTCGAGAAAGGTACGATTTACTGAAGGTGAAATCGGGTCAACTATTTCCTGGACCTGTTGATTTGGGTCAGGTATAGACTAATAGGATTCACTTTCATAGAGAGTGGGTTTGACCGATAGTTGATTTGAGTCAGTCAATTCATCAACTAATGAAGGATTTAGGGAGAATTTCTTGTAACCAGATGGAAGTCATTGCGGTGAAGCAGGACGGTTATCCAACACTCTTTTGACTTCATCCAGATAGGGACAAAGGTGAATGGGGTGATTCCCTTCACATAACCTACATGGAAATTTAACTTTACCCTTATTTCCATGAAATTTACTACCACTAGTTGATGGTGTGTCACCAACATGATCTCGAGAAGTTGATGACACAAGATGATGTGAACGGGAAGACCATTCTTCTAAGATCTGAGGAATATCAGGACAATTGTGAAGAAGATGGTCTCTCGCACAAAGTTTGCATGGATATCGAACTTTGTGAGGCTTGATGGATAGTTTCTCATCAGATGTTGCATTCAAAGCAATGGTTGCTTGGTTGCTCCTCTGCTGAATTTGCTTCTTCTTCATCTTCCCTTTCTTCTTCGTCTTAGCCACCTAGTTACTAGTACCAATACTTTCACCAAGCGAAGAGGAAGAAGGGGAGGAAGAAACAACTGAGGAAGAAGGTGAAGGGTCAACTTTAGGATCAACTGGAGGTTGATTTTGTCCAGTTGGAGGAGTACTCGATTGCAGATAAATCACAACATTTTGAACCAAGGAGGTTGAAAACAACCATACTGGCAAGCCAATGGTAAATCCCGGAAGGGAAAATGTAGCCATATAAGGAGCACCAATATTTCCAAAAGGATGAAAAGGACTAGGATTCCCATCAAAATGAATTCCTTGATCGGTGGACTCCAAAATTTTCACCATATGTTTCAACATAAGATCAACTAACGAGTGAGCGTGGAGGATGTTATCCGCGGTCAATTAATTTTATTTTAATCAAAGTAACATAACAAAAACAAAAGAGGGATGATCTAGGCGAAAGGATTACCAAGTAACTGTGAACTGCAGAATACCTCCTGGCGAACCAAGAAGTACGGGCAGGTAATCTCCCCGAATGATGTGTTCAGTGTATCATAGGGTATAAGGCAGCTGACTCAGTTACTTAAGGATGGATAGTAACCTAGAGTTTTCTTCCGATATATACTTGAAGGTACATGGAGGCTCAGTCCGTATAAGCACTGTCTAATGCAAAACCGCACAGTGAGAGCATTCCCATATACTTTACGTACTGTAACACTACCCTATATACCCGAAGGTACATGGACAAGCTACGATATACTCACATACGTGGAATGAGGTATCACACTCGGGATGTATTGCAAAAAAGTTAGTGACAACTACTTTGTTTTAGGATGCCAAAACACGTATCTAGCCTAGAACCACTAAATGTTCAAGTTAATGACAATTCTCCATTAGGTAAATTGATGTTTATTTTAAGTTGATCTTACTTAGGAATTTTCCTTTCAAGTTCACCACATGATGTATTCTAAAATTCCTAGGAATGCAACTATCATGATAAGCATTCTTTCCATTTAGTTTAATGATGAAAATCCTAGCTACTTAGGGATAGAGCAATCAGATTTCTTTTGATCAAAGAGCAAAGAGCACAATCTAAATGCAAATTCCCTACACTATTCCTATTAGCACACACAAACTTTTGCAATGCAACATGCATGTATTTCTTTTCGATTTCCCTTAATGTGAATGAACAAAAAGGAAAAATAATGCACAATTGATCAATAAAATCTTTTCATAAAAATGACAATTTTGCGACAATTTCTTTTCAAGGAAAGGACGAATTTACGACACTTTCATTTTCAAATAAATGAGGAATTATGACACTTTCAATGAAAATACTAATCATATGCATACATCAATCAATCGATCTTTCATGAATGAGGACTTTACGAAAATTCAAATTTCGAAGGAAAAGACGATTTTATGACACTTTCTTTCGATAAGATCAATCGACCAAAAACTAACTTTCGACTATAGATTGAAAATGACAAAGTAAATACATAAGAAACTTTTATCAATCCTAGTATAAGTAGGGCCAGGTAAGGAGATGAAAAAACTATTTTCAGAGACAAGACATCATTGACATTCAGCAAATCATTCAAACAGGAGAAAATAGGCAAAAAACTTCAGCTCCTAGATGGGAAACTGAACCTCAAGGGATCAACACAGGAAGTAGTGAGAGACAGTGCACTTCAGTGCACTAGCTCTATGCAGGAAGTGCATTGCAGCGCACTGTGTCCTTCATTGGGCTGCACTGGTGATAGTAAGCCATTTTGAAGGCAATTTTGACACAGTTTTGACTCAATTTTCAATGAAAGAAGACTGAAATTCAATCAACGACCACAAGTACAGTATCTAGAAATGTCTTAAGAGGATGATAAGATACTAATATGGATGATCGTTCCCTAGTGGAGTTTCCAATTTGTTTTGGGAAGTTTTAGTGTCTACGGATAAACACTTAAACCCCTAGACTAGTAGCTAAGTCTAAAACAATACTGCAAAGAATTCTCTACTTTTTCTATGACCAATAGATTAAATAAGATAGTAAAGAATCCTACCTGAAGCTCTCGCTTACTCATTATCTCCCTTGACCAATTCTATTGATCCTTTCTATACTTAATTCGTTTGAAGAGTACCTGCACATAGACAGAAGACACAACTTGATCAAAGCATATGATAATGATCTATTGATTAAACATAGCATGGAATCAAGTACATAGTACACATATGAAAGCATCAATGAATAACACAAGAATATGGAAAAAAAATTGAACACTTTATTAGTAAGAGGAAGAGTTACAACCCAATTTTCTTGATTCATCATCACTCCTCCAGTTCAATCCCATCCTCTCCTCATAAAAAGCAAGACATTTTGACATCATTACAATACTTGAAATCAACTCAAGTCTCATATTAATATCATCTCCCTATAATTCAATGATTTCTAGCCCCTGATCACTTAGATGAGTGGTCTTTTTATAAGTGAATGAAGGAATTTATGCCATAAATGGTGATAATGAATGCACTCCCAAACTTAGGATTTAGTTCCATGGAGGAAGGGATAAAGGGATTGATGTTCCTTAACTCCCTCCCTCATCCAATTTTGAGCCCAAAGGAGTGGATAGCCTTGAGAAACTTCTAGAGGCATCCTATGGATAAGAATATTCCAAACCCCAATGCATATTTCGCTCAAATTCACTAGCGTAGGCCAAAGAGGGCTCAAGTGCACTGCAATGCACCCTGGCAGTGTACTGGGTTGCACTGCAGTGCACCCTAATAAAGGCCTGCCTGTGCTGATATTCTTAGAGGTAGTTTTTGGATGATTTCAATCATGGAATCTCTTGGGAAGGAGGCATTCTTGATGGTTGACTTCATTAGGGAATGTAACAACTAAATTAGGCTTTGATGGGCCTTAATAGTATTGATTTTTAAGTCGGGGTTGACGTGCCAAAATGGATCTGTAACAACTAGACCAGACATTCACATGCAATGGGAGTATTGAGCAGGTTTATGTCAAAACCAGGGAAGGAACACTAGACAATAGTGAAGTGGGTTTTCAGGTATTTGTGTGGCACTAGTGATTATGGCTTGTGCTACCAAGGAATACTAGGATTGGACAAAGTGTTGGATATTTGTGGCTTTGTTGATGCAGACTGGGCTGGAGATCTGGATTTGAGAAGATCTACAAGTGGGTATGTGTTTAACCTATTTGTAGGTGCAGTCAGTTGGATGAGTAAGAAACAATATGTAGTGGAACTATCAACTACATAGGTAGTGTTATCACTCAGGTTGTCCTTAAGCTTCGGAAAGGATACGGCCGGGGTAACCACTAACCAACTTTGGACTGCAGGTTCTAGCCCACCTGCAGTCAGAGAGGGCTCTCTCTTTCTGATTTAACTTTGTTGATGATGATTTTAGGCTAGGTATCGGGTTCAAGGGGTTTTGGTTTGTAATTTGGTGGGAAGGAGGATGCTTTCAAACAGAGAGGCAATGCATAGTGTGGTAAGTTTCAAACCATTGGGCATGGAGTCATGGGGTAAGACTGCTGGTGCGTTTTCTTGGTGACAAGAGGAATATGGAGCAAGATAGCTGCATATGAAACAAATTTCAAGGTAAAAGAGATGGGTTGGAGGCTAAGGAATGAGAGGCAACAAAGAATCTCTCAAACAAGTTAGCAAAGGGAAGATGAATGAACTCTATCTAGGAGCAGCTAAGAATTCTTAGACAACAGTCATTCATATGTGAAATAGATTAAACATGAGCCATAAAGGAATTCATATTTATGCCTAAATCAAGGAGAAAACATAAAGAGCCACAGAAACTGAGCATAGAGTGCAGCTAAGCAAATTCTAAGCCAATCTTTTGTTCTGTGACTTGAGCATGTATGAAATTGAGATAACAGAGGTGAGAGACACTTATTGATCCATATAGCAGCACATGAATTCCATCATCCACTCTTCAACCATTAACAACACATCAAACAGTCCATCCTCCAAGCTTTTAGCAGTCTTTGATTAAAGAAAACATATCAGATACAGAGCGAGTCTCTAGAGGAGTCATACAACCAACCAACCCTTAGAACAGTGCAGAGGGTGGTATATATAGAAGAAATAGCTACAGACTTCCCTTGAACAGGTGTCAAGGGGAAAAATATCCCAAAAAATATCTCTGAAAATAGATCAAAAGAGATCTGTGCAATCACTATCTTTGAACCTAATCTATGCTGGAAATAAATGCATGAAACATCAGAAACAGCTGCGCTGGGGCAGCTGGCATCTCAAGTCATGTAGACCAGGACTGCGCATGAGGGAGCAGCCTCAAAAATGAGTGGAGAGAGGTCCTCGAGCCGTGTGCTAGCCTCATGGCCATAACTGTGCATGGGCTGAGCAGCGCCACCCCAAAATGTGGCCTCATACAATGTTTTTGCAATAAATCTGCTTTGAAATCCTTTATCTGTGCCTTCAAGTGGTCCTGTTGCCTTAAATGGCAAAAATTGCAAGCTGGTGAGCCATTACAGCTCAATGATGCTTTGCTGAATCTGCTGGGGCCCCTTTTCATTCATCTGCCTTGGAAAATCTTCACTGATACACTCTGCCGCTTCCTGATATTATTTGGCACGCACCTGGGCTATCTTGGCTTCAAAAATGCACTTAAACTGTCAAATCAACACTTACTGGCCGCTGATCGGCCCAAATATTTGCTGTGAGGCCTTCTGCCGCTTTTGGGTGGTTGTCGGCCCTTGGCCGACTCAATATGCTTTGGCAACACTTTAAAATCACGAACTGGATGAGTAAAGGGTCATTGAAGGCCTGCTACGGTGAAAACATGCTATTTGGGGCAATTTGGGCCTGGAGCGATCCAAGAATGGCTTGAGAAAACCATGTTTTCTTTATACCTGGGAGGGAACGGGTGCTGCACACAAAACCTTTGAAAACTGCCCATTTCCTAATAACACAGAAAATGTGCCAAAAACATGAAATTTTAATGAAAAATTGGCTTTTGGCGGGCACTGTAGCAGCCTTTAAATCCTGGCCGTTAGATCCAGCGTGGGCCGATCCAACGGCTATCGCTAAATCGCAACGGGGCAGATCGGGGGGCGGCACATAAACAATCGCCGAAAGCGCGGACCCGAAATGCTTATAGGCCCTTTCTTTATTTGAATCGGGTCCGGCCCATCGACGATGTCAATCGGCGGATTTAATAAAAATGGGTTAGCGAACCCGAAATCTATATATGCTGCAGTTTATTATATTTCAGCTCCGCCCCGTCGGAGCCTTCCCTTTTTGCTGTGCAACGCCCCCTTATGGACCCGAAATCCTTTATACGCCGCGCCTTAATTTTATTTCGGCTCCGCTGGTCGGAGCCATATACATGGGGTGACCGCCGATTACATATGGGCCGTTGATTTGGGGCCCAAAAATGGATAGCTGTGATTAATCCGGCAATTCGCTATCGGCGGGTCATGGGGCTGCCACATGGAAACGCCGAAATGTGGCGGACTCGATATGCTTTTACCAGTCCACTTTATATGTTTTCGGGTCCGGCCCATCGTCATTATGCCCCATGCCTTGAGACTTAGCCATTTCGCTTATATATGCCACTGCCCCCTCCTGATAGCGATATCACATCGGAGGGGGATCAAATAGATCCTTTTCTCATCGGGGGATGCATTTTATTAAAATTCAAAGGAAACATGAATTCGAAGGAGTTATATATGGTGTTTGAACATATGATTGCCCTCTCCCGATAGCGATATCGCATCGGAGGGGGACCCAAAGGAGCCATTATTTATTCAAAAATGCAAGTCTTTTGAATTCGGAGGGGGTAACCTTTATGCTTTTGCTTGGATTATAAGGCATCGGAAGAGGTCCGATAGCCAAAAAAGGGAGGATTTTATCATTTTTTGAAGGTTTTTCATGGTTTTTGCATGGTTTGCATATTCTTATGCCTTGGAAGGAGTCCAAAGGCACTTAGGAGGAAAGTGATGTGGTTTTGAGAGGGGTTTAGTGGCCAAAGAGGGTTTCATGCCTTATAAAGGCAAACCAAGGTCAAAGGGGTGATTTTTAAACATGTGAAGGGGAATTATGCAAAGGAATGAGTCCTTATGCACTTGGGAGATAGTTAGGGGGGATGAAGGGTTCTATGCATTGGAAAGTGCCCAAAATGCATGAGAAGATGGTTTGAGGGGGAAATGAGGGTTCTTGCTGAGTTTCAGATAAACTTATCAATCCCCAAGGATGCATATGGTTCTTTTTCAACCAGGGGGAGGGATAAGTATATAGGGGAGTTATATACATAGTTTTAGTAGGGGAAGTGGAAATAGATAGGGAGCTACATAATAAAGTTAGTAGTTAACATGACAAAGATGAGAACAAGCGCTAAGTATGATGTCTTAGGCTATCAATGGGGGAAAATGACTGATAGAAGAAGTGTAAGCATTCCTTGAGTGAAGCAGATCTCCACCAAGGCAAATGATATGGAGAATGATGAATCTAAGAGGTATCAAGCAGATCTTGACCTCTTTGGGGGAAGTTAGTGAGCGATTTGGGGAAAGAGGAAGAAGGGGAGTTAGACATGCCTCGCTTGAAGTCCTCCAACTGAGCAACTGCCTTCAACTTGTGATATGATAGATATAACACTTGACAATATGAGATGGATCACAAGCCATGATTCTGCAACCACAAAGCTACCTACCCGACCTACTCACCTAGCATTTTCTCTTCTTTTTGGTTTGGGTGCACTTGAACTAGCATACCCAGCTTTTCATTCTTTCTTCTTGCTGTGCTCCTATCTACTTCTACACTTATTTCAGCCGGGGGCTCAGATTAAGCTATTGAGCACCCTTGTTTCTCTACCTATCTACAAATCTACCAAGATTAAGCTGTTTGGATAGATGTTCATTCTCTATATTCTACAATAGGAAATTGAAACCTAGGGAAGCCAAGATTAAGCTGTTTGGCCTTCCCATACTTGAAAACTGATCAAAATGGATTACTCATCAAGACTGGAATAGAGCAGTGGCACTTTAGACTAGTACACTCTCAGGCACACTTCTTTAGCCAACTGTAGCAAATATGGAGCATTGCAATATGCATAGTTCGACATATTTGGCATGTAAAAATGTCGATCATGAAAGATGATTAACCTACTGCAGCAGGAGGCTAACAGTGGCTCCACTTGGGGATGGCTTTTCCTTGTGAAAAGCCAAGAACAATAGGTCAGACTGCCTTGATCCTCTGTAGTTGCTGTTAACTGAAAACTTCTTCTGTGCTGACTTCTAAATGACAGGAACTTTGAGATCTGAACAACACTCTCCTTAAACTAAAATATTGTGAAAAATAAAGCATCACCTGCTTTCTTCTGTGTGCTTGATATTGCATACACTTTTGCTTGATAACTGCATTTTGAAGTACACACAAAAAGGGAATTAACTGGAGCAACTCCTCTTAATTTTGTCTTTGAACAGGCTGTAGATGTAACACTAAAAACCGCTCCTCTGTTTGATACCATTGACTGAAGAGCTGGTAACCTGAATGCAGCATTTTTAATTGAATTCGCTGTTATAAATAACAGCGTTGCCCCTTTACCATTGAGTGTATTTTAAAATATATCATAACCTTCCTTGTGCACCCTTTGAAGTAAGTTCATAACCGGGGGCAAAATTGATGTGCTTCTCTTTGAAATTCCCCTCAAAGAACAGAGGCTTCGAATGCTGCGCTCCTTTGGCTTCTTTTCTTCGGGACTGCGCTCTTTTCCCAAAACCAATGCAAAGACAGAGCTTTGAAATGGGGGATTTGTGTGGGCTGTGCCTTCAAGCTTTGCTGCGCTGCTCTGCTGTGGTCAATGCTTATGGTAGATTTTTAAAATGGAGGACCTGCGTTGCTCTGCCTCCATAACTTCGCTGCTTGGTTCCAAGCAATCAGATTGCTTATACGAACATAAAAAGAAAGCGCTTATATGTACATGCATTAATATACAAATATATACATCAGAACCATGTATCCCTTAGATCACTGGGTCGAGGTAATGCTTCAGCATGCGGCCATTGACAGGGCCCTCTTCAGCTGCGCAGGCATCTAGAGTTTTGAGAAAATATGTATTGTTGCCTTGAATAGCGCTGATGACAAATGGGCCTTTCCACAGAAAGTCAAACTTGGCATGCTTTCCCTTGTCTTCTCGTCGTGAGTCCCACCTTAACACTTTATCGCCAATAAAGAAATCCTCAGCCTTAGTCCTCTTGTCAAACGCCTTCTTCAGCCTTTCTTGTGGCATTTGAGCTTTGTCATACACCTGCTCTTTGGTTTGCTGAAGATGAATGGTCTGATTGATCCTTCGTTGAATATCATTTGGTTCAGCTTGAACCTCCTGCAACAGCTTGATAACAGGAATGCCTAAAGAAGATGGAAATCTAGCCTCCATGCCATATACTAGCTCATAAGGGCTCATCCCAATGGATCTCTTTGTTGAAAGTCTGTCTGCCCATAGGGCATTGGTGAGCTTTTTATGCCAGTTCCTCTTGTTTTCTTCTAAGGTCTTCTTGATAATACTTATCAGGCTCTTGTTGGATGACTCGACTAAGCCATTACCTTGAGGGTAATAGGCTGTGGAATGGCCCAAGGTGATATGAAATTTGTGGCAAAAACTGATCAACTTTTTGGATTTGAAAGCAGCAGCATTGTCAGTGATGATCTTCTCAGGGCAGCCAAATTTAGAAAGGATATTACACTCAAGGAATTGGATAATAATGGTGTCATTGGCTTGCCTACATGGGATGGCCTCAATCCACTTAGTGAAATAATCGGTGGCTGTTAAGATCCACTTATGCTGGCCTGAGGAAGAGGGATGGATTTCTCCAATGAAGTCAAGACCCCATTGTTGAAAAGGCTTCTCGGTTGAGATGGGTTTCAGAGGCAAAGGGAGCAGCTTTTTCTTGCCTTAAAAAATTTGGCAATTGTGGCATGAGGTGGCAAACTTCTTTACATCTGCAAACAAAGTGGGCCAATAGAAACCAGCCCTTAAAATTTTATCAGCAGTGGACTTCCAATATAGATGTCCTCCACAGTCCCCTGCATGGAATTCTTTCATGACATCACTAGTTTCATTCTTGGTCAAGCAATTAAGCAATATACCTTCATGATTTTTCCAAAATAATGCACCATATAAGACACAAAATTTCAAAGCCTTCATTCTTAAAAATCCCTTCTTGGTCCTGGACAATCCTGGGGGAGCACACAGGTTTAACAATACAAAGCAAATATCAGCATACCATGGGGATTGCAAAAAGGTGTCACTGATCTGTGGAGTCGCTAGCTCCTGTTCATTGTCTAGTTGGTTGATGTCTAAGGCTTTGAAGTTTGTTTCGGACATCAGCTTGGTTGGTTTTATCTCTATGTCATACTCAAGAATGTTAGCAATCCACTTGCCTCTTTTGCCTTCTAACCCCTCTTGGGTTAATATGTCTTTTACAATAGCATTTGGCACATAAGCGATCACATGTGAATATAAAATATAAATTCGGAATTCCTTGATTGCTTTAACAAGGGCATAGGCTTGCTTCTCCATGATTGGGTATTTTAGGGGGGCATCTCTTAAGGCTCGGTTGAAAAAAGCAATTGGCTTTTCAGCGCCTTGATCATCCTTTTGCAAAAGGACAGCAGCTATAGTATTATCAGATGCGAATGAAAATATGATAAAGTCCCTATCAAATTTTGGACTTGTGAGGACTGGGGCTTGAGTTAAGGCTGATTTGATGCCCTCAAATGCTTGCTTGGCCTCTAGAGACCACTTTACCTTGGCGTCTTTCTTGACCATGTCTTTTAGCATTCTTATTAGCTCAGCCAAGTTTGGAATAAACCTCCTTAGGAAATTTATTTTCCCAAGGAATGCATGTAATTCTTTTATATTTCTAGGATATGGGATTTGCAATATGGCTTGGATCCTTTCCAGATCAACCCTAATACCATCCTTTGAGATGATATGTCCAAGTAATTTTCCTTCTTCAAGGCCAAAGAGAGACTTGGGATTTAAGGAAATGCCATATTTCCTACATGTGATGAATATTTGCCTTAGGTGCTTGAGGTGTTCTTCATCAGATTTGGAAAATGGGGTTAAGTCATCAAGGTAGACAACTAGGAAATCATGGATTTCCTTGGCGAATGCAATGTCCATTGCCCGTTGAAATGTAGCACCAGCGTTTTTAAGTCTGAATGGCATTTTTACATACTTAAATGTTCCCCACGGTGTGGTAAAGGCTGTCTTGTCTTGGTCATCCGGGTGAACAAGTATTTGGTTAAAACCTGAGAAGCCATCTAGTAAAGAGATTCTAGATGATCCCACTACTCTCTGCAATATGTGGTCCATTTTGGGCAAAGGATAGTGGTCCTTTAGGGAGACTTGATTTAAATTTCTGAGATCTACACAAAGTCTGATCTCGCCTGACTTCTTTCTTGTGGGAACCAAATTGGAAACCCATTCAGAGAATCTGATGGGTGCTATTATCCCTGCTTCAAACATTCTTTTTACTTCCTTCTCAATCAGTGGGAGAAGGATAGGGTTTATTCTTCTTAGCTTTTGTTTAAATGGTTTCTGATTCGGTTTCAAGGGAATTGTGTGTTGTATTACAGAGGTATCATAGGATTTTAAATCCTCATAGCTCCAAGCAAATACATCTTGGAATTATTTGAATAAATCAATGTACTTGGGCTTCTGATCAGGAGGCAAAGACTTAGACAGTTTGATCATTTTGGGCTTTTCTGCTGTCCCAATGTTGTGTTCTTCTATAGCAGTATTTATAGGCTGCATTTTTGGCTTTTTGGGCACATCATTTGCATCAAACATGTCTTCTAGTGGAGTGAGGCCAGCAGGGAGAAAGTTATCTTTTAGATCAATAATATCGGCCTCTGTTTTGGCTATTTCCTCCAAATGCATTTGTTTCAATTCCTCTATGTTTTCATTGCCAAAAACTGTTGGGCTTAGGATCTGTCTGGCTGTTACAGCTCTTACAGCCTGCTGATTTTCGTTTAATGCTTGTTGTTGTAGGTCCTCCATGGTATCCTCATCAATGTTTAAGCCTGCAAATTCATGCTGTAAGGTAAGAAAATTGTTTATTTGAGCATCATCCTCGAACACTTGCCAGTCTTTAATGTTATTTGGGACAACAGGCCTATGTTTTATTTCAGCAGTGAAATGGTGATTTGGCTCAAAGGGAAGCTTGCATGTACTAGCGAAAGTGGCTAGGCTGTGAGCATGAATGTTATGATTTCTTGAAATCTTGGCAAGCTTGGATTCAGAGAATGCATTGAGTATGTTGGTAGCAGCAGTCCTATAGGCTCTCATTCTGTTGTCATTGGTAACAAAGTTACCTTTCATTTGTTGGATTACTAGGTCGGAGTCACCTAGAATAGACACTTTTGCAGCCCCCAAAGCTTTTAGCAATTTAAGGCCTAACAGGAGTGCCTCATACTCTGCCATGTTGTTGGTGCATCTGAAATTCAGTCTATATGCATGACCTTGTGCATGATTTTTATGAGAATTATGAATCCATACACCTGCCCCTGCCCTTAATTTGTTAACCGATCCGTCAAACTCTAAATACCATGCGATTTCTTGCTTGTGGGTAGTCTCAAGAGTTTGAGTCATTTTAGGATTGGGCAGATTTGAAAATTCTGTTTGGGGAAGTTATTTTTGTATGCTGATTGCATTTGCTGTTGTGACAATTTGTTGAGTATGTGCAACCAATTCTTGATTGATATGTGCTTGCTGCTCTAAAGCCAAAGGCTTGTTATCAATTAGAGGGCAGCTATCATCATTAAACAAAATAAAAGAATCCATGTCGAAGTGGATTAAATAAATGGGAAAATTTTCAGGCTTGCTCTCACTACTTACCACATATTTCATGAGCGTTTCTCTGTACAATCTCTTTGGTTGCCCAAAGACAAAAATAGTAGCGTAGGAAAGGTCTAATTGAAGGGATCCTTGGAGCTTTGCTCCCCATGATCTTGATAGGAGCATACTGTACTTTGGTGGGATATCAGCCACCACTATATCCATGAGAATGGTTTTGTTGGGATATTGGACTAAGGAGACACACAAGTCTTTGATGAGGCCTAGACATTTCACTTGACTTGAGTCAAATGAGTACAGATCTTTGTAAGGTCTTGTAACGTCAAGGTTGAGTTTTTCCATAACTACTTTGGGCATAAGATTGTGCGAGGCCCCTGAGTCAAACATAACGTTGTGCGAAACTTTATCATGTATATGTAGACTGATATAAAAGGGTGGAACAGGTCCATGTGTTGATTTTCTGTTAACTTCTGGACCAAATAGCAGTTCTGGGGAATCATCCAAAACGTTTACATCATCTTTGTTTCCCGGGATTTGAAGTGATCTTTGAATTTGTTGTCTATATACATCGTGTTTGGCGAGTTCTGAAAGAGGGACAGATATCTTGAGTTTTCCAATCTCTGCCTCTAAGTTAAATGGCTTTTCCAGTGGAGTCTTGCTGTTGATAATGGCAGTTTTTTCTTTTTCATTTGCATTCTCGGCAATCTGCTCTTGTTTATCAGCGTTATGGGAAATTTCTGCTTGCGGTTTTACATTTTCAGGAGTGCTTTTTGGGATGCTGTTTGAATTTTCTTTTGAGGAGGGAGGTGGCAGAGGCTGCTCAACAGAAGGCTGAGTGTCTGTTATATCTTCTACAGTCACTTGATGTGGGTTAGGGACAGTTATATCAGCTGGTTCTGTTACAACAACTTTGTTTTTAATCTTGTTGGGTTGTTTACCTTCTTTTGTCTTGCTAGGCTCAGAGATGTCAATGGTCCTAGTTCTGAGCTTATACTTTTTGTGTACCTCATACACGGCGGTATCATAACCCTGTTTAAAATCAAAAGACTCACCAGATTTAGTTTGAAACTCATTACAGTCATGCTGATTTTGGTCTTCTTGGGACAGGAAAGTTTGGTGTTCACCCTTTAGATCCATCAGGTTCATGTGATTATCCTCTATGGGTTCTCTAGAAGTGGACCCTTCTACATAGTTATCTTGAAAAGGGGGTCTAATGTCATGGTATGGGGTGGGTCTACCAGCATTTGTGTTCTGGGTTTTCCTAAAATTTGGGTTCCTTATGGGATTGGACTGATGTACTTCCCATGATGCTTTTCTCTTGACATTTTCTACTCTTTCTCCCAGTCTTTGCAGGCCATTGATGATAGCATCAAGCTTTTGGTCAACGGCTGAGGGTTCTTCTTTAAAGGTGGTTCTTCTTTCCATTCTTGCTCTGTTTATCTTGGCAATCAAGTTGGCTTCTAAGGTAACAGCAATATTTTGTGCGTCTGCAAGAGTTGCAGGGGCTCTTTCTTTCAACTGATATGCCATATCAGGGTCAAAGCCATTCGGAAATTTATACAAAGCAAGGTCAGGTGGAGGTCTTAAGTTCTGTGGTATTGCATTGTAGACATTGTTGAATCTTGCACAATACTCTAAAACAGTCTCTTGAGGGCCTCTTTTAATTGTATCATATTCAGCTAGTATGTGCAAGGGGTCTTTCTTCTTCTCCCATCTAGTAGTAAAGGATTGGTATAGCTCATCAGGAGTGGTTATGGAATTTGCAGCAAGTGATCTGAACCAAGTTCTTACATCACCAGTTAGACTCTGAACAAAAATTCTCATTCTTACACTATCATCATCGATTTCATATCTTTCGAAATAGTCTTGCATCTTTTTGGTATGCTGAATAGCTGTGAAAGGATCGATGGAATCAAAATGTGTGATTTTAGATTGGTAATCTTGAGGTAAAGCCCCAGCATTGGCAGGTAGTTGCAGGGGTGCATATCTATTAGCCATATTGATGGGGATAAGTGGAACAATGGGGATAAATGGTACAACCGGAGCGACTGGGATAACATGGATAACTGGGGTAACTGGAACAGCAGTAGTGGTAGCAGTGAATGAGGGTGTGGAAGGAGTGTTTTGAGATGTGGATGATGAAGAAGGGGAAACCGGGGTTGACCGAAATAAGACCTTGACAGGAGTTGGAACAGAGTCAGAGTAAACTGTTTCAGGACTCAAATCAGCAAAAATTTCCTGTCTTTCTCGCTTCCTAAGGATCTTCGGGATTAGGTTGGGATTCTCAAAAACAGCTGGAGGGTCTGGATCTGGGTTTGACCTTGTATGTCGTGGGTTCTTTTTAGGAGCCAGCTTCTGAATCCTATTTCTGGTATTTTTATATGGATGTTTCAGTAATAGCAAATGACTAGTCAAAATTCAGGACAGCTATCTACAATTTAAACTAGCATGAAGATTGACTGAAGCAGCGTTTATTTACTTCTGTTAATGCAAAGCAAAGAACAGTTTCAAAGGCTTCCTGGCTGGCATTCAGGCTTCATCTGTAGTTTAAAGAGTGGACAGCAATTGGAATTGGAAAGTTTGATTTATGGTCTCAACGAAGCTTTCTTACCTTCTTTGTGAAATCATCTGAGGAAATTTCCCAGTGGAGTTGCCATTATGTTATCACTCAGGTTGTCATTAAGCTTCGGAAAGGATACGGCCGAGGTAACCACTAACCAAATTTGGACTGCAGGTTCTAGCCCACCTGCAGTTAGAGAGGGCTCTCTCTTTCTGATTTAACTTTGTTGATGATGATTTTAGGCTAGGTATCGGGTTCAAGGGGTTTTGGTTTGTAATTTGGTGGGAAGGAGGATGCTTTCAAATAGAGAGGCAATGCATAGTGTGGTAAGTTTCAAACCATTGGGCATGGAGTCATGGGGTAAGACTGCTGGTGCATTTTCTTGGTGACAAGAGGAATATGGAGCAAGATAGCTGCATATGAAACAACTTTCAAGGTAAAAGAGATGGGTTGGAGGCTAAGGAATGAGAGGCAACAAAGAATCTCTCAAACAAGTTAGCAAAGGGAAGATGAATGAACTCTATCTAGGAGCAGCTAAGAATTCTTAGACAACAGTCATTCATATGTGAAATAGATTAAACATGAGCCATAAAGGAATTCATATTTATGCCTAAATCAAGGAGAAAACATAAAGAGCCACAGAAACTGAGCATAGAGTGCAGCTAAGCAAATTCTAAGCCAATCTTTTGTTCTGTGACTTGAGCATGTATGAAATTGAGATAGCAGAGGTGAGAGACACTTATTAATCCATATAGCAGCACATGAATTCCATCATCCACTCTTCAAACATTAACAACACATCAAACAGTCCATCCTCCAAGCTTTTAGCAGTCTTTGATTGAAGAAAACATATCAGATACAGAGTGAGTCTCTAGATGAGTCATACAACCAACCAACCCTTAGAACAGTGCAGAGGGTGGTATATATAGAAGAAATAGCTACAAACTTCCCTTGAACAGGTGTCAAGGGGAAAAATATCCCAAAAAATATCTCTGAAAACAGATCAAAAGAGATCTGTGCAATCACTATCTTTGAACCTAATCTATGTTGGAAATAAATGCATGAAACATCAGAAACAGCTACGCTGGGGCAGCTAGCATCTCAAGTCATGTAGACCAGGACTGCGCATGAGGCAGCAGCCTCAAAAATGAGTGGAGAGAGGTCCTCGAGCCGTGTGCTAGCCTCATGGCCATAACTGTGCATGTGCTAAGCAGCGCCGCCCCAAAATGTGGCCTCATATAATGTTTTTGCAATAAATCTGTTTTGAAATACTTTATCTGTGCCTTCAAGTGGTCCTGCTGCCTTAAATGGAAAAAATTGCAAGCTGGTGAGCCATTACAGCTCAATGATGCTTTGCTGAATCTGCTGGGGCCCCTTTTCCTTCATCTGCCTTGGAAAATCTTCACTGATACACTTTGCCGCTTCCCGATATTCTTTGGCACGCACCTGGGCTATCATGGTTTCAAAAATGCACTTAAACTGTCAAATCAACACTTAACGGCCGCTGATCAGCCCAAATATCTGCTGTGAGGCCTTCTGCCGCTTTTGGGTGGTTGTCGGCCCTTGGCCGACTCAATATGCTTTGGCAACACTTTAAAATCATGAACTGGATGAGTAAAGGTTCATTGAAGGCCTGCTGCGGTGAAAACCTGCTATTTGGGGCAATTTGGGCCTGGAGTGATCCAAGAATGGCCTGAGAAAACCATGTTTTCTTTATACCTGGGCAGGCACGGGCGCCGCACACAAAACCTTTGAAAACGGCCCATTTCTGAATAACATAGAAAATGTGCCAAAAACATGAAATTTTAATGAAAAATTGGCTTTTGGCGGGCACTGTAGCAGCCTTTAAATCCTGGTCGTTGGATCCGACGCGGGCCAATCCAACGGCTATCGCTAAATTGCATCGGGGCGGACCGGGGGGCGGCACATAAACAATCGTCGAAAGTGCGGACCCGAAATGCTTATAGGCCCTTTCTTTATTTGAATCGGGTCCGGCCCATCGGCGATGTCAATCGACGGATTTAATAAAAATGGGTTAGCGGACCCGAAATCTATATATGCTGTAGTTTATTATATTTCGGCTTTGCCCCATCGGAGCCTTCCCTTTTCGCTGTGCAACGTCCCCTTACGGACCCGAAATCCTTTATACGCCGCGCCTTAATTTTATTTCGGCTCCGCTGGTCGGAGCCATATACATGGGGTGACTGCCAATTACATATGGGCCGTTGATTTGGGGCCCAAAAATAGATGGCTATGATTAATTCAGCAATTCGCTATTGGCGGGGTCATGGGGCTGCCACATGGAAACGCCGAAATGTGGCGGACCCGATATGCTTTTACCAGTCCACTTTATATGTTTTCGGGTCCGGCCCATCGACATTATGCCCCATGCCTTGAGACTTAGCCATTTCGCTTATATATGCCACTGCCCCCTCCCGATAGCGATATCGCATCGGAGGGGGATCAAATAGATCCTTTTCTCATCGGGGCATGCATTTTATTAAAATGCAAAGGAAACACGAATTCGGAGGAGTTATATATGGTGTTTGAACATATGATTGCCCCCTCCCGATAGCGATATCGCATCGGAGGGGGACCCAAAGGACCCATTTCTCAACGGAGCCATTATTTATTCAAAAATGTAAGTCTTTTGAATTCGGAGGGGGTAACCTTTATGCTTTTGCTTGGATTCTAAGGCATCGGAAGAGGTCCGATAGCCAAAAAAGGGAGGATTTTATCATTTTTTGAAGGTTTTTCATGGTTTTTGCATGGTTTTCATATTCTTATGCCTTGGAAGGAGTCCAAAGGCACTTAGGAGGAAAGTGATGTGGTTTTGAGAGCAGTTTAGTGGCCAAAGAGGGTTTCATGCCTTATAAAGGCAAACCAAGGTCAAAGGGGTGATTTTTAAACATGTGAAGGGGAATTATGCAAAGGAATGAGTCCTTATGCACTTGGGAGATAGTTAGGGGGGATGAAGGGTTCTATGCATTGGAAAGTGCCCAAAATGCATGAGAAGATGGTTTGAGGGGGCAATGAGGGTTCTTGCTGAGTTTCAGATAAACTTAGCAATCCCCAAGGATGCATATGGTTATTTTTCAACCAGGGGGAGGGATAAGTATATAGGGGAGTTATATACATAGTTTTAGTAGGGGAAGCGGAAATAGATAGGGAGATACATAATAAAGTTAGTAGTTAACATGACAAAGATGAGAACAAGTGCTAAGTATGATGTCTTAGGCTATCAATGGGGGAAAATGACTGATAGAAGAAGTGTAAGCATTCCTTGAGTGAAGCAGATCTCCACCAAGGCAAATGATATGGAGAATGATGAATCTAAGAGGTATCAAGCAGATCTTGACCTCTTTGGGGGAAGTTAGTGAGTGATTTGGGGAAAGAGGAAGAAGGGGAGTTAGACATGCCTCGCTTGAAGTCCTCCAACTGAACAACTGCCTTCAACTTGTGATATGATAGATATAACACTTGACAATATGAGATGGATCACAAGCCATGATTCTGCAACCACAAAGCTACCTACCCGACCTACTCACCTAGCATTTTCTCTTCTTTTTGGTTTGGGTGCACTTGAACTAGCATACCCAGCTTTTCATTCTTTCTTGCTGTGCTCCTATCTACTTCTACACTTATTTCAGCCGGGGGCTCAGATTAAGATGTTGAGCACCCTTGTTTCTCTACCTATCTACAAATCTGCCAAGATTAAGCTGTTTGGACTGATGTTCATTCTCTATATTCTACAACAGGAAATTGAAACCTAGGGAAGCCAAGATTAAGCTGTTTGGCCTTCCCATACTTGAAAACTGATCAAAATGGATTACTCATCAAGACTGGAACAGGGCAGTGGCACTTTAGACTAGCACACTCTCAAGCACACTTCTTTAGCCAACTGTAGCAAATATGGAGCATTTCAGCATGCATAGCTCGACATATTTGGCATGTAAAAATGTCGATCATGAAAGATGATTAACCTGCTGCAGCAGGAGGCTAACAGGTAGAATACATGGCAACCACTCATGCCAGCAAGGAAGCAGTTTGGTTACAGAGATTGTCTTCAAGTATGGGGTTAGTACAGGGAGCTATAAGGATAGATTGTGATAGCCAAAGTGAAATTTTCTTGGCCAAGAACCTTTCTTATCATTCAAATACAAAGCACATTGATGTTCAGTATCACTTTGTGAGGGATATGATAGAAGACAAAAAGGTGTTGCTAGTAAAGGTGGACACTTTGAAGAATATTGCAGATGCATTGACAAAATATTTGAGCTCTGAGAAGTTCTCTTGGTGTAGAGAAACAATGGGTGTTTCAGGGTTGGATAAATGAATAAGTTTTCCTGTGGCCCCTTGTCGAAAGAAAACAACAAGTGGGAGAATGTTGGGTTGTGTTATATTTTTTCCACAACTAACTGACGCAGTTAACCGGGGGGTTAGAGGGGGGGTGGAGCCCCCCATTCGTTGCACCGATTGTGTAGCGGGTGGGTCACAGGGGGTTTGAGGGGGGCAGGTAGCCCCCCTCTACAGGGTCTGGGGTAGCGCCCTGGGGAAATGTTTTTTGGACCCTATATTGGGTTGGGAGGACCTATCGATGGTTTTGTGCATGGTTTTTCGCACATGGTTTTGGACACGATGGTTTTCGGTCCATGGTTTTGGATGTGATAGTTTTTGGTCCATGGTATTGGATGCTTCGACATGTATAAATGTGTATTGTAACATTGAAAGGAACATAATGAAAAATCAATCTGGTAGTCCCAGTTTTGGGATCCAGGGGAAAATCTTTGTGTATATGTGTTTTTTAGGTGTTATGCTCTTGCATTGTTTATTTTCTGTGTTTTAGAATTCGTATGCAGGTAATTTCTATACGAGGTTAAAACCTACACGTAGAGATATCACTTCTCGAGTTGTGGTTACTGAGAATAACTCTACTAGTTTACCATAGATTTATTTTGATGTTTCAAGTTTGGAGACATAAGGAATGAGAGTCTTTGATGGATCTATTAGAATCCTTTGATCTCTTCTCTCATCCTTATTGTACTTGGCTAAGGCTTGATTTTGTTCCTTAGTAGGAATATTAACATTCCCTTTAATGTGTTCTAGGAGTTCATTCTCCTTGAGAAGTAAATCGGTCCTATTCTTCCATGCAAGAAAGTTATTTGTACCTACCAATTTATTGCTTTCATTGCAAAAAGACATTGATGCATATTCAGAAGGGGAAATATACTTACTTGATAGATTTTGAGATGTAGTAGACTTGCTTTCTCCTTGAAGACTTGATGGCTTGCCTTCCTTAGATCTTGATGTTCTTCAAGTTTCTTTCTTCAAGTGGATTTGACTTGATGATGAGAGTTTCTTGATGACTTGTAGCTTGTTGTAGGTCCTCCTTTGATTTTCTCTTCTTGTAGGTGCCTTTGTGTAAGGCTCTTCTTGTTTCTTTGTAGTCTTCCTTGATGAATGATAGATGGTAGACCTTCTTGTCCTTTGATGTGATTGAGACTTCTTGGCTTGATAATTCAACGTTTGTAGATGTCCTTCCTTGATGAGTGTTCTTTGGATGCCCTTTCATTGATGTGTCACCTTAGCTTTGATACCATGTTGAAGAATCAAGGGAAATTAGGTGTAGTATAATTCTTCTTAACTTGATAACAATTTGTGGAGTCTTTTAAAAAAACTTATTAGCTTAATCTTATTCCTATTATTAATGCATGTGTGTGTACTTCATCAAGCTGCTACCAAAAACATAAGAACAAGAACACAAGATGTTGGCTCTTTGTCAGGGCCAAAACCTATATTCTCTTGAGAGGAAAACCCTTTAGTAATTTTCTCTTATTGAAGCTTCTTATTGATCAATGCCAAACCCTAGACCCTTTACTAGAATATCCTCTAAGCACAAGTCAATTCCTTCCTCCTTTCTACAATTTGTTTCCCGACAGTTAGTCTTTCTTCTTCCGGCACTTCGTTCCTCGACACTTCATCCTCCTTCTTCCAGTTGCACATAGAACTTGTTGATGTGAGATCTAAATGAGATGCTTCTCTTCTATACTTAGAGATATCCTTTACTTATGTAGACACCTTCCTTCTTTCCATAAAATGATATCCTTCTTGATATGAAGATGTAGATTGAAATGATTGTAAAACAGCTCTAGACCTTCACACGTGTGGAAGTTATCCTTGTGAATTAGGGCCCTTTCACCTTCACTTGAGAGATAGTTTTCTTCACTTGAGTAGGAGGCCTTTAATGGCCTTACTTTCTATCCAAAACAAAGAAAAATTTATGACTATTATATTGCCACAATTATGACTGTAAGGTTGCTCTTGTTTCTCACATGTGTGACTATTTTCTACCCTAGAAAATAGTTCTCTTGACTTCGGTTTTGTACCCTTCTTCTTCTCTTCCCTTGGAGACCACTTATTTATCCTTCTTTACCCTTTACTCGGATTCCTACCTTTGCTAATTTTAGAGGTTATTTCTTGAAATTATAGTGGAGTGGACAACCTCTACATATAGAGTATTTTCCATCCTTTTAGGTTGACTAGAAGGCTGACTTGAAGACTATTTGTAGGCCGACTTGCTATCTTTGCTTTAGATGGCTTCTTTGGTGGCGTCTTTTCTTTGGAGGAGACTTGACTTTTCTTGGAGGTGACTTCTTTGACTCTTATACATAAGTATACCTATAGTAACATGCCCTTAAGGTCTTGTTGTAACAGCTACAACCACCCTCCAAAATTTTGCCTTAGCCTATTTTGGAGCCTCCCTACCAACCTTACACAGCATGTTGCCTTGCTTTTTCAAGTCCTCAAGCTTTAGTGTCTTTCTTGCATGAAGGTAGCCTGTTGATCATAGTTTGATTCTTTCCCTTCACAGATTGCTCACCTGGACTTGGTCTAGTTGTAGGCTGAGCAACTTCCCCTTGAAAATTGCACATTTCTGGAGGGAAACCAGTCTTCCCTCTAGAAATTGCGCAATCCTGCCAATCAACACTCCCAGCAGGATTTGTGTAAATTTCTCAAATAGGGCTACTCAGCCCAAAATTTGCACAAATCTGGGTAGTAGTCAACTTCTTTGCCCATAAATTGGCAAATCTCCTGGGTAGTTAGCCCAGCTCCCAACTAGAAATGTGCATTTCCTTCAAGCAATCAAACAACCTCTTGCATGTGCAGCTGAGTTGACCGGTTCCCTTTGGGACCGAGCAAAACAAACTTGCATGCATAGGTTGCTTCTCCTAAGGCAGCATGCAAAGGTATCCCTTGCCTCAGGGATCTATGTTTAGCAGTTGAAGGTTACATGCAAGGAGAAATTCAGAAACCTCCCACCAAGTGTCGCTTCCCCTAGATTTGTGGCATGCACGTCACAACCTTGATGTTATGAAAACTCATCAACCAGATGCTGCAGATCTCATTCCTCACATCAACCTTGTAGCTCTGACATCCCACATCACATCTAGGAGCAATTGGCACATTTAGTTCAACTGTTTTGGGGTTATCCCGCTTCCCATGCCTTGTGTTGCATTTATGTCACTTTTTGGGTTTTCGCTTATATGAGTATTGTTTGCTTGATTTCTTTGAACACTTGACGTTGTTTACATGTATACTAGCTTTTTCTAGCTCTGTTTCAGTTTTTGTTGCTATCTCACTATTGTCGCATGCATGAAACTGTTTTGCATGGATGTCTACCTAATTAGTGAACTGCCTTACCCACATGCATGTTGAACTGTTTGTTGAATCTTTCATTCATGTTTTACATGCACTGTTAATCACTTATGCTATCACTTAGTGTCACGATGCATTCATTGACTTACTTTCTTTCAGTTGCCTGTCGGTGAGTTGGGCCAACCTTGGCCTAGGCTTTGCCTTCTCCAAGGCTACATTGCACAACCTGGGAAAGGAAGGCTCACCTTCCTCTCTATATTTGTGCATTCCTGCACAACACTAGCCTCCATGACTATTTTGCACATTTCTAGAGGACAGTGGCTGCTTGGCCCAAGAAATTGTGAAATCTGTCCCTAGTCTAGCAGTCCTTTTCAGCTGGAATTGCACATTGTGAAATCCCAACAGTTAGCAGCCAGAATGGACTGTGCATTGTGCAGTTATAGTAGTCAGTCAGTCTCCCAATAGCCCAGACTGTGCCTTGTGCAGTCTTGGTAGTCGATCTCTCGACCTCCCAGCCAAAATTGTGCAAACTTCATGGTCATGCACCCAGGTATGTTTCAAGTTAGTTCTCATGTTCATTTTGGTTTTAGACTGATAGATTTCTTGCCATGAGTGTTTCCATGTCTTTAGGTATCCCAGGTGTTCATGTGCCTCTCAGCAGTACAGGTACAATGGTTTCCAGGAGAGAAGAGACAAAGACACCATTCAGAGCACACTTGGCGATGCAGTCGATCAAATATCCATGGACTTTACTACCCACGAAGACATCAAGTTATTTGTAGACAAGGACATCAAGATATGACAGCAACAACATCACACGGAGCAACATCATGAACAATAGCTAAAGATAGCATACCAAATGCAACAAATGCAAGAAGAGGGTTGTTGACAACACGGAGGCAGAACAAGGTTGAAAGATCAAGTAGGTCCATTGATGATGAAAGAAACTTTGGAGACTCCGGCTATGAAGTGACGGTGTGACATGAAGATCATGCGAAGGCAGAAGATGAAACAAAGAAGGAGTTGCATGTGCTGAAGCAGCAACTCAAGAAGAACATGAAACTGTAGAGATAGATGAATTATTTACAGCAGGAATAGGAACAATAATGGGTGCAAAATGCACTCACAGATGAAACTATGATTGTACAAGTTAAGGATCCATCCAAACTGCTGACACAGAGCAGACATGGTGAGTAGTGTTGTTGATCACATGCAAGGGATTTAGAAACATCCATGTCGTTGAGCACACACATGCAATCCAACCCATTCAACACACTCGCCAAGGTGAAGACAAGAAGCAATTCCAACTGGGACTGAACATGTACTCGGTGAGTTGATGCACACGACCACCAACACACACTTGAAGATCAACACAGACACTATGCATCAATGTGTTTTCGGTTCAACCCTACCTAAGAATACCATGCGCATGTTAGTAGACGAGTTGGATGAAGGGGTTGAACCAATGCAGTGGTTGCAACAGAGGCAAGAGTTCGCTTCAGCAATATGTCACCATGAGGTGCATGCACACCATCATAGATGACCAAGCTTGGCATAATCTTACCACCTTCACCATCACAAGCATGTCAAATAGTTGGTCTCATCACAACAGACTGAGTGTAAGTGATGTATTGCAAGGCTTTCTCAAGCCATGTGGTCTCACATGAGTACATGTGCATGGTAATGTTGAGTCATGTCAAGTGTAAGTCAAGTGTCAATGGTTGGATGTAACAGTCATAGAGTAGGTGAAGAGTCATGAGTGTAGTTGAACTGTCACAAAGGGGAATGTCAAGGATCACCCCACCCTTTGCTATAAATAGTCCCTCATAACTCATTGTAGAGGCTTTTGTTCAGCCAAGCTTCTGATAAGACTATCTTGGAAAGAGCTTGGAAAATATTGTAATGCGCCTTGGCTTCTCCACTGCACATAGCTAGCTCATCTCTTTGGAGGAGCAGGTAGATGTGGTCGTAATGTTTCACTGTTGGCACTAGCAGGTTTACATGGATGTATTGTATTATTGCGACTTATACTTTTTATATAATAAGAGCCATCACATTTTCATGCATATGTTGTTATTGTAGTTGGAATGTTTCAGTTTCCTTAATGATATATGTTGTTTAACTTATGTATTTGTGTATGAACTGATTTCTATGCAATTATATGAATCTTGTTGTTAATGTGTTGTATATGTTGTTAATGTTGTCACAGTCCGTGTCAACTTCTCCAACGGACATCAGACCAACCTTTCACATGAACCTTGCGGTAACAACCATTGCACTCATCTCAGATTGATCCATTAGTGTTGTACGTGTTATCTTACCTTGTATGATGTGACTACTGCATCCGAGTGGACTGCTCCGTGAGAAGCTATGCATGTCCTTTTGTGTGATGTGTTCCTAGCCGAGTTGGGACTAATCCTTTTCAACCTGGAACTCACCTTCATCCTCATCACCCCCCTATGTGTTAGAACCTCTCATACATATTCCTTGACTCACTGCATCAGTCACACCCTTGCTACTGACAGAGTTATCCTGTGCAACATCGCAGTCAAGGCATTACCATATGACGCACTGCTGGGACTCCTACACCAAATGGTCTAAGGTATGATTGGGACTTCTTACCAGGGAGATCCCCTTACGTGTTGGTGGGTCCAACACCATCAAAATTTTGGCACTAGAAGGAGGGCCAAATGACAAGATGAGTCCTCACATCTTTTTTGAATCTCTACACTTCTATCATGGTTCACTATCGAGATGATCTTCTGGAATGTATGTATTATGGAAACGATTTCATCATCTCAGAACATCTCTCGGATAACTTGTATCATAAAACATTTGATGGTGGAGGCTACGTAGCCTTGGTAAGGCACGTGGTCGATGTTGTAGGCTCATGCAAAAGACATGGATTCTTTGAAGAGTACATGAGTTGTGCGTTGTTCATCTACATGCTTCGTGGGAACCCAATGCACTAGTGTGTCATGCTGCCCGAAAAATATATTCATTCTATTTCCCATATGGTCACAGAGATTGACCATGCTTTCAATCACTATGATCGTAAAGCACTCAACAAAGAAATTTTCAAATTACGGAAATCACCTAATGAATCCGTTTAACAATTTCACACATGCTTTTGTAATCTTGCATACCGATTCCAAGAAGATGATATCGATTAGGAATTTCTTGGTGAAATATTTGAGTATCTTCTTCATATATCCAAACCACGCTCAACACATTTCGATGATGGAGCTACGCAATCACAGGTAGGCACAGTCGCTGTTGCAAGTGAATGTCTACCTTCACCTCATCAAACAACTCCACCAATGTAGAGTGATGTGGGAGATCATGCACATGCCTTTGTTGAACTGTCACACTCTCCCACCCCACCTGCTCTTGAGATTTGCGCATATTTCTCTTGCAAGCCTGTTGATTGTCACGTGGACTCATTCCCTCGACCTCTTTCCTTGCATTTTGTCGATCCTCTGGATTATATTGTCTTGTTTTCTTCCATTCCGGACTCCTCACATGTTGAAAACGAGGATCAAGCTATCGACGGAGTTGGTGTTATGCAGCCAACCTACGCCATCATTCATGATGAGTGTGTGTGGGAATCTAAATAAGAGCTTGCAGTGAAGGATGACTCCCTTCTAGCCATGCCTCATCTGCTTCATCCTGACATCCCTTGTGATTCTTCCACTACTGATTTCTCGTGTGAAAACTCATTTCTAGATGCTTCTACTTCTGATCATTCACAGGACACCTTGAAAGTCAGTCTGTCATTATAGTGTGGAGAGGACACATCTTCCTCAAAACATCCATCCAATATTTCATCTATCTTTATTAAAAACATAGAGGGTGAAAATCTTCGCTTCTCATCTACCCCTCTGCTGGATTCATCAAATCATGAGGATGTCGACGAACATCTCGAATGTTCTGATCTTCGTTGTCGTGATCTATTCACTTCCTCATCTGATCATGATGTTGATTCAATCATTGTTAATTTATCCAAGACACTAGTATACATTGATCTATTTCCCAATGAGGTCGAAACCCCCCAAACTGTCAAGGCACTTCAGCCTGAGTTGATGCTTATGTCAAGCCCTCGCTGTCCTGAAGTTGGTTTCACTTCCAGTCAGGAAATTGTTGAAACACTCAAGGCTCCTCATCACTCTCTACTTTGCATAGAAGATCAACCAAACACCTAGATTTCACTTCCTCCACTCGAACTACATGATCCCATCTCTCATGTATTGGAGGAATCTTACATAGCAAGCACACATGCACAACACGAGTGGTTTACCTTTCTCACATTTTCTTGCATGTCATAGTCAAGAGAATGCATACACTCAACATATGCATGCATCGAAGCACAACATCATGGAAACACCATAGAATGCATGTCATGCGCACTCATTCATCTTTGTTCTGTGGTTGCTTCTAAGCTCGAAGTGTGTTTGTCTTCAATGTTACATATTTCTTGTTTGTTGGTTCACATAGTTGTCTTGTTCACAAATTATGCCTTCACCAATGATCCAAATTGGATCCAAAACAAATGTCATAGAACCATGACTATATCGAGACGAAACAAATCCTTGAAGCATCCAAAACAGCAATCGAAAACACCTTGAACCAGTGGCCATGGCAGCTGGCGCGGAACGACGAGGACCTTGGTCAAAGTGCGTCGACCGAGGCCCATGGAGACTGCGTAGGAGGTCAAAATAGCCCCTGGGAGCCCCGGATCAGGAAAAGGAGTTTATTTTCAATGCGCGTTAGCGCTGCAAACAGGGCTGAGATGGTAGAGCCTTGAGCACTCGGCCACGTTGGAGCCAGAGGACCGTGGGCAGAGAAACGTAAAGCGCCATCGTATGACGGTGGGACCCACAACCTGGAAAACCAGCGGTTTGATCGGGGCGCCCTTGAATGGTAAGCGGTTTTGGAGAAAGCGGAGCAATCACACTCAGCGATCAACATGTGGCAGTGGAGGTGAGAGAAAAACCGCCGTGATCACGCATTATCGGTCGAGCAAATCAACCGTGCTCGGCGTGCGAATGAGGTTGGATCTGGAAGAGTCCAGATCAGACGACTGAGATTGTGTCCGATAGACAAAGCGGAATTGACAAGGAATTAAGCCGTGATTAAAGAGGACTTGGAATTTGTTGACCGCCACGATGGAGAAAGAAACTAATCAACGGACAAGATGGCACTATTCCGATAGAGAGACATGGCTACTTCCTGAGCATTTATGCTGATGCCAAACAGGGAATTCCAAGCACACAAGTGGAAGGCGAATCGACGTAGGTGGGAGAGGAAACGAATAGGCATGGAGGCCGAATGGCTAAAGCCATGAACAGAGATAGTGAACAGGCATTCAAAGAGATAGAGAAAACAAAGAAAGACAATGAACAGTGACTCCTGAGAGGAGGACTGAACAGAGAGAGCAGTAAAGCCAAGCAGAGGTGACAGAGGGCCAAGCTGACCACAGGAAGCATCGAGCACCAGAGAGATTGAGGAATCAAGCCTTCCCATAGAGGAATCTGTCTCGATTGAGCATCACAGTTGGCTCTTTCCACTGTAGACCGAGGGTCACAGAGTTGGTAGGAAGAACGAGAGTCTATGTACTCCAAGTGGCGCGGGGAATCCACGAACCACCCTGCCAAGCAAACCTGCCTCAGGAGAACTCATATTGAGTCCCTGTAATGTAATTTTTATGCTTGAAGACACAATAAAACAAGGCCACCACTGAAGTTGGATTGGAGATGTAGCCCTGGAGATTAGGGTGAACTCCTTATTAAAGCTATTTGTGTCTTTTTGTGCTTATGTATTTCTCTGCTGTCTTTCCATTTAAATGTCTGTGTATTGGCAATCTAATCGATCCGTTGCTTAAATAACACAGAACACACACTAGCACACGAGTCTGTAATTACCTTTTGTTTAATAAATCTTAACTGATGTCACTCATAGGGTGAATATCAGATCAAGTGGTATCAGAGCTCTAGGTTGTAAGGTTAGACAAGCTTGTGTTGGTTTAGCTCTGCATGCTCACTAGATCAAAGCTCAAATTAGGAAAAGGAGAGTTGGTGGAAACTAATCCTAAAATTGGGAGAGTCTATTCTCGAAAGACAATGTCAAAAGAAGGTTTTGTAGGGCCAGACTCTCAATTCTTAGAAATTTTCCTAGCTATAAAGTCTATGGTAGAAGAAATGTATAGGGACTTTAGAAAGCATAAGGGTGAAGATTCATCAGGCTCTAAACAAGATAAAGAAGAAGATGAATCTCATTCCCATGACCACTCCAAAGGAAAGGGGAAAGAAGAAAGCTTCCCTACACCTCCTAGTATCCCTGTGCGTAATAAGAAGGCATATTTGATTAAGTTAGATGTTAAATTTGATTTGCCTATATATGATGGAGAGTTGAATGCTGAAAAGTTGGACAACTGGATAAGACAAATTGATGTGTATTGCAGAGTACAAAATATAGACTCAAACAAGAGCAAGATTCAGCTGGCAAGCCTACGCCTAGGGGGCACTGCCTTGGTTTCGTGGGAAGGAAGAACCTAAGCTGATATGAGGAAGCATGGTAAGACCATCTCTGTCTGGAGTGACTTTGTTACTGCAATAAAAAACCAGTTCTATCCATTGGCCTACATGCAACAAGCCATGATGAGTTGGCAAAATCTTCGGCAGTTGAAAGCGCAAAGTGTACAAGGGTATACTCAAGAGTTCAGAAAGAGAGCATTGATTTTGGGTATTTCATTAGACTCACCAGAAACTCTTTTGAAGTACATTGGTGGTCTACACAGCTACATGAGGCATACCATCCTCATGTTTAATCCCACTAGTATAGATGAGGTTTCTGTACAAGCTACTCATCTAGAGGCTAGAGGAAAGAATGGAAATCCAGAAGTTGGGGGACCATCCCAACCCACTGTAAGCAAGAGCAAGGAGAAAAGAAAGTAGAAGTGGAAAGCAAGGAAGGCAAACAATGCACAAAAGGCAAAGCTTCATGCACTCACTATAAAAAGGAGGGGCATGATGATGAGCACTGTTGGATTCTGCATCCAGAGTTGAGACCTAAGAAGTTTGAGGGCAAGAAGAAGAAAGTTGCTGCAGCTATTCAGAAAGATTTGGGGTCAAACTCAGGAGATGAAACAATCATCGTAGCCACAAGTATAAAAGGTAAGAATTCTGAAGCATCTACTAGTAATTCTGCTCAATCTGTTATTGATGAAGAATATGAGAGAAAAAGACGTGAGCTTTTTCATATTCGAGTTGTTTCCAAAAATCAAAAAGATTGATACTTTGTTTGATAGTGGCTCACAAGTAAATTTGATTTTTGAAGCAATTTTAAAGAAATTGGGATTAAAAACTACTCCTCATAAGAAACCATACCCATTAGGATGGTTGAATGATAAAGCACAACTACAAGTGACTAGACAGTGCAAACTAAAGTTTTCTTTTGGGTCAACATTTGTAGATGAGGTTGAGTTAGATGTAATTCATTTAGATATATGTGGAATTGTTTTAGGAAGTCCTTACTTGTATGATAGAAAATCTATTTTCTATAGAGCTGAGAACAAGTATCTACTTGTTAAAGATGGAGTCAAATACTTTGTAAGAGCTCATAAGATCAAGAATAATTATACTCTTGTAAACTCATGACAGATGAAAATAATGATAAATTCATGCAAACAGTTCTTACTAATGGTTGTAAAGGAAAAGAAATCTGATAAGACCAATGTATTTGAGGGCTGTAATTCTGATCAGCAGGCTAATATAGAAAAGATTGTTTTAGAGTATGATGTCTTGTTTCAAGAACCTCAAGGTCTGCCATCCAAAAAGGGAATAGTACATGATATTATTTTGCAGCAAGATGTTCCTTTGCCTAACATTGGGATGTACGGGTTATCTTCTTTAGAGAATGCTGAAATCAAGAAGCGAGTGCAGGAGTTGCTCGAAAAAGGGTTCATCAGGCCTAGCACATCACCATGTGGGTCACCAATCGTTTTGGTGAGAAAGAAAGATGGCTCATGGAGAATGTGCATTGATTACCGAGCACTAAATAAGATAACAATCAAGAATCGTTATCCCCTTCCTTGCATAGATGATCTTTTAGATCAATTGAAGGAAGTTGTTTATTTCACCAAGCTGGATTTGCACATTGGATACCATCAGGTTAGAGTTGCAGAGCAAGATGCATGGAAGACTGCTTTCAAAACAAAGCAGGGATTGTATGAATGGCTGGTTATGCCTTTTGGCTTGACCAATTCCCCTACTACTTTCATGAGATTAATGAATGATGTACTCAGACCTTTTCTTCATGATTTTGTTATTGTGTATCTGGATGACATTCTAATTTTTAGTAAAATGTGGGAAGAACATTTAAAGCATGTTAAGCAGACATTAGATGTTTTGAAAAGAGAAAAACTTTCTGTTAAACTCTCCAAATGTGAATTTGGCAAAACCTCTCTAAATTATTTGGGACACATAGTAGGGGGAGGTGAATTGAAAATAGATCCCTCTAAAGTGGCAGTCATCGTAAACTGGCCTAAACCCAAATCTGCTACAGAAGTGAGAAGCTTCTTAGGAGCAGCACAATATTGGAGGAAGTTCATTTCAAATTTTTCCTCAATTGCAGCTCCCTTACATGCTTTGATAGGATTGAACAAGGTGTTTCAGTGGGGAGGCAAACAACAGAAAGCCTTCGACACCTTGAAAGAAAAAATTAGTACAACACCTATACTAGCATTGCCAGATCTACAAAGACCATTGAGATCCAAACTGATGCCAGTGACTATGCCATGGGAGCAGTGTTTACACAGCACGGTAAACCCATATGTTATCATTCTGAGACTTTTAATCCTAAAGTTAACTATCCTACCTATGATAAAGAATTGTACGCATTAGTCCAGAGTGTGAAAAAGTGGAAACATTACTTAATGGGCAAAGAAACAGTAATACATATTGATCATCAGCCACTTCAATACCTACACTCCCAAAATAAGTTGCAACAATCAAGACACTACAGATGGATGGGTTTTCTACAACAGTTTCATTTAGTCATCAAATATAAAAAGGGCATACATAACAAGGTTGCAGACATGTTGTCTAGACCCATTATAAATGCATCTACCCTACTTAAGCATAATGCTGTGTTGCATGAAAGCGACATAGAATAGTATGCTCAGGAAATGGAATTTAAAGATGTATATGCAACTTTGAGTCAAGGCAAAAGAGTAGAAGAATTAGACTATCATGTGAAGGACCGACTCTTATATCATTGTGGGAAACTCTACATTCCACAAACTGAGAGAGCAAAGATAATTAGGGAAGCACACACTTCTCTGATATCAGGTCACTTTGGGGTAAGTAAAACAGTTGCACAGCTGCAAAGGTTTTGCTATTGGCCGAAAATGAATGAGACAATTTCTAGATATGTAAAGGGGTCTGCTATGTGTTCTAAAAGCAAGCCCAGTAACAGAAAACTAGGCTTATACACTCCATTACCAGTTCCTTCTCACCCTTGGGAAAGCATTTCCATGGATTTTGTTGGAGAACTCCCTAAATCTAGGAAAGGTCGTGATTGTCTATATGTTGTTGTGGATAGGTTCAACAAAATGTGTATTTTGATACCCTGTAGCAAACAGATCATCTTTGAACAAACTGCAAAATTGTTCTTTGAACATGTATGGGTCCATTTTAGATTACCCACTTCTATTGTATCTGATCGAGACACTCGATTTGTGGGGAAGTTTTGGTCAAGTCTGTGGGAACTAATGGACACCAAATTAAAGAAAAGCATAGCTTTTCATCCACAAATAGATGGCCAGATAGAAGTAGTTAACAAGACAGTGATCCAGTTACTGAGAGGATATTGCAGCAAACATCCTAAGCTTTGGGATGAGCACTTGTGCTATGTGCAGCATGCTTACAATAGAGCCAAACACTCTTCTACCCAGAGATATCCTTTTGAGACATGATTTGGTTTCATACTAAGGTCTCCCTTGGATTTTGTCTTTGGTAAAGATACCATGGTTGATGGACACAGTGATGTGGACAAAGCAACTAGGTTCATTAAACAGATCCAGGAGATCCACCAGGCAGTACAGGAACAACTGGAAAAGAGCCAGCCAAGTACAAGGCTAGGCATGATAAGCATCGGATGGAGCATAGTTTTCAAGTTGGAGACCAAGTCTGGCTGTATATCAGCAAGGATAGGATGCAAGGTGAAGGTAAGAAGCTAAAACCTATCAGGTATGGACCCTTCGAGATACTTGAGAAGATTGGTGAAAATGCATTTTGCCTTGATCTGCCAGCTTACATGCACATCTACTCAATCGTGAACGCAGATTGCTTGAGATTGTTTGAACCATCAATGATTGAGGACCCTGAAGAGCAGAGTCAATTGCCTTCTGTTGATGACCTACTACCTGAATATCTTAATGAGTTGCAGGAAGATGCAGTGCTAGATAGGAAGGTAAGGATGACACACAGTGGACAGGTGGAATACCTCAAAATTGGGCTTAAATATTCGAAGCCGAGCAGTGTGAAGTGGATTGAGATTGGACAAGTGAGACAACAGTTCCCTCACTTAGTCAATGCTTGAAGAAAACCAACTTTTGGTGGTCCAAAAGATTTTCAGTTGGGAGGCCGTGATCCAAATCGGATCCATAAACAAATGTCATAGAACCATGACTATATCAGGATGAAACAATTCCTTGAAGAATCCAAAACAACAATTGAAAACACCCTGAACCAGTGGCCATGGCAGCCGGCGTGGAACGATGAGGACCTCGGTCAAAGCGTGATGACCGAGGCCCATGGAGACTGCGCAGGAGGTCAAAATAGCCCCTGGGAGCCCCGGATCGAGAAAAGGAGTTGATTTCCGATGCTTGTTAGCGCTTAGCGCTAACGTGCATCGCTGGGCAAACAGGGCTGAGATGGTAGAGCCTTGAGCACTCGGTCACGTTGGAGCCAGAGGACTGTGGGCAGAGAAACGTAAAGCGCCATTGTACAAAGGTGGGACCCACAACCTGGAAATCGGTGGTTTGATCAGGGTGCCCTTGAATAGTAAGCGGTTTTGGAGAAAGCGGAGCGATCACACTCAGCGATCGATGTGTGGTAGCGGAGGTGAGAGAAAAACCACCGTGATTGCGCGTTATCGGTTGAGAAAGCCAACTGTGCTCAACGTGCGAATGACGTTGGATATGGAGGAGTCCAAATCAGACGGTTGAGATTGCGTCCGATAGACAGAGCGGAATTGACAGGGAAATAAGCCGTGATTATAGAGGATTTGGAATCCGTTGACTGCCACGATGGAGAAATAAATGAATCGATAGACAAGCTGGCACTATTCCAATAGAGACACGTAGCTACTTCCTGAGCGTTTATGCCGACGCCAAACAGGGAATTCCAAGCACACAGGCAGAAGGTGAATCGACGCAGGCGGGAGAGGAAACGAACAGGCATGGAGGCTGAATGGCTAAAGCCATGAAAAGAGACAGTGAACAGGCATTCCAAGAGATAGAGAAAACGAAGAAAGATAGTGAATAATGACTCCTGAGAGGAGGACTGAACACAGAGAGCAGTAAAGCCAAGCAGAGGTGACAGAGGGCCGAGCTGACCACAGGCAGCATCGAGCACCAGAGAGCTTGAGGAATCAAGCCTTCCCATAGTTGAGCATCACAGTTGGCTCTTTCCACTGTAGACCGAGGGTCATAGAGTTGGTAGGAAGAACGAGAGTATGTGTTCTCCAACTGGCGTGGGGAATCCACGAACCACCTTGCCAAGCAAACCTGCTTTAGGAGAACTCATATTGAGTCCCTGTAATGTAATTTTTCTGCTTGAAGACACAATAAAACAAGGCCACCACTGAAGCTGGACCGGAGATGTAGCCCTGGAGATTAGGGCGAACTCCTTATTAAAGTTGTTTGTGTCTTTGTGTGCTTACTGTATTTCTCTGTTGTCTTTCCCTTTAAATGTCTATGTATTGGCAATCTAATCGATCCGTTGCTTAAATATCACAGAACACACACCAGCACATGAGTCTGTAATTACCTTTTGTTTAATAAATCTTAACTGATGTCACTCATAGGGTGAATATCAGATCAACCAACATGGGTCAACCAATGCACCAGTGGCTACATTGGAAGTATCACTTCACGGTGAGATGACACATGCACTATTAGCTTAGGAGTAGGAGTAGTGTTTGATTTTGAGTTGTTTGCTTGCATGCTTGTTTGCTTACTTGCTTTATTTGTTTGTTTGCTCACTTGCTTGTTTTCTTACTCAATTTGATTTCATTTTTGCTTCTCCTCTTGCTTTGATTTGTTGATTGTTAGTTCGTTCGCTTGTTTCGTTCATAGGTTAGTTTTGAATGAAACCATGTATCACTCTTGAAGCAAGCTGGGTAAAGTACAAGAAGGCTTATACAATTGCCACTACTTGGTTATTTGTCATCTTACCTCTGTATGATGAACTTGTTACTCTTAGTCCATGATACGTCAAAGAAAAATGTGTATTGTTTGAAGTGAACCTTGGAAAAAACACAATGCTTGTGCGCTAACTAGTATCACCTTCTCTAGTCGGTTGTTTTGGGTTAACCCTTGTCAGCTCAGTCAAGTAGAGTAAGGTGAGGGGGGAAAACTTAAAAGACATGTCAGAGATACAATAAACTACTCTGCTGCAACAACCTCTTCTACTCTCAATAAGTCGGGATCCCTCTTCCGCCTCTAAAATGACTAAGTGCTATGCACAGTGAAAAATGAAAAGTCAAAAATTTCAAATGAAATGAATAAGGTGAAAGAAGAGAAAGGCTCCCTGCACTGGGAGGTGATGCAAGTAACTCCGTCGGTGTACTTACCAAGCTTGTTGGCAGCTGAGCCATGCTTGTGTTCTTATGTGACTCCACCGGGGTATTGTCTAGGCCTGCTGGCAATGGAGCAACACCAGAGATGAAACTTAGGTGATGACGACTATATTGCTTGTGCACCTATATATCCCTCAACCCAAATCAAAACAATTGTGTTTCCTTGGCTTGGAATGTGTGTCAATCAACCAAGATTCTGACAGATACTACATCTTACAATAAAGCTAGTGTGAAGCCAAGATGAACTGAGAGTTGAACAATACTTTTGGAGGTGTTAGACTTGCTTTTCATGAACAAGGTCCATTCAAAGAGCTGGAGTTCTACCAGTGTGTCGCCAAGTGTTTTAGTGGCTACAACCACCCTCCAAAATTTTTCCTTAGCCTGTTTTGGAGCCTCCCTACCAACCTTACAAAACACCTTGCCTTGCTTCATCAAGTCCTCAAGCTTCAGTGTCTTTATTACATGAAAGCAACCTCTCGATCACAGTTTGATCCTTTCCCTTCACAGGCTGCTCACCCAAACTTGGTCCAGCTGCAGGTTGAGCAACTTCCCCGTAAAAATTACGCATTTCTAGAGGGAAACTAGCCTTCCCTCTAGAAATTGTGCAATCCTGTCTGGCAGCCTGCTGTGCTTTAGGATTGCACAATCTTTCCAGTCAACACTCCCAGCAGGATTTGTGCAAATTTCCTCAGCAGGGTTGCTCAGCCCAGAATTTGCGCGAATCTAGGCAACAGTCAGTTGCTCTGCCCAGAAATTGTGCAAATATCCTGGGCAATACCCCCCAACTCCTAGCCAGAAATGTGCATTTCCTTCAAGTAGTCAAACAACCTCTTACATGTGCAGTTGAGTTGACCGGTTCCCTCCTGGACTGAGAAAAAAAAACTTGCATGCATACGCTGCTTCTCCTAAGGCATCATGCAATTGCATCCCTTTTCTCAGGGATCTATGTTTAGCAGTTGAAGGTTACATGCGAGTAGAAATTCAGAAACCTCCCACCAAGTGTCACTTCCCCTAAATTTGTGGCATGTGCATCACAACCTCAATGTTATCAAAACTCATCAACCGGACATTGCAAAGCTCATTACTCACATCAACCTTGCAGCTCTGACATCCCACATCACATCTAGGAGCAGTTGGCGCATTCAGCTCAATTGTTTTGGGGTAAGCCTGCTTCCCATGCCTTGTGTTGCATTTTTGTCACTTTTTGGGTTTTCGTTTGTATGAGTACTATTTTCTTGATTTATTTGAACACTTGATGTTGTTTACATGTATACTAGCTTGTTCTAGCTCTGTTTCAGTTTTCGTTGCTATCTCACTGTTGCCGTATGCGTGAAACTATTTTGCACAGACGTCCGTCCAATCGGTGAACTGCCTCACCCACATGCATGCTGATCTGTTTGTTGAATCTTTCATTCATGTTTTTCATGCATTGTTAATCACTTCTACTATCACTTAGTTTCACCATGCATTCATTGACTTACTTGCTTTCAGTTGCCCATCAGCGAGTCTAGACAACCTTGGCCCGGGCTCTGCCTTCTCCAAGGCTACATTGCACAGTCTGGGAAAGGAAGGCTCACCTTCCTCTCCATATTTGCACATTCCTGCCCAGCACTAGCCTCTAGGATTGTTTTGCACATTTCTGGAGGACATGGTTACTTGGCCCAAGATTTTGCGCAAATCTGTCCCTAGGCCAACAATCCTTCCCAGCAAGAATTTTGCATTGCATAATCCCAGCAGTCAGTAGCTAGACTAGACTATGCATTGCACAGTTCCACTACTCATCCAGTCTCCCAACAAGCCAAACTGTGCCTTGTGCAGTCTTGGCAGTTGATCTCCTGACCTCCCAGCCAAAATTCCGCAAACTTGATGATCATGCACCCTGGTATGTTGCAAGTCAATTCTCATGTTCATTTTGGTTTTCAACTAACAAATTACTTACCATGAGTGTTGCCATGTCTCCTAATTTCGAAGATGGATTCAATTTTGTATTCAACATTTTAAACTTCATGATGAAGTGTTTTTGGAGTTGTGAAAAGATGAGAGTAAAGAAAATTCAGATTCCACTCATCAATATTTTGTTTCTGTAACAACAATAAGAATGATGGCTCAATTCTTAACAGGACAACAAGTCTTCATGATGATGATAAGTGAAGTGACTTGATTGGGGCATGAAGGACACCAATTGAAAATTTTGCATTTTGGATTGAGTTTTTTGGGTATTTTTGAGTTCCAGCCTCTTTATATTGACTAGAGAAGTAAACTTTTGGAGTCCAAAAGTTCCTAGTGGGGAGGTGTGATCAAATGATCAATTTTATGCTCAAACATGGAAGTGCCCAAAACTTCTTGAAACCGGCACCAAATCCAAGTGTCCGTCATTCTAAATCCAATGATGCTTGTTTCACTTCAATATGACACTGTATGCTCAAGTTATCTGTAAAAAACTCCAGGGTAAATGTGCATATAAAAGAACAATAGGAACATAAATACAATAAACATATTGGCCATCAAAATCCATATATACATAAGTACATTTTCACATGAAAATCAAGGGAATGAATTTTTTCATTAATAAATGTAGTGAACCAATTGGAAATGGGACTACCACGTTCCACCCGACCATAAATTGGCTGAGCCAAGTCTCTCTTCAGCCAATCACCCCCGTGCCATATTCCAAGCATGAATGTGGGCTCTCATAGAACACATCAATCAAAACTCATCCAGGGCTTCCAGAGGCCACCCATCTCAACCCATCAAACAGTGATTCCACCTCACAGTCAGACATCACCAAAAACCATCATCAAAATGGTCTCCATTTAAGCCTTCCAGGGCTTCCAGAGCACTTATCCAACCAAGGCTTCCAAAACTAGTAACTCAACCTCCTTGCAGTTTTAGGGATTTAGCTCGAGATGCATCTTCCAAAATTTTGCTTGATAGACACTATCAATGTTGCAATGGTGACAGTGGTTGTTAGGATTCTTGCACACATATGCAGTGGTGGCAAGTCTTCTTACCAAAACTATCAATCGTCATTAAAGCAGGTGATCACTATAAATGCTCGGCTCTGTATGACTCATAAGACTCTACCTATTTTGAATTAACGTATGTTTAGTAGCCTCCAGGGTGGACATTCTTCTATCCTTCTTGACTCAGGTTCCCTAATAAGGTTATGATGAGGCATGCTCCCGGGCATAGGTAAAAACAAGGTCATTGATCCAAGGTTCATATAAATAATAAGGTGGTGGTGGTTTTTCACTGGTGGCAGAGGAAAAGAGGTGGTTGTTCACGGGACTGGACTGGACTGAAACCACTGGACAACACTGCCAACTTATACAGGGCTTCTATAGTGTTTCTCCAACCAAGGCTTCCAGGACTAGCAACTCAACCCGCCAAGGGCTTCTAGAGCGTTTGTCCAACCAGGGCTTCTAGGACTAGTAACTCAACCCAAGTTGTTATAGGGCTTCGAGAGCATTTATTCAACCAGGGCTTCCAGGACTAGTAACTCAACCCAAGCTATGGAAAAATGAGAACCAACCAAAACAAAGCAATGGAAGTAAACCCACAATCACCATGGCTATCCAAGAAATGGAAAGGCTAGGAAATCCACTGTCAATCCTGACCATCCTCCATGCCAATGACAAATCATAACCAAGAAACCACATTCATGTGCCATGCATGCCAAAACTAGTGAAGAAATCATACATGCAACTCAGTACCTGCAGGAAAATTTGATGTAGTTGTTGATGTCGATGCCCTCTTGTGCTTTCTTGATCTTCCTTTGCCTTCTTGCTCCAAGAATCCAAGTATGCCACACCCTCCAAGAGTGTTCCAAGAAAAATCTAACTATCCAAGGGTATGAGAGAGGGAGATAATAATGAGAGAACTCCAAAGCTAAACTGACCAAGTTTTGCCCATTGATCCTCATAAGCCTTTTTATTAATGAGGCCTCAATTTTCTTCATTTTCCATTATTTTCCTTCAATTTTCTCCTCACATGCAAAATGTGACGTTTTACCTTCCTTTTCTCCTAATTTCCATTATTTTCATAAATAAATGTGCCAAAATATTTTTTTTTTTCCTCTTTAATGCCTTAGCCATTGCCTTTGCCAATTTCCTTAGCCATAAACAACCAAATGAACACCCCCTAGGATGTCTTTCCCACCATTCAGCTTGGAATATGTGTCCCATCATCCATGGTATTTATATATTTTTACATGGAATTTTCACAAGGGATGTTACAGAACCCTTCCCCTTGGGGGAAGACCGTCCTCGATGTTCAATGAAACATATAACCAACATGACTACTGAAAACAAAATATACTACCCATGGAGATTTATAACACAACTAGTTGTAGTATTTACAATGAATGACCTGCTTAAAATCAAAACATCATGACAACATGACCATATAAAAACCATACCACATATTGGAGCTTTATAACACAACTCATTACGGTATTTAAAATGATATAGACATATACACATTTTCTTAACTAACAAATAAAATAATATGAATCTGCAACAAGGGAATCTAGAGGCTCACACCCCCACCCTCAAAGTAATACTAGGATACACCTCCTTCCCAGGAAGTCCAGAATCCATTGCAAATTCAAATATGCATCCAATGTCCAGCGCTATAATCCCGCGCCACTTTTCCTCTCAGTGAACAGTTACTGGCTCATTGTTCCAGGGCGCACTCCCAATGTTCATCTCATTCCATCTGGAAATGCTAATGACCAAAAAAAATTCATTCATGACCTTCCCTTCTCTGCTACACAATCCCTCGGGAATCCGGTCACCTCTTCTGTGCAGTCACTCACCTTCCAAGTTCCACTCGCACCCCCATCCTAGGCAGTCCATCCCTTGGCAAGGCTTCCTTGCATCAGAAGATTCAAAGACCAATGCATACACATGCCTCAAAAATACCATACCGGTCATAACATGCTCATGGAAATCAATGGACACCATTGGGTACCAGTACCCTGATTTCCTTGCTCCTGAAGTGCTTTACCAGCATACTGCTGCATGTTCCAATTTCTTTCGTTGTTGTTGCTAATTATTTTGGTTGATTTCAACAACCCAACTGGACATGTTCATTCTTCTTGTACCAAGAACATAACTTCCATTAGATTCAAAATAAATTGAAATAAATTCAAATCATACCTCATTGGTAGTTCGTCAATAAGGTACACTTGGAATCCTATTTGCTTCCTATCACAAGAAGTCAAACTAACATCTTTGACCAAATCAAGATGTATAAAAATATCACATCAGGCTAGCTCAAAAGACAACCATCATAGATCAAAATCATAAATCACATGTGACCATCATAAACCAGAATCATAGATCACATATAATAATCATATACCATAGTCATAAATCACATGCATAACAAAATTGAAATAAAATGATGATACTTATCATTTCTACAATCCTTAGCTTATACCTTTGTTCTTTTTAATAGACATTGGATCAATTGCCACACCCAGTAAAAACCCAATGCCTTCTCTTCTACCAGGTGCACATACGCATAGTGTGCATCACACACATACAACCACACCTGACACACAACACCATGCAATACATGCACCTACACCTGGCGTACAAAGCATACACCTACAAGTAGTGTACAACATAGTGCATCCATCTATACTTGATGTGAAATACTACCCAATACATGTACCTAGATAGAGTACAACACAACGAGTACACACGTCGCAATACCATGACTACATGATGCACATACATAATACCGCATGCCCATAACACAACATTGATGACATGCACACAATACCATACGTACACCAGTACCATATATACAACATGTACATAGTACCACCAGTACACTGCATTACCTGCACAACGTGTTCACGACATCACATGTACACGGCGCCACCTACACAATGTGTACACAACGCTACATGTACACTACACCATTGTACAAAATACACACAATACCACAAGCATGATGTGTATGTGTCACCATATGTACATAACATCACATGCATGACATGTACACAACACCGCATGCTCATAGCACCCTATGTACAACATGTACACGGCACCACATGCTCATAGCACCACTTGTACAATCATGCACACAACACCATATGTATAACATGCACGCAACACCAAGTGTACATAGCACTGCATATCCAACATGTACATAACATCATTCGTACACAGCACTGCATATCCAACATGCACAAAGCACCATATGCACACACACTGCATATACATCATGAAGAGAGTACAATATGTATACAACACTCCATATGAAATATTCACACAACCCTATTTGTACCATCCTATACATAACATTGCATAAATAACATGTACACATTATATGTATACACAACACCACAAGTGCACACATCATAGATGCAACATGTACAACATATACAACGTATGTTCAACAATGGTACCACACATCCAAAACCACACTGTCCTTACCAAGAAACCTTGCTTTCGATATCTCATCCATGCTTATCCTAGCATGACATGGGCCACACTGCTTTTATTTTGTTGATGTATCCTTCAACATTACCTGTCATAACATAAACATAGGCATAATACAATTATACAATACCAAATCATATCCACATGATACTGACCTCGTATATTTGTCGTGACTACTCTTCCCAATTGATTCCTTGTAAGACCAGGAACCTCTTCATGTCTTTCTCCTGCATAAGCAATCATCCCTCCACAAGAATGATCCCTGACAACCCTGTCAGATAGTAACATAGATACATGGATACATACATACATATATAAACATTAGCATGAAATAATCATGATCCCGTCAGACAACAACATACATACATACATGTATACATATATAAACTTCAACATAATCATGATCATAAAATAATTATTAGATATTAAGGTCAAGGTTAACAGAACTTCCTTAATTCATGCACAACATGCACGATATTGAGAATAATAATTCCCAACATAACCAAGGCATATGACACCTCAGATCCATTTACTTTACCTTTTGTGATTACCTTTCTTATGTCTGCACTGCTACTGTCCATTTACCACAATGGACCCAACCAGTCCAGTCAACTATCATAGTCTTACCTTCCTCTGCGCTTACTCATGCACAGAGCTTCATCTGAAACTTACATTACCTTTCGAGTACCACATAGCTCTTCCCGAGCTCCATCAACTTTCCTCTTTCCCAACCAATTCCCAAGAATCAAAACAATAAAAGATAAGACAAGAAAAAACCAAGAAAAAGACCACAAAATCCCATAATGATATGACACTACAACAAAGTGGAAAGTCCTTGCACCAGACATAAACAAAAACAACAAATCAAGGTCAACAAATCATAAAACACCAAAAACACATGACTAGCAACAAACACCATGACTCAATCCCTATGGTTCACAAGGAAACTAAACCAGAGCCTTCTTCAATATTTCATGGAAAACTCTCTTGCCATGCAACTCCCTGCATCATGCTCACACATGTCAACCACATGTTCCAAATATCAAGACAATCATATTTATCAATTTGAAATCAAATTTTACAAACAATCATGTCATAATCCATAGTCATTAGACATAATTCTACAACTATCAACTACATTCAAGTAGATATCAATTGTCTCAACACATACATGTTAGTACAAGCATCTTAAAAAAAAATCATTTGAACACCTACTCATATTAAGCAATTCATCAATCATTCAACCACTTGCAAACTTACCATGATAAATAAATCAACTAGGCACCAAACACTCAAACACCAAATATATGTCATAATCAAACAACCAAGCACCGAATATATGACATAAGAAAACTCATACCTTAATGTATATTAGGGGAGGTGATCTTGTCTGCACAATCAATCTAGTTATCGCGATATAACTTTAGAACACATCGACTCAAGCACTCATAAGATCATGATATCCATAAAAATATCTAGCTAACATGTTCACATCATAAACTCATACACAATTATCATTCACACATATGCAAAGTCAATCTAGATTAGTATGACACCATCTCACAAGTATGTCGGTTCATACATGAATATCACAACCATAACCATTTGAATAGGTCAAACTAGGTTAACACAATACATATAACATCAAGATCTTCAAGGCAACGAACATAACCATCACACATATGACCAATCCAAATTATAACATCAATATCTCAATGAAATGACCCTAATCTTCAAGTTAATAACATATAAAAACAATAATATGTATATCATACTCGTTAACAACATACAAAATAGTCATTAGGTTATCTAATATAAAACAACATGCATACAAATACAGGTTGCTATCATTCTTGACTATCTGATACATGTGCATATAACTACACTAATCATCTAAAATATATCATGAATGCAACCATAACATCTAATATATGTTCATAAACCTAATGTATATAACCCTAATGCATATCATAATCCTTAACTTACATACCTGCATGCCAAACATACACTACCTGTATGACAATTTGCTCTTATCCCAAAGTCTAATGCTGCAACCTCATTATGATGATCTGCATCCCTTGCTCTATCTCAACTAGCTCATTAGCATCACAACAACCAATAGCATCACGATGACTTCACAAAACATGTTTGACCTACTATTCATGCATACTATAACCAAGACCATACATGCATAACAACTGTATATAGACATATAACAAATGAGCACCAAATCATACACACATCATTCTAGCTAAAGTCTAGTCATCAATGCATGACCATATGGACTACACAAACCATGACCTTATGCATGACAATGACTATTACTCCATTGTACACATTGATCCAGGTGGATGTTGGTGGCCACCCACCTATCCCATTTGGACCCCCACAACTGTCTCTTTCAGCTTTTTCAGTTTCCTAAATTGTAGCACAACTTACTATTTTTAGCAGTTTTTCGGGTCCTGAACTTCCGGAGCCGTTTTGAGGCCCTAAACGACGTTTTTTTGGGAATCTGGGGGCAACATGGGTCTATAGACCGATGTTGCCCTTCCCAAAGTGGTAGTGCTCGGATAGATCTTTCTAACGAGCTATTGTACGCGTCAAACGGAGATCGTATGCCAAAGTTACGACCCCGGGAAATTGATGTACCAATTTACCCAAACGGGGCCCACAATTTGGCGTTTCATCTTCTAGGGTTAGGTTTCGGGATGTGAAGGGTTTTCCATTGTTTCTCAACAATAAATAGGCCTTCGAGCCTCATTGTAACTCAGTTCGGAACAGTTCAGAGGCATGTAGCCGCCACATCTCTTCTCAGAGATAAGCTACCATCGCCCTAGCTGGTTTCTTTCCATTTCTGTTTGTAAACATATTTCAGTATTTTACAGTAATGAAATGAAGTATTATTTCCGCTGCATCTCTGTTTTTATGGTTATCGCATCTCTGTATTTATGGTTATCTCTGTAATCTATTGCGTTCCTGTTTAAATTCGGATCAGTGGTATCAGAGCGGTCTGCTTTTTCTCTGTTTTTCTTTGCATGTCCCCAACGAGGTCGGGATATAAGGAGTTAGGGCTTGAACTGGTCGAACCTTTGCAAGACCAGCCTCGCAAATCCCGACGGCCTCCCATGGCGGATGAGAAGAAAGACGAGGGGGCAGGAGATCCTATCAAAATCTTGCTCGAAGAAGCGCTCGAGCGGCAAAGGAACGCGATGATGGATAGCTTTGCGCAGATCCTTCAGCGGCTACCCAGAAGTGACGCATCGGCTTCCAGCAGCAACTCTGGAAACGCCACACCGTTCAAGGTACAAGTTAATTTTGAAATCCCCATATTCGAGGGTCAAATAGACGCAGATGCCGTAGATAAATGGTTAAATCTGCTAGATGGGTATTTTTCTGTTCATGAATTTTCAAGTCGGGAAAAGATTGTTTTTGCTCTTCTCAAAGCAGCCCCCCACGTCAAGGACTGGTGGGAAACCTACTGCGAGCAGAAGGATGAAAGTACAGGCTCACTATTTTCAGCCGCACCCACTTGGAATGACTTTCGGGATGCCATCAAGGAGCAGTATTACCCTGTCGGAAGCTATGAGGACAAATACATCAAATGGACCACATTGCGGCAGGGACGAGACCAAGATGTGCCAGAGTTCACAAACATTTTTCATACCCTTCGCACACAGTTGGGTATCAAAGATTCTGAGCTGCATCTGGTACTCAAATACCGTGGCTGCCTACACAGATACATCCAGGAAGAGATGGTGTTCTTGAACATCTCCTCACTCGGCACAGCATACCGATACGCTGTCAAAATCGAGCAAAAGTTTAAACAGAAGAAGCGAGACTTTGGGTCTGCAAATCCGAAGCCCAAAGGACAAAGCCAAGGCGGGGTGACCCAAGATAACCCGTCGAAGCCACAAGAAAAGAACAACACCACGAAGCCGAAGAAGGACACAGGAAAGTGGTGTGAGTTCCACAAGAGTCCCACTCATAACACAAGTGAGTGTCGGACCAAGCAGTCGCTGGTGGCCGAGTTGAAGGCTTCTGAATCAGATGCATGTTCCGACCCTGAGCTAGAACTCGACAAGGGGAATGGCAAAGGGAAGCAGATCATTGATGCGGATCCCAGCGCCACTGTTGCCACCGCCAAGATCCAGAAAGATGAGCCCACAGATCCAGAAGAGGGGGAGCGTCTTTTCCACTCACAGATGTGGGTGAAGGGTTCGCCGCTACAATTCATTGTCGACAGTGGCAGCCAAAAGAACCTCATTTCAGCAGAGGTCGTGAAGCGGTTGGGCCTACCGACTACACCGCACCCGCAGCCGTACAGTATCGGGTGGCTTCATGAAGGGCGAGATCTGAAAGTTCGCCAGCAGTGCCGCCTTCCCTACAGCATCAAGCCCTTCACAGACGAGGTATTGTGTGATGTTACACCTCTGGATGTTTGTGATGTATTATTAGGCCAACCATATTTGTGGAGGCGACATGCTGTGTATGAGTCAAGGCCTCGTGCTGTCATTATTTCTTTGAATAATTCATTATACAGGATACCAGAGGTAGCCCCACCTACTGCCACATCCTTGATCACTACCAAGAAAGGCAGCAAGCTCATATCACAGACCAGGAAATTCATCTGTCTAGTTCACTCCCAAAGTAAGGGGAAGATCGTTGCTACATCCATGACCCCTGCAAAGGGTTCCTCCACGCAGCAGCAGCAGCAAAGGGATACGGTCATGACAGAACACAGGAACAACTTCTCCTCATCCACAGGGGTACCACACAAGTTTCATGTGGGCGACAAAGTTTGGTTACATCTGCAGAGAGAACGCCTTACCAGAACCCATCAGAAACTCAGGCAACTCCGACATGATCCATACACCAATACCAAGGCTACGGGCAACAATGCTTCGAAGCACAGCATCCCTCCATTCCTTGGCTTGCACCGAGTGTTCAATGTGGACCGTCGTCGACCATGCTTCCCACTATCACTGGACACATCAGAGATTGCAGGACCAGTTCAGCAGATGGAGGAACTCAACGCAATGGGGACCATTGCTTCCTAAGGGGGGAGGAATGATCCAGGTGGATGTTGGTGGCCACCCACCTATCCCATTTGGACCCCCACAACTGTCTCTTTCAGCTTTTTCAGTTTCCTAAATTGTAGCACAACTTACTATTTTTAGCAGTTTTTCGGGTCCTGAACTTCCGGAGCCGTTTTGAGGCCCTAAACGACGTTTTTTTGGGAATCTGGGGGCAACATGGGTCTATAGACCGATGTTGCCCTTCCCAAAGTGGTAGTGCTCGGATAGATCTTTCTAACGAGCTATTGTACGCGTCAAACGGAGATCGTATGCCAAAGTTACGACCCCGGGAAATTGATGTACCAATTTACCCAAACGGGGCCCACAATTTGGCGTTTCATCTTCTAGGGTTAGGTTTCGGGATGTGAAGGGTTTTCCATTGTTTCTCAACAATAAATAGGCCTTCGAGCCTCATTGTAACTCAGTTCGGAACAGTTCAGAGGCATGTAGCCGCCACATCTCTTCTCAGAGATAAGCTACCATCGCCCTAGCTGGTTTCTTTCCATTTCTGTTTGTAAACATATTTCAGTATTTTACAGTAATGAAATGAAGTATTATTTCCGCTGCATCTCTGTTTTTATGGTTATCGCATCTCTGTATTTATGGTTATCTCTGTAATCTATTGCGTTCCTGTTTAAATTCGGATCAGTGGTATCAGAGCGGTCTGCTTTTTCTCTGTTTTTCTTTGCATGTCCCCAACGAGGTCGGGATATAAGGAGTTAGGGCTTGAACTGGTCGAACCTTTGCAAGACCAGCCTCGCAAATCCCGACGGCCTCCCATGGCGGATGAGAAGAAAGACGAGGGGGCAGGAGATCCTATCAAAATCTTGCTCGAAGAAGCGCTCGAGCGGCAAAGGAACGCGATGATGGATAGCTTTGCGCAGATCCTTCAGCGGCTACCCAGAAGTGACGCATCGGCTTCCAGCAGCAACTCTGGAAACGCCACACCGTTCAAGGTACAAGTTAATTTTGAAATCCCCATATTCGAGGGTCAAATAGACGCAGATGCCGTAGATAAATGGTTAAATCTGCTAGATGGGTATTTTTCTGTTCATGAATTTTCAAGTCGGGAAAAGATTGTTTTTGCTCTTCTCAAAGCAGCCCCCCACGTCAAGGACTGGTGGGAAACCTACTGCGAGCAGAAGGATGAAAGTACAGGCTCACTATTTTCAGCCGCACCCACTTGGAATGACTTTCGGGATGCCATCAAGGAGCAGTATTACCCTGTCGGAAGCTATGAGGACAAATACATCAAATGGACCACATTGCGGCAGGGACGAGACCAAGATGTGCCAGAGTTCACAAACATTTTTCATACCCTTCGCACACAGTTGGGTATCAAAGATTCTGAGCTGCATCTGGTACTCAAATACCGTGGCTGCCTACACAGATACATCCAGGAAGAGATGGTGTTCTTGAACATCTCCTCACTCGGCACAGCATACCGATACGCTGTCAAAATCGAGCAAAAGTTTAAACAGAAGAAGCGAGACTTTGGGTCTGCAAATCCGAAGCCCAAAGGACAAAGCCAAGGCGGGGTGACCCAAGATAACCCGTCGAAGCCACAAGAAAAGAACAACACCACGAAGCCGAAGAAGGACACAGGAAAGTGGTGTGAGTTCCACAAGAGTCCCACTCATAACACAAGTGAGTGTCGGACCAAGCAGTCGCTGGTGGCCGAGTTGAAGGCTTCTGAATCAGATGCATGTTCCGACCCTGAGCTAGAACTCGACAAGGGGAATGGCAAAGGGAAGCAGATCATTGATGCGGATCCCAGCGCCACTGTTGCCACCGCCAAGATCCAGAAAGATGAGCCCACAGATCCAGAAGAGGGGGAGCGTCTTTTCCACTCACAGATGTGGGTGAAGGGTTCGCCGCTACAATTCATTGTCGACAGTGGCAGCCAAAAGAACCTCATTTCAGCAGAGGTCGTGAAGCGGTTGGGCCTACCGACTACACCGCACCCGCAGCCGTACAGTATCGGGTGGCTTCATGAAGGGCGAGATCTGAAAGTTCGCCAGCAGTGCCGCCTTCCCTACAGCATCAAGCCCTTCACAGACGAGGTATTGTGTGATGTTACACCTCTGGATGTTTGTGATGTATTATTAGGCCAACCATATTTGTGGAGGCGACATGCTGTGTATGAGTCAAGGCCTCGTGCTGTCATTATTTCTTTGAATAATTCATTATACAGGATACCAGAGGTAGCCCCACCTACTGCCACATCCTTGATCACTACCAAGAAAGGCAGCAAGCTCATATCACAGACCAGGAAATTCATCTGTCTAGTTCACTCCCAAAGTAAGGGGAAGATCGTTGCTACATCCATGACCCCTGCAAAGGGTTCCTCCACGCAGCAGCAGCAGCAAAGGGATACGGTCATGACAGAACACAGGAACAACTTCTCCTCATCCACAGGGGTACCACACAAGTTTCATGTGGGCGACAAAGTTTGGTTACATCTGCAGAGAGAACGCCTTACCAGAACCCATCAGAAACTCAGGCAACTCCGACATGATCCATACACCAATACCAAGGCTACGGGCAACAATGCTTCGAAGCACAGCATCCCTCCATTCCTTGGCTTGCACCGAGTGTTCAATGTGGACCGTCGTCGACCATGCTTCCCACTATCACTGGACACATCAGAGATTGCAGGACCAGTTCAGCAGATGGAGGAACTCAACGCAATGGGGACCATTGCTTCCTAAGGGGGGAGGAATGATCCAGGTGGATGTTGGTGGCCACCCACCTATCCCATTTGGACCCCCACAACTGTCTCTTTCAGCTTTTTCAGTTTCCTAAATTGTAGCACAACTTACTATTTTTAGCAGTTTTTCGGGTCCTGAACTTCCGGAGCCGTTTTGAGGCCCTAAACGACGTTTTTTTTGGGAATCTGGGGGCAACATGGGTCTATAGACCGATGTTGCCCTTCCCAAAGTGGTAGTGCTCGGATAGATCTTTCTAACGAGCTATTGTACGCGTCAAACGGAGATCGTATGCCAAAGTTACGACCCCGGGAAATTGATGTACCAATTTACCCAAACGGGGCCCACAATTTGGCGTTTCATCTTCTAGGGTTAGGTTTCGGGATGTGAAGGGTTTTCCATTGTTTCTCAACAATAAATAGGCCTTCGAGCCTCATTGTAACTCAGTTCGGAACAGTTCAGAGGCATGTAGCCGCCACATCTCTTCTCAGAGATAAGCTACCATCGCCCTAGCTGGTTTCTTTCCATTTCTGTTTGTAAACATATTTCAGTATTTTACAGTAATGAAATGAAGTATTATTTCCGCTGCATCTCTGTTTTTATGGTTATCGCATCTCTGTATTTATGGTTATCTCTGTAATCTATTGCGTTCCTGTTTAAATTCGGATCAGTGGTATCAGAGCGGTCTGCTTTTTCTCTGTTTTTCTTTGCATGTCCCCAACGAGGTCGGGATATAAGGAGTTAGGGCTTGAACTGGTCGAACCTTTGCAAGACCAGCCTCGCAAATCCCGACGGCCTCCCATGGCGGATGAGAAGAAAGACGAGGGGGCAGGAGATCCTATCAAAATCTTGCTCGAAGAAGCGCTCGAGCGGCAAAGGAACGCGATGATGGATAGCTTTGCGCAGATCCTTCAGCGGCTACCCAGAAGTGACGCATCGGCTTCCAGCAGCAACTCTGGAAACGCCACACCGTTCAAGGTACAAGTTAATTTTGAAATCCCCATATTCGAGGGTCAAATAGACGCAGATGCCGTAGATAAATGGTTAAATCTGCTAGATGGGTATTTTTCTGTTCATGAATTTTCAAGTCGGGAAAAGATTGTTTTTGCTCTTCTCAAAGCAGCCCCCCACGTCAAGGACTGGTGGGAAACCTACTGCGAGCAGAAGGATGAAAGTACAGGCTCACTATTTTCAGCCGCACCCACTTGGAATGACTTTCGGGATGCCATCAAGGAGCAGTATTACCCTGTCGGAAGCTATGAGGACAAATACATCAAATGGACCACATTGCGGCAGGGACGAGACCAAGATGTGCCAGAGTTCACAAACATTTTTCATACCCTTCGCACACAGTTGGGTATCAAAGATTCTGAGCTGCATCTGGTACTCAAATACCGTGGCTGCCTACACAGATACATCCAGGAAGAGATGGTGTTCTTGAACATCTCCTCACTCGGCACAGCATACCGATACGCTGTCAAAATCGAGCAAAAGTTTAAACAGAAGAAGCGAGACTTTGGGTCTGCAAATCCGAAGCCCAAAGGACAAAGCCAAGGCGGGGTGACCCAAGATAACCCGTCGAAGCCACAAGAAAAGAACAACACCACGAAGCCGAAGAAGGACACAGGAAAGTGGTGTGAGTTCCACAAGAGTCCCACTCATAACACAAGTGAGTGTCGGACCAAGCAGTCGCTGGTGGCCGAGTTGAAGGCTTCTGAATCAGATGCATGTTCCGACCCTGAGCTAGAACTCGACAAGGGGAATGGCAAAGGGAAGCAGATCATTGATGCGGATCCCAGCGCCACTGTTGCCACCGCCAAGATCCAGAAAGATGAGCCCACAGATCCAGAAGAGGGGGAGCGTCTTTTCCACTCACAGATGTGGGTGAAGGGTTCGCCGCTACAATTCATTGTCGACAGTGGCAGCCAAAAGAACCTCATTTCAGCAGAGGTCGTGAAGCGGTTGGGCCTACCGACTACACCGCACCCGCAGCCGTACAGTATCGGGTGGCTTCATGAAGGGCGAGATCTGAAAGTTCGCCAGCAGTGCCGCCTTCCCTACAGCATCAAGCCCTTCACAGACGAGGTATTGTGTGATGTTACACCTCTGGATGTTTGTGATGTATTATTAGGCCAACCATATTTGTGGAGGCGACATGCTGTGTATGAGTCAAGGCCTCGTGCTGTCATTATTTCTTTGAATAATTCATTATACAGGATACCAGAGGTAGCCCCACCTACTGCCACATCCTTGATCACTACCAAGAAAGGCAGCAAGCTCATATCACAGACCAGGAAATTCATCTGTCTAGTTCACTCCCAAAGTAAGGGGAAGATCGTTGCTACATCCATGACCCCTGCAAAGGGTTCCTCCACGCAGCAGCAGCAGCAAAGGGATACGGTCATGACAGAACACAGGAACAACTTCTCCTCATCCACAGGGGTACCACACAAGTTTCATGTGGGCGACAAAGTTTGGTTACATCTGCAGAGAGAACGCCTTACCAGAACCCATCAGAAACTCAGGCAACTCCGACATGATCCATACACCAATACCAAGGCTACGGGCAACAATGCTTCGAAGCACAGCATCCCTCCATTCCTTGGCTTGCACCGAGTGTTCAATGTGGACCGTCGTCGACCATGCTTCCCACTATCACTGGACACATCAGAGATTGCAGGACCAGTTCAGCAGATGGAGGAACTCAACGCAATGGGGACCATTGCTTCCTAAGGGGGGAGGAATGATCCAGGTGGATGTTGGTGGCCACCCACCTATCCCATTTGGACCCCCACAACTGTCTCTTTCAGCTTTTTCAGTTTCCTAAATTGTAGCACAACTTACTATTTTTAGCAGTTTTTCGGGTCCTGAACTTCCGGAGCCGTTTTGAGGCCCTAAACGACGTTTTTTTGGGAATCTGGGGCAACATGGGTCTATAGACCGATGTTGCCCTTCCCAAAGTGGTAGTGCTCGGATAGATCTTTCTAACGAGCTATTGTACGCGTCAAACGGAGATCGTATGCCAAAGTTACGACCCCGGGAAATTGATGTACCAATTTACCCAAACGGGGCCCACAATTTGGCGTTTCATCTTCTAGGGTTAGGTTTCGGGATGTGAAGGGTTTTCCATTGTTTCTCAACAATAAATAGGCCTTCGAGCCTCATTGTAACTCAGTTCGGAACAGTTCAGAGGCATGTAGCCGCCACATCTCTTCTCAGAGATAAGCTACCATCGCCCTAGCTGGTTTCTTTCCATTTCTGTTTGTAAACATATTTCAGTATTTTACAGTAATGAAATGAAGTATTATTTCCGCTGCATCTCTGTTTTTATGGTTATCGCATCTCTGTATTTATGGTTATCTCTGTAATCTATTGCGTTCCTGTTTAAATTCGGATCAGTGGTATCAGAGCGGTCTGCTTTTTCTCTGTTTTTCTTTGCATGTCCCCAACGAGGTCGGGATATAAGGAGTTAGGGCTTGAACTGGTCGAACCTTTGCAAGACCAGCCTCGCAAATCCCGACGGCCTCCCATGGCGGATGAGAAGAAAGACGAGGGGGCAGGAGATCCTATCAAAATCTTGCTCGAAGAAGCGCTCGAGCGGCAAAGGAACGCGATGATGGATAGCTTTGCGCAGATCCTTCAGCGGCTACCCAGAAGTGACGCATCGGCTTCCAGCAGCAACTCTGGAAACGCCACACCGTTCAAGGTACAAGTTAATTTTGAAATCCCCATATTCGAGGGTCAAATAGACGCAGATGCCGTAGATAAATGGTTAAATCTGCTAGATGGGTATTTTTCTGTTCATGAATTTTCAAGTCGGGAAAAGATTGTTTTTGCTCTTCTCAAAGCAGCCCCCCACGTCAAGGACTGGTGGGAAACCTACTGCGAGCAGAAGGATGAAAGTACAGGCTCACTATTTTCAGCCGCACCCACTTGGAATGACTTTCGGGATGCCATCAAGGAGCAGTATTACCCTGTCGGAAGCTATGAGGACAAATACATCAAATGGACCACATTGCGGCAGGGACGAGACCAAGATGTGCCAGAGTTCACAAACATTTTTCATACCCTTCGCACACAGTTGGGTATCAAAGATTCTGAGCTGCATCTGGTACTCAAATACCGTGGCTGCCTACACAGATACATCCAGGAAGAGATGGTGTTCTTGAACATCTCCTCACTCGGCACAGCATACCGATACGCTGTCAAAATCGAGCAAAAGTTTAAACAGAAGAAGCGAGACTTTGGGTCTGCAAATCCGAAGCCCAAAGGACAAAGCCAAGGCGGGGTGACCCAAGATAACCCGTCGAAGCCACAAGAAAAGAACAACACCACGAAGCCGAAGAAGGACACAGGAAAGTGGTGTGAGTTCCACAAGAGTCCCACTCATAACACAAGTGAGTGTCGGACCAAGCAGTCGCTGGTGGCCGAGTTGAAGGCTTCTGAATCAGATGCATGTTCCGACCCTGAGCTAGAACTCGACAAGGGGAATGGCAAAGGGAAGCAGATCATTGATGCGGATCCCAGCGCCACTGTTGCCACCGCCAAGATCCAGAAAGATGAGCCCACAGATCCAGAAGAGGGGGAGCGTCTTTTCCACTCACAGATGTGGGTGAAGGGTTCGCCGCTACAATTCATTGTCGACAGTGGCAGCCAAAAGAACCTCATTTCAGCAGAGGTCGTGAAGCGGTTGGGCCTACCGACTACACCGCACCCGCAGCCGTACAGTATCGGGTGGCTTCATGAAGGGCGAGATCTGAAAGTTCGCCAGCAGTGCCGCCTTCCCTACAGCATCAAGCCCTTCACAGACGAGGTATTGTGTGATGTTACACCTCTGGATGTTTGTGATGTATTATTAGGCCAACCATATTTGTGGAGGCGACATGCTGTGTATGAGTCAAGGCCTCGTGCTGTCATTATTTCTTTGAATAATTCATTATACAGGATACCAGAGGTAGCCCCACCTACTGCCACATCCTTGATCACTACCAAGAAAGGCAGCAAGCTCATATCACAGACCAGGAAATTCATCTGTCTAGTTCACTCCCAAAGTAAGGGGAAGATCGTTGCTACATCCATGACCCCTGCAAAGGGTTCCTCCACGCAGCAGCAGCAGCAAAGGGATACGGTCATGACAGAACACAGGAACAACTTCTCCTCATCCACAGGGGTACCACACAAGTTTCATGTGGGCGACAAAGTTTGGTTACATCTGCAGAGAGAACGCCTTACCAGAACCCATCAGAAACTCAGGCAACTCCGACATGATCCATACACCAATACCAAGGCTACGGGCAACAATGCTTCGAAGCACAGCATCCCTCCATTCCTTGGCTTGCACCGAGTGTTCAATGTGGACCGTCGTCGACCATGCTTCCCACTATCACTGGACACATCAGAGATTGCAGGACCAGTTCAGCAGATGGAGGAACTCAACGCAATGGGGACCATTGCTTCCTAAGGGGGGAGGAATGATCCAGGTGGATGTTGGTGGCCACCCACCTATCCCATTTGGACCCCCACAACTGTCTCTTTCAGCTTTTTCAGTTTCCTAAATTGTAGCACAACTTACTATTTTTAGCAGTTTTTCGGGTCCTGAACTTCCGGAGCCGTTTTGAGGCCCTAAACGACGTTTTTTTGGGAATCTGGGGGCAACATGGGTCTATAGACCGATGTTGCCCTTCCCAAAGTGGTAGTGCTCGGATAGATCTTTCTAACGAGCTATTGTACGCGTCAAACGGAGATCGTATGCCAAAGTTACGACCCCGGGAAATTGATGTACCAATTTACCCAAACGGGGCCCACAATTTGGCGTTTCATCTTCTAGGGTTAGGTTTCGGGATGTGAAGGGTTTTCCATTGTTTCTCAACAATAAATAGGCCTTCGAGCCTCATTGTAACTCAGTTCGGAACAGTTCAGAGGCATGTAGCCGCCACATCTCTTCTCAGAGATAAGCTACCATCGCCCTAGCTGGTTTCTTTCCATTTCTGTTTGTAAACATATTTCAGTATTTTACAGTAATGAAATGAAGTATTATTTCCGCTGCATCTCTGTTTTTATGGTTATCGCATCTCTGTATTTATGGTTATCTCTGTAATCTATTGCGTTCCTGTTTAAATTCGGATCACACATTGCCACATGCAACCAAAAACATGCATAAGCAATGCCAAACCAACTACCAATACGCATACCGTATGTAGTCAAACATGATCGATCAATTCTTGTAATCAACCTACAAGACTGATGCATGTAGTAAAAAATATTCAAAAATGTAACCTAACATACAAGGATGTAAGTAGGTATCATGAAAACAACATTAAGAGACATATAATCCATACATAGCCAGTCACATGTTCCAAAAATCAAGACATCGTGTCTATTAATTTGAAATCAACCTTCACCAATACTAACAAATATGTCATAGTCGACAATCAACTCACAAACATAGTCATAATACTAAAACTAGCACCCACTGGCACACAAGTGCATATCAGTTGTCTCAACACATATTGAGTTAGTACAACTGTATTAAAACAAGAGCATTCTTTCATACAATTTTATAAGCACAAACACACATCACACATTTAATCAAGCATTCAAACAATCTATAAGCATACCCCCTTACTAACCATGGTCCACACTAAGATAGAAGGAGGAAGCTACTATAATGGCCCGATCTCCAATGTCCAATTATGGAAATGGGGTCTCCAAAGCTCTACTAAATTTAACCACACTTGAAAAGAAATTTATTTTTATTTCTCATACATTTTGTATGATATTAATTCAAAACATTAAACTTACTCCATTTGTAACATAATAACTAAAAACATGCCACTTTTCCATTTCCTTACATGCAACCTTTCGAATTCCTTGCATGCAACCTTTCAAATTCCTTACATGCAATTCTTCAAATTCTTTGCATGCAAATAGGCATAGATCAGGTACATCCATATTATCATACTACAATACTATCCCATTCAAGAAAATAACATTTTCTTCAAACAATTCCCACACTTCTACATTTTTCTTCAAACAACTACTATACTATTACATTTGCATGTAAGCATTTCTTCAAACACTTTACATGCAAACTAATACAGCAAACTATTTACATACAAGTAAGAATATATAAACTACATAAATACTATTACACATCAATACTATCCCTAGCCACAAACAACATACTCATTGGGGCATTTTATGAAAGAGTTTGTATGCAATTAATCATTGAACCGTTTAAGCATTTCATCAAACACTTTGCATGCAAACTAATATTGTGAATGATTCAATGAATATATCCTAAATTGTATTAGCAAAAGTTATGGAAACTTAAACATACGATTAGTGGGATTTTCCCTCACTATGGTTCAAGTTTCAACTTCTGAGATTTCATAGATGAAAATTTATAACAAAATTACCAACACAATCATATCTGGTGCAAAATTCTAGGAGTATCTAGAAACCTCGACTTCCACTGGTCATATATCCTAATATATTGCGAATAAATGCCTGAAATTGTTATCACAATATAAGTGGGATTTCCTCTCATTGTGGAAAAAAATTCAGCTCCTGAGAGTGCCCATAATAAATTTTATAACAAAAATGTCAGCGTGACATGTTTGAGACTTGATTTTAGGAGCATTCAGAAGGCTCGACTCCCTTTCCTCATATATCCTAAAATATTGTGACCCAATATATGAAATTTCTACCACATAATCATTGGTATTTCCCTTCAATGTGGACGATTTTTCAGCTTCTAAATGCCTATAGAAGAAAATTTATTGCTGAAATTCCAAAGTGACCTGTTTAAAGGTGCATTCAGGAAGGTCATCTTCCTTAGATCATAATTCCTAAAGTATTGTGAACCAATATCTGAAATTTTTACCACATTATCAATGGGATTTACCTTCAATATGGAAAAATTTTAGACTTACAATATTCCACAGAAGAAAAAGTTATAACATATATGACATAAAGGTCCAAAAATTAACCTTTGTTCTTCATTTTGCCTATGATAGAGCCCATCTAGTCCAAGTGTTTGAACCATGCTCTGATACCACTCTATAACAACTTTCGGGGTAAATGTGCATATAAAAAACATAATAGGAACAAAAATATAATAAACATATTGGCCATCAAAATCCATATATACGTCAGTACATTTGCACATGAAAATCAAGGGAATGGTTTTTTTCATTAATAAATGCAATGAACCAACCGGAGATGGGACTACCACATTCCACCTGACCATAGATAGGTTGAGCCAAGTCTCTCTTCAGCCAATCACCCCCGTGCCATATTTCAAGCATGAATGTGGGATCTCATAGAACACATCAATCAAAACTCATTCAGGGCTTCCAGAGGCCACCCATCTCAACCCATCAAACAGTGATTCCACCTCATGGTCAGACATCACCAAAAACCATCATCAGATTGGTCTCCATCCAAGCCTTCCAAGGCTTCTAGAGTGTTTTTCCAACCAAGGCTTCCAGAATTAGTAACTTAACCCACAGCTTATACAGGGCTTCTAGAGAATTTGTCCAACCAAGGCTTCCAAGATTAGTAACTCAACCCGCTAAGGGCTTCTAGAGCGTTTGTCCAACCAGGGCTTCTAGGACTACTAACTCAACCCAAGCTATTACAGGGCTTCGAGAGCGTTTGTTCAACTAGGGCTTCCAGAACTAGTAACTCAACTCAAGTATGGAAAAATCAGAACCAACCAAAACAAAGAAATGAAAGTAAACCCACAATAACCATGGATATCCAAGAAATGGCAAGGCTAGGCAATCCACTGTCAATCCCGACCATCCTCCATGCCAATGACAGATCATAACTGTAGAATAATTTGAATGTATTTTAACTTGATAATGCAATATAAATCAAAGCGTAATACTATAACATACTTCTACTATCAATTTGTGGAAGCTTAAAGATCGAGCTGAACAATATAACCAGAAGAAGAAGAATCAATGCACAATACACATGAAAATACTTTGGGCAAAGCCTCAACTAAAAACCCCATTATCTGTATTATCATACAAGGTGGAAATACATAGGAATTATACAAATCCTTAGCTCTCACATCTAGCCAAATCTTAGTGCAATCATCACAGATGCTCACAGGAAATCTTGGCTGCTCTCCAGCCTTCCTCTCTTCCCTCCAAGCTCCTATTTCCTTTTGCTGTTCCTCTGGGATGATTCTCTCTTACTAAGTGGAAAACTCATCTACCAAGTGGATGATCATCTAATCTCACACACTGTTAGAACTGTGCAATCCTCAAGGAATGATCCTTGACTGCATGCATGAGTTTTCTTTATAAGAAAACACATGCAACTAATAGTACATTGTCCTTGTCTTTAATCTAAACTGGGTCTTTCTCAGAATAGACATGAATGAGTTTCTGATGAGGGAATCTTCAGTTAACTGGAGTACACTAGTTGAGTGCATGCATGCATCAACTGACCGTTAACTCTCTATTAGTTCCTCAAATAGTTTGGTGCTAATTTAACTGGACTTAACTCAGTAAACTGAGCTAACTAATTACAACTCGAATATAACTCAATCTTATCTCCTTAATTTAAGGGATAACTCTTGCATGACTTCAGAAAGACTTCTAACTTGAATTTCTCCAACTAATTAATTCAAAATAAATTAATTAATTATTTCCAAGTATCTATTAAGACTAAATTCGATTTTAATTCACAATTTAATTCAAGGACAAATTAAATTGGAATATTCTTGTTGCCATATTTCAACACTCACTCTCACAAGAAAGGGATTATCTGCCACCCCGATCCTGCTCTATGGAAATCGAATTTACACTTTGACAATGCCTTTGTCAAAATGTCAGCATCTTGCTCCTCTGTCAAAATATACTACAGCAACATGATCCTCTCGATCTTTGAAAAGCCACGGGCAACAGATTTTGCCTTATGCTTCTCTATACTACCATCAACAACTTGATTTACCTTGAAAAGCCAACAAGAACTCACAATTGACTTGTTCTCCGGTCTCGGAACTACGTCCCAAACATTGTTACGAACTATGGAGTCATACTCCTCCACCATAGCATCAACCCAAATCGGCTGTTGCACTTCTTCCTCAAAGGAAGATGGCTCAGTCTCATCACATTCCCCAGCAAGGGCCATGTATCCAGTGTACTTCTCAGGTGACCTCATTTGTCTGCGCTGAGAAGATGGTGCTCCCACATTCTCTCTCGGATCCTCCAACAATCTATCAGCTTCTCTTGTGCTCTTCCATCCATCTCTGGAAGAATCTGCTTGAGTGGATATCTCCACTCCTAGAACCTCTGCATGTGGCTAATCTACATCAGTCTGAGGCTACTCCACCTTAGGAACAAACAGTTCCTCCACAACCTATAGTTGGAGCTCCATCTCAAGGGAAAATTGCATGGCCTTCTGCTCATCAAACTTGAGATTTCTGTGAACCACTCTCCTCCAACTGGTAGGCAAGTACACCTGATAGTTGTGAAGTGTATCAGTGTACCCCACAAATATCCCCAACTCTGCTGTCATCTCAAGCTTCTTACATGCATCCTTTGTCCCACGACAATATACCGATGAGCCAAAGATCCTGAAGTGACCTGCATCTGGTCTCTTACTGGAGAAAGCTTCCTCTAGTGTCTTCATCCCAAGTATGCGATGTGCGCTTCTATTATGCAAATAGATCATTGCGTTTCATGCCTTAGCCCACAAGTGAAGTGGTAGGCCTTGGTCATGCAACATTTCCCGTGCTTCCCCTACAATAGTTTTGTTCCTCCTCTCGGCCACCCCATTCTTTTGTGGGCTATGAGGTGTCGTAAACTCTCGTTTAATTCCTTCCAATGCATAGAAGTTCTTAAACTCTTGAGAGACATATTATTCACCATTTTCACTTCTCAAGGCCTTGATCTTCTTCTCTGACTCTTTCTCGACCAAAGCTTTGAACTCACAAAACTTTGTGAAACTTTGGTCCTTCTTCTGCCTGAAATAAATCCAACATTTACGAGAATAGTCATCAATGAAAATCACATAATACCTTTGCCTCGATGTGGATGCCCTTGAGAATGGTCCTCACAAATAAGTATGAAATCGCTCTAATATAAACTTTACTCGACTGTCTCGATCATGAAAGGAAGACTTGGTGTACTTTCCCAAGGTACAACCTTTGCATGTGTCAACTTATTCAAGTTTACCTTTGGGAAGTCCTGTAGATATTTGATGCATTATCTTCAAAGCCCCATGATGCAAATGGCCCAACCGCCTGTGCCACAACTCACCAATGTCTTGGCTTTGCACCAATTCTACTTTCATACTCAATGCTGCATAATCATCTAACTCTAGTTTATAGAGATTCCTCGCCTGAATCCCTATCCTCTTGGTCTGACCCATGGCTATGTGTCTTAGGAACGCCTTCCCTTTACTGAAGACAACATCGTAGCCTTTGTCCTCCAACATCGTGACTGATACCAAGTTCTTCTTCAGTCCAGGCACATACATCACATCTGTCAAGGTGAGAGGAGCTCCATGCTCCCTCTGAAAAGCAATCGTGCCCACTCTTGAAACACTATACCTTCCATCGTCACCCATCTATATGTGCATCTTGAGGTCTTTCTCCTCCAAGGCAATGAATAACTTTTTATCACCGGTCATGTGGAATGAGGCTCCACTGTCAAGATACCAAACACAACCCATCATCGATGACACCATGCATGCGATGAGGGTAAAGTCCATTTTGAACTAAGAGGCTAATGCCTCACCTTCCGATCCTTTCGAGGATCCCTTCTTGGACTTCTTCAATGGGAAATTAGTCGCATAATGTCCAATCTCGTGACAATTAAAGTATATTACTTTAGACGTTTCACCCTTCTTTCCTCCATGAGAAGAATTTGATTTGAAATGGGAAGCCTTCCCCTTCCCTTTCCTTCCCTTACTTGCTAAGGCCAGATTTTCTTCATCATCATCCTTGGATGAAGAACCATCTCGTGTGCTCCTCCTAATCTCCTCCTGCATAAGATCCGACCACATTCGTTCCCAATCTGGCAATTTCTCCCTTCCATTCACAAAGTCCTGGTAGCTATTCCAACTCTTTAGAAGGCCAAGGAGAGTGAGGCTCACCATATCATCATCAGCAGTAGTTATTCCCACACTGCCAAGCTCATCTCTACAGGTGGTGAGCTTGTTCAAATATGTGGAAATAGTATCGCCCTTCTCCATCTTGATTCTTCGAAGCTTATCCTTGAGCGCCAACTTCTCTGGTAGCTACTGTTCTGGTAGAGGTCCTTCAATGTCTTCCACATTGAAAATGGGGTCTCCTTCCCATGGAGACTCGAGACAATATGGTCTCGAACTCCCTCAAGGATGATCTGTCTCGACTTCGCCACACACTTCTCCACTCAGCCAACTGTTGTGCATTAGTTGAAGTTGGCTTTGGGATTTCTTGATCAATGAATTCCTTCAAGCCATTGTCTTCTAATACAACCTCCATTCTGTCTTTCCATGCTATGTAATTCAAGCTACCTTCCAAGGCATAATCGAGTCTCAATCCATAGAATGCCATTGGACAACCTTGAAGTATGATATGAATTCACTTTGCACCTGCAACCCTAAACTTCAAACTTCGAATTCTCTTCTCAGTATACTATTCATAGCTCCGATACCATGTAGAAAATTTCTACAAATCTAGCTCTGATACCATGTAAAAAAATTCTACAAATCCAGCTACAAATCTAGCTCTGATACCATGTAGAATAATATGAATGTAGGTTAACCCGATAATGTAATATAAATCAAAGCAGAATAATATAACCTACTTCTACTATCAATTTGTGGAAGCTTAAAGATCGACCTGAACAATATAACCAGAAGAAGAAGAATCAATGCACAATACACATGAAAATACTTTGGGGAAAGCCTTAGCTAAAAACCCCACTATCCGTATTATCATACAAGGTGGAAATACATAGGAATTATACAAAGCCTTAGCTCTCACAGCTAGCCAACTCTCAGTACAATCCTCACAGATGATCACAAGCAATCTTGGCTGCTCTCCAGCCTTCCTCTCTGCCCTCCAAGCTCCTATTTCCTTGTGTTGTTCCTCTGGGATGATTCTCTTTTACCAAGTGGAAAACTGATCTACCAAGTGGATGATCACCTAATCTCACACACTGTAAAAAATGCACAATCCTCAAGGAATGATCCTTGATTGCATGCATGAGTTTTCTTTATAAGAAAACACATGCAACGTATAGTTCACTGTCCTTGTCTCTAATCTCAACTGGGTCTTTCTCAGAATAGACATGCATGAGTTTCTGATGAGGGAATCTTCAGTTAACTGGAGTACATTAGTTGAGTGCATGCATGCATCAACTAATTATTAACTCTCTATTAGTTCCTCAAACAGTTTGGAACTAATTTAACTGGACTTAACTCAGTAAACTGAGTTAACTAATTGCAACTCAAATATAACTCAATCTTATCTCCTTAATTCAACGGATAACTCTTGCATGACTTCAAAAAGACTTCTAACTTGAATTTCTCCAACTAATTAATTCAAAATGAATTAATTAATTATTTCCAAGTAGTTGTTAAGACTAAATTCGATTTTAATTCACAATTTAATTCAAGGACAAATTAAATTGGAATATTATTGTTTCCATATTTCAACAATAACCAAGAAACCACATGCATGTGCCATGCATGCCAAAACTAGTGAAGAAATCATATATGCAACTCGGTACCTACAAGAAAATCTGATGTAGTTGTTGATGCCAATGCCCTCTTGTGCTTTCCTGACCTTCCTTTGCCTTTTTGCTCCAAGAATCCAAGTATGCCACACCCTCCAAGAGTGCTCCAAGAAAAATCTAGGTATCCAAGAGTATGAGAGAGAGAGAATAATGAGAGAGCTCCAAAGCTAAACTGACCAAGTCTTGCCCATTGATCCTCATAAGCCTTTTTATTAATGAGGCCTCTATTTTCTTCATTTTCCATTATTTTCCTTCAATTTCCTCCTCACATGTGAAATGTGACCTTTCACCTTCCTTTTCTCCTAATTTCCATTATTTTCATAAATAAATGTGCCAAATTACTTTTTCTTTTCCCTCTTTAATGCCTTTGCCAATTTCCTTAGTCATAAACAACCAAATGAATGTCACCCGCTAGGATGTCTTTCCCACCATTTAGCTTGGAATATGTGTCCCATCATCCGTGGTATTTATATTTTTTGACATGGAAATTTCACAAGGGCTGTTACATTATCACCCGCTGACCATTTTCCCAAATAAGAAAAAAATGGAAATTTGTGTGTTTGACCGTGTTTTCTATGGGCCAATGGCGGGCTTCCAATTGGCCTCTCCGCATTGGTCAAAATTTATGTGTTGTTATAAGTTGAATGCATTTTTTGGTGGTTTTGTGGTCCAATGGGTGGAAGCCACGTGGGCCAATGGATGGCAGCCACATGGTCTCCCAACAATGGTAAAAAATTATGGTTATGGGCCAAACTACTCCCCACAAGAGTCAAACATTGGAACGATCGAGCACAAGTCAAGCACCTTACCACTAGGGTGCATGGTGGTTCTTAATATCCAGAGCGCCCAACTTCTATTTAAGGTTTGAACAATTGTTATTTGGGGAAAGGGGCCAGGGCTAAGCCCTAGCCCCCGACTACCCCACGCCCATAATATCACAAGTAGGGGAGCCAAGGGCTAGGGCTTAACCCTAACCCGAGGTCTCGATGCCCACAACAATACAACCCATTGGACCACACCCCGGAGCCACGCGAGGGTGGAGGAAAGAGCCTTGGCCCAAGGTCATAACCACCACATATAACCATAGGCACATGCTTTAGTGCATTAGGCAAAAGGCGCTCTGACAGGGGGCCAGCCCTAGGCCACATGGACCTTATGTGACCACAACGTGGAGAGCAGGGCATAAGGTAGAAGATGTCAAGGTGTGGGGGCCAGCCCCAGGTCCGATGGACCATAAAGTGACCGTACACCAAAGGAAAAGGGGGTCAGTGGGAAGGGCGGGAGGTTAGCCCGACCCTAGATCCCGTGGCACCCCATGTAACCATTTGCCCAGAGTTAAGGGCTAGGCTGGTGGGAGCAGACATTAAGGCCCAGTCTGCGACCATATGTGCCCAAGCGACCCTAATTTTCGGTCTCAAGGGGTTAGAGGACGAATTAAATTTCCAACAAAATGCATTGGCGGAGCGCGAAAATGTTAATCTATTAGTGATTTGCAGGGAAGCTTTGTAGGACAGATAGCCAGATGGGCGAATTTGTAGAAAGGTTAACAGTGAAGTTCATGAGAGAGCTTGGAAGATCATAAATTTTTGAGTTTTTATCCAAATGGAGCTCAAAAAGAGGTTATTAGGGGTTTTTGGATGTTTTGAATCCATTGGTAACCTCTAATTTCTGATTTGAGCACATATACATAGTCTTTTTACAGTTTTGAGACTAAAGGTGTATGGACCAGTCAGGGTTTAGAAGCAGTTCTTGAAGGTGTTTGAGCATGGATAAGGCCTTATAGGGGTTTTTTCACCTTTAGAAGTCTACTGAAGCAATTGTTACTTGCAGGGTTTAACTCAGGTTTAACTTTTCTTAAAATGAAGTTATGTTTATGTGTTTCAATGTGGAATTGAAGTGTGCAAATTCTCTTTTTAACTCATTTCAGTTGAAGTATGTCATCTTTGTAGGAGATGATTTGAGTTTCTCATGTTTGTGAGAGTTATTGGTAGGATAAAATTACCTTGTAGGGGTATTAGCCACATATTTACCTGCAACAAACATTTATGTACTTCATTTAATACTGAATATGTGAGTGGTCTAGTCATGTTGACAAACCCGAAGATGTAGCCCACGAGGGGTGAAATCCATCAAAAACCCTTTTGCATTTCTCTTCATTATGACTGCATGGATTATGTGTTGTTATGTTCATTATGTTAAATTACATATGAAGACTAATTCATGACATGAAGAGACATTTGAAAAACCTGTTGTTTCAAGACCCATTTTTAACCTTGCAAAGCGTCGACACAGTCCTAGCTTTTGTTTTATTTGATTTTGGAAAAGAGGAAGAAATGACCTAATTCAATTTTAGATCATCCTCCATTATGAACAAGTCCAAATCTCCTTGACCTTTTGAGAACATTTTACCTTATACATCCGTGATCACCAGATCACATTACCCCATTTCTTTGAGCTCATCTCTTATATGAATTCCTTTTACCTTTCTTCATGCCAAAATGTTTCATGCCTTTTATCCAAATCCATGGTTTATGATGCGTTCCCACTTGATTCTTGATTTTATTATAATTTCTCTTAGCTTCGTCTTTGAGAAACTGTAAAGATCGTGAGTTTATGTTGCTTTCCTACTTTATTCTTGCTTTTATTGTAGCTTCTCTTAGCTCCATCCCTGGAGAAGAATAAAGCCCATAAAAGGGAATAACAATACTATAATGGGATAAGATCCTTCTCTAACCAATTTTAATGAAATTTATAATTTTCAAATTCAATATTATGGGGAACCTCTTCCATATGGAGGCATTTAATTGTTGCTAAACTTTATTTAAAGTTGGAAGCATTGTGATATCCCTAAGTAAGCAAGCAATGAAACATTCACTTTTCTTATTCAATTTAAATGGAGGGATGACTTTGTTTGAGATTATGAAAGTTTAGATTTGGACATGATTCTCCAATCATATGAAGGGAACACAAATAATGAAACAAAGAGGGTGAAATGTGGTATGTGTTGAGCTTACTAGGGTTGAATGTGAGTTGTTCACTTTGGGATTTCTCCCAAATAACTCCATGCATAGATCTTGGTGAGTTCTTAAAAAATGAGCTTGCCAATGGTTGAACAAAATTAACATGCTTAGGTTGAACCAATCATTCCCAGGTCTTCTAATTTGTTGAGGTTGGAAGTCTGGACATCTATATTTACATAAAAGATAATTTCCTACCTTGTATGATGTGGGTGACCTAAGGTAGGAGAAATTGAAAGTGTGATATGGTTGCAATGTAATCTAATTACTCCACATTGATTAAGGGATTTATAGTTGCTTATATAAAGAGTTTAATGTAATCCCAAAAAACCTACTTATGCAACTCATATTGCAGTCTTTAAAGGGTTTATTTCACCCTGCATAAACTCAATAAATTTGTAGGTGACGATAATGACCTAGATATTTTGGTGTTGGATGATGTATCCCCCAATATATATAATGTGAAATGGGAGACAAAATCACCCTCCCATAGTACACTACCTAAAGCATCAGATGGACAATGACTAATCTTAATTAAGGAGATCAAAGACAATGTGTGTTCTTCAAGGATTAGACCATCCTAATGATCTTACGATAGCTTGGTATCAATGTTCCAATAACTTTTAGTTTCACATCCTACTTATGGAGGTTGATCATCCTTTTAGTTAGTGACTTGTTCGGTTCTCACACTCGCCACAATCTTTAACACTATGGTTGAGTGATATGTTTTTCATAAAAGTTTTGCCTATAGAAAAAAGTGAAAAAAAAAATACTTTATTTATTTATTTTACCATGTATTCTTGAGTTCTTAATCTTTACTTCCAATACTATTTATATCCATACATTTGATTTTCCTCTAATAACTCTAAGTTTGAATATATATATAGATAGATATGAGTAAGACATATTTTTAATCCTAAAAAAAACCATAAATATATAATAAAAGTCTTTAGCTTATCAAAATTTAAATTAGATGTATTTTAATAAGACATTTTAATTGCAAATCAATAAATTTTTAAATACTATAATTTAAATATTAATTGTAATTATATTTTACAATCTTTATTTAAAAAAATAAAATTGGTTTATTTATTTATTTTTTTAAAATAAGTTTTTAATCATAAGTTGTATATAAATATATTACTATGTAATAGTAATATATGTAAATATATAGCCCCAAGGGATAGCTCAAATGGTCGAGTTCCCGTTGCTAAAGCACTTTCCCAGTTTGGGAGGTCACGGGGTCAAATCTCCTCGATGCCCTCGGGGTTAGGCCTGTTAAGATTGGCTGACGGGCAGATCCCTTAGGGTGGATCTACCCCGATATGTTCCCGTGGATGTAGCGGCCACTCAGTGACCGTGAACCACAGCTTAAAAAAAAAAAAATATGTAAATATATTATTATGTAATGATTTATAATTATAATTTAAGTAATATTTTTTATTACAATGAACTTATGTTTTATATTATGATATAAATATTCATTTTAATATAAAAATAATATATTTAGATTATATATATTTGTAATATGAAATATTGTTAATTAATTATAAACAATAAAAATATTTAAAATAATTTAATTATTTAATTTATATGAGTTTAGAAGGATAACTCATTTATTTATCTCTAATACTACAAAATGTCAACGAAAAGATAGGGTATGGCTTATCCGTAACATCAATCAGATAAAGGAGCATAGGAGGCCACCCACGCCATCTAAATCACCAATCTCACATTGAATTCCACCCTCAGGATGATACTTGCCCATTCCAAGGCAAGGAGGATGGTCTTGCCTCCAAATACATTGTTGAGCTTTTCTGCTAGCCTGTTGTCACCTTAGTTGGCATGTTTGCATGCTGAATTGAATCTACGTTTTGCCAAGACTTTTCTTCATTGTGAAGGTGGCTTCCCTCACCTCTCATGAGGAGCTTCCTAGTCGTCCTTAGGGCATTCATGCAAAGGACCATTAAATGACCCATCATGTGTTGAGGTTTGAGAATGTCCTTGGAAAAATCAAGGTCAAGTCTCTCTAGGAAAGCCTAAGCTTTGGTTGATGTCTCAGTGTCCAGTTAACCCGCTACGGTCTATCTTACATATTTTTTTGGGGGCACATCTTAGCTTGTTTCTTTAGTTCTATATGTCTATCAGTCAACTAGGCTTTTCTTTTGAATGCATTTGGCTTTCCAAGTCATCTTAGCTAGATATACTTTTGCAGCTTGTATTTTTTGCCATGTGGTCTATTTTGGCTTGAAAAAAATTCTTCTACTACTAGTCTAGTTTCCCTAGTGACTAACAATGGTAGGAAAGAACTATGATGTACTTAGACCTCTAGTTTATGAATAGAATGTTTATTAAAAAAAACCCAAACTTAAAAGTGTTTCTGTTTAGTTAAAAAAATATTTTTCTCATATATAAAGAAATAAAATAATGGTCTAAGATATCTACTAGAGTGAAAGTTTATCCTTCTATGAATCATTAAATTATGTAAAGTGGTTTTATAAATAATAGTAATAAATCAAACTTACATTTTAATAATGCAAGATATTTGAGAAAATAAAAATTTACAACTCTATAAATCATTAACTTATTATTTTTAGTGACTTAATTCTATTTAGCGACTTGATTCCATTTTTTAGTAATAATAAATCCATTTAAATTTGTAAAAATAACTAATAATAATTATCTTATTATCAATTTAAGTTTTCTATATATATGTTTATTTTCCCCTAATTCTTCTGGATATGGCTATGGATATTGTGAATCAGTGATAAGAGTCCTGTGTCAGTGATGGAAATCCTTATCAAGATTCTATATCCTCCTTTCACGTGGCAATAATTGATCCCCTAAGAGATAAAGAGCCATAATTTTGCAATTAATGAAACCCTATCGCATTAAGAGTTTCTTTACCCTCCACTAATCGGATTATCGATTTCAATGCTCGGTGAGTTGTCCTTATTATATATTTTTCTCAAATATAAAGAAATAAAATAATGGTCTAAGATATCTACTTGAATGAAAGCTTATCCTTTTATGAATCATTAAATTATCTAAAGTAATTTTATAGATAATAGTGATAAATCAACTTACATTTTAATAATACAAGATATTTGACAAAGTAAAAATTTACAACTTTATGAATCATTAATTTATTATTTTAAATAACTTAATTCTATTTTGTGACTTGATTCATTTTTTAATAATAATAAATCCATTTAAATTTGTAAAAATAACTAATAATAATTTAAATTTTCTATATATGTTTATTTTCCCCTAATTCTTCTAGATATGGCTATGGATCTTGTGAATCAGTGATGAGAGTCCTGAGTCAGTGATGGAAATCCTTATCCAGATTCTATATCCTCTTTTCACGTGGCAATAATTGATTCCCTAAGAGATAAAGAGCAATAATTTTGTAATTAATGAAACCATTTCACATTAAGGTTGCTTTACCGTCCACTAATCGGATTATCAATTTCAATGCTCGGTGAGTCGTCCTTATTAAAAGCAAAGACACGGAATTTATTCTTTGTAAAATGAAAACAACAGCAATGAACAGAATCTAAATTCAAGAAGCGACGTATATGAATAGACAACTCACCCTCTGATGCTTCCGCACCCATTCCACCATTTTGGTATCTAATTTTTCCAGTCTGAGGTATCTGATCGGCGAATCAATTCTTAAATGTGCTTCACTTTGTAATTCTTTTAAAAATGGTAAAACATTACATTAAGATAAACAAAGAAAATTTTACTCTTAATATTATAATATTAATATAAGCTAATAATTAAGATTAGACCATCCTAATGATCTTACGATAGCTTGGTATCAATGTTCCAATAACTTTTAGTTTCACATCCTACTTATGGAGGTTGATCATCCTTTTAGTTAGTGACTTGTTTAGATCTCACACTCACTTGCCACAATCTTTAACACTATGGTTGAGTGCTTGTTTTTTCATACAAGTTTTGGCTATAGAAAAAAGTGAAAAAAAACTACTGTATTTATTTATTTTACCATGTATTTTTGAGTTTTTAATCTTTACTTCCAATACTATTTATATCCATACATTTGATTTTCTTCTAATAACTCTAATGTTTGAATATATATATATATATATGAGTAAGACATATTTTTAATCCTAAAAAAACCATAAATATATAATAAAAGTCTTTAGCTTATCAAAATTTAAATTAGATGTATTTTAATAAAACATTTTAATTGCAAATCAATACATTTTTAAATACTATAATTTAAATATTAACTATAATTATACTTTACAATCTTCATTTAAAAAAAATAAAATTGGTTTATTTATTTATTTTAAAAATAAGTTTTTAATCATAAGTTGTATATAAATATATTACTATCTAATAGTTATATATGTAAATATATTACTATGTAATGATTTATAATTATATTTTAAGTAATAATTTTATTACAATGAACTTATGTTTTATATTATGATATAAATATTCATTTTAATATAAAAATAATATAAACCATCTTGACTGTGACAAGGATGCCTTCGACTGAGGGTATGGCAATTTAGGGTTTCTGCAGAACCTGCAACGGCAGACCTGAGCAAACTTCTGCAATACTGTCATACCACCAGCATTACGAAAGGCAGCACACGACAAGAAGCAGCGCGAGCAACATGAATACCCCCCAGGGGGAGGACGCTGCGCCTCCCCCCAATGCAAATGATTCTCCTCAGAGGCGTGAGGAAGGAACGAGTTCAGCTGATCAAAATGGAGACAGAGAGAAGATAGATCCACAAGATGCCAAGGCGAATGACAGAGAGAACCCCCAGGTCACCTCAAACACCTGTAGACTGGTCGCTGACGAACGCCCAAAAATACAACTCCCAAGTCATCGGATCAATGCTCAGATTGAGTACATGAGAGATCATGCATTGATAGGCAAACTCATAGGTATGTGGCCAACAGAGAAAGTGATGCATGGTTGGATAGTAGCGAAGTAGAAGCCAAAAGGACACATAACGTTGCAGCTAGGACCCAAAGGGTTCTTTACGGCCATCTTTAACTGCTTGGAGGACCGAAACAGAGTACTAGATGGCGGCCCCTATTTTTTCAACGCAGCTGGCCTATATTTGAGGGGATGGGTGGAGTGCTTTAATCCAGACAAAGAAGATCTCAGCTGGGCGCCAGTCTAGATCCGTCTCTACTCACTCCCATTGGAATACTGGGATGAAGAGACATTACAAACCATAGGAAATGGTCTCGGTGAATTTGTCAAAATGATAGAAGAAACAAAACTTTGAAGATATACCTCCTTCGCCCACATTTGCGTTTATATGCACCTTAGCAAGGCACTTCCGGATGTGGTAAGTATTTTTCATGACGATGTTGAATGGGTTTAGTTAATTGATTATGAACATGTGTCGTTCAGATGCAGGAGATGCCATGCACTGGGTCACCTATTTCGGGACTGTCCTCTAAACCAAAAACCCTCGAATACCAATGCCTCTGAGGAGCCGGATCTGACTGGCTTCACTAAAGTTGCCAATCGTAGGAAAAACCACAAGAAACCTGCTACAATCCCTAAGAAGCCTCAAGCCAGTTCATCAAAACCCTCTACGAGCAACAGTTTTGAAGTGCTAGCCCGACAAGAAATACACAACCCTGAGCCCCTTGTCCCATCTGAGAAGGATCCCATGATGAACAAACAACCTGCACATTTTGATCCTAAAAAAATCCCAAAAGAACCATTACCCACAGATCCTTCCTCCATGGCTATGGGCACAGTCCCAACCTGGTACTCGCAAGGAATGGAGGTAGACAACTCGCAGCCTGACCTTTCCAGGGCAACAAAAACAACAGAAGACATAAGTGACACACAGCATATGGAAGAAGAACCAGAAAGCATAGACATTGGAGATTTGGACATTCTTGGCCTAGAGCAGGCATGCAAAACAAAAAATTATGATAAAATCCCAGAGCGACAGTTGGAGAATCTGGAAGTAATTCTCTCCAGAGCTCAAAGGCAAAAATCCCTAGGTATTCAAACTGGAGGTCTGTGGGATGGGAAAAGCATAATCAAAGATAACAAAAAGAGAGGGAGGAAAATGGATCTTCAACGCACCATCCGCATAGGGGAAATGCTAGTGGAGTCAGGCAGGTACTCCAAGCTCACACAGTATTACAACTCTCTCTCCAACCTTCCATCATGAAGCTAATCTCATGGAACATTAGGGGGCTCAATAGCCCTGGGAAATGCAGACTGATTAAGAACATGATAAAGCAAGAGAAACCCCAAATTCTCTTTCTGCAGGAAACTAAATGCAACTCCATCTCTCTAGACCGAATTGCTGCAAAAGTCTGGCCGGGTAGTTTAGTAGCAGCATTAGATGCTTCTGGCGCCTCAGGAGGCTTGGCAATCATCTGGGATGCACGCTCCATCGAGCTCAACAACATTCATGCAAACAAGCATTTCCTTCAAGCTACTTTCCACATTACAGGCACCAGTATTCATGGTCACATAACCAATGTATATTTTCCTCAGGAAGCTATGCATAAGGTAGAACTTTTGAATACCCTTTCCTCAATCAATACTGACAAGTCTCATCTGCTCTGGATCAATGGGGGTGACTTCAACATGATAACGAAAATGGAAGAAAAGTGAGGAGGAAGGAATAAGCTAGACAAGGAAAGTAACAATCTAAAAGATTACATTCAAAGCAATTGGCTTATTGACATTCCATTCAACAATGGCCTTTTTATCTGGAATAACAAAAGAGCTGGTTCACACCAAATTGCGTCTCGCCTAGACAGATTCCTAATCTCTGACAACGCAATCCACTTAGGGGGAGACCTTTCAGCTTCAATCCTGCTGTTGACAGGCTCAGACCATTGGCCAATTTCTCTCCAATGGTCTCGACCAGGCAATGCTACCTGCAGGCTATTTCGCTTCGAGGCTTTTTGGATGACACATTCGGATTTTTTCAATCTGGTAAATTCGGAATGGATCAACTTCTCTTCACCAAATGGTACAAGCATGTTCAAATTTCAGTAGAAGCTTAAATACCTCAAGAGTAAAATAAAACAATGGAACCATTCTTCATTTGGTAACATTTTCCAGGCTCAGACTGCTCTAGATCAAGATATGAAACAGTTGCAGCAATGGATCATCACAGAGGGAAGATCAGAGGAACTTTCGGAACAGGAAAAGTCTCTTGAAACTCAGATCTCAGAGAGGGCCAAACAAGAAGAAACACTCTGGAGGCAAAAATCAAGAATCAGGTGGCTAAAGGAAGGGGAAAAAATACAAAAAAATTTCACCGTTCCACTATTCAACGCCGAATGAATAACAATATTACTCACATCCAAAATGAGCAGGGGGTAAAAGTGGAAAAACATGAAGAAATCGAGCTCGAACTTCTCAACTACTTTAAGCAAGCTCATCAAGAACCACAGGTGGACAGAATGCAAGCTATAGGAAAAATCACAGAGAACATCCCCAAACTCGTCACAGAAGAGCACAACCAGCTCTTACTCAGACCGGTCGACTTACAGGAAGTGGAAAATGCAGTTCATCAACTGAAAGAAGGCAAGGCGCCGGGGCCAGACGGATTTACCTCCAACTTTTTCCATAATTTCTGGGAGCTAATTAAATTGGAAGTCTGGCAGATTGTTGAGGAATCAAGAACCATGAGGTGGATGCTTCCAGCTATGAATGCCACATTCATAGCCCTTATCCCAAAGGAAGCTCATTCTAACACCCCTGACAAATTTCGGCCCATTGCCCTGTGCAACGTTATCTACAAGATAGTTTCCAAAATCGTAGCTTCAAGACTCAAATCGCTGCTACCACTTCTCATTTTACCGGAGCAGTCAGGATATGTAGAAGGCAGGCAGATTACAGACGGCATAATCCTCACTCATGAAATCATCCACTCCCTGAAGCACTCCAAGAAATCAGGTATGCTACTTAAAATCGACCTCTCAAAAGCCTTTGACAGTTTAAGTTGGATGTATATTCAAAAGACCCTATCTGCCTTTGGTTTCTCCCCAACTTGGATTCGCTGGGTCATGAGTCTCATCTCTTCCTCTTTTTTCTCAATTTTGATCAATGGTATCCCCTCATCTCCTTTCCAGCCTTCCCGGGGTATCAGACAGGGGGACCCTCTTTCCCCCTTCCTCTTTGTGTTAATGGCGGAAGGTCTTGGCCGCAGTATTAAAGCTGCTCTGTCTTCTCAGAAACTAAGAGGCCTGTCATTTCCTAACACTCCAGCCTTCACTCATCAGCAATTTGTGGATGATAATATGCTTTTTGGTCACCCTTCAGTCCAGGAAGCTCAACAATTCAATTCACTATTGACGGACTTTTCAGAGGCCTCTGGCGCAAAGATAAACAAGGCCAAATCTCAAATCTTCTTTTTTCATACCCCCGCTATCACCCAAGCTTCTATAGCTCGTATTCTTGGATTCTCAATTGTTGTTCTCCCTTCCAAGTATCTTGGCACTCCTATGACTGACTCAGCTCTGAAACACTCCTCTTGGAGAATGCTCTTAGAAAAACTGGAGGCTCGATTATCTTCCTGGACTCATAGGGCTCTCAATATGGCCAGTCGCCTTGTCTTAATCAAGGCGGTTCTGCAATCCATGCCGTTGTATCTCTTCTCGATCCTAGCAGCACCCAAATGGGTTCTCAAAGAGATCAAACGCCTACAGAGATCCTTCCTGTGGGGCAACTCAGATCAAAAACGCAAATGGGCCCTAGTCAAATGGGACACAGTTTGCCTGCCAAAGCTTGCTGGTGGAATGGGTCTGCGTGATCCTTATCACAACAATATGGTTATGGGTGCCTGCATCTGGTGGAAATGGCTTACTATGCCATCCACCCCTTGGGCATCCCTATGGACTGCAAAGTATGCCAACAATCGACCCACAGAAGAATTAATCTGAATTTCAGAAGTCAACCCAAGTTCCCTAATCTGGAATGCAGCCAAGCAACACAAGCTCTTAATTCAGCAACACAACTTCTGGGAAGTGAAAGATGGCAATATAGCAAGATTCTGGGACGACTCTTGGCAGCAGCAACCCAAACTAAAGGATTTGATCTTACCTCAGCAAATCCCGGAACAAGAAATGCAAACCTATAATACTATCAAGCACTTCTGGCTTCCTTCCACATTGCAAGGGCACATGCAATGGTGTAGCATGGACCACATAATAAGACAAGGAACGGACTCAACTCAACAGATTCTCAGTACTGAATTAGCAAAGAGAAGAATACAATACTCAGAGGAAAAAGATATTCTTAGATGGGGCTATGAAGAAAAAGGATCCTTCACAACTAGGGAGGCCTATCACATCATCATGAAGGAACACATTGTCAAGGACCCTCTCTGGAATAAAATATGGGACCCCAAGATTTGGCTGAAAGTCTCGACCTTTCTTTGGCTTTTATGTCACAATAAAATCCTTACTTGGGACAAGCTCAGGAAGAGGAGCTTCCAAGGCCCCTCCATCTGTCCCAACTGCAAGCAAGAAGAGGAAACCACTCAACATCTTATGAACTCTTGTCCATTAGCGCACAAGCTCTGGGAAAAGGTCATCTTTAGATGCCAAAAGGATGGAAGGACACAAGGAGATATAGTTTCCATTGTTCGCAACTGGACAAGGAACCCATTCAAAAGCAAGCTGTTAAACTCCTTATGGAAGCTTATACCAGGTTTCCTCATGTGGACACTTTGGAAGGAGAGAAACCAGCAAATCTTCAAGGATCAAGCTATGCCCTTGGATTCTCTATGGAATATAGTATGTCAAAATATCAGGGAAACAATACTTCTTCAAACATGGTCTAAGGAAGACTTTCCCTCTCTCTCGTTGGAACGAACCATCTGGACAAATTGGAATCTGCAGTGGAACCAAGAAATGATAATCAACGGAAAAACTCAAGCAAGAAGCAGGACACCAGATAAGTGGATTCCTCCTCCCTGTCACATGTTCCAGCTAAACTTTGATGGAGCCTCGAAAGGAAATCTAGGAAAGTCTGGATTTGGAGGAATATTCAGAGATCATAAGGGAACTCCTATTCTAACCTACTTAGGCTCAACTAGATGGGACACCAACAACTCGGCAGAGTTAGAAGGGTTATGGCAGGGACTCATTATAGCCCAAAAACAGGGTATATTCCCACTTGTTATAGAGGGAGATTCGCAAATTCTCATAAATATGGTCACCAAAATGCTGCAGGGAACAACCTCAAGTAAGGTGAGCAACAGCTGGAGAATGGAGAGTCGACTAAAACTTATCAAAATCTGGCTCTCCTCCCACAAAGCGATCAATCTCAAGCACATACGCCGGGAGGGAAACAAAGTAGCTGACCTATTGGCAAATATAGGAGTGGAAAGCGGAACAGATCTCCATACAGGTATACTCTCTACTCTAGCCACTGAACAACAGATGCTGGATTATCAGGAATTGGTAAAGAATGAAATGGCTCAGGAGGAAGAAGCGCACCCAGAGGCGGGTGATCTCCAAGAACATTAATGGCCACCCAACGGACCGTCGACGGTCGCAGAATGGGGGGACCAAAGGGCAAGACCTTTACATATAGCAATATGCTATTGCGATCAAATCACATCGCAATTTTGCATCGGTGGAACCAAGGGGCGGAACCTTTACATATAGCAATTTGCGATTACGACCGGATCGCATCGCAATATCGCATCGGTGGAAACCAAGGGGTGAAGCATTTACTTATAACAATATGCGATTGCAATCAGATCGCATCACAATATCGCATCTGCGGAATCCAAGGGGCGGAGCCTTTACCCTTCATATGTGTGATGCGATAATGCGGACCCGACGATATTCTAAATATTATTTGATAATATTTTTTTTTGCTGTTTGTATGATTGACCAGCGGGTCTGTCGTTTTGTTGTCGATTCTAGTGGTGTTGTGTTGAATCTTTTTCGGGGTTTTGCTTCAAAACATGGATCTGAGTCCTATGTATGGGTTTCCTTTGATGACAGTCCCAGGATATTTGATTGGTCTTTTCGCCATGACAAACTGGTTTCCCCAATCTGGGGCAGTTTAGACCTTCTTGATGAACTCTAGCAACAATGGTTGAGGCGGGGCCTCGGTGTAATTATATTTTTGTTTTTATTAATAGAATTAGCCTTACATAGAAATATATATATATATATATATATATATATATATATATATATATATATATATATATATATATATATATATATATATATATATATATATATATATATATATATATATGTAATATGAAATATTGTTAATTAATTATAAACAATAAAAATATTTAAAATAATTTAATTATTTAATTTATATGAGTTTTGAAGGATAATTTATTAATTTATCTCTGATACTACAAAACATCAATGAAAAGATAGTGTATGGCTTATCCGTCACATCAATCACATAAAGGAGCATAGGAGGCCAACCCACGCCATCTAAATCACCAATCTCACACTGAATTCCACCCTCAGGATGATACTTGCCCATTCCAAGGCAAGGAGGATGGTCTTGCCTCCAAATACATTGTTGAGCTTTTCTGCTAGCCTGTTGTCACCTTAGTTGGCATGTTTGCATGCTGAATTGAATCTACGTTTTGCCAAGACTTTTCTTCGTTGTGAAGGTGGCTTCCCTCACCTCTCATGAGGAGGTTCCTAGTCATCCTCGGGGCATTCATGCAAAGAACCATTAAATGACCCATCATGTGTCGAGGTTTGAGAATGTCCTTGGAAAAATCAAGGTCTAGTCTCTATAGGAGAGCCATAAGCTTTGATTGATGTCTCAGCGTCCAGTTAACCCGCTACGGTCTATCTTACATATTTTTTGGGGGGCACATCTTAGCTTGTTTCTTTAGTTCTATATGTCTATTAGTCAACTAAGTTTTTCTTTTGAATGCATTTGGATTTCCAAACCATCTTAGCTAGATATACTTTTGCAACTTGTATTTTTTGCTATGTGGTCTATTTTGGCTTGAAAAAAAGTTCTTCTGTTGCTAGTCTGGTTTCCCTAGTGACAAACAATGGTAGGAAAGAACTATGATGTACTTTGACCTCTAGTTTATGAATGGAAAGTTCATTAAAAAAAACCCAAACTTAAAAGTGTTTTTGTTTAGTTAAAGAAATATTTTTCTCATATATAAAGAAATAAAGTAATGGTCCAAGATATCCACTCAAGTGAAAGCTTATCCTTTTATGAATCATTAAGTTATCTAAAATAGTTTTATGAATAATAGTGATAAGTCAACTTACATTTTAATAATGCAAGATATTTGACAAAGTAAAAATTTACAACTTTATGAATCATTAACTTATTATTTTAAATAACTTAATTTTATTTACTGACTTGATTCCATTTTTTAATAATAATAATGAATCCATTTAAATTTGTAAAAATAACTAATAATAATTATCCTATTATCAATTTTATATATATATATATATATAGATATATTTTTCCATAATTCTTTTGGATATGGCTATGGATACTGTGAATCAATGATGAGAGCCCTGATTCAGTGATGGAAATCCTTATCAAGATTCTATATCCTCCTTTCACGTGGCAATAATTGATTCCCTATGAGATAAAGAGCCATAATTTTGTAATTAATGAAACCATATCGCATTAAGAGTTGCTTTATCCTCCACCGATTGGATTATCGATTTCAATGCTCGGTGAGTTGTCCTTATTAAAAGCAATGAACAGAATCTAAATTCAAGAAGCGACGTATATGAATAGACAACTCAGCCTCTGATGCTTTCGCACCCATTCCACTATTTTGGTATCTGTTTTTTCCCGTCTGAGGTATCTGATCGGCGAATCAATTCTTAAATGTGCTTCACTTTGCAATTCTTTTAAACAGTGATCATAACATAACATCACTGATTGCACATGACGTGCATGATGTAATGGCTGGGGCAGATGGCTTTCGCACCCTCCAACCATGTTTGATTGCTGTGGAGGCACATATTTGATGGCCTCCACGCTATGGAGATGTTTGAACGATATTTGTAACGGCTATGCCGTAAAAAATTCTGCTGGCTTCGGCCATATTGATTGTAAAAATCTGCGAGCTTCGGCCATATGATGATTTCTCATAAGAGGGCCCATGATGCTTCTGTAGGGAACTAGCCCCGCCTATTTTAAAAAAAACATAACATCACTGATCACTGTTAATATCATAACATTAACATAAATTTTTAAAAGTCCCAAAAAATAACTTATTAAATATTTCATTTATTAAAAATGCACTGAATCAAATGTCTTCTATACCCTTGAGATAAATCATATTAAATCCACAAATCTCAATTACATTGAAATTCCATCAAGTTTGGAGAATCTGCTAGAATCCGTGCAAAGCCTAAGATCATTCTGGAAATGAAGTAGATGCAAAAGAAGTGCAATCCATGAAAAGAAGATATGACAAACATAAAGGTAAGCTACCATTTTGTTGTACTTGTGGTAGAATAGGTCATCTTGCTTCTAGATGTCCAAATGTGATTTTAGAAAATAGTTGTAGCAATAAAGAAGAACACAAAGATAACATAATATTTTATAAGCATAAAAAGGAAATATGCCTAAGGAAGAAAAGCTTTTATTCAAAATAATGTGGTGTCTCATTAGAATAAAGTAATGAATATGCATATAATAACGACAAAGAATAATTCTTACTTGTGACCATGGAGGCTCAATATTATACTGATCAAGAAGATAAAGACAATTAGAAAGAGATATCCGATTTGAAGGAAGAAGATGTTAATGGAGAGGTAGATCTTGACGGAGTACTTATTAGTACCTTAGAACAAACAAAAAGAGTTAGAAGAAAGTTAGAAAAGTAGAAGGATCTATTGCAGAAATATGAGAAAGAAAACAATCGTGATAATGATGAATCATCAATCTCTCTCATGAAGTTACAACTAGAAGAGGCAAAGAAAACGAAAGAAATGTTGTGAAGACAACTCGTAGAAAATGAAGGACATTGTGAGAAACTAGAAGTTGAGATTGTTGCCTTGAGAAAGGATTTAGAAAAACCCAATGATTAGTTGAATCAAAATTTGATGTTTGGAAAGAGTACTGAAATATTATATGATATTCTTAATTTTCATAATATCCTTTTATTAAAACATGTCTTGGTTATCATGGAACTGTTAAGGGAGAATCAAACTCAATAACATTATAAAAGAAATGAAAAGAAGATTTTGAAAGCTATGCTAATGTGCTCAAAGGATTTAGAAGCAATGGACGCAGAGTGAGAAATAAAGTCAGGGATGAACAAGAACATGACCCTATCATCAATACTAACAACACCAAAAATGAGGTAAAGAATCATTAGAGATCTCATTTTCCTCACAAAAAGAGTCAGAATGGGTTCAAAAGAATTCCCCCCCCCCCGCCCCCCCCAAGAAGGTCCTTCTCATCCAGGTATCAAAATTTATTTTATGGCTATTTCTTTTCATGTAATAATTTTGGTCATAAGGCAATAGATTGGAAATCCTATCCAATGAATGACTATATGAGGAAAAGAAACAAGGGATCATATAAAATCTCAAAGATTGGTTGTGTGAGCAACAATATTAGAAGTTTTAATGAGAATACTATCAAAAATTACAATTAATTTTCCCCCTTATTAGATCATGTTGAATGTTTCAAATCAAAGAAAATCAAAATTATAAGAAATAGAAATCAAAGAACAAATGTATGGATAAGGAAGCAAGAAAAGCAAGAAGAATGTAGTGTAGCTCTATATGTTCAAAGCAAATAAATCCAATGGTGTATAGACAATGGATGTTCAAGTCATATGACAAGAGATAAAAGAAAAATTATCTCTCTAAAGGAAGTCAAATGAATTAGTGCCATTCTTGGAAATAATAATTGGAAAAGGCACAATCAGCCTTGTTGATGGAAGAATGAAAACACATAATGTTCTGCGTGTTGAAGGTTTAAAGAACAATCTATTCAGTGTAAGTCTAATGGTTGAACAACTGTATGATCTCACATTCCATTCGAAAGGATGTGAAATAAGAAAAGCAGGGTCACAAAGATTTGTAAAATACAACCAGGTCTCTAAAGAATGTATATGTCCTTAATAACATTAAAAGAAACACAAACTTCTCTATGGAAGTAATATCACTAACAACTCATCAATAAAAGAGAGTATAACTTCAAATGAAACAAGAGGTGACAAGGCTTATCAAGAAAATGGATGCATTATAATGTACGGTTGTAAGAGAAGAATGGTGATATGAAAAGTTTGCAAGATGTGGACAATAGATAACATTTGAATAAAGTGAAGTAAATGATGTATTTTGATTAATATCAATGCATAAGTTTAGGGGGAGCAACACCTTTCCCTTGATATCAAAAGGGGGGGAAGTTTCAAATAGAGGAAGAGTTGTGGAAAATAAGGAAATTTGTAGACAAAAGAAGAGTTACATATAAAGAGAAGCATCAATTAAGGGGGAGCACCCATTTACAAAAAAAGAGAAGTACATATGAGAATAATTGTAAGGTCAAAGGATGCAACCATTTGATGTCAAAGGAGAGTTAAATTGTAAGAAAAGGAGAAGTTGTAGATATGGGGAGTAGTCTTAAAAGGAGAAGAATTTCAAAAGAGGAATAATTGCAGACAAGGATAACATTTGTAGCAAAAAAAAAATTGCTAACAGGGGGAGTCAAGTTGTGGTCAAAGGAGCTACATACAAATGCATACTTGCAAACAAAATGAAGAATTATAGAAATTGCAGACATAGCGAATAGTTGTTGGCAATGGAGGAATTGTAGAAAAAGTAAAGAATTGATACTAGTTAGATAGGGGGAGTTAGAAGTATAAAAAATCTCAGCCATCCAAGGGAAGTTCTACAATAGTGGTAGATAGAGTGTGATTGATCTAATAATCACCCTATGAGTGACATCAGTTGAAGATTTATTAAACAAAGGTATTACAGACTCATGTGCTGGTGTGTGTTCTGTGTTATTTAAGCAACAGATCGATCAGATTGCCAACACACAAACATTTAAATGGAAAGACAACAGAGAAATACAGTAAGCAAACACAAAGACACAAGAAATTTTAATAAGGAGTTCACCCTATTCTCCAGGGCTACATCTCCGGTCCAGCTTTCAATGGTGGCCTTGTTTTATTGTGCCTTTAAGCAGAGAATTACAATGCAGGGACTCAATGTGAGTTCCCTTGAAGCAGGTTTCACTAGGCAGTGTGGTTCTTAGATTCCCCAAGCCACGAGAGTGCACAGACTCTTTTTCTTCCTACCCACTCTGTGACCTTCTGGTCTACAGTGGAAAGAGCCAAATGTGGTGCTCAGTTTGGATAGATCCTCTATGGGATGGCTTGAGGTTTCAAGCTCTCTAGTGCTAGATGCTGCCACTGGTCAGCTCGGCCCTCTGTCTCTTTCCGCTTTGCTTTATTGTCTTCTTCTCTGGTTTCTGTCTCTCAGTGTTCAGTCCTCCTCTTGGGATTCACTCTGACTGACTCTCATTGTGTATTCTGTCTTTGTTCATGGCTTTTAGCCCTTTGTTCCCGTGCCTGTTTGGTTCCTCTTCTGCCACTGTCGATTCACCTTCTGCAGTTGCACTTGGAGTTCCCTGTTCGGCGTTATTATGAACGCTCAAGGAGTGGCCACATGTCCTCCTCTAAACAGCGCCGACCTGCTTCGTCGGCTCATTTCTTCAGTTATGTCGTGGATGAAGTCTTTCCTCCACCGTGGCGGTCAAACGGATTCCAAATCCTTCTATAACGCGGCTCATTCTTTTGTCGATTCCGCTTCCCCCCATCAGGTGCGATCTTAGTCGTCCGATCTGGGGCCTTCAGATCCGACGCCATACACATGTCCTGCGCAGTTGACTTGCTCGTCCAATAGCACGCGATCAACGGTGGTTTTCTCTCACCTACACTTGCCACGCATCGATCGATGTATGGGATCGCTCCAATTTCTCTAGAACCGCTTACCGTTTGAGGGCACCCCGATCAATACCGCCGGTTTTTCAAAGCGCGGGTCCCGCCTTTGTACTTTTAGTGCTTTTTCCTTTTCACCAACGGTTCTCTGGCTCACCATGCGTCCGTGTGCTCGAGGCTCCTCCATTTTGGCCCTGTTCGCGCAACGATGCGCGATTAGCGCTTAGAAAATCCACCCCCTTTTCCTGATCCGGGGCTCCTAGTGGCTACTTTGACCTCCTATGCAGTCTCCATGGGCCTCGGTCAGCGCGCTTTGACTGAGGTCCTTGTCGTTCCACGCTGGCTTCCATGGCCACTGGTTCAGGGGTGTTTTTGATCATTGTTTTGGAATTTTTTAGAGATTTGTCCCAACCTGATACAGTCATGGTTCTTTGACAGTTCTTGATGGATCCAATTCGGATCACGACCTTCCCACTAAAAAGCCTTTGGACCACCAAAAGTTGGTTTTCTTTTAAGCATCGACTAAGTGAGGATATTGTTGTCTCACTTGTCCGATCTCAATCCGCTTTGCACTGCTCGGCTTCGAACCTTTGAGTCCAATTTTGAGGTACTCACCATCTCCTTTGTGCGTCGTCCCCATCTTCCTGTCCAAGACTGTGTCTTCCTGCAATTCATTAAGATATTCAGGTAGCAGGTCATCAATAGAAGGCAATTGACTTTACTCTTCAGGGTCCTCAATCATTGAAGGTTCAAACAATCTCAAGCAATCCGCATTTATGACTGAGTAGATGTGCATGTAAGCTGGTAGATCAAGGCGAAAAGCATTTTCACCAATCTTCTCAAGTATCCTAAAGGGTCCATACCTGATAGGTTTTAGCTTTTTACCTTCACCTTGCATCCTATCCTTGTTGATATATAGCCAGACTTGGTCTCCAACTTGAAAACTATGCTCCATCCGATGCTTATCATGCCTAGCCTTGTACTTGGCCTGGCTCCTTTCCAGCTGTTCCTGTACTACCTGGTGGATATTCTGGATCTGTTCAATGAACCTAGTTGCCTTGTCCACATCACTGTGTCTATCAACCGTGGTATCTTTACCAAAGACAAAATCCAAAGGTGACCTTGGTGTGAAACCGAAACAGGTCTCAAAAGGAGATCTCTGTGTAGAAGAGTGTTTGGCTCTATTGTAAGCATGCTGCACATAACACAAGTGTTCATCCCAAAGCTTAGGATGTTTGCTGCAATATCTTCTCAGTAACTGGATCACTGTCCTGTTGACTACTTCTGTCTGACCATGTGTTTGTGGATGAAAAGTTGTGCTTTTCTTCAGTTGGGTCTCCATCAGTTCCCACAGACTTGACCAAAACTTCCCCATGAATCGGGTGTCTCGATTAGATACAATAGAAGTGGGTAATCCAAAATGAACCCATACATGTTCAAAGAATAATTTTGCAGTTTGTCTAGCTGTAATCTGTTTATTACAAGGTATCAAAATACACATTTTTATGAACCTATCCACAACCACATATAGATAATCATGACATTTCCTAGATTTAGGTAGTCCTCCAACAAAATCCATGGAAAAACTTTCCCAAGGGTGAGAAGGAACTAGTAAAGGAGTGTACAAGCCTAGTTTTCTATTGTTGGGCTTGCTTTTAGCACACATAGTACACCCTCTTACATATCTAGAAACTGTCTCATTCATTTTCGGCCCATAACAAAATCTTTACAGTTGTGCAACTGTTTTACTTACCCCAAAGTGACCTGATATCAGAGAAGTGTGTGCCTCCCTAATTATCTTTACTCTCTCTGTTTTTGGAATGCAGAGTTTCCCACAATGATATAAGATTCGGTCCTTCACATTATAGTACAATTCTTCTACCTTCTTTCCTTGACTCAAAGTTGCATATACATCTTTAAAGTCTATATCTTGATCATATTGTTCAATGTAACTTTCATGTAGTACAGAATTATGCTTAAGTATAGTAGATGCATTTATAATGGGTCTAGATAACATGTCTACAACTTTGTTATGTATGCCCTTTTTATATCTGATGACTAGATGAAACTGTTGTAGAAAACCCATCCATCTGTAATGCCTTGATTGCTGCAACTTAGTTTGGGAGTGTAGATATTGAAGTGGTTGATGATCAGTATGTATTACTATCTCTTTGTCCATTAAGTAATGTTTCCACTTTTTCACACTCTAAACTAATGCATACAATTCTTTATCATATGTAGGATAGTTAACTACTGCATGATTAAAAGTCTCAAAATGATAACATATGGGTTTACCGTGCTATGTCAACACTGCTCCCATGGCATAGTCACTGGAATCAGTTTGGATCTCAAATGGTCTCTGTAGATCTGGCAGTGCTAATACAGGTGTTGTACTAATCTTTTCTTTCAAGGTGTCGAAGGCTTTTTGATGTTTGCCTCCCCACTGAAACACCTTACGATCTTGTCAAAGCATGTAAGGGAGCTACAATTGAGGAAAAATTAGAAATGAACCTCCTCCAATATTGTGCTACTCCTAATAAGCTTCTCACTTTTGTAGCAGACTTGGGTTTAGGCCAGTTTACAATGACTGCCACTTTAGAGGGATCTATTTTCAATTCACCTCCCCCTACTATATGACCCAATTAGTTTAGAGATGTTTTGCCAAATTCACATTTTGAGAGTTTAACATAAAAAAAATTGTCTTTTCAAAACATCTAATGTCTGCTTAACATGCTTTAAATGTTCTTCCCACATTTTACTAAAAATCAGAATGTCAACTAGATACACAATAACAAAATCATCAAGAAAAGGCCTGAGTACATCATTCATTAATCTCATGAAAGTAGCAGGAGCATTGGTCAAGCCAAAAGGCATAACTAGCCGCTCATACAATCCCTGCTTTGTTTTGAAAGAAGTCTTCCATGCATCTTTCTCTACAACTCTGACTTGATGGTATCCATTGTGCAAATCCAGCTTGGTGAAATAAACAGCTTCCTTCAATTGATCCAAAAGATCATCTATGCGAGGAAGGGGATAATGATTTTTGATTGTTATCTTATTCAGTGCTCAATAGTCAATGCACATTCTCCACGAGCCATCTTTCTTTCTCACTAAAAAAATTGGTGACCCACTTGGTGATGTGCTAGGCCTGATCAATCCCTTCTCGAGCAACTCCTGCACCTACTTCTTGATTTCAGCATTCTCTAAAGTAGACAACCTATACATCCCAATGTTAGGAAATGGAACATCTTGTTGCAAAATAATATCATGTACTATTTCCTTTTTGGGTGGTAGACCTTTAGGTTCCTAAAATAGGACATCATACTCTGAAACAATGTTTTCTATATCAGCTTGCTACTGAGCATTACAACCCTCAAGTACAGTGGTTTTATCAGGTTTCTTTTCCTTTACAACCATTAGTAAGAATTGTTTGCATGAATTTATCATTCTTTTCATCTGCCTAGAATTTATGAGAGTATAATTATTCTTGAGCTTGTGAGCTCTTACAAAGTATTTGATTCCATCTTTAACAAGTAGATACTTGTTCTCAGCCCTATAGAAAATAGCCTTTCTATCATACAAGTAAGGACTTCCTAAAACAATTCCACATATATCCAAAGGAATTATGTCTAACTCAACCTCATCTACAAATGCTAACCCAAAAGAAAACTTGAGTTTGCACTGTCTAGTCACTTGTATTTGTGCTTTATCATTCAACCATCCTAATGGGTATGGTTTCTTGTGAGGTGTAGTTGCTAATCCAAATTTCTTTACAATTGCTTCAGAAATCAAATTTACTTGTGAGCCAATATCAAACAAAGTATCAATCTTTTGATTTTTGGAAATAACTCGAATATGGAAAAGCTCATGTCTTTTTCTCTCATGTTCTTCATCAATAACAGATTGAGCAGAATTACTAGTAGATGCTTCAGAATTCTTACCTTTTATACTTGTGGCTGCAATGATTGTTTCATCTCCCGAGTTTGACCTCAAATCTTTCTGAATAGTTGTAGCAGTCTTCTTCTTCTTTCCCTCGGACTTCTTAGGTCTCAGCTCTGGATGCAAAATCCAATAGTGTTCATCAACATGCCCCTCCTTTTTACAATGAGTGCATGAAGATTTGCCTTTCTATGCAGTGTTAGCCTTCCTTGCTTTCCACTCTTGCTTTCTTTTCTCCTTGCTCTTGCTTGCAGTGGGTTTGGATGGTTCCCCAACTTCTGGATTTCCATTCTTTCCTCTAGCTTCTAGATGAGTAGCTTGTACAGATACCTCATCTATACTAGTGGGATTAAACATGAGGATGGTATGCCTCATGTAGCTGTGTAGACCACCAATGTACTTCAAAAGAGTCTTTGGTGAGTCTAATGAGATACCCAACATCAATGCTCTCTTTCTGAATTCTTGAGTATACCCTTGCACACTTTGCCCTTTCAACTGCCGAAGAGTTTGCCAACTCATCATGGCTTGTTGCATGTAGGCAAACGGATAGAACTGCTTTTTGATTGCAGCAACAAATTCACTCCAGACAGATATGGTCTTACCATGTCTTTTCATATCAGCTTGGGTTCTGCCTTCCCACCAAACCAAGGCAGTGCCTCCTAGGCATAGGCTTGCCAGCTGAATCTTACTCTTATATGAGTCTATGTTTTTTACTCTGCAATACACATCAATTTGTCTAATCCAATTGTCCATCTTTTTAGCATTTAACTCTCCACATATATAGGAAAATCAAATTTAACATCTAGCTTAATCAAAGATGCTTTCTTATTATGCACAAGGCTATTAGGAGGTTTGAGAAAGCTTTCCTCTTTCCCTTTTTCTTTTGAGTGGTCATGGGAATGAGACTCATCTTCTTCTTTATCTTGTTTAGAACCTAATGAATCTTCATCCTTGTGCTTTCTAAAGTCCTTATACATTTCTTCTACCATATAATTTATAGCTAGGAAACTCTTTATGAATTGAGGGTCCGACCCCATAGAACCTTCCTTTGACATTGTCTTCCGAGGATAGACTCTCCCAATTTTAGGATTAGTTTCGACCAACTCTCCTTCTCCTAATTTGAGCTTTGATCTAGTGAGCATTCAATAGCTAAACAACACAAGCTTGTCTAACCTTACAGCCTAGAGCTCTGATACCACTTGATTTGATAATCACCCTATGAGTGACATCAATTGAAGATTTATTAAACAAAGGTATTACAGACTCATGTGTTGGTGTGTGTTCTATGTTATTACAGAGAATTACAATGCAGGGACTTAATGTGAGTTCTCCTGAAGCAGGTTTCACTAGGCAAGGTGGTTCTCGGATTCCCCAAGCCACGGGAGTGCACATACTCTTCTTCTTCCTACCCGCTCTGTGACCTTTTGGTCTACAATGGAAAGAGCCAAATGTGGTGCTCAGTCCGGACAGATCCTCTATGGGATGGCTTGAGGTTTCAAGCTCTCTAGTGCTCGATGCTGCCGCTAGTCAGCTCGACCCTTTGTCTCTTTCTACTTTTGCTTTACTATCTTCTTCTCTGGTTTCTGTCTCTCAGTGTTCAGTCCTCCTCTCGGGGTTCACTCTAAATAACTCTCACTGTGTATTCTATCTCTATTCATGGCTTTTATCCCTTCGTTCCCATGCCTGTTCGGTTCCTCTTCTACCACTGTCGATTCACCTTCTGCAGCTGTGCTTGGAGTTCCCTGTTTGGCATCATCATGAACGCTCAAGGAGTGGCCACATGTCCTCCTATAAACAGGTCGGTTCATTTCTTTAGTTACATTGTGGATGAAGTCTTTCCTCCACCGTGGTAGTCAAACAGATTCCAGATCCTTCTAAAACGCGGCTCATTCTTTCGTCGATTCCACTTCCCCCTGTCGGGCGCGATCTCAACCGTCCAATCTGGGGCCTCCAGATCCGACGCCATATGCATGTCCCACGCGGTTGACTTGCTCGACCGATAGCACGTGATCAATGGCAGTTTTCTCTCACCTTCGCTTGCCATGTGTCGATAGATGTATGGGATCACTTCAATTTCTCTAGAATCGCCTACCCTTTGAGGGCACCCCAATCAATACCGCTAGTTTTTTCGAGCGCAGGTCCCGCCTTTGTACTTTTAGCACTTTTTCCTTTTTGCCCACGGTTCTTCGGCTCAGCATGCATCCGTGTGCTCGAGGCTCCTCCATTTTGGCCCTATTCGCCTAGCGATGCATCAAAATCCACCTCCTTTTCCTGATGCGGGGCTCCCAGGGGCTACTTTAACCTCTTGCACAGTCTCCATGGGCCTTGGTCAGTGCGCTTTGACCAAGGTCCTCCTCGTTCCACGCTGGCTGCCATGGCCATTGGTTCAGGGGTGTAGTTGATCGCTGTTTTGGAATTTTTTAGAGATTTTTCCTGACCTGATATAGTCATGGTTCTTTGATAGTTCTTGATGGATCCAATTCGGATCAGTGATTCATTGAAGAAAATATTATATTGAAAATTAATTGTAGATAGACATGTGAATTTATGATCGTGGATGGATAGGAAGCATCTCATCCTTAGTATATATAACAATTTTCCATTGATGTCAAAGGGGGAGAGATTACATATAGGGCAAGCCCTTTTTCATTCAACAAAAAATCCCAAATGTCGGGGATTTCTGTCAATGAAAAAATGGGAGATTGTTGGAAAATGTGTTGTCATTGATGTTGATTCCAGGGGGAGCATAATTGGATGCATAAAGCAAGTAGCTTGGATTGGTCAATCACAAGAGTGTGTAAATTGTTTTTTCAATGATGATTCCTAAGTGGATACATTCCCAAGTTAAGAGGAAAGGGTTCAAGCCACAAGAGAAAAGAATAGATGTGAGGTCAAGTAGCAGAGGAGTGATGAAGGTGTGATAAGAGGAAAGCAAATAGTGTTGAAAAGTGTAACTAGGTTCGGTATTCATAGTGACATGTAAATATGATTTTATGAATTGAGATGTAAATAAAGAAAAATGAAATTATTTTAATGACTTGCTTCATGGGTTTCTTGAACAAAGGTTTTTGTTTTTTAGTCAAGACTCAAATTGAGAGTCTTTAGGATATATTTGTCATCTAGTCATAAATTGTAAGATTCATTGTCATGTAAATGAAGTCATGTTGCACTTTGTAAAAGGTCAATGTTATCTATGTAAAGTATCCTCCAAGAACTTGTCTCCAAACCTCTTCAAGTCGGCCTACAAATGATAAGGAAGCTGCTAGATCAAGTCAGCCTAACTCCAACTGTCAAGTCGGGCTAGGGAAGCGAAGGATGTGTATATATATCCTAACTCATTCTGCATTTGAATACAATAAACTAGACTTACTTGAGATAAGAAAAGGTGCGAAGATAGTGTTAAAAGGAAGAGCGAAGAAGGAGCTCAAAGAGGAGTACAAAATAAAGAAAAGCAAAGTCTCTTTTGGGCTATATGAAGACAAGAAGGGTTTCTTCTGGGTAGCAGAATCTTCTGGGACAATTAAATTTCTTCTAGGCAATAAAATATTTTGGGGGAGTGCGAAGTCTGGGCATCAAAATCTTCTTGGAACTGCAAAGTTAGGGCAGCTAGAGAAAGACCCTTCTGGGAGGTCGAAGTATAGACCTAGATACCAAAGTTCTCTAGGGAAGCTGAGGAGAAGCAATAAGAAGGATAGAGACCAATTTTCTCTAGAAGAAGCTGAGGAAAGGAGTGTGAGAAAGGTAGAACGAAGGAAGAAGTAGAGTATCAAGGTTGGTGACAAGGTTCTTGGAAGGATACTAGAGTCAAGGGTTTGTGTAATGGTCTTGTTACTTCTCAATTAAATATCTAGAAGAAGAATTTTGATCGGGGATTTCTCTCAAGAGGTGAGAGGTTTTGGCCCAGGTTGGAGAAGCCTTTATACTATGTCACTTGTCTCTTTTGTTATTGCATATTGGTAATTGTCTTGATGAAAGAACACATTAATAAGATAACGAATAATTTATTATAAGATTAAGAAGAAAAAGAGCATCACGTGCAATTATCAAGAAGATAAATTGTTATTTATTGAATTCCCTAGATCTCTCAACATGGTATCAGAGCTTAGGTGTTGAAGACAAGAAAGGGAAGTCAAGGAAAGTGAGCACACAAGAGACAAAATCAAAGCAAGTCAAAGTACTCCAAGAAAGAAATCTAGATCTTCATCAATCTGAACCCTAGATCTACATCTACTATATTGAAGTCATCTTCAAGAAGGAAGATCAAAAACCCTAGAAGCACTTCAGAGATCATCACTTATACTTCATCAAAGAAGTAGAAGCTCTTCAAGAAAGAAGGAAATCTAAAAAATTTAAGAAAGATCACGAATCAAGATCCCCATCATCAATCACTCAAGAAGCAGATCCTCTATCAACATCAAGATTAAAGAGGAAGTAAGAAACAATCACTCAAGTAAGTATATGACTATATCTGATAATATCAAAATGTCCTTTTGCAAGGAAAGCAATAAATTAGTTGGGTTTCTAAATTACTTTGCATGGAAGAAAAGGACATATCTAAATCTGATTGAAAATGAGGTCATGATCGCATCAAGGGATCAATAAACCAACCTCCAAAGGAATATACTCAAGCACATGATAGATACATTAACAGAGAAGTGAGAGCCCAAAAGATTCTTATAGAATCTATAAAAGACTCTAATCCCATATGTATCAAAGTTGGAAACTGCAAAATCTATATATGAGAAATTGGTAGAGTTGTTTTCCGTGAGTACTTGTTGATGCCCCGAAAATCGTTGCAACAACATTGGGGAAACCACCCGGTCCGGACCTTAGTGCAGCTCCTTTTCCGTTTGGAATAGTGGTTCCGACTGGGGATAATGGGACCAGTTTCCCAAGAATTATAAGTAAACGGGATGGATGAGTGACTTATGACATAAGATGGTAATAAGCGGACAGCTAAACTATAAGTGAAATGTAATAACTATAATCTAATCCCGGGACTTATCACTTGGTAAAGCGTAGCGTTTGATGATATGTGCTTTAAGGCAGGCATATAGATGACTCTAACACTTTAAGCATAGATGTTTAAACCATTTAAAATTGCTCTGCATAATTAGTTATGCAGAGCGATTATAGCGAATTACTACACTTAATCATTTATATCATTGATACATGCATGGGTGAAAGAGATAAAAAATCACCAAAACATTCAATAGTGAAACGAAATGAAGATTCGATGTTATATCACATACATGCATTCAACAATAGCAAAGATAATAACACAGTAATTCATATAATAAGAAAGAACACAGATACAGATAATAGTACCATGTAAGCTGCTCGATCAATCCAGTATATTAATCACTATGTCGCAGTCCTTCCTTCAAATCAGAAAGCATTCCAAACAACAGACAGTCGTGCGCAATTGTGTAAAACAACCTTCTAATCAAAATTAAGAACCGTTGGTCGAGTTTCACAAAAGAATATAGACTGAAGCACAATAGTGCAAACTTCAGCCTTTAAGTCTATTACAAAATTTTACGACCCCTTCCAAAACAATGAAAGGGTCTATAAATACTATACTAAAATATCTAAACAACTGAAAAGCTATTAAATTGGCATCAATAAATGTTTTTTCCATCTTTCTTGGTGATCTGGCAGTTGGCGGCAATGCTTCATTCGGTGGGTTCTTTGCCTTTACTCCTTAGCTGACATATCGCCAGCATTGGCTCTACTTCTGGTGGAGTGTTGAGACGCGAAGTTAGCTGGGCATCATATGTAGCATCCTGAATGTCAGGGATCAGGCATCCGAGGGCATCTGTTAAACATTTGAGAGCAGACCTTTGAGTATGTGGCTTGACTAGAAAGAGCCAATATGCTTCAGAGGTTAAAGTATTTACTCCGGTAATTAACTTCCTCTGTTCCTCCAAGCCATGATAACTTGCTTGTTCAAGCATATCCGCTGTTGTTATGCTTCCAGGTGTGCACTTGGAGATCATGTTTGCCAAATAAAGTGTATCATTGACTAGGTCGATCATATTGCTGGCAATTATTTTACACCTGGAAGCCGCCCTTTTTGCTTTCATTACCTGAATGTTCCATTCCGTGAAGAGTATGTCCTTGTACGCTTCATGGATTTGGGACAAATTCGCCACTTTCCCTTCTTCAGTGTCTTGCCACTCAAGATAATCGGATATGGCATCTTCGGCCTGATCTAGCTCATTTCTGGCCTTCTCTATTTGCTCACACACTGTTGTAGATATTTCGCATAATGGCTCAGCCTTAGCAAGTTGTTGACATAGAAGTCTGATCTGAGACAGTAATGCGCTATTTATTTGAGTTGCCTCTACTCTGAAATTTTTTACATTCTGTGTGCTCTTGATACCTTCGAGCTGTGCTGATAGTTGAGCTATTCGCTCATCTTTCGATTTCATCATCAGCTCATTTGATGCTTTCAACTGTGACAATGCCTCCGACAATTCTTTTGCCTTCTGCGTTTCACTTTGGTTTATCCTTTGTCTTTCAATTTGCAGTTGCTGGGTTAACAAATTGTTTTCCTGCTGTTGAGCCAGCAACTGCTCTTCCACCTGTGCTGCTTTGTTTTTCGCTTCAATTACCTCTGCCTGTAATGCATATATTTCATGGTCCTTAGTCTTCAACAGAAGACTTACCTCTGATGCTTTGTCGATAGTTGCTGCGGAATAAGCTCCCGCGAATTGAGACAGCTTTGTTAGATCATCGGAGGGATCCAAATCCTCCTTCCAGACCATATTGCCCGTGACTGTTTGCTCAGGCAAGATAGAAGGTTGATCAAGCCTTCGTCTTTTCTTAGAGCGCTTAATAACGGCTCTATGCTTTGGGCTGTAGAAAATATCCAGGGGAGGAATTTCTTCCACCTGGAGAACAATTTGATCGGAAGGGTCCTTATTGATTACCTCGACATCCTGTGAAATGGGTGGGCCGTTGGTTCCTCCTAGAACCTGAGAAGAAGTGGTATCGGGCGCATCGCTTGTTTTAGAGGCGTCTGTGTCTTTGGAGCCTTCTTTACCACTGATAATGGAATCGAATTGGTTCCATTGTTTAATCAATTCAGGATCGATGGAGGTTTGCTTATGTTGCTCTGTATGGGCTTTGCTCCGTTCTTTTTCTTGTTCTAACTTCTGCTGTTCTTCAAGTGCTTTTCGCTGTTGCTCCTCTTGCGTTTTCCGCTGCTGCTCCTCCTGCGTTTTCCGCTGCTGCTCCTCCAATTCCTTTTTCTGCCTATCTGCTAGTTCTTTCTTCAGTTTTTCTTCTTCCTTATTCTTCCTCCGCTCTTCTTCCTTCTGTGCCTTTTGCTGTCGTTCTATCTGCTCCTTTTTCTACCTCTCTGCTTGCTCTTTTCTTTGCTTCTCAGCCTGCAGCTTCTTCTGCCTTTCCTCCTATTGTTTATCCTGTTCTTTAGTTGTAACAGGAGGTGAATGTATCTGTTGCCGACCAGGCTCGCTTGAGGAAGACGCTGGGGATGTGGATAATAAATCTAGAGGCAGAGTTTGCAACCTCTGCTCCCTAAGTTTATTAAACTCTGTCAATGCCTCATCATTGTATTTCATTCTGGCAAGCTGTTTGGTTTGGCTTATTGTATCGGCACCTACGAACAGGTCATCAAACATATCCTCTTGATGATCAACTTTTGTTAATTTTGCTTGTTCTATGGCAGTGTAGGCAGTTTGCTTTGGATCATAGAGTCTGTTTGGGATAGTGGCCAGGGATAAAGTTTGGAGTTTTGTCGCTTCTTTTTCTACATGCTTGTAATTAAGCAGAGTAAAAACCCCAATTCTTAAAGGAAAAGAGGGCCAACCTTTCTTCTTCTCCTCTTTGAGAGTTTGTGTGACACTCTCGGCCATAATCTAGTAGCAGATTTCCCGGGCTAACAGCTTGTCTGGGATATATAAAGGGAGGACATGTGGCCTAGCCTTACTCCCAAAAACTCTGATATAGGTGAAATTCTCTTCCCCGAACCAACTCGCTACGGCTGGTAAGTCAAAAGAAGCTTCATAGGAAATTCTGGAAATGGGTTTGTCATAAATAGAATAGTAAATGGGCACCATGAAACCATTACAAATTTGGTACAAATGGTCCTTGTAAGAGGACTTCCACAATTTCTGATGGTATAAATGAATGGGTGTTGGATCTTGGGTGGTCCATCTCCAACCGAGGACAGGAAACTCAGAATTAAAACACAGGGTATCCATAATGTAAGCAGTATAATAAAATGGCGGGATTTTCCTTTCGGTGACTATAGTTTTGGCTCTAAATTCACGAACAGCTACAACCAACTTATCAGAAAGAATAGTGGCCCAATCCATAATTATACTATTGATAGCCGCTTCCATTAGGGGAACCATGTCAATATTGATATTAACGGAGTCATGTAATCCCCACAATCTACACATCATAATCCCCGCATAGCAATAGGGAGAAGCCAAAGAAACGTTGGAGTACTTACCCGAACTTTCATGCTTGTGTTTGGCTGGGTTCTGCCTCCAATCTCGGAGGGGTTCGGATGGTGATTCATTTTCTTTTGCGAATTTCTCCATGAAGGCTCTGTTATAGACTAGCTCCGGTTCAGGCAGATGATACATTTGCCTCAGGTCATCAGGCTTGAATGACCCGAAAATCCTTCCATCCCTTGTATGAAAAGTTCTATCAGTGATGGGGATTTCTTCAATTGCCCAGCACACCACATCTGTGTAAGGGAGAACCTGCTCTCTGGCCGCTATTCTGTGTAAAAAGGAGTCGGCCAAGTCTTTGAGAGTTGCATCAGACTTCCTTAGTACATCTACACTAGCCGTTCTCACTGTCACTTTTGGTTGCTCGGCCTCCAACAGATTATATGTGCCCTGCCATGTGGTCCTAGCAAGACCAGTGCACGTAGTGTCCGAGATTAGGCCTTTCTTCGAAATTGTAGCAGCTTGACCTGCAACAGGTGTTGTAGTGGAACCAGAAGACCTCTTATTTTTCTTCCCCATCATGTTCAGGCTTTTCTCAACAAACGAACTCTACACAAATGCAAGAGAAATCGTAACACGAGGAATAATGAAGACAAAGCATAATGGGAAAGATATATATCACTTGAAGCGTGGCGCTATTAATTTTCAAAAAGTGGCTGCGGATCCAATCACTGGTAAGAGATCGCATATGCATTAATGGTGTTTTTAAGGCCTGCTACCCATTAAATGACCTTTACACTGTTATTCAGTTGAATGACCTCCTAACGCATGCAACAGATATGATAATGCCTTAGACGCAAGTATTCGTTAATCGAAGGGGCAAAGTTATTAAATATGCATGTATTACCTTATCCATGCATTTAACGACATTTTGAAATCTGCGCTTTATCAACCGGATTTAAATATAACTTTAAAGCTTAAAGCAATCACTTTTTGAAAATGCCGATTACCGATGAACAATGTCGCATCGCATCGGGGGAAAGAGTTACACTATCGTTTGAAAGTAGTCCTGGCGAACGCCGATTGCGATATCGCATCGGACTAGCATGTGAACACATTACCAGATGCATATTAAGTGATTTGCCGACTTCCGATAGCGATATCACATCGCATCGGGGAAAGACCTGAGCGCCTTATGAGAGTGCATGGGATACCGCCGACGGCCGATAGCGATATCGCATCGGGTCGGGGTTTATAACTTAAAGCGTTTTCCCACAAGAGGCAGTGCCGATAGCCGATCGCCGATATAGCGTCGCATCGGGGTATAAGATATGTGCTCTTTTTGTGTATGCATTGAATACCGCCGATCGCCGATAGCGATATCGCATCGGCAAAGACCGAAGTGCCGTTTAAATGCGTCTCTGTTGTTATTGCGATATGCGATCTTGCGATCGCTTTATTGCAATAACAAAAGATTGTTTTATTTTGGGAACATTGTTATTCGAAAAAGGCTTCAATTCACAAACACATTTGATTATCATACCTTTTTCGAACAAATTCATTAATACCAATTAATTTTTTAAAAGGGACCCATTTCATATGTTGATTGTTTATAAATACAGATGATATGAAATGGGGGGTTGTTGTAGGGCACAACAGTACTACAGGAGAATTAATCTCATTAAGGTAGGAACTATACAAAATAAAAATGTCCAAGGAATATGGAATAACCTCATACTTCATGAGGATATCAGAAATTTGAGATCAACTACAAGAACTAGGAGAATCCATGTTTGATAGAGAGATGACCACAGTGGTACTAAATGCACTACTGGAAGAATGGGGTAACTTCACTTCAAGCTTATATGGGAAGAAAGAGACTACTCCTTTTCAAGATATATGGTCACTCTGTAAAATCGAAGAAATCAAACTAAAGGAAAAGGAAGATGTTGGACCAAATGAGCAGAATCAAGCATATGTTGCTATGACAAGAAGAAAAGGGAAATTTGGAAGGTTAGGTCCTCAAAAGAAAAATAGGAACATGGATAAAGTAAGATGCTATGGATGTCAATAACTTGGGAACTATAGAAGAGATTGTCCTAAATGAAGTAAGGACAAGAGAAATAGGGAAGAATCCCACATCACTGAAGAAGTGAAAGAGCTTGAGTCAAAGAAATGTAAGAATGAAGAAGTAAAATATCTCTACTGTGATTGGGATGATCTTCTTCATTGAAAGATACTTTTCACTTGTAAATTTATAGATAGAAAACAACGTATATAGTATAGGATGCATCTAATTAGAAGGTAGAATCATAATAGAAGAATTAGAAGTAAGAGCTCATGACATGGGAAGCAGAAAGTATGTCTGGTACAAATTATAATTATTATAAAGAATAGGAAGCTCTTAAAAAACCTCATTCGGGAAGTAGAGGTCATTATTGACTAGGATCATCATGGTCAATAAGGAAACATCTATCGGGTGAGGATATGAAAGATCCTGAATTCTATCTTATGGAATCCTCATAAAAGGATTCACCGATCAAGAAAGGAAGCAAAGGTTTTCATCAGGAATTCCAACTCATGGGATTTAAGGAATGATGGTATGATGAAAGAACAAGAAAGAAGGTATGAAGGATAAAGTCTATAGGAAGTCTGGATGACCGAAAGGAAGATGAGGTATGTATGCTTACATACATTATTATGAAAGTCATGTCATATGGTTGCAGATAATATGGATCACTATTTCCATCTTGGGAAATATGATCAAAAGAAGAAATAATGTCCTCCTCCGAAAGATTGCAGCAAAGCATAAGTCACACTAGATGAAACCAACATAATAATGAAGATGACTACAATTAAGGAAATTTGATTGGAAGCTCTTGGGGAATGAAGTGTGTGAGAAAAGATAGGAATAGATCGTGATAATATGCAATGAAGGTAAAAGGCACTCAACATCTGAAGTCCAAGAAAATTTGACTAGAAGATCTCCAAGAAGGATGTGAAGACTCTGATGGAAGATGAAAAAATATAGAGACCCTTGACAATGAATATCAGTGAGATATGTGTCAATATGAATGTAGGATTTTGATACCTATAGGAAGATGTCATGGTGAAATATCATCACGAAGGTAATTTTGATTTAAAAGTGTTCATTAATATTTTAACTAATATCTCGATGGGCTTATGTAGGACTACCAAAGGGAAATCTGTGGATGACTTTCAAGAATACCATATAGAAGGATGTAATGTCCTTCCTTGAAATATAGCATGAAAGTAGAATGACATGAAGCAAAGCCAGATGGAAAATCTGATGGATCACTTGAGTTGAGGACATTACTAACTCACGGATAAAAGTTATGGATGATCTGTGCCCTATGTAGAATTTCCCAAAAGATGAAGACTCCCTGAAGAAGAAGAAATTCATGACATCAAAGGAAGGAGTTCTTCAAGCAGCTGATTGTTCCAGGATCTCCATATGAGGAGCTGTGGTTGGTCCCTAGCTAAGAGGGAGCCTGAAAAGAAGTTTCTTACTTGTAATAAACTTGAAAAAATCCTAAGAAAGGAACTTAGGTACATTCTTGTATGATAGGAATGAGTAAATTCATTTAATGGAATATGTCCTCTTGGTTTGAAAAGGAGAGATAGAAATGTCATTCTGGTCTTCATCTGGGAAGACAGAATAGAAGATTGTGTAATCATATGGAATATGATACTCTTTTGGGATGAGATAGGGCATCCCATGAAAGAGAAGTCAAGGAGGACCGATATTCTTCGAGGACTGGGGAGTCCAAGATAAGAATAGTCCTCATGGAGCATACCCGGAGAGAACCCGGGTGGGGTATGTTCTGAGAGAGACAATGATGAGTATGTCTATAAATCATTGGTCTCGCCAGCATTGAGCTCATATCTTGTGGAGAGATGGAGTTTTTAGTCAAGGTCTTGCTATGTAACAATGTTGGTTGATATGATGCTATACAAATGAGATACAAATTCAAATTATTCTTAAGAGATTCTTCAGATTGAGAAAGTCCAAGGTACCATTATGAATACCTCCCTAGTTAAGAGGAGTGTTGAAAAGTGCAACTAGGTTCGATCTTCATAATGACATGTAAATATGATTTTATGAATTACGATGTAAATAAAGAAAAATAAGATTATTTTATTGACTTGCTTCAAGGGTTTCATGAGCAAGGGTTTTTTTTTTTGAGTCAAGACTCCAATTGAGAGTCTTTAGTATTTATTTTTAATCTATTCATAAAATGTAAGAGTCATTTTCATGTAAATGAAGTCATGTTACACTTTGTAAAAGGTCAATATTATCTGTGTAAAGTATCCTCCAAGAACTTGTCACCAAACCTCTTGAAGTCGGCCTACAAACGATAAGGAAACTGCTAGATCAAGTCGGCCTACAAACGATAAGGAAACTGCTAAATCAAGTCGGCCTAACTCTAGCTATGTTGGCCTAAAGGGTAGTGAAGGATGTGTATATATAGCCTAACTCGTCCTCCATTTTAAGACAAGAAACTTGACTTACTTGAGATAAGAAGAAGTCTGAAGATAGGGTAAAAAGGAAGAGTGAAGAAGGAGCTGAAAGACGAGTACGAAAGAAAGAAAAGCAAAGTTTATTCTGGGCTATACGAAGACAAGAAGGGTTTCTTCTGGGACAACAAAGTTTATTCTTGGTAGCAGAATCTTCTGGGACAACAAAATTTCTTCTGGGCAGAAGAATCTTATGGGACGACGAAATTTCTTATGGGCAGCGAAATCTTATAGGGCAGTGCGAAGTCTGGGTAGCAGAATATTCTGGGATGTGCGAAGATAGGGCAGCTAGAGATAAACCCTTATGGGAGGTCAAAGTAAATACGTAGAGATCGAGATTCTCTAGGGAACCTGAGGAGAAGCAGTGATCTGATATTGATCATAAACTAAACTGAAGTAGAATTGATTATTTGCCAACAATATATGTTGAATGTGGAAGACCGAAGGAAAGATGTTGATTCAGGACTTAATCAAGAACTTAAGAAACATAATTAAACATGAATTTGCAGCAAAAACATAGATAGAAGACAATAAACATTGATTACGGAGTTCGTCCCTGATGAACTACATCTCCGGGTCTACTTTCAAGATGGGCGTTTGCTTTATTAGGATTGATCAAAAGAGGTATTTTTACACAACAAAAACACCAGACTAAATGTGTACGCAAGAAATTTTGGTCTCTATCAATAGCTATCTCTCTCTCCTAACTTTCCAACGCCTATCTTGGTTTCCAATTCCACCTCCGAAAAGCCAAGATACACTGAAAACAACAACCGCCTCTCTGGCTCAACATCTGTATACAAGTCTCAAAATTAATCTCTCCCTCTCTCTATGTGAATAAAAGGATGAATTTATAAGCTTTTAAGGTTCACTCGAACTCCCTGATGTCAAATTTAGGCATGAATGTGCTTCTTTTAGTGTGGAATGTCTCGGTCTTGTTACAAGAGGAAACATTAGGATAAGGTTACATGGTGATCCAAATTGGATCCTTAAACTCTCTTAAAGTTACCCGAAGTCTGTAAAAACTCATGCTAAAGTTTCAAAGTCTTATGGACATCAAGCTTATCAGAAATAACCTCTAAACAATGGCAATTTGTGGTCAGCACGGAGCAACGAGGACCTTCGGTCAAAGTGTGCAGACCGTTGGCCCATGGTAACCGCGCGCTGGCACAAATTGACAAACGGGAGGTCAAATCCAGAAACAAAGGTAGTTTCTGATATGCGATTAGTGCTAAATCGCGTACCGCAAGGCGTCCCCCTCAGTGAAGGAAAGCCCCCAAGTGCTCGGTCACGGGTGAAGCATAAAACCATACGGAAATTGCTGATTCCATCAGAAGGTAGGTCCCACACTAAAGCTAGCAGGATATCGAAAGGGCTTCAAGCTTTAAGCGGGTTCGACCGAGTCTCGCCTGATGCCATACACTGGGTGACATGCGTCCGGTGGATGAGAGAGAAAACTGCTCACATTGAACGGGTAAAGGTCATGTTACTTACCCGCCCGATATGGACAGAGACCACAAGATCTGGAGGCTCCAGATCAATGGTGGAGAAATGATCCAATGGATGACCAGATTCGACGGGGAAATAGGCTGAGTCACGTGAGATTTGAGGTCTAGTATGACCGATGAGTTGGCAGAGGAATCAGTTTTGCGAGCAATCTTGGAGCAATGGAAATAACGACTGTTCAAAGAGAACTGACACTTAGCTCATGAGGAAACAGGTGGCCACCTCTCTGTGAAGTGTTACACAGTGATGATGACGTAGAGCAAGGGAATTCAAGCGGACAGATGCAGGAGATCTAGGGAGCCGGGAAGCGAAAACGAACAGTCAGGGAGCGGATTGTCTTTAAGCCATGAACAGATAGAGAGTAAGAGAAGCAGGTAGAAAGAGAGAGAAGCAAAAAGTCGAGAGGCAAGAGAGAAGAAAATTGCAGAGAACAGAGAAGCTAAGCTGACCTGTAGAGCAAAGGTAGCATCGAGAAGACAAAGACAGAGAGAGTCTAAGAGTCTGTGAACTCCAGAGAAGGCTTGGAGGTTCAAGCAACTCTTATGTGTATACCTGTCAGGTATTGAGTACCAGATTGGACTCATACCACTGAGACCAATTAAGGGCGAGATTCAGTAAGGGGAGTCTATGTACTCTAGAGACTTGGGGGATCCAAGTACAATCCTGCTGATCATCATCTATTAAGTGGGACTCAAATTGAGCTCATTATTGTAAAAACTCTACTTTTAAGACACAATAGAAAGGCCACCACTGAAGGCTAGACCAAGAGACGTAGCCGAGGAGGATTGGGTGAACTCCTTATTAAGCTTGTTGTGTTTTATGTGTTTGCTTACTATGTTTCTCTTACTATTTCAGTGTCTGTGTATTTCGCAATCTTATCGCTTTGTTGCATAAAATAACATAGGCACACCCCAACACATGAGTCTGTAATACCTTCATTAATTCTCTAAGGTCATTTACGAGTGATTTCAGATCAAGTGGTATCAGAGCTCCTAGGTTATTAAGGTTAGAAATACTTGTGTTGGAATTTGTTGTTGAATGCTAACTAGATCAAAGCTTAAATTAGGAGAAGGAGAGTTGGTTGAAACTAACCTAGAAATTTGAAGAGTCTATTCCAAGAAGAAAATGTCATAAGAAAATCCCTTGGAATCAAATTCCCAGTTCATGGATAGTTTTATGACCCTGAAGTCAATGGTGGACGAAATGTATAGAGACTTTAGGAAACATAAAGATGAAGATTCATCAAGCTCCAAATAGACAAAGGAGTAGAAGAATCTCTCCTCCATGACAACTCTAAAGGCAAAGGGAAAGAAGAAAAATTTCTCACACCTCCTAATAGCCCTGAAAGTAAAAAGAAGACATCTTTGATTAAATTAGATGTTAAATTTGATTTACCAATATATGATGGAGAGTTGAATGCAGAGAAGCTGGATAATTAGATCAGATGGATTGATGTTTATTGCAGAGTGCCAAACATTTACTCAGACAAAAGTAAGATTCAACTGGCTAGCCTATGCCTTGGAGGCACTACCTTGGTATGGTGGGAAGGCAGGACGCAAGCTGACATGAAGAAACATGGTAAGATTCTTTCTGTCTGGAGTGAATTTGTTTTTGCAATCAAAAAGAAGTTCTATCCACTAGCTTACATGCAACAAGCCATGATGAGCTGGCAAACTCTTTGCCAATTGAAAGGGAAAAGTGTACAAGGTTACACCCAAGAATTTAGGAAAAGAGCTTTGATTCTAGGAATTTCATTAGACTCACTTGAGACTCTGTTGAAGTACATAGGTGGTCTACATAGCTACATGAGGCACACCATCCTCATGTTTAATCCCACTAGTATAGATGAGGTGTCCGTTCAGGCTACACATATAGAAGCTAAAGGTAAGAATGGGAACCCAGAAGTTGGGGGATCATCCCAACCCACTACAAGCAAAAATAAGAAGAAAATAAAACAGAAATGGAAAGAGAGGAAGACAAACACTGTACAGAAAAGCAAGTCTTCATGCAGTCATTGTAAGAAGGACGGGCATGATGATGAGCACTACTGGATTCTACATCCGGAGCTGAGACCTAAGAAGTTCGAGGGCAAGAAGAAGAAGACTACTGCATCCATTCAAAAGGATTTGGGGTCAGACTAAGGAGATGAAGAAACAATCACAACCACAGATATAAAAGGTAAAAATTCCAAAGCATCTACTAGTAATTCTACACAATCTACTGATAATGAAGAAAATGAGAGAAAAAGACATGAGCTTTTCCATATTCGAGTTACTTCCAAGCATCAAAACATTGATACTTTGTTTGATAGTGGCTCACAAATAAATTTAATTTCTGAAGCAATTGTAAAGAAGTTGGGATTACTGACTACACCTCACAAGAAGCCATACCCATTAGGTTGGTTATGTGATAAAGCACAACTACAAGTGACTAGACAATGTAAACTTAAGTTTTCTTTTGGGTTAGCATTTGTAGATGAGGTTGAGTTAGATATAGTTCATTTGGATATATGTGGAATTGTTTTAGGAAGTCCTTCCTTTTATGATAGAAAAGCTATTTTCTATAGAGCTGAGAACAAGTATCTACTCGTTAAAGATGGAATCGAATATATTGTAAGGGCTCATAAGCTCAAGAATAATTATACTCTCATAAACTCAGGGCAGATGAAACGAATTGTAAATTCATGCAAACAATTTTTGCTGATGGTTGTAAAGGAAAAGAAACCTGATAAAACCAATGTATTTGAGGGTTGTGATGCTAAACAACAAGCTGATTTAGAAAAAGTTGTTTCAGAATATGATATCTTGTTTCAAGAACCTAGAGGTCCGCCACCCAAAAAGGAAATAGTGCATGATATTAATTTGCAACAAGATGCTCCATTGCCTAACATCGGAATGTATAGGTTATCCACTTTAGAGAATGTAGAAATCAAGAAGCAGGTGTAGGAGTTGCTCGAGAAGGGGTTCATCAGACCTAGCACATCACCATGTGGGTCTCCAATTGTCTTGGTGAGAAAGAAAGATGGCTCGTGGAGAATGTGCATTGATTACCAAGCACTGAATAAGATAACGATAAAAAATCGTTATCCCCTTCCTCGTAGAGATGATCCATTAGATCAATTGAAAGAAGTTGTTTATTTTTCCAAGTTAGACTTGCATAGTGGATATCATCAAGTTAGAGTTGCAGAGCAAGATGCATGGAAGATTTCTTTCAAACCAAAGCAGGGATTGTATGAGTGGCTAGTTATGCCTTTTGGCTTAACTAATTCTCTTGATACTTTCATGAGAGTAATGAATGATGTACTCAGACCTTTTCTTGATGATTTTGTTATTGTATATTTGGATGACATTCTTATACTCAGCAAAATGTGGGAAGAACATTTAAAGCATGTTAAGCAGACCCTAGATTTTTTGAAAAGAGAAAATCTTTATGTTAAAATCTCAAAATTTGAATTTGGAAAAACATCTTTGAATTATTTGGGACATATAGTAGGGGGTGGTGAATTGAAGATAGATCCCTCTAAGGTTACAGTCATTGTAAACTGGCCTAAACCCAAATCTGCTATAGAGGTTAGAAGCTTCTTAGGAGCAGCACAATATTGGAGAAAGTTTATTTATAACTTTTCCTTAATTGCAGCTCCCTTTCATGCTTTAACAGGATTGAACAAGGTGTTTCAGTGGGGAGGCAAATAGCAGAAAGCCTTCGACACCTTGAAAGAAAAGATTAGTACAACACCAATACTAGCATTGCCCGATCTTCAAAGACCATTTGAGATTCAAACAGATGCCAGTGACTATGCCATGGGAGTAGTGTTGATACAACACGGTAAACCCATATGTTATCATTCCGAGACATTTAATTTTGCAGTAGTTAACTATCCCACATATGATAAAGAATTGTATGCATTAGTACAGAGTGTGAAAAAGTGGAAACATTATTTAATGGGAAAAGAGACAGTTATACATATTGATCATCGACCACTTCAATATCTACACTCCCAAACTAAGTTGCAGTTATAGATGTATGGGTTTTCTACAACAGTTTCATTTAGTCATCATATATAAAAAGGGCATACACAATAAAGTTGCAGATATGTTATCTAGACCAATTATAAATGCATCCACTATACTTAAGCATAATTCAGTATTGCATGAGATCTACATTGAACAATATGCTCAATATATAGATTTTAAAGATGTATATGCAACTTTAAGTCAAGGAAAACGAGTAGAAGAATTGGATTATCATGTTAAGGATCGACTCTTGTATCATTTTGGGAAGCTATGCATGCCACAAACTGAAAGAGTAAAGATAATTCGAGAAGCACACACTTCTCTAATACATTGAGGGTGTCAGCTCAGCTAGACCTAGATCTCAGCCATGCTCAACATAAAAGATTATTGCAGTTGAATGGATTAGATGAACACAAAATGCACGCCCTCCTCCACTCAGAAGTAGTTCAACTTCAGAGGAAGATATGGCATGACAGGCACCTTAATGTAAAGAAATTCTAGCCGGGAGATTGGGCGCTGCTGTATGACTCCAGATACAAGGATTTCAAGGGGAAGCTGAGGACAAGACAGTTAGGACCATATACAGTGGAGAAATGCAATGAAAATGGTTCAGTCCTTATCAGGACCATTGATGAGGAAGCCATCCCCATGCTTGTCAATTGGCATCGACTGAAAATCTATAAGAAACCCCTCTCGAGGCAGGAGTTCATTGAAACTGTGGAAAAATCAGTGCTGGTAGTAGAGCAGGGTTATGCCTCTATTCCCACCACACCTTGATCATCAAACAAAAAAAAGGGAATAAAAAAGATCCCTGGGTGAAAACCTCTCTGAGGCGCCCAAGGCAGACAGTGAGGGTGAAAACCTCATCGAGGCGCCCCAACTGTCTCTCAAAAAATAAAGAAATGGAATAAAAGAAAGGATCCTTGGGTGAAAACCTCTTTTAGGCGCCTAGGGCAGATAATGGGGGTGAAAACATCATAAAGGAACCCTTGCTGTCTCTCTCTCTCAAAAAAAAAAAAAAAAAAGAGAAAAGAAAAAAACAAGTTTGATCTCTGAAATTATTGCAGGTTGCAGGGCATATAATGCAGATAAAGAAGGTCGTGCAAATCAAGGACAAGGGTCCATCCCAAGCTACCAGACCTCCTCACCGACACTCCCTCCATGGCCACTCACTTTTTCCAAGATTTGAACACATTTGGGCCAAGATTCAACCTCCTATAGGAAGTTCGGGGCTTTCTACAGGAAACATCCTATAGAATCTTCAGGCAGGAAAAAATCGATTATGGAAAGGGATTTAAAGCTTGAAGTTTGTTGATGAGGCCTCCAGCCACCCCTCTCTTCCATCCATCACCGGTTTCATCACTTTCCACTGCCATGCAGCAATCTGGTCATGTCTTCCTGCACAGTCATGCAAAGAGTCCTGTTTTCCTCAGAGTGATTTTTTTTTTCCAAGAGACAAATCAAGCGTTCAAAAGCTCGCACACTCTACTTGTCAAAAGCTCCAATAGGACCCTTTATCCATGACTATAGCCTTGCCCGTTTCAGCATGCATCCCAGGAGGAGAAGTAGCTACAGGATGTCGTACAGGAATCCTGTTGCGGTTGATCCGTCTGGAGCACACACTATGGAGTCAGGAGCAGTTGAAATCAACAAAGGAGGCATGCAACCAACTCTACGTGAATGTGAACACCTCCTCGACAGATGAGAAAAGACAGAGTCATGCATGCAATGTTCACCACCGGAGGATCGGGTCCTGAAGCCTTGCATCCTACATCAGCCAATGGACGAAGGAATTCCAACGCCTGTGCACGAAGCAGCAGCGAGCAAAGCCATTATTTCATGTCCAGAAACCTACGAAACACGTCCATGACCACACAGGTAAGTGTCTAACCTTATTTCGTCAAATTCCATAAACTATACTATGAACACTGCATATCTGTGAATGGTGCGGATTGAACGAATGCAGTGGCCAGTAAACTAGCCACCCATAGCAAGTAGAATTTCCTCGTGGGATCTGAACGATCTTGGTTACACTCGAATTGGATAGAAGGACGTCGAGCCGATGTGGGAAGTGTCCAGTCGGGGAAAATCAGCAGATTTGTAGTGAAATCGGTGGACTGACGGGGATGACGGCAGGTAATGGCGGAGATAGACATTGGCGGTCAGAGGCACGCCGAGGAATGATGGTCGTGACGTTGGCTAACAGATCGGGCTGGACACCTCACCCCCGCACCATGAATTGCACCATAATTCAAAATCATTCGGCCAGAGCACTCACATTAACCACTGTCATTTACGCCTACAACTAGTTTTCAGCAACGTGAACGTCCTCCTCCTCTACAGTTCGTTAGCCTGAGTTTCTCGGCCCGGTTCAAAATCTTCCTGCGTCCTAGGCTTCCTCAGAAGTGTCGTGACATCCTCCAGAAGCAGGAAAAGCTCTCTATAGGAAGGAGCTCTACAGGAAGCACAGCGTAACCTCCCGGAGTAGAGAAACCCATATCTTCTGCGTTGGAATTGGAAATTTCGAAGAGAGGTAGGCTTGAACACGCCATTCCCATGCTTGATATTTTGAAAGGTGGTGAATTAACTTGTTTGGAGTAGGGAAAATTAAAACCAGTCTGCCTATAGGTCAAGAATGGTGGTTTTCTTGTATGATACATAGAATTTCTTTCAAATGATGCTGTGTCATATTCTCCTCCACGGTTCCTATTAACGAATTCCTCTTATAGAATTGATAAACCCCTATAAGGATTGATCTGTGCATAAAAGAATGTGACTTGTATATGGTTGGTGTGAAAATTAAGCTCTGCACTCTGTCTGTGAGAGCCTAATTTCCTTTTGACAAGTCGAGTTTTGGGAAGTAGCAGTATTATAACCAGGGAATTGGTGAAAGGGGAGATACAAACATTTGAGAAACCCTGTCTTGAGAATCAAAGGAGGAAACCATAAACAGAATTCCCTTTCTGATCAGAGCACAAGCCAAAACAGAGTATTTTTCACCATGCCAGGAGGGTTTATCAGAAAGGAACCCTCATATTCCAAGAAGTTGCAAGAAACTCCTGAGGTGGTCGACCTATTTACCCGTGCAAATTGGATGACCTTCTGTGACAAAAGTCAAGGTCACGATGATGAGATAACATAGGAGTTCCTAAGGTCCCTGTAGCCCAAATCAAAGGCACTGGCCACTGTAAATTTCAGAGGATTGACCTTAAAACTCACCCCACAACTCATTAGTCAGGTCACTGATTTGCCATTGGGGATACCCTGGGATAAAGAGGAAAGGAAATTGGGCCAGAATGCCAAAAAGGAATTCTTCCTACCAGAAGAAGAGTTTTTAGAGGATATGAATGGGGTCAAGAGAGCCAGCCTTCAGCCATTTTGGAGCGAGGTCAGCCTTCAAATTATGAAATATATTACCTGTGAGGGGCAATTCAGTATTGTGTATGGTTATCACTTCCGCTTGTTAACTGAGCTCAGGCATAAGATGGATTTGCCCTTAGAACAAAAATTGAGCATCCCATACTTCCTCCTATAGTCATTGATTGAGTGTGGCACAAAAATGAAGGAGGGGACACCAGACCAGCTGGCTTATCATGGGCTTATCAAGCTCCTAGTAGAAGATGCCCTCCATACTCATACTGTCCCTCTCTCCTGGGAGATTTTCCGCAATATGTCCAAGGATGATGATATCTAGATTCTAGCCGAAGAACTCACTTCACCTAGCAATGAGGAAAAGGAGCATATTGAGGCAGAGAGGAAAACTAAGGGTAAGGAAGCTAAGGGTAAGAAAACCCAGGGCAAACCACCACAGGAAACGCAAGAGGAAAAGCAAGAAAAATGACAAGCTGCTGAGGCCAAAGTTGTGGGTGGAGTAAAAGCACAAACGCCAAGGGATAAGTGGTTGCAAACCCAAGCAGAGAGGACTGAAAAAGTCCAAACAAGTGAGGGCACACCCAAAGCAACCATAGCACAAGTCAAAGTGAAGGCACCCCTGGTCAAGCAAGCCAAATCAATAAAAACCGATTCTACAGGAAGTCGGCAGACTGCTTCTACAAGAAGCGAGCAAATGGTTAGTACAGGACTTTCTATAGGAAGTCTGGGGAAAGGGCAGCAAAAGGAGAAATCGCCCGAGATTTCAGCTATGGAGGCAGTGGCTGTGCTAGCCACCCTAAGCACATCTTCCAAGTAGAAGGGGAAGTGAAAGAGGGAGCCTTCACTATATTTTAAGGCGAGGAGGAGCATGAGGATTAAAACTGGCAGACCCCAGCCACCGTCCAAAGAACCAATCACCATTATAGACACCCCTACCACACAAAAGGAGAGGTCCCCCTCCAAGGCAACCATCACTTATGAACGGGGAAGCCCGAAGACATCCACCTGGAGGGAGAGAATGAAAATGTTGGACACAAAGGCCTCTCTACAGGATGCTGAGACTATTCTACAAGAAACACTGGCTAGACTGAAGGAGACCGAAGCAATGGAGGGTGAGGCAGCTAAATCACCTCAGAGGGAAGAAAAGGTAGAACACATTATGGAGCCGAGCCCCTAGCCTAGCTTGGGCTCCTACTATAACTTCTTGGAGGCTGGAAAGATCATTCCTCAGAAATTCACAGTGCCACTTTTCCTTGCACTAGAGGAAGAGAGAGTGAGGACCCACAGTTGGATGAAAATCGCTAAGTCCATGGGAGTGGCAGATATAGATCTCTAGAGGAGCAGCTCAAGGAGGCCAGAGTAGAATTGGCTATGGTACGACATGTGGAGAGCAGCCAGTGGGTCAAGCTATAGGAAGAAATTGAGCTACTCAAACGACAACTACAGTCACAGGGGCAAGGGAAGGAAGACAGGCCTCATATCTTGGGAGAGCAACAGCAACAGGAGGGGCCCACAACAGCCAAAGATACCCCTTATGAACAGTAGAGCCGACTGAAATTGAGACACTGAACCAATAGCTACAAGAACAAGAATTGCAAATAATTCTATGAAACAGCGGGTGCAAGAAAAGGAGGCCCAACTGGCCTGCATGGCCAGCTAGGCAATGGAAGCTCTGCAGTGTAGGCAGCCTACCAAATTATGCCCTATACCTCAAGGACAAATGGTTAAAATTTCAAATCAATACCTTGGCTCAAAGGGGCATCACCCCTTTCCAAAATTATCATCAGTTTGCAGCTCTATGTGGTAGTAGTTCATCTAAGGATAGGGCCAAATTGTTAGAGTTCTACTTGCACAAATTCGCCCTTCCGGACATGAACGCATGGGATCCCAACACAGTGATAGGAGATGTCCAGCTTATGGCCATGGCCTCCTGGATGAACCATGAGGAAAAGAGAGCAGCAGAGGTCCGGAATCTCATAGGCAGAGAGCTCAGTGAACCACTCATGATCAGAGCAGAGCCACATAACCCCTTAGCTGTGATAAGTGCCCACCAACACTTGGCCAACAGTCCTCAGGATCTACCAAAATACATTGAGCAATAGGCTCAAGCCATTTCCCACTTTGAGGACATGGAGAGAATGTTGGGAGAGAGATGCATGCATGTCGGTACAAGGCGGTGGAACACACTGCCTCACAGCTTGAAGATAAGGGAATACCACTCTCCCACCAGGATGAGGGAGGCCTTGGCAAGGGTACCTCAATACAAACAGCTGATGCAGAATCTACAGGTCAATTGGATTGGCCTGAAATTCAGTCCTGCTTTGCTTTTAGTATTGCTAAAAGGAGTTAAGGTGGAGGAGGAAGGCAAACAGTGGGAGGAAGTGGAAAGGAAAGAAAGATTCCATGACTGGGAAGAGGATATCACCGCAGAGACCTGGGATGTGAGGGAGGCGGTCAAAGCCATCAAGGATGATGAGCTGGACTAGTTGCTCAGAGGATGAGCAACCCTTTTAGCAGGGGGTGATGATGAGCCCCCAAATTGGGTAACTTATTGGGCTCATTTTTCCTAGTTGTCCTTGTTCAATCCTCCATTTTTCATAGATTATGCATGTTTTCTTAGTATGTTTGTGTTATTTGAACGAATAAGGGTGGTCACTCTACCTAGGAGGCTAATACGTGGTTATTTCAGGATTTTTGGACAAATTTTGGAGAAAAACCAAGAAATCATGGGTCAGATGATAGCCAAGCTTGAGGGGAGGATTCGTAGGGAGGTTGTCTCTTGCATTAAATGGCCTTCCTCAAAATCTCCACCCTCAACTTCAAGCTCCACAGGCCACCAAAACGAGTTTTAAAGGTAGCCAAGCAGCTTTCGGAAGAGTGAGTGTTTACTAGTAGTTGGGACAGCCGAGTCCCTTGAATCTAGGAGGGCTGCTAGCCCCCTTGTATTGTATAAGTAGGAAGGCCTTAGCCTTCGTAGTTTACTTTTGGAAATGTTGGTAATTTTTCACTATAGTGCTGTCATTTTGCGCAGCCTGTTTTCTTGTAGCTACTACTGTACAACTTTCATATGATGATTATTTTTTAATAATGAGAAGCAGCTTTACTTGGCACTAGATCTGAGTTCTTTATAGGAGCCTGCAGCTCTTGGGGTTGAGCCCAACCTGAGTGCTAAGGCCTCCTTTATGTATTGTTATTTTCTCTTTACGCATTTGCAAAATCATTTCTGTTAAGTAGATTAAATTTTGTTGATTAACTAGGTCACTGTTAATGGTTAGAAATACTTTTGATGCTCAGATTTAGTTGATAGGTTGTTAACAGGGACAAGCTTCAAAAAAGGGCCATTGAACATCTCTGGTTTCACCTCTCCCTCAGTGGGATCAAGAGCTGGGATCAGGGTGACCTTGCTACCCACAAAAAAACTGATTTTGCTTTGCCATGCAATCACTAGTGTTTGATTTTCATGTGTAGAAGTTGGTTACAAGTTCATACTTTTGTTTGTTTAGTTGCATAGGTTAGCATACATGGTTTCATTATAGGTCAAACTTCTGTTCATTCTCTTTACTGACAACTAGCAGATTAGGTAAACGTAACTAGGTTTTTGAATTTACAAGTCTTCGTTGGATCAGTTGGAAAAATTCCTTGCAGAGCACCTGTACTACTCCTTCATCTGCTTATTCTCCATCAACACCATCCACTCCACCCTATACTTAGAATCCTTGCCTCATGTTTTCCATTTGCTCCCATAACCCTAGTTTTGTGTAACATTGCTTCAGTCTTCCTTGAACCAAATCTAGCCATCTACAGTTGTCCACAACTCCATCCACCAATTCCTAGACCATCTCCAACCGTCACCCTACCTCCACACTCACTCCTTCACCTTTTCCTCTCCATCCATCCACCAAAATCTCATTTCTGAACATCCTGTAGAAAATTATAGACATCCTGTAGAAAATCACATACATCCTGTAGAACCCCTGCAGACTTCTTGTAGAGGTTCACGAATGAGGTTTCTTCATAGCCAAAATTGGTGAAACTCTATGGAAGGGTGTTAGGGACCCCTTAGGCCCTCTCTAAATCTTCTTGACCTCCTCCAAGCATTTCCTCTCGCCCATTCACCTATGAATATCCAAAAAAAGTCAAATCGCATGCATAATAACTCTAGCAACTTATTCAAAAAAATACAAAAAGATGTTTTTTTAGATGTTACTGTAGAAGTAACTTAGATACATGTATTTACCTTCCTAGAAGTCAATGGCATTTCTTTCATTAGCTTGCATCCTCTTTCTTGCATCGGTAGGGATAGCTGGTAAAATTAGGGTTTGCTAGGGTTTACGTTTCTTTTTAGCTTTCCAGTTTCTTTCTGCAAGTAGATCAGCCTTCTTTAAGTTAGCTTTCGTCCATCAGTTAAAAAGATTCTTCTCAGAGCTCATAGAAGTTGGCTTAAACCCCTAGCGGACTTGTGCCAGCTGACCAAGTGACAGCTGCGGAAAGAGCTAGTACTTGTGCATACAACACCATCGCTTCCAAGTTTGTTACGAACTACCGGGTTGATAAAAGTAAAGAAGGGAGTCCCAGGAGTTGCAGCATTATTGCTGCAATACTGGAGCTCACCAGCAAGATCTCCAATCTAAGAACTGGACAGCAGTAGTAAATGTTCGTTATATTCATAGATATTTCTATTCACACCAAAGCAAATACTGGAAATAACAATTCAATTAACAGAAAAGGAACAGGAACTAATCTGTTGAATAAATCGAACAGCGAAGCTTAATCTACAGGAATGAATTAAGCAGCAATCTTAACCAAAATGAAATGAACTTTAACTAATAAAGGAATTTGAGCAACGATCTAAGAAAGGAACAACAAATCTAACTAAGTCTATGGAAATTGAACAGCAGACTTAATCAAATGTAAACACACAGCAACTATAGAATCAGTAATCTTATTCTAGCATAATGGGCATTAACCACAGTTATAAAGGAACGGCAATTGCAATGATAATGGGATAGTAATCTAATGAATATCCATCACAATTGTAAGTCAACTTTAGCTAAATGAACAACAATGTCAATATGTAAATGAATAGCAATATCAATATGTAAATGAACAACAATGTCAATCTGTAAATGAACAACAATATCCGAATTAGACAGTGCGATATTATTTTAGAATGAACAACATAACATTTTCAGTTTCAAATAATAATCTTGTTATTTCAATTACGAATTCGATATAACAGAGCAAGTCAATGAAATGTCTAGGAACAGAAGATTACTGAATAAAGCGAATTTAAAGGAATGCAAAGGAAATCAAACCACACACGACTGTAATCGGAAAATAATGATACAGAAAGCAAGTGATCCACTAGGAATGGGCCCTTAGCCACTAGGGAAGCAATGTTGCGGTTACTCTAGAATCAGATAACGGAATGGCGACGAAGTTATATATTAATCATAAAAGTAGAGTTACAAATATCGCTCTTTAAAGAGAGTTGGTGATCAAAGTTCAGATTACAATAGTAAATTCTGCAAATCAACAATAATAATCCACCCCTTAGGCTAGTAGCACTGTCCCTTTTTATAATGGCCAGGCGGAAGTATCAAAAATATAAATATGTCTTGAGGCAGTGATCCCTTAGGATCAAAGGATACTAAGGGATTCTCCATATCTTTAATCTTCAGTTATCGTTTTGTCCTCTTGCACTAATACCATGTTTCTTCTTCCTTTTCCTGGTCCATGCACTCCGATCTTGATTTCCTCATCTGGATGCAGTTTCTTGTCAAAGGGACATCAATTGGTTCTACTTTGTCTTTTCCTTTGGAATAGTGCTTTTCCATTTTCTTCACTTTTTGCATAGAAAAAGAAAATAATTAATCATTTTACATCAATCATAAATCTCCTTAATTCTATCATAATCTTTTAACAGATTGCCATCTTAGAATGTAAAGAAGTTATGATTTAAAGAAAAAGATAAAGAAATAGATGGTAAAAACATACCTTTTCCAATGCTCAACAAGAGGGTTTGGAGTTCAGTTAAGCATGTGTGATTGCTAATTTGTAGTCAAGATCAATTATTTCAAGTTGTTTTTAGTTAAACTAGTTCTAACAGTTGATAGAACTAGTGGAAGGTCAGTTGTGTAGTGGGACAACAGTATAACTCAGTGATCATCCAGTTAACTGATCAATCAATCCAAACTATCTAGTGCATGCAGATAATTTGAGTTCCCCACTTGTAGTGGAGATTCCAAGATAGTGTAACATCAGTTTTAGACTAGTCTTGAGTGTACAGGTGTTGGATGCGATTAGATGAACAGCCTTGGGAATTTCACAATCAATTGGAGGGAAAATCCTAAATAATAGGGGCCTAATTCCTCAGGATTTTCACAAGGAAATAGGGGCTGAAGCAGAGGTAGAAATTGACCAAGTCTGATTCAGGGCTTCTCATTAAGCAGACAGATAGATTATTCACTTGCAGGTCGAGCTCAGAGAAAGCTAGCAATTGTAATACATTCTCTACATCTGCAGGTTGAGCTCAGAGCAAGCTAGCGATTGTAATACATTATTTATTCATTTGATTAATGCAAGCACGCTTAAGGGGTTTTTAGTAGTTTTTTTCCCCTAAAAAGATATTGTGAATGTGTGTTATTTCTTGTTTCATGTCTGAGATTTTTGTCGTAAATTGTGAATTAATTTTTGTAGAGAAGTAGAGTAGAATTGTGTCTCTTGATTTGGATTAAAATTTTTTGAGCGGTTGCAATTCTACACCATATTTCTACAATAGTTGTTTTTGTGTGTTTGGTTGGATCACTAGCAACCAGTATTTTTGGCACGACATTTTCTTCCAAAATCAAATTAACATGATTCTTGTGGGAGATGAATTTGATTTTTTTATTCCCCATAGAAACATGTATGGAAAATGTCAAGAATCAATAAGTAAAATAAGTTGATAATCGCCTACGATATAAATTGTTTACAAGTGAAAATTTTAAGACATTCAGAGACTAATTTCAATATAACTGTTTTGTCTAATATCATATAGATGTGATTCTAGTTGTCTATATCCACAAGAAATAATATCTAAAATTGTAATACTATGATGCACCAAATACATTATCAAATTGTCAAAATGCAAAATTATGAGAGTGCAGATTTTATTAGGCATAATTTTTTCATACGATATAGAAATGAAGTGATTCAAATTGGCATGTAAACTATATTCCATGTTATATTCCCCTTAGAAATAGGCTTTTAAATTTCCCTGATTTTTTCTCCAAAAAAATGGCTATCACAACTTCATTTAGTTTGTTCATTTCTACAACGTTCTTGTATGTTTCCCACAACCTTCTTGTAGATTTCTTGTATCCTAGAGGCAAGATCCCTGTAGACTTCTTCCAATGAAACTCATGAGATGTATAGTGTAATGAAACACATGTATAGTGTGTACCTTTTAGCTAATGAAAATCAAATTATGCTTAATCCCCTCTTCTTTTGCAATATTGGCATGAAGAAACATGATGCTCCAAAAGTAATCGTATAGTGAGAAAGAGGTCATGTAGTTGCACTAATAAGAGAATGTATATGGATTTGATGGTCCTAAGGCTTGATGAAGGAGAAAAAAAGTTATGGAGAGGCATAGTAGTGCATGAACAACCTAGAGTGTTTGGTCCAAGTTGTAAAGCCTAGCCATAGGTAGGATGTCGTTACCAAGGTTGTTGCAAGAAATGTTACTTAGTCATACATGTTGTAGTGCAAAAGCACATGATGTCATCCCTCTCATGCATAGAAACAATGGAGGATCAAGTTTTGGAATGAACTACTTGAATAGGCATGAGGGTGGTAGGTGTACTCATATGCTATCTTGAGTTTAGTTCGGTGTAAGAATCAATAGTCAACCATACATGTTGTAGTGTGATGCCACATGGAGTTACGTATGATCAAATTTTTGAAAGAACCAACTGAATAGGTATGAGGGTGGTAGGTGTACTTGTTGTTAACATAAATTTCCTCCAGTTGTAGCATCCATCGTCATTTGAGTTTCATTTTTAATATTATCACAAAAATAAAAACAAAATCAAATATTATGTTTTGAAAAAACAAAAGAGAATTTGAAAAACCAAAGTAGTGATTTGATTTATACTATCAGCAGCATTCAAAACAATATAAGGTGGGCCTGGCCCATATGCTAAAACTCGAGCGGTTTTATGAAGTGTGATCACATGATGGCTTAAGTGGCAGACAAATCGCTCTGTGGGGGAACAATGAGCATGAGTTATAACTCAGGCTCAACCCCCGTAGTTGACCATGACGTCGATATGGTTGACTAAGATCTACGGCCTGTGATCGCTGTGGGTATTCAAGCCTGATGAACCTCCCATACACTCCCTAACCCCCCACAGCGGGTCACCCACACTGTTTCACTTCACCTCACCTCCTCCACGTCATTCAACACTCTTTTTCATCACCATCCACCTCACCCATTGTATCTCATCACCTCATCTGCCACTCCATTAATTCATTACATTAATTATAGGTTTCCCTCCATTTTGCTTACCATATATAAAAGAAAAGTAAAAACCCCATTGCATTAGTCATTTGCTTTTAGTACTGAGTAGCCTCACCTCCAATTCAGCATTCCAGGTAAGCAACTGTCACTAGCAACTGTCATCATCAATTTTCATCTACAAACACCATGGCCAAAAAAGTAAGTTCTTCCTCAGTCATCCATACCCCATTAGTGGACATTGAACGTGATATTTCTGATACCCTCTACACAATTAAGCACCTTTCACTATATCAAGAAGTCACTCTGAACCATAAAAACTCCCCTATATTCATGGAAATGGTTAGGTCAGGTGTTTTAGTAGCTTTTGTCCCAAGGACTCATTTTTTCCCTGAATTCATTCAATGGTTAGCCTCAACAATGTTCCCTAAATTCATTCAATGGTTAGCCTCAGTCTGGGGAGAGTGTTTTCCAAGTAACCTCTCAATTAATTCACCAAGATTTGAATTAACCTATATCTGGAACTGACACCACCTTTACTGAAGAGTCTTTGGTCTCATATTACAATAACCTGTCACCCCAGGAGTTTTCTCATGTTACCTCATTCCTAGCTCCTAAATCTGGACAATTCTCTCTAGATGGAAATATGTTCTCTTTAGACATTTTTGCAGTTGATATAAGACCTATCTTGCAAGTAATTTCTCATATTTTGGGAAAGGAAGACTCCAAGCAGGTTGATAAAGCAGTGCTGGGATTTTTCTCTTTAACGATGAAACTAGAAGTAGTACTAGATATTCCATCATTCTGGGTAAACATTATCAATACCCAATTCATGACTTTTCCTCTTACTAGGTCTTTTAATTTCCCTTCAATTATTACTTATTTATTTCTGTACCAGAATGCTGAACATTTTACAGGTTTGGGACTAAATGTTGTTGACATAAATAAAAAGAAGCAATCAGTGGTATTCTGGATAGGCCTGAAAATGGGTGATCCAGGAGATGGTGGTTTATTTGAATTCACTTATTTATTCCTTCCAGTGGCCTACAAGATCTTGAATGGAACCTTGCCCACAACATTTCTTCCTAAAGCCCAATAATTCCTTCAATTGAGTAAAGATGTGAGGTGTGGAGACTGGTTCATATTTGAAGAACATGTAGAGATCAGGCTTTATGGAGCCTCTATAAAACCATACAAGTTGCTAAAATTTGTGCCAATCGGGCTTTTTTCCCTTGAATTTATCAGACAGAGCTTGAATGTAGATCAGATTCATTTTGTTCCTTTGAAGAAAGGATATTTCTTTAAATTTCCCAAAGTAGTAGGACCCTTCATTATGAACACCAGACAGGCTGCCCAAGAGGTCGAGAAATTATTAAATGATATGTGCCTTATATAGGTGGTTGAGTGGGATTATGACCCTCATCAAATTATTTCAAGGAGGAGGTTAGAGAATGGATATTCAGCCTTTGTGCATGAGAGTAGACCAGAAACAGAGAAATTGGAAAATGGAGGTTTACAGAACACCCAGGGGGACAGAGATTGAAACCCCTAGTATTTCATAAAAAGGTGTCAAGAGGGCTAGAGAAGATGTTATTGACTTGGATGAAGAAGAATTAGAAGTAGCAAAAAGGACTAAACTTTTGGATGAAATGTCTTCAGCACAACCTGGTTTAGTAATTTCAATTCGGAGAAACAAAGGGTGTGCCAGCTTCCCCATCTTCTAGAGAACTTGTTCATGATCGGGTTCCTTTAATAAAAGTATGTTTTCTCAAATAGTTGAGAGGAACCAGAAAGTGAAGTTAAATATGGAGGCTCAAGCTGAGTCTCAAGTTGCTCCTGAACAAACTAGATCGTTATCTGCTATGGATTTGGGGAAAAGTCAACTTAAAATTTCTTTCTCTCATCCTACTAAAATGTTAGTTGGTCCACCCGTAATTTCAAAACTATCAATTTGACTGTTGATACTCATAAGCTTCCAATGCTTGACAAGATCAATTTTCACATGAAAACTAGGCAATTGTTGTAAATGATTTACATAAAACAATTGTAGCTGCTATGAAGGCAGAGAAAATGTTAAATAAAGTAATTCAGAAATTGAAGTTAGAGAAAGCCAACTCTAGGGCTTTGAATGCCCAAGTGGATGAACTAAAGAAGATTATTATAAAAATAGGTGTCAACCCTGATGATCAACCTGTAATTCAGAAATTGTTGCAATTTGCTAAGTCAGAGATTTGGGTTTTAAAGAAGAAATTGAATCTACCTAAGGGTGAGCATCCCATTGATGTAGGGATAGCTAAAGTTGAAAATGAAAAGGAAAAGCTCCTACAAGATGTATTGTAGAAAACTGAAGAAGTTTCTTTACTTAAAGAATCTTTCGATAAGCTGCAACAACAGGTAGATACTCATGTTTGTACAATAGTAATCCTAGCTAATACAGAGGATCCAACAGCACAGGTATTACAGCTAGGAACAGAGCTAAAAATGGCTAAGCATGATGTAAAGAAAGCACAAAGGGAATTGGAAACAACCTATAAGCTATTGAATTTGAGTGAAGAAGAAGCAAGAATGGAGAAGGAAAATACAAAAAAGTATAGGAAGATTTTCTAAGGGCTGAAGATGAAATTAGAAGACTGAAGGAAAAAATGAAGGGAAATATGTCCTTAATTCAAGCCAGGGAGATTCTATGGGATGAAATCATTGAAATTGTTAAAAAATGAATCCATACAGGTGAGGATAGTTTTAAATGAAGGAGGAATGACCTGTCATAGATTTTTATGAACCCAACATTTCGAACTACCAAGTGAGTCCATCATGAGGGGATGCGTCAATAGATATTCTAAAGATATTAATGATGTATCCATGAGCTATAATTTAGGGTATATATATAGGTTATGAAAGAATTAATCTAAGAAATTAGGTCGGCCATTATCCAATTAGTTTGTTAATATTCAGATTTTTATTTATTTATTAATTTTTTTAATTAATTAATTAATTATATTTTATTTAATTGATTTGTTTAATTGATTAATTAATTTGTTTAATTAATTAATTAATTGTTTAATTAATTAATTAATTTGTTTAGTTAATTCCTGATTAATTCCCTAATTAATTAATTTGTTTAATTAATTTATTTATTTTGTTATTTTATTTTATTTTTTAGTGTGGTTCACGAACACCCTAGTCAGTGAGTGGTCACTACGTCCATGGAAAAATCTGGGCTAATCGCCCCTCGACCTACTGGCAAGACCTAAGCCCAAGGGCTTTGCGCAGAAGCGACCCTAGGACCTCCCGATGGCAAGGCATGGTTTTTGACCAACTGAGCTAACCTTTGGGGCTAATTAATTAATTATTTATTATTTAATTAATTTGTTTAATTAATTAATTAATTTGTTTATTTGATTAATTTGTTTATTTAATTAATTAATTTGTTTAATTAATTTGCTATACTTTTATATATAATTCCTATTGTTAATTTCTAGTTACTTTAATTTGAGATATTACGACTATATGCTTAATTTAAATTCACATGTTACTATAATATTATAATTAATAAACTATGATTTTAGTTTCTTTTAATATTATCAAATGATTAGTTATGAAATAGCCAATTATTTATTTATATGATTATATTTATTTATTTTTACTATTTAAGGAGGATGTTAGATAATGTTTTCGTGTTGTTTGGATTTACATTTTATTAATTTTAATGAAAGAGGAGGGATTAAAATATTAAAAGGGATATGAGTTGATTATTGATTCTTTAAGGTTTCAAGTAAAGGTTTCCAAGTGTTGCTTAGTTTTAATCCATCGTCTCAGTTCAAGTTGTTCTTCCTTTTTTCTATTTCAATGGCTTCTTTGATTTTCGTTTTAAGATAGTGGTCTTCTTGTCTAACTAGTTTGAATTCTTCCATGCAGATGTAATGAGAAGAAGAGTAAACATGTTCTACTAAGGACGATTTCGAGGTTCTTTCTCTTCTTAAGTCAGCAGTGTGTTCTTTAATTCTGATGTTAAGATATCTACCTGTTTCACCTATGTATTCTTTTCCGCATGAGCAAGGAATAACATACACACCTTTTTGAAGGAAAGGGCTTATGGGATCCTTGACTGAGTTGAATAATTGTCTGATGGTATTGGCAGGGGTGAAGGCTACATTAATGTTGTGTTTATTAAGAATTTTAGTAATTTTATCAGTGGTGCCTTTTATGTACGGAAGGGATACCTTAGGAGTTGATAAATTTTGATCTTTGATCTCATTATTATTCTTGTTTAGGGATAGGTCCATGGCTTTCTTAATGGTATTCCTATTATAGCCATTTAATTCAAACACTTTGTGAAGATGGTTGAGTTCATTATTTAAATGGTCAGGGTCATATATTCTGGCCGCCCTAGTGGTTAAGGTCCTAATGATGCCAGTATTTTGTTTAGGTTGGTGATGGGAATTAGCATGTAGATATCATTCTGTATGGGTTTTCTTTCTATAGATTTGGAAGCCAAGTGACCCTTCTTTTTTGGTTAGAAGGATATCAATAAAGGGAAGCCAGTTGTTGTTTTCAATTTCAATAGTGAATTTTATATGGTCAGAAAGGCTATTTAAGTGATTGAGGAATAGGTCAAGTTTTTCTTTTCCATGACTCCATTTGGAAAATATGTCATCAACAAACCTTTTCCATTCTTCAAGGGTGTATGGAAATGACCTAAGAGCCTTTTGTTCGAAGTGCTCCATAAAGATGTTGGCAACTATGGGGGATAGAGGAGAGCCCATAGCCACACCATGGGTTTGTTCATAAATTTTACCTTTGTGTTGAAAAATGTGCAACAAGAAAAGTCAAATTTAGAATGTGATAAAAATAGCATGTCTAAAAATAACAGTTTGGCCAGTGAGGTCATTGGCCACATTGGGTGAGAGGTGAAACTGCTAAAAATAGCATTTCTGGGTCCCTTCCTATTTTCAGTAGTCCCTAGTCTAAGTATAGGAAGTAAAAACTAATTTGGTCTTAACAGCAGTTTAAAATATTAATTAATTAATCTCTATGAGTTAATTAATTATGGAAAATTAAACTTGAAGTCTTTGTGAGATCATGCAATTATTTTCTCCCTTGATTTAGGAATTTATCCCTTGATTAAAGGAGATAAGGTTTAGCTCTATAATGAGAGAATCAGTTGACTTAGTTTTACTTATTCAAGTCTAGTTAGATTATTTTAACAAGTTGTTAAAATAATGAAATATAGTTCGTTAATGCTTGCATGCATGTGACAACTATTATTTCAGATAACTGAGCATTCCCTCATGGATAACTGATGCATGTCAGTTCAGACAGAGACCCAGTTGAGATTAGATGAGAGACAATGGACTATCATATGCTTGGATATTTCTAGTAAGTATTCCTTACATGGAGAAGGATCTATTTCCAAGAGAAATATGTATTATAGGAGATTGGAGGACTTGTGGCCTATATATTGAGGCCTAGGTAGTCTATGATCTTAATATATTCATATCTTCATAGTTCATTGAGAACTGTATAGCTTGTGAGCTAATTATTTTTGTGTTGTGAAGAGGATTTCCACTTGATTGATAATACATGGTTGGGGTTTTATGTTGGTGCTTCCCCTTGGATATATCTTGTGTTATGTGTGATTAATTCTCTAGATCAGTTATGCATGTTTCTACTTGATGTTCCTCATGAATTCGATTATGCTTCCACTTAATGTTTTGTAGAAGTAGAACAAGTATTATGCTTTAGGACATTGCATATATCGGTTTGTTCTACAAGTGAAATTTCTACATGGTATCAGAGCTAGCTGATTTGTAGAAAAATTCTACAAAATTCTACATGGTACCAGAGCACAGGTGATCAAGCAAGAATAGTATACTAGCAGGATAAACTTGAAGTTTATTATTCGGGATATAGATCTTAAGTTCTTATCACAACTATTTCATCGATGGTGTTCTATGGTTTGAGGCTTGAGTATGCCCTTGATGGAAGCTCAAACTATATAGCTTGGAAGGATCGCATGGAGGCAGTTTTGGTAGATAATGGTCTTAAGGATTTCATTGATCAAGAATCCCTAAGCCTACTAACAAGACTGAGCAGGTGGAATGGAGGAAGTGTGTGGCTAGAGCTAGGAGAATTCACTTGGAAGGAGTGCGAGATCACATTGTCTCGAGCCTCCATGGGAAGAATACTCCACATGCAATGTGGAAAACATTGAAAGATTTATATCAGAATAGTAGTGATTAGAGGAAGTTGGCACTAAAGAACAAACTTCGAAAGATCAAGTGTGAAAGGGATGAGATGATCTTTGTGTATCTAAACAAGCTCATCACATGCAGGGATGAGCTTGCAAGTGTAGGGGTGATGACATCGGATGAGGATATGGTCAGTCTAGCACTCCTTGGCCTTCCTAAGAGCTAGCATAGCTACCAGGACTCAGTGAATGGAAGGGAGAAACTGCGAGATTAGGAACGACTATGGTCAGATTTGATGCAGGAGGAGATCAGATGGAGCACCAGAGACAGTTTTTCATCCATGCATGATGAGGAGAACTATGCCTTAGCGAGTAAGGCGAAGAAGGGGAAGGAGAAGGTTTCTCTTTCCGAATCCAGTTCTTCCAATGATGGGAAGAAGGTTGACAAATCGAAAGTGCGATGCTTTCGTTGTTGTGAGGTGGGCCATTATGTTGCAAATTGTCCACCGAGGAAATCCAAGAAGGGATCCAAGGAAGGATCTGAAGGTGAGGCACTTGCTTCACAGTTTGAGTTGCATTTCACACTCTTCACATGCATGGTTTCATCCATGGTGGGAAGTGGTTGGTTTATTGACAGTGGAGCTTCTTTCCACATGACCGGCGACAAGAGTTTGTTTAGTACTTTGGAGGAGAAATATCTCTAGATACTCATAGCAATGGGTAATGATGAGAAGCATAGTGTCTCAAGTGTAGGCACGGTTATTTTTGAGAGGCAGCATGGATCTCGCCTTACCTTGACCGATGTCAAGTATGTACTAGGACTGAAGAGAAACTTGGTGTCAATCACGATGTAGGAAGACAGAGGCTATGACGTAGTCTTCAGTAAGGGAAAGGTTTTCCTTAGACACATCATCACTAGACAGGTGAATCAGATTGGTTCACGGGTCAAAAACCTGTATGCCCTTGAGGTTCAAGATGCATGCAAAGTCTTGAGCAGCAAGGCAACTGATGGAGACTTGGTGGTTGAGAGGGAGGGTGTAGAAATTTTGAATAATATGACACTTATTCACAGAGATTATTCCAATTATACACTATTTCGGAATACATGCATAATACATAACCTCCTCTACGTAGATCATCAATTTAGCAACATTAAAAACAATGAAACATCAATCGCATGCGCACATTAACACAGTATGTAACCCGAGGAAAGCATACAACTGAAAACCCCACACTATCTGTATATTATAATGATTGAGAACATGTAACAATACATAGTACAATCCTCCTCACAAGTACTCAGTACTATCTCCACCTGTTACACACAAACTAGCTTAGATCTAATGCCTCAAATCTCCTCCACTATTTGCCTGCCTCCACTGCGCAATCCTGCAAGAGAATAATGCTGAATGGCTGAAGAAAACTCATATTTCCTTGGTTGAACCATGCAATCCTCATTGGAATTACTCAGTCCCACTGATTGTGCAAGATCTCATGCACAACTATAGTCACAACTGATAGCAATCTCAACCTCTAACACCTGTTTCCACTTAACTGTACATGCACTGAGTTAATTGATGTATTCTTTAGTTGCTTTATGAGTTAATAATTAATGAATTAATTAATAATTAATTCACATCACTCATCACTAGTGTATTTTGTAGTTAGACTAAATACAACTAGTTTAACCAAGTCAAACTGAACACAATTCCATCAACTCCTCAATCAACTCCACTAAACGCAATCACTCGAGTTCCAACTGAAGTCCCTCATGCAATAGCTTAGCTGACTCATAAGAAAAACATATTTCCTTCTGACAGCTGCATGTGCCACATCTGTAGCTCAAACTGAAGTGCTCCAAGAGGATAAGATAATGTTTATAGTCCAAATATTATTATGAGCTAATAATATTCGACTGTTCTATTTTTAGCCTGGCAGGCTAAAAATAAAAGCCGCCCATATGTTAAAAAATATAAGTCCATCTATTTTTACCAACATGACCAATCATCCACAAATAGCATCCTACAACTCATAGACCATGATCCATATGTCTAAAAATAGACACAGTCTAAAAATAGACTTTGCGCCAAAAATAGCCTGCGAGCCCACTTAGTGAAGGCGACTTCTTTCACTAAGTTCCATCATCTTGTTGCATTCTCAACACTCCCTCTCAACAAGATATGGATTATCAGCAACCCCTATCTTGCCTTGATGGTATTCGAATTTGCTCATAGTGAGCGCCTTCATCAAGATATCAACATCTTGATCCTCCCTTGGAATGTATGAAAGTAACATGATTCTCCACTGCACACAATCTCTGATATGATGGTACCTGATGTCAATGTGCTTGGATCTATCATGAAATACTGGATTAGCCGAGAGTTTAATGCAACTCTGGTTATCAAAATAAATCACTATATGCTCCAAGTGTGAACTGAACAACCTGACCAGGATCTTCCTCATCCATATAGCCTCGCATGCAGTCAAGCTTGCTGCCATATCCTCAGCCTTTGCTGAACTGAGTGCCACGGATCTCTGCTTCCTGTTGTACCAAGAAACTGTTGTCGACCCGATACTGAAGACACCTCCAGATGTGCTCTTTCTATCCATTAGGCTCCCTGCCCAATCTGCATCCGTGAAGCCACATAGCTTCACCTCATCCTCTTGTTTGTACCACAATCCATATCCCAATGTGCCTCTAAGATAACACAATACATGCTTGCCTGCCTTCTAGAAGAGCTAGGTTGGCTTAACCATAGCTTGTGAAAGCTGGTTAACAGCATAGCATATATCGGGTCGTGTATTGACCAGATACATAAGCGACCCCACCAACTGTCAATAAACAGTGGCATCCACTACTTCTGCTGAAGTAGCATCCTCCTTCCTCCAACCTCCAAGAAGAGGAGTATCAACAGGCTTGCAGCCATGCATGTTGAACTTCTCCAGATCTCCCGAGCATACTTACCCTGAGAAACAAATAGTCCATCATTGTGCTACCAAATTTCCAATCCCAAGAAATAATGAAGGAGGCCCAAGTCCTTCATCTCAAACTCCTTAGCAAGATCCTCCATGCATGAAAGTATCAACAGCTCATCACCTGTTAGAATCAAATCATCTACATAAAGTACAATGATAAGCAACTTACCCTCCCCCACAATCTGGTATAGGTTAGGATCCATCTTGCTCTTGGAGAATCCAAGTCCGGTGAAATCACTGTCTATCCATGTGTACCAAGCACGTGGTGCTTGTTTCAATCCATACAGTGCTCTCTTGAGCCTGCACACATGTGACTCGCTGCTGAAGATCTCAAAACTTTCGGGCTGCTCTATGTACACCTCCTCCTCAATGACTCCGTTGAGGAACACAGTCTTCACATCCATCTAATGAATGTGATACCCCATCTGCGCTGAGAGAGCAAGAATCGTCCGTATGGAAGAATACCTTGCGACAGGTGCAAAGGTCTCTTCATAATCGATCCCCTCTATCTGTGAAAAGCCTCGAGAAACAAATATTGCCTTGTACTTCTCCACACTCCCGTCAGCTGCCGGATTAACTTTGTAGATCCATCTCGAACCCACCACTGATTACCCTTCCAGTCTTGGGACAATCTCCCATGCATTGTTTCTAACAATCGAATCATACTCTTCCACGATGGCATCTACCCATGCGGGGTCCTCCACAGCTTCCTCGAAAGAGGATGGCTCAGTCACAACACATTTGCTCACAAGAGCCATGTATCTAGTGTACCGATCAAGTGACTATCTCTGTCTACGTTGAGCTGTAGGTGGTCCTACAACCTTATCTGCATCTTGAGGCAGTCACTCAGCTTCTGTCATGCGTTTTCTCCCTCTGATGGTTGGCATGCATGAGTGGTCTCTTCCACTCCATGAACTTCATCCTGTGGCTGATCCACGTCCTGAAGCTCATCTTTAGGAACTAATAGCTCCTCATCTGCATGCAATTTTGGCTCCCTCTCAAGCAAACACTTCATGGCTTTCTCCTCCTGAAATTTTATATCCCGTGGCACAACAGTCTTGCCACTGTCTGGCAAATACACACGATAGTTGTGAGGTGTATCAGTGTACCCCACAAATATCCCAACCTCTACGGTCAGCTCCAACTTCTTCCTGGCATCCTTCATCACATGCATGTAAACGTTAGAACCAAAAATCCTCAAATGAGAAATATCAGGCCTCTTACAAGAATAAGCCTCGTCAGGTGTACTCATGCCATGTATCTTGTGAGGACAACGGTTCTGAAAATATACTGAAATATTACATGCTTCCTCCCACAAGTGAAGGGGTAGGTCCTAATCATACAACATCGCCCGTGCAGCACCCACGATCGTTCTATTCCTCCGCTCAGCAACCCCGTTCTGTTGTGGGTTATGGGGAGCTATGAGCTCTCTTCAAATCCCTTCTGCGTCGCAGAAGTCCTTGAACTCACCAGAGATGTATTCACCACCATTGTCACTCCTAAGAGCCTTCACCTTCTTCCCTGACTCCTTCTTGACCAGTGATTTGAACTCACAGAACTTTGAGTATGTCTCGCTCTTCTTCTGCATGAAGAAGATCCAGCACTTTCGAGAGAAATCATCAACAAAGATCACATAATACCTGTGCTTTGCTGTCAAAGCTACTGAGAAAGGTCCACACACATCTGTGTGAATTATCTCAAGGATCGTCGTGGCATGACTATCTTTCTCATGAAAGGTGGATTTCACAAACTTTCCCAAAGTACACCCCTTGCACTGATCTGACTGTGCAAGGGTGCCTTTAGGAAGCCCAGTAGTGATCTGCTGCAGTATCTTCAAGGCTCCATGGTGAAGGTGACCCAATCTCTTGTGCCAAAGCTCACCATCATTCTGGCTCACCAATCCTTCTGCCTTGCCTACCATTGTTGCACAACCATCTACATGCAACTGATAAAGGTTCCTGACTCGAACCCCTATCTTCCAGGTTTCTCTAGTTGTCTTACTGCGCAGGAAAGCCTTTCCCTCGCTGAAAACAACATCATATCCCTTGTCTTCTAACATTGCCACAGAGATAAGATTCTTCTTCAATCCTAGAACATGCATCACTTCCTTCAATACGAAGGGTTTACCAGACTCCCTCTCAAAGGAAATGGTATTGATACCAGTCGCACTGTATCTACCATCGTCACCCATCTCAATGTGCATTCCAAGATCTTTCTCCTCCAGATAAAAAAACAAATCTCGATCTCCTGTCATGTGAAAAGATGCACCACTGTCCAAGAACCATACCGATCCCATCACACTTGATACCAAGCATGCGATCAATGAAAAATCAAGCTCAAACTGCGAGGCTAAGGCCTCTCCTACTGCAGATACAGCAGCTTGCTTATTTTTCTTCTTCTGCGGACAATTTGTGGCATAATTTCTGTGCTGGTGATAGTGAAAGCACTTCACCTTGGACATGTCCTGCTTCTTGCCTTTCGCACCGGAATGAGAAGCTTTCTTGTTCTTCCCCTTCTTTGCTTTGGCAGCCAAAGCGCAATTTTCTTCATCAGTTTCCTTTGATGAATATCTGTCCCTGGTATTCCGCCTGATCTCCTCCTGCACAAGATCTGACCAAAGTCTCTCCCATCCTGGCAATTTCTCCTGACCATTGATAGAGTCCTGATAGGAATGCCAACTCTTCAGAATACCAAGGAGATCCAAGCTCACCAAGTCCTCATCATCGACAGTCACCCCCACACTTCCCAACTCATCCTAACATTGAGTGAACTTTGTGAGATACTTGTGCATACTATCTCCATTCTCACATTTGATGTTTCTGAGTTTATCCTTGAGCGCAAGCTTCCTCTGATCACTCTTTCTTTGGAATATATATGTCAATGCTTTCCACATCAAGTATGGAGAAGCATTTCCATGCAAGCTAGACACAATGTCATCCTTCATGCCCTCCAACAGAATCCTTCGATACTTTGCTGTCTTCTTTTTCCAAGCATCAACGTGAGCAACATCAGTAGGCTTTGGGACCTCAGCATCTATGAACTCCTTCAGCCCATTGTCATCTAACACCACCTCCATCCTGTCTTTCTATGTAATATAATCCGAGCTGCCCTCAAGAGAATACTCCAATCGCAATCCGTTGAAAGACATTCCAATGTTGACACCAAGAAAACACTGCTGCAAATTTGAATTCCACTAGCTCAAAGCTCAACCGCTTCTAATCTAAAATTCGTGAGAACAAAGTATTTCTCGTACAGAGATTGACTGTATGGGCTTTTACCGGATATCTCACCTTCCAAAGGAAAGATTAATCCAGAGGCTACCTGGCCCGATTACAGACTCTGCCTGAAGAAATAAATTGTAAACACTTTCTGAATAATAGATCTGATGATCAACAGCTCTGATACCATGTAGAAATTTTGAATAATATGACACTTATTCACAGAGATTATCCTGATTATACACTATTGCGGAATACATGCATAATACATAACCTCCTCTATGTAGATCATCAATTTAGCAGCATTAAAAACAATGAAACATCAATCGCATGCACACATTAACATTGTATGTAACCCGGGGAAAGCATACAGCTGAAAACCCCACACTATCTGTATATTATAATGATTGAGAACATGTAACAATACATAGTACAATAATCCTCACAAGTACTCAGTACTATCTCCACCTGTTACACACAAACTAGCTCAGATCTGATGCCTCAAATCTCCTCCACTGTTTGTTTGCCTCCACTGCGCAATCCTGCAAGAGAATAATGATGAAGGCTGAAGAAAACTCGTATTTCCTTGGCTTTACCACGCAATCCTCATAGGCATTACTCAATCCCACTGATTATGCAAGATCTCATGCACAACTATAGTCACAACTGATAGCAATCTCAACCTCTAACACTTGTCTCCACTGAATTATACATGCACTGAGTTAACTGATGTATTGTTTAGTTGCTTTATGAGTTAATAATTAGTGAATTAATTAACAATTAATTCAAATCACTCATCACTAGTGTATTCTTCAGTTAGACTAAATACAACTAGTTTAACCAAGTCAAACTGAACACAACTCCATCAACTCCTCAATCAACTCCACTAAACTCAATCACTTGAGTTCCAACTAAAGTCCCTCATGCAATAGCTCAACTGGCTCATAAGAAAAACATATTTCCTTCTAACAACTGCATGTGCCACATCTGTAGCTCAAACTAAAGTGCTCCAAGAGGATAAGATAATTTTTATAGTCCAAATATTATTATGAGCTAATAATATTCGACTGTTCTATTTTTAGCCTGGCAGTCTAAACAGAAACTGCCCATATGTATAAAAATAGAAGTCCATATATTTTTACCAACATGACCAATCATCCACAAATAGCATCCTGCAACTCATAGACCATGATCCATATTGTCTAAAAATAGAATTTGCACCAAAAATAGCATGTGGGTTAGTGAAGGCGACTTCTTTCCACTAAGTTCCATCATTTTGTTGCATTCTCAACAGAGAGTATATTACCTCTCAACATGTAGAGCCAGAAGAAGTCTTAGATGATTGTGGAAGAGCCACGATTTGTGTAACAACTTCAGGAGGTTGTGGAGCAGCCACAATAGAGGAATCTGAGAGGAGATCGAATAGAGACATTTACTCATGCAAAGACCTCCAGTAGGGTGAAAGTTCGAGCTAGGTGGGCAGAGTGATCATATGAAACCATACCTCCAGGTATGAGGCACGGCGATATAGAGTGATCGTCCCAAGGAGGAGGGGCAGGATCCTTGAGGTACCCAACCTCTTGGATGAGACCTTGCTTCAAAAGCCCTGATGTGGAGTAGCAGGAACTGACTGATTGGGTAGAGACAAATGCGGACGGAGCAGTAGAGAGAGCGATAGTGTAGGGAATCCTAGGACAACGCATAGCTAGCAGGCTACAACAATGCGAGAGGCACAACTATTTTGCACGGTGCTGGGTGGCACAGAGAGGTGTGCAATGGTGCGAGATGCATGGAGATGTTGTAGTAGCGCAGATGTCAGAGAGGGAGCACTTGTCATCAGCAGGTAGAGCTTCAGCATCAAAGTATGTTCCTAGCCCAACAGAGTGGTCAGTTGGGAGTGTTTTTGTTCCAAGTGGACCAGGTAGATGTGTTACATGGAGAACATTCCAGAGTTACAGTATCGGGTTCGAGAGAAAGCCTTTCTTGTTGAGAGGGAGTGTTGAAAAATGTGCAACAGGAAATGTTAAGTTTAGAATGTGCTAAAAATAGACCTGCTAAAAATAGCATGTCTAAAAATAGCAATTTGGCCAGTGAGGTCATTGGCCACATTGGGTGAGAGGTGAAACTGCTAAAAATAGAAAGTTCTAAAAATAGCATTTCTGGGTCCCTTCCTCTTTTTAGCAGTCCCTGGTCTAACTATAGGAAGTAAAAACGAATTTGGTCTTAACAGCAGTTTAAAATATTAATTAATTAATCTCTATGAGTTAATTAATTATGGAAAAATAAACTTGAAGTCTTTGTGATCATGTAATTATTTTCTCCCTTGATTTAGGAATTTATCCCTTGATTAAAGGAGATAAGGTTCAGTGCTATAATGAGAGAATCAGTTGACTTAGTTTTACTTAGTCAAGTCTAGTTAGATTATTTTAACAAGTTGTTAAAATAATGAAATATAGTTTGTTAATGCTTGCATGCATGTGACAACTAGTATTTCAGATAACTGAGCATTCCCTCATGGATAACTGATGCATGTCAGTTCAAACAGAGACCCAGTTGAGATTAGATGAGGGACAATGGACTATCAAATGCTTGGATATTTCTAGTAAGTATTCCTTGCATGGAGAAGGATCTATTTCCAAGAGAAATATGTATTATAGGAGATTGGAGGACTTGTGGCCTATATATTGAGGCATAGGTAGTCTATGATCCTAATATCTTCATATCTTCATAGTTCATTGAGAACTGAATAGCTTGAGAGCTAATTATTTTTGTTTTGTGAAGAGGATTTCCACTTGATTGATAATACATGGTTGGGGTTTTATGCTGGTGCTTTCCCCTGGATATATCTTGTGTTATGTGTGATTAATTCTCTAGATCAATTATGCATGTTTCTACTTGATGTTGCTCATGAATTTGATTATGCTTCCACTTAATGTTTTGTAGAAGTAGAACAAGTATTATGCTTTAGGACATTGCATATATCAATTTGTTCTACAGATGAAATTTCTACACTTTGAAATTGAAGTAAGAGGATTTTAGGCAAAGCTCCAGAAGATCCACAGTTTCTTTATCCGTGATGTTTCTCATAATATTAATAGCTTCATCAATAGAAATCATAGTATGCAAGGATACAATATCGAAGCTAACCATAAGATCTTTGTCCTTCATTCTATGTTATTAATCCATTGAACAAAAGAATATGAGTCTTTAATATAGGAAGGGGTATCATAGTTTCTTTATCTGTGATGTTTCTCATAATATTAATAGCTTCATCAAAAGGAATCATAGTATACAGGGATACAATATCAAAGCTAACCATAAGATTCTCGTCCTTCATTTCTATGTTATTAATCCATTGAACAAAAGAATATGAGTCTTTAATATAGGAAGGGGTGTCACAGTTTCTTTATCCGTGATGTTTCTCATAATATTAATAGCTTCATCAATAGGAATCATAGTACAGGGATACAATATCAATGCTAACCATAAGATCCTCGTCCTTCATTTCTATGTTATTAATCCATTGAACAAAAGAATATGAGCCTTTAATATAGGAAGGGGTATCATAGTTTCTTTATCCGTGATGTTTCTCATAATATTAATAGCTTCATCAATAGGAATCATAGTATACAGGGATACAATATCAAAGCTAACCATAACATCCTCATCCTTCATTTCTATGTTATTAATCCATTGAACAAAAGTATATGAGTCTTTAATATAGGAAGGGGTATCACAATTTCTTTATCCATGATGTTTCTCATAATATTAATAGCTTCATCAATAGGAATCATAATATACAGGAATACAATATCAAAGCTAACCATAAGATCCCGTCCTTCATTTCTATGTTATTAATCCATTGAACAAAAGAATATGAGTCTTTAATATAGGTTAATCCATTGAACAAAAGAATATGAGTCTTTAATATAGGTTAATCCATTGAACAAAAGAATATGAGTCTTTAATTGTTTAATTAATTAATTAAACATTTAATTCATTAATTAAACAATTTAATTAATTAATTAAACAACTCAATTAATTAATTAAACAAATTAATTAATTAATTAGGGAATTAACTAAACAAATTAACTAATTAATTAAACAAATTAATTAATTAATTAATTAAACAAAACAATTAATTAATTAATTAAAAAATTAATTCATTAATTAAACAAATTAATTGATTAATTAAACAACTTAATTATTTAATTAAACAAATTAATTAATTAAAAATTAACTAATTAAAAATAAATAAATAAAAATCTGAAAATTAACAAACTAATTGGATAATGGCCAACCTAATTTCTTAGATTAATTCTTTCATAACCTATATATATACCCTAAATTATAGCTCATGGATACACCATTAATATCTTTAGAATATCCATTGACACATCCCCTGATGATGGACTCACTTGGTAGTCCGAAACGTTGGGTTCATAAAACTCTATAACAGGTCATTCGTCCTCTATTTAAAATCATTGAAATTATCAGGGACATATGGGAGTTCCTTGTTATTATCTCTGAGGAAAAAACAATTTTTCGAGATATGGAAGGTGTGTGTTGAAAATAGCAACAAGATATACTAAATATAGAATTTCTAAAAATAGCATTGTTATAAATAGCATTTCAAGATACATTCCAATTTTAGTTAGTCCCTGAACTAAAATTGAGAATTAAAATTCGAATTTGATCTTAGCATTTGTTTGAAAAATAATTAATTATTCATCTCGAGTTAATTAGTTGGAGAAAATCAAACATGAAGTCTATGTGAATACATGCAATAGTTTTCCCTTTGATTGAGGAAGTTATCCCTTAATTAAGGAGATCATGATGAGTTGTACTTTGAGTTGTAATTAGTTAGCTCAGTTAACTGAGTTAAGTCTAGTTAGATTAGTTCCAACAATTTGTGGAACTGATTATGAGTTCAGTTAGTTAATGCATGCATGCATGTAACTAGTGTACTTCAGATAACTGAATATTCTCTCACAAATAACTCATGCATGTCAGTTCAGTCAGAGACCCAGTTGAGATCAAAGGATGGGGCAGTTTACTACCAGTTGCAGGAATATTCCATTGAGGATATCTCTTGCGTGCAAAAGGAATTCATTCCTTGAGTATTGTTCAGTTATTTTCTGAGTTTGGTGAGTTGTGTGAGAGGTGAATTCACATAGGTGGTAGCCAGAGGACCCAGGAGAAACTGCACAAGGAAATAGGAGGCTTGGAGGACTGAAGGAAGGCATATGTTGTGTCTATTCAGTCTATGAGCAGCATTGTAGGGATTGTACTGAGAGCTGGATAGCTTGTGAGCCAAAGTTTTGTGTAATCTGGAGATAATTCCACTTGTATGATAATAAGATAGCGGGGTTTTTAGCTAAGGCTTTCCCCAGAGTATTCTTCTGTGTTCATGTCTAATTGATTTTTCTTCATCTATTATATGTGTTTTATTTGATCTTGCTCAAAATTGATTAAGCTTCTGCAAGTTTGTTTGTAGAATTAGATCAAGTATTTTGCTTTAGTATATTGCATTATCAGGTGATATACAGTGATAATTTCTACATGGTACTGAAGCAAAGGTGATCAAAGTAGAGAACAGTATACAAATAAGGGAGAAGTTCGAAGGCTGAAGTTCTTGATTATAGAAATTGAATTCTTATCACATCTCAAATTTCACCAATGGCATTCAACAGTTTGAGACTCGAGTATGCCCTGGATGGTAGCTCAAATTATATAGCCTGGAAGGATCGCATGGAAGTGGTATTAGAGGACAACAGTTTGAAGGATTTCATTGATCAAGAAGTCCCCAAGCCAGCAGCTGCTAATGCCCAAGAATTGGCGGAATGGAAGAAATATGTGGCTAGAGCAAGGAGGATTCTTCTAGAGGGAGTTTACGACCACATTGTCTCGAGTCTCCATGGGAAGGAGACACCGTTTTCAATGTGGAAAACATTGAAGGATGTATATCAGAAGAGCAGCGATCAGAGGAAGCTGGCACTGAAAGACAGCTTCGAAAAATCAAGTGTGAAAAGGGTGACACGATCTCTACATATCTAAACAAGCTCACCACCTACAGGGATGAGCTTGGAAGTGTAGGAATCACGATAGCCGATGATGACATGGTGATTCTTGCTCTCCTCAGTATTCCTGAGAGCTGGCATAGATACCAAGACTTAGTAAATGGAAGAGAGAAATTTCCAGATTAGGAACGACTGTGGTCAAATCTGATGCAGGAGGAGATAAGGAGAAGCACCAGAGATGGATCTTCATCAAAGAATAATGATGAAGAAAATCTAGCCTTAGTGAGTAAGGAGAGGAAAGGGAAAGGGAAGGCTTCCCATTCGAAATCGATTTCTTCCCATGGTGGGAAGAAGATTGACAAATCGAAAGCATGATGCTTTCATTGTCATGAGGTGGGCCATTATGCTACGAATTGTCCACAGAAGAAATCCAAGAAGGGATCCTCAAAAGGATCAGATGGTGAGGCATTGGCCTCATAGTTTGAATTGGATTTCACCCTCATCGCATGCATGGTTTCAGCAATGGTGGGTTGTGTTTAGTACCTGGAAAGTGGAACCTGATTCCACATGACCGGCAATAAGAGTTTATTCAGTACCTTGGAGGAGAAGGACCTTGAGATGTGCATAGAGATGGGCGATGTTGGAAAGTACCATGTTTCAAGTGAAGGCCCAGTTGTGTTTCAGAGGGAGTGTGGAGCTCCTCTCACCCTGACTGATGTAAAGTATGTGCCTTGACTGAAGAAGAACCTGGTGTCCGTCGCTATGTTGGAAGACAAAGGCTATGATGTAGTATTTAGTAAAGGAAAGGCATTCCTGAGGCACATTGGCATGAGACAGACCAAGAGAATTGGAATTCGAGTAAAGAATCTCTACAAGCTAGAGGTAGATGACTGTGCTGCATTGAGTTCCAAAGCAGAGTTGGTGCAAAGCTAAGATATTGGCAAGCTATGGCATAGAAGATTGGCCACTTGCACCATGGGACCTTGAAGATCATGCAACATATTTCTACCAGACTTCCCAAGGGTAAACTTAAGTGGATACATGCAAAGGTTGTACCTTGGGCAAGTATGCAAAATATTCCTTTCAGGATCAAGACAGTCGAGTTGGAACAATCTTGGAGCGAGTTTATACAGATGTGTGTGGACCATTCTCGACAACCTCCACCGCTAAACAAAGGTACTATGTTATTTCCATTGATGATTTTTCTCGTAGAAGTTGGATCTAATTCATGCAAAACAAGGATCAAAACTTCTCAAGGATTTGTGAGTTCAAAGCCTTGGTTGAGAAAGAATCTAGAAATAAAATAAGGACCTTGCAAAGCGACAATGGAGGAGAGTATGTCCCTCAAAAGTTTAAGGACTTCTGTGTAACAGAAGGAACTAAATGGGGGTTGACAACACCTCATAACCCACAACAGAATGGGGTGGCTGAAAGGAAGAACAAAACGATTGTGGGAGCATCTCGGGTGATGCTACATGACCAAGGCCTACCACTTCATTTGTGGGTTGAGGTATGCAATACAACAATATACTTGCAAAATAGAAGCACGCATCATATACTGAGGATGAAGACACCAGAGGAGGATTTCTCTGGGAAGAGACCAAATGTGAGTCACTTCAGGATCTTTGGCTCATTGGTATTTTACCATGTGACCAAAGATGCCCGAAAGAAGCTAGATCCAACAGCTGAGTTGGGGATACTTGTGGGGTACACTGATACACCCCACAACTATCAAGTGTTCTTTCCTACCAATTAGAGGACAGTGGTACACAAAGATCTAAAGTTTGACGAGTAGAAGGCCATGTGAGTATCCCTTGAGATGGAGATCAAGTTGCATGCAGAGGAGGAACTTTTGGTTCCTAAGGAGGAGGAGCCTCAGACTGATGCGAAGCAGCCGCATGCAGAGGATCCAAGCGTGGAGACATCCACTCATACATAGTCTTCAGAAGATAGGCGTGTTATCACCCTAAAATTTTTTCTTCTAAACTTTGGAAAATTCACCTTTTTTATAGTCATAGTATTATAATAGGTTTTGAGTAATCTCATATCAATAGTGTCATTCTCTTTTCTAAATAAATTTTTACAGCCTCATTCCATGTCCTAGAAGCCTCACCATGTGTTTAGAAGTCATATCTTACATCATTTTGAAGAAATTTTGAAATTAGCTACGAATCCATGTTTTCATTACATAGATAGTGTAAAAAGCCTATTTTGTGCTACGAAATCACTAAACTAGGATTTTTTTTAGTTCGCTATGAAACCCCTGAAAAATCCTGTTTCAACATAAAAGACTTTGTTTTCTGCTTTTACTAGTCAACTTCCAGAAGGGTTCCTGAGCAGCTGAGAACTCAATTTTGGAAACTAAAAGTGAATTTTCTTCCTAACATACTAAAATACAAAAAAATCTTTCAGTTTCTTCAAATTCGTTCTGAGGTGGGAGGAATTTATGGTAAAACTTGCGCTACGAAACTGTTGAAAGTCAAGCTTTGTCTTCTGGTTTTAGCTGTCTTTTTCAAGATCAATTTCTGGTCATAGGAAAAGGTATTTTGGAATTTTGAAGGCGTTTCTCTTCATTAACTCTCCAGCTACAATAACATGTCTCACTTTCTTCATAAGTGTTTTCAGTTGGGAGATACTAAGCTTTCTTTGAAACCTTAATTTCAGAGAACGGATTTTTCCTATTTTACACATGTTTTTCAAGGACAGATTCTGGACAGCTCGAGAAGTGTTTTGAAAAACCAAGAGAGGTTTTTGTTCTAGATAGCATGGAAAAAAAAAATTTCTTCAGTTTCATAAAATATGTCATGGATGAGAAGATAAAGGCTCTATCCCACGTGCCAATTTTCAAGGATCCTAAACCTAAAAACAGGGAAACATGTTCCCTAATTTCTAGGGTTTATCATTAACAGTAAGGTGACAACGTGGGAGGCTTCATCAAATTTGACCCCATGAGGTTGCAGCTATCAAAGAATGCATTCAATGTTTTGTTAAGGTGGTTTAGTCATAATAAGGAGTTACACTCCTAGTTGTATTAGGTCACTAGGACTGCTAGTTAACAACTAGTTGTAATTAATAGTTTGTTTAAGGATCGGTAGGTGTTAGGTCAAGTGAAATTCGAATTCCCCTCAAAGAAACAAGAACATTGTGTTATTGTATGTGACTGTATGTTTTCAAGTTAATACAAAGAGTTTCTTTCACTACTCAAGATTCAGAAAGGGTTTTAATGTTTGATTTTCCTCATGGATTCCTTCATATACTTACTTGCAGTGGTATAGACACATGTTACTTAGAATTCATTGATGATGCTCTAACTTCCTTCATGTGTTTGTAGGTTGTGTTCTTTACATTATATCTCTATTTTGCTTTTATGTTAAAACCCTCTATGCCCTGACTTCCATGTGAAATTGATCTTATTGTTGTACTGAAACACACTTTGACTCCATAGCCCAATGGAAGTTTGTTAATTGGTAATTCAACCATTTATACATTGTTTTTTGAATTTTCCATAGAGTTATCCATCTTATTTTCAAAATAAAATCTTTAACCCAGTGAGAGCCCTCTCAGGTTAGGAGGCTAAGCCTCAGCCAAAAGTTTGGTTTGAAATAGTTACACTGAGATAGTATAATCATCAGCATATCAAGGTCCTATTTTTGTGATAATAGGGTGAAAACACTCAAGGGAAGCTGACAGATTGATAATGGATGTGAGAGAGAATGTGGGATAGCCATCTTCTCAGCGCAGATAGAGGAGATCACTCGAGCGATACACTGGTTACATGGCCCTGGTTGGGGAATGTATAGAGACCACACTATCTTCCTTTGAGGAAGCAGTGCAACAACTAGTTTGGGTTGATGCTATGGTGGAGGAGTATGAATCCATAGTTCAGAACATTGTTTGGGATGTTGTTCCAAGACCAGAGAACAAGTCAGTAGTGAGTTCCCGATGGCTTTACAAGGTAAAGCAAGTAGATGATGGGAGTGTGGAGAAACATAAGGGAAGGTTCATTACCCGTGGTTTCTCATAGGTCGAGGGGAGCGACTATTATGAGACTTTTGCTCCTGTAGCAAGGTACTCATCTATCAGATCAATGTTGGCACTATTAGCACAGATGGGTTGGAAGATCCATCAGATGGATGTGAAGACTGTGTTCCTCAGTGGAAAGATTGAGGAAGAGGTGTACATAGAGCAATCGGAAGGATTTGAGACCTTCGATCGTGAGTGGCATGTGTTCCAACTCAAGAGAGATTTGTACAGGTTGAAGCAAGCACCTCATGCTTGGTACACCAGGATCGATAGCCATTTCACCGAGTTGGGATTCACAAAGAGTGAAGAAGATGTGAAGCTATACCACATCATGGTAGAAGGTAATCAGTTGATCGTTGTTCTTTATGTTGATGATCTGATATTGATAGTTGATGATCATTTGATCATGTCTTGCAAGGAGGACCTTGCAAGGGAGTTCAAGATGAAAGACATGCGTCTCATACACTACTTTCTAGGCATGGAAGTGTGGCAGAAGGATGGGGAAGTGTTTGTGTCTCAAGGCAAGTATGCCAATGGGATACTCAGGAGATTCCACATGGAGAATTTCAAGCCCATGTAGACTCCTCTAGCAGGGAACTAGACAAAGGAGGATGCTACTTCAGGTGAGGTAGTAGTTGCTACTGTCTATCAGCAGCTTGGGGGTTCATTGATGTATTTAGTGAACACATGACTAGATTTGTGTTTTGTGGTGAACCAACTGAGTCAAGCTATGGTTCAGCCTACCAAGCTTTTTTGGAAGGTAGCGAAGCATGTGCTGAGATACCTCAGAGGCACATCTCAGTATGGATTATGGTACAAATGGATAGAGGGAGTGAAGCTTCAAGGCTTCACAGATGTAGATTGGGCAGGGAGTCCATTAGATCGGAAGAGAACTTCAAGAGGAATTTTCAACCTTGGTTCAGCTACAGTTTCTTGGTACAACAGGAAATAGAGGTTAGTTGCACTTAGCTCAACAAAGGCTGAATACATGGCTATTAGTCAGGCAACATGTGATGCCATTTGGATGCGGAAAATTCTAGTTGGATTGTTTGATCAGAGGATGGATCCAACTGTGATCTATTGCGATAATCAGAGTTGTATCAAACTCTCTGAGAATCCAGTATTTCATGACAAATCCAAGCACATCGATATCTGGTATCATCATCTTTGAGACTGTGTGGTGAAGAGGATCATGTTGTTGCTGTGTGTTTTAACCAAGGAGCAGGATGTAGATATTTTGACTAAGGCATTGTCAAAATGCAAATTTAAGTTCCACAGAGACAAGATTAGGGTGACAAATAATCCCTTTGTATTGAGGGGGAGTGTTGAAAATATCAACAATAAATGCTAAATATAGAAGTTCTAAAAATAACATTTCTACAAATAGCATTTCGAGATACATTCCAATTTTAGTTAGTCCCTGAACTAAAATTGAAAATTAAAATTTGAATTTGATCTTAGCAGCCCTTTGAAAAATAATTAATTAATTCATCTTGAATTAATTGGTTGGAGAAAATCAAACATGAAGTCTATGTGAAGACATGCAACAGTTTTCCCTCTGATTGAGGAAGTTATCCCTTAATTAAGGAGATTAGGATGAGTTATACTTTGAGTTGTAATTAGTTAGCTCAGTTAACTGAGTAAAGTCCAGTTAGATTAGTTCCAACAATTTGTGGAATTGATTGTGAGTTCAGTTATTTAATGCATGCATGCATGTAACCAGTGTACTTCAGATAACTGAATATTCTCTCATAAATAACTCATGCATGTCAGTTCAGTCAGAGACCCAGTTAAGATCAGAGGATGGGACCATGTACTATCAGTTGCAGGAATATTCCATAGAGGATATCTCTTGCATGCAGAAGGAATTCATTCCTTGAGGATTGCACAGTTATTTTCTGAGTTTGGTGAGTTTTGTGAGAGGTGAATTCACACATGTGGCAGCCAAAGGACCCAAGAGAAACTGTGCAAGGAAATAGGAGGCTTGGAGGACTGAAGGGAGGCATATTTTGTGTCTATTCAGTCTATGAGCAGCATTTGAGGGATTTTACTAAGAGTTGGATAGCTTGTGAGCTAAAGCTTTGTGTAATCTAGATATATTTCCACTTGTATGCTAATACAAATAGCGGGGTTTTTAACTGAGGATTTCCCCAGAGTATTCTTCTGTGTTCATGTATGATTGCATTCTCTTCATCTGTTATATGTGTTCTATTTGATCTTTCTCAAAATCAGTTCAGCTTCCACAAGTTTGTTTGTAGAAGTAGATCAAGTATTGTTGTTTAGTATATTTCATTATCAGGTGATCTACAATGGGAATTTCTATAGTGTGGTTATGCAAAACCAGCAAAAAGATTCAGATATATCAAAGTTTGAAAAGAGAATGATAGATTTCATTAATTCTATATCTACTTCAGAATTAAAGGAGCATGACATTCCAGACAGAATACTATGTGCTATAGATTTTAACAAGATGATTGTCAGTAATATTTACAGAAATACTGCTGAGAAGAAGATAAATGAGATGAAGGAAGCAGTTTCCAAGTTTAACATCCTATTAGATAAAAGGGTTAGAGCTAGACTTCCCACTTGCTGGGCTCTACAAGGACACTTGCTGCCATGGAAGACATATGAGACTTTGCTAGTTGAGGCAAAAAGCAAAGTTTGCAACACTCATGAAAAGACAATAGCATTGAAGGGAGCCTCTATTGTGAATTTCCTTAATAAAGATTTTAAGCTTCTATGGATGGTGAAGACTCTGCTTACAGATAAGCCTACTTATAGTAGGATTACATCATGCAGGATAGCACTTGAAAAATTGGAAGAAGCACCAAATTCAAATCTACCATTGTGGAGAAAATGCAAGGAATGGATGATAGAGCATAACAAAGACACACCAGTAGACAACCTACTCAAACCACAGATTCAAACAGCAATCAACAATCACCAATCATACTTTAATTTCTTTTACTTTATGTTATCTTATTTCTTGAGAAAAATGAGGTTCATTTTACCCTCTAATGTTTTGTAATGACTTTTACTTTAGACAGTTAGAAAGTAGTTAAGCAGTTTGACAGTTTTGGTAGTTACCAATTGTCTCGTGATGTATAAAAAGAGGGAAAATTATAGAAGAAAGGTTGGAATTTTGAAGAATATGAAGACTATACTATTTTTTAATTGATAGACTAATGATTAATGAAAGAATCAGGAGTTTTCCATACAATGTTGGGTATGATTTTGTAATTTCTCTCTTATATGTCATTATGTCTCTTCCTCTCTTTAAATATGGTAATGAAGCCACAGGTCTTTGTTTGCTTATGTGAATAAAGTTAAAATTACTTAAAACAGCGCTCCCATATTTAAAACTCTTTTCTCTATATTTCTTCTAAGTTACAGATAATAGTTTTTGTCAAACACAACATATTGTCTTTAATTTCTCAAGATATTCTTCACACAACATTTATATTCAACATCACATGGAATTTTGATATTTTCATATCAGAAAAATATTAAGGGTTTAAGGTCAGTTCCTTGAGGTCCTTCAAATGAAGATACATTATACAAATAAGTGACATGCATAATAAAATTTAATGTCTTAAGCACAATTTCTCCACAGCCAAGAAATTGGTTTCTTATGGGACAACACCTCTTATGGCCAATAGTTCACACTCTACCTATTTTCCCAAGATCTATACAAATAGAGGGGAGGAACATTCAAAAAATTTCCTTAGATATACAATCTATTTTTCCTTGAGAGATTGAGATGAAGGAGAAGTAATTTACATACATTTTATCTCTAAAGTTTGAATTAAATCATGACTAGTGTAGCTAATGAGAATCCTACTCCAACTCTTAGAGATCGTGTCTCTACTTCTCCCACCTAATCTTGAACACATCATAACTAAAGAACATCGATATGCATTCACACCAAATATCTATTAGAGTAATACACTAGATATATGTTATATTATCTAAGTCAATCCAAATCCAATCTAATGCATTCAAAAGATGGCAAATATTGGGGGAAAACAATGATATCCAAATTAGAAATGATAGAGTTGCTTACAATAGATACCTTGGATGCAAGCACTCCCTTCCAATCCATGTTTGCTGCATGGGGCCTGACCCAGGTTTAGTGTTAGCTACCCAAACAAATCCCTACACTATTGGCCCTCTCAGCATCATCCCGTGGAGTGCAGACTGAAGTCTCACCTGAGATGCTAAAACCAAATTTTCACACCCTGAGATGGTCGTGATGTCGAGTTATTCCTTCTATTCCTTCTTTTGTGCAGGTCGTTAAGTTCTAGGGCTCTGTCTATCCAGCCCTTTATTCTGCCCTTCAGTACCTCCGCGAAAGGGTACGATTGACCTTCGAGCAACACTAAGCTTTGGTTCAGGTACTTTCGCGCTGCTAGGGCAGCGTATTGTGTAGATTCCCAAGTTAGCTTAAGTGTCTTACTTATCTTATTAAACAATCAGGGTTAGCACCACGTAAACATATATCCTTACTTTCGTTCAATTAACCAACATAGTTACATACATTCACGCATCACATAAGCATTATAAATGAAATTCATACACAATATGACAAGATGCATTAACAGGAAAAAAGACACACAATTTGTAGAATTTTTCTCTTTATTGATATCTTCAAATGATTACAGACTCTACCTGCCCTATGCACATAGCTACAGGGGTCTGTGCACTCAACTGCGGACTTCCACCCTAGGCCTCTACGCACTCAGATGCAGAGCCTCTACCTAAGCTTAGACCTTAAACTCAGACTTTTCTAAAGACTTCCTCCTTATTGCTCAAGACTTCTTACTTCTAAAAGCTACTTAGAGCTTACTTACTTAGCTCTTTTTATACAATCCCATGGTCCATGGACCACAGGTATATCTGTACAGCCGACTTTACACTTTACAAAATAAGGGAGAACAACCCTTTATGACTCATGACTGCTTCGCGCTCCGCGACCACAAAATGTGGAGACTTTACAACTTTATTACAAACTTTGACCCAAAATATGGGCTTTTAGCCCCAAAATTGTCCTTGGGGGATCCCGTTCCCAACAGGCCTCCGACCCAAACATCATGACTCGCCCTCAAGTCACTTTGCAAGCATGGAGATCTTAGCATGAAGACCTCCCAGCTCGACCTATATGACCGCAACCTCGACAGTGCATTGTGCAGCCGCCTGCTTCGCGTCTTCAACCATCTGCTCAGTCACTACTCCTCAATTGTCGGCCTGAACATTTTTCTTAGTTGCTTGTAGAGTCGCAAGCTTTCCTGTAATAGAGGTTGTGACAACATAAGCCTCATCCAACCAGGGCTTCAATCGCGTCTTCAGTACTACTTCCTTATGCTGCGCTACATCCACCTATTCTTTTAGCTGCTTTGCCTCCTACAACTTTGCCAGTCTTTGTGTGAGCACGATGGTTAGCTCTATGCCTTTGACCTCATCATAGCGTTGTTGTAGCTCGCATGCTTCTGTCTCCAGTCATTGCACAATCCTCCAATTGCATAGCTCCCCAACCCGGGCAGTGTAGTTTATAGTCCTGCACCTCCTTTCAGCTACCCGGAGTGCTAAGACTGTGCTACCCTCATATAGTCACATGGTCAGACCACCGGTGTATGGCTTCAATCGGCTACCATTCACCTTCCATGGGAAGGGATCTCCATTCAATTTGACCAACTGAATTTCTCCTTTGTTGGTAATCTCGTTAATGACATAGGGCCCTAACCAGTGCATTCTGAATTTCCCTGGCAATTTATCAAACTTGTTGTCATATAACAAAACCAGGTCATTTACCTTAAAGGTGCACAACTTAATTTTTTGATCATTCCATTCTTTTTCGTGCTCCTTTTAGACCTGTTGGTGAAATCAAGCTAGAAATATTTCTTCCTCAAGCTCAGCCAGCTGTGTGAGCCTCTCTTCCAGGGCTTCGCGGTCTGTCATACCTGTGAGTGTGGCTATGCATAGACTAGGCACAATGTATTCCATGGGCATCACCGCTTCAACACCATATACAACCCTAAATGGTGTCTGTCCAGTCAACATATTGAATGTCATCTGATAGGCCCATATTACTGCGGGTATGCGTAGCTCCCAATCACTTCTCTTAGCATTGCAAACCTTGGTCAACATGTTCTCCAACACTTATTGAATGCTTACACTGTCTTGTTAGCCTGCGGGTGATAAGGCGTGCTCTTCTGGTGATATACCTAAAATTCCTCTATCAGCGCAATGATTGTATCATTCAGAAAGTGCATACCATGATCACTCATCAAAATATTGGGACACACGAATCACGTCAGTACATACTCAAAGAGGAACTTTGCAGCAGTCACACCTGCACAATTCTTTACAGGTTGTGCCTCTGCCCATCGAGTCAAATACTCTGTCATGGTGATAATGTACCTTACTCCCATCTTCTTCCCTTGGGGTTGAATGGGTCCTACAAAGTCTATCACCCATTTCTCAAAGGGTTGTAATGTCATCTATGGATTCAGAGGAAGCTCATCCCTCTGCGATGGCCTACTAGTCCTTTGACACACACCACATGCTTTGCAGTAAGCTTTTGAATCCTAATGGAGGGTTGGCCACCACAACCCTGTGCGTAGAATCTTCTGTGTGGTCACTCTCCCTGCATAATCTCCTCCCGTGGTGCCCCCATGAGTGTCCGTGAGGATACTAGTCCTTTCAAACTCCAGTACATAAGATCGCAATGTTTGATCAAACCCATTTTGTACAGGTGCCTGAAAATGAATAAACATCTACCACACGCACCACTAACTCCTTCTTCTGTTGGACAATGTATCCTTCTGGGATAGTTCCTATCATTAGGAAGTGTATGATATCTTCAAAATGACCATCCGCGATACACACCTGCAAATAGCTGTGAGTTAGGCAATCCGTCCTCCAAATTAGTGGGCTCTTCCCTTCTTTCGATGCACGATAGATGGTATGGTCCTGCATTTTGTCGTCCAGGCTTCACAATAAATTCAAAAGCATACTCTTGGAACAATAACAACCACCTGTAGATTCTCCCCCCTAACACAGGCTTATTGACTAGGTATTTCAATGCAGAATGATCTGTATACATCTTAAAATGGCCACCCAACAAATAGTATCTAAACTTTTGGAGCGCGTATACAATGTCTAACCCTTCACACTTAGTGGTGGAATAGTTATTGTCCACCTTGGATAACCTTCTGCATGTGAAAACTATAGGATGTTCCAAGTCTCCTCTGTCAGCTTGTGTTAGTACTACTCCCACCGCTATACATGACGCGTCGACATGTACATGAAACTCCTTCTTCCAATCCAAAAAGACTAGAATCGGCGCGATGACCATACTTTCTTTAAATACACCAAATATTTTCTTACAGTCTATGTTCTAGTAGAATGTGACATCCTTTTTCAACAACTTCTCCATAGTCGTGGTGATTTGGGCATAGCCTTTGATAAACTTTCAGTAATATCCAGTATGTCCTAATTTAGCACGCAACTATTTCACACTCCTCGGTGCTTCTAAGTTAAGTATCACCACGATCTTCATGGGATCTTCCATCAATCCTTCTCTACAAACCACATGACCCAGCAGGGTCCCAAAAGGAACACAAAACAGGGATTTCTTCAGATTGAGAATGATCTGGTATCTTTGACAGGTATCCATCATTAGGCGCAAACTTGCCACATGGTGTTTCACCAGCCCAAACATAGTTCATTCATCAAATTACCCTTCCAGGAACTTATGAATAAATTCCTTGAATGCAGCAATGACTATGCACGAAAAAATCGCAGGTGCATTCTTCAATCTGAAAGGCATTACAGTGTACTGAAAACATCCCCACTCAGTCGTGAAGGTTGTCTTGCTCCTATCCTCCGATGCAATTTTGATCTGATGGTACCCAGAGAACCCATCAGTGAAGGAATATTCTTCTTGGCCACCTACATTGTCCAACACTTCATTAGTGAATGGAGTTGGGAAAGGATCATGTACACAAGCATCATTCAACTTCCTGAGATCTATGCATATCCTTATTTCATCCTTCTGCTTCTTTTCTTGTACCACCATTAGGCTTACACAATCAGATTCTTCTATGGGCTCAATGATGCCTATCACGAGCATCTTGTCTAGCTCTAAGCTGACCTTCTCCTTATACTTCGGATTGAGATGGTAAGGCCTTTGCTTAACCGGCTTCACATTGAGCTTCAATGTGATCTTCATTACACCCAGGTCTCCTAGTATCCCTTTTAGATCCGTAAACTTGGTAGGGAACAAATCCTGGTATTTGCGGAGCAACTCAGTGACCTTATTTAACGTCACATCATCCCAGTAATCTCCAATCTTCGTGAATTTGGGCTCTGCCTCCGTACCAATATTTACTTGTTTTGTTTTTAGTGGCACGGTTATATCAGGATTCTCAATATGCGATCCCTCAACCTCATGGTGACCTTCTATTTCAGGTATGTTAATCTTTCGCAGATCCTCATATTCTTCTTCAATGGTTACGTTATAGCATTATAATGCATGACTCAGCTGAGTAGTCCAATCGGGTTGAATCAGGTCCAAAGGATCTTGCAGTATCCTAAATATTGCTACTTTCACTCCTTGTAGCACCTCGTCAATACAGTCAAACACGTCTTCAAAGTTGAATGTCATTATGGATCCTTTGTGTCAAATATCCCGTTCACTTGTACCATGAAGGATCTTTGTTTCTAAGTACCGGTTCATCAGGATGACATCCAAAGTGTGATAGAACAAGTGCACCCATTCAATTTGGGGCTTTGCTCAATAAGCCTCGGCCCATTTGGTCAAGTGTGCATGCAGATCATCCTTGCCATCATACTTGTCTGTCATTCATACCTTTAGCTTCCCAAAGCATGTTCTCATCATCCTCCTACATTTGCACCAATCATCAAAGCTACCCTTGTGCATACCCCACCATCTTGCGAGCGTAGCATGCAGTGCCTAGTCCAAAGTGTGGAAGCGCTACTTTTCTAGTACCTCCCTCTCAAATGCATCCAAAAATACATCTACATCATTCAGGTCATCATAAGTTGGAAGATTTCTTACCTCTGACGACACACAATGTAGCGACCGAGTCATCATGTTACAGCTTAGTGTGGTTACTTCATGTAACTGATTCTGCCAGTGCTATGATTCTTCATCAAAATCTAAGGTGCAGGAACTCTCACGATCCCATGTAATTCGTCCATCCACTGTTGGATTCACCCAATTTTGGTCTCGCGATGTTATCTTATATATACAGTCCAAATTATCATCTCTCTAATAATTGCAGACTGGTTCAATATAGCGCGATCCTTCAATAGGATCTAGGGGTACTATTACGTAGAGTGATTTCTTTTCGAATATCATCTTTCGCTTCTTTAGGTTGATTACCCATTCATATTCAGTAGCCCAATAAATGCAAAGGAGCGCAGGGTAGGGGTTTCTATCATCCACATTTTCTATTACCTCAAAGTCAACCAGCACGCTCGCACCTTCAATATCTACAGTCATCCCTTGTAGCCGACTCAGGGGGATGATCTTCTGTCGATTTTCCATCCTTAACTGAATCGGAGACCACTGTAGCGCAAGTCTTCCCATATATTCCCAAGTTTTCTTTGGTAGGATGTTCACGTCTGACCCCAGATCCAAAATAACCTGATCCATTTCATACTCTCCTATCTGCGTGGTCAGCCTCATTTCTCGTCATGTCCTTGTTTTATGCTTACCAATCTTTCGTACAATGTGCAGTTCACCCGGAGTGTTTCCGGCGCATCTATTTATAAGCTCCTATAATCCCTCCACGACCTTGCTATCACATAGCAGCTTAATGCAGGTCTCTAGAAAGGTCGTAAACATAGAAGGGTCCATTTCTTGATCAAGCTTATCCTTTCTCCCTAAGGTGGAGGCCTCAGCGAAGCTCTTCTTTGCTTCCATGAATGTTTCAAGCGCGCGCTCCAAATCAAATTCAGCCTCCTTTGCTGAGGCTTTGCGAACCCATGTGTTGTCTTCAGACTATTTCCCCTTATCATCCCCTATTGCAATTCCACTTCGAAGCATTATATTCAAATTCAGATCCTCTTTGCGAGGCTCACACCTCATCATTTGCAAGTTCTAAGTCAGCTGAGATGGTAGCACCCCTTTGTCACATATCCTCGCTATCATCATACGATAGTCCTTCATTTCATGATCAAACAAAGTGCAATATTTGCACGACGAGCACGTTGGGTTAGTGAAATCACAGTCGTAATGTCTTGGTCCTCTGCAATTGTAGCAGATTAGCTGTCCTCGACCTCTACCAAGTCCTCCTCTGCCATAGCCTCGTCTGCACCCCTAAAAGCTTGTTCGTGCCATCCCTACACTCTGGTCAGGGGGCCACGTTTCTACCTGAACCCTATAGGTGGGTGTTATGTCCATCATCAATTCATAACTTCTACAGTTGCGCTCATCATGCCCTACCGACCTACAGAAGTTGCAGAACCATTGTTGCGGTGTTTGTACAAACTTATGTAGCAAATGACAGCTATCCGTCATATGTTTTCCTGCTACCCGACATACAGCGCACCATAACTCAGGCCCCACGCTTGGTCCTGCTTGAGCTTTCGGCCTCAAAGGCTTAAATCCTCCTCCTGCAATATAGTTCACAAAGACGGGACAATGGTCTTTGTCATGACCCTGACCTTTACATTTCAGGCACCATACCTCTTCGCGCACTTCCAACCGAACTGTTATGTCCTGCTTCAAACTTTTCATTTCAAGGCAAAGATTTTGCAACTGTGCATGGATCTATTGAACCCCCAAATTTAGATCTCGCATTGGTGCTTCATGCAGTCTCATTGCAATCTCCAAGGCCTCTACCTAAGTCGTTATTTTATTTTGTCACAGTTGAACCCTTAGGTGTGGCAGGAGCAAAGCCATGAACCATTTGCGGTGTTGTCCATCTTTTAAGTTCATATTAGCTTCGCAGGTTTTACACTTCAATATCTGATCTAATTCCCAAGGTGCATCGCCTAATTTGATCGAGATTTCCTTGAACCCCACAATCGATTGTGCCTCAGATTTATTCCTACTAAATTCTTTATTCAGCGTGGTCTGGATGTTTGCCACTCCAGTGTTTGGGTTATCATTAGAGTATTTAATGTCCCAGGTTAGCACGTGATCCTGCAAAGCACTAGCCAATGTTTCCTTCTTCATGTGATCATCCATGACACCCCGAGCTTCCCATACAACTTTCACAATGAACCAGAACTGGTCTGGGTCCTCATTTCCCAATCCCTTAAACAAAGGTAGCTTCACTGAATTTTCCATGTTGAACTACACTGGAGGCGGTGGTGGTATGGTTGAAGTCGTAGGTGATGGTGGTGAAGCTGGATTTGATGTGGGTGGAGGTGGCAGTCACGGGAATCCTTGTCTTATTAACTGAATAACACTTTGTGGAGAAGCTTGTGCTACTCCCTCTTCATCACCCAATGGAGGTGAAATCAATGCACTATATTCAGGACCCTTTCTTCCTTTGTTCCTTTAAGTCTTTCCACTTCATGTAGCCTTGAACATCAAGGTAGCTGCATAACCCATTTTTCACATAATAGCATATTAATCCAGGTATTCAAAGACTTCAAGTACTTACCTCGAGGGCCTTTGAAAAAGCGTCGCTCCACCTCATTGTAGCTAACTGAGGTATCTACCACGAATTCAGTCACAAATCCTTATATGATGTGATCAAGACAATAATAACAGCGCAGGCGATCTTATCCTCGAAGGCTTCTAATATTTGTACTAACTTCGGGGTCTAGACAATAGGACCGTTAAGTCTCCACCTTCCTTGGCTATCTGTGAGCTTCGCGATCCACTGATATAGCTCAACTAGAAAGGAATAGAAAAAGATCTCATGGATCTCATATATAGGTACTTGTCCAGCCACTATTCCTTTTTCAGTCGTGGATTTCTATTCTCCTACACCGCAAATCCATGGATCTTCCTATCCAACCAGTCTCTGATCTCTTTCTTAGTTGGATTCCAATGATACGACATCACACATCTCTTATGTAGATTCTGGTCCCAGTAATAGAACCATTTGTTGGCTGCATGAGGCCTAACCCAGGTTCACCATTAGTTAGCCAAACAAATCCCTACACTACTATCCCTTTTGGCATCAGCCTGCAGAGCGTAGACCGAAGTCTCACTCGAAGCAGTATGGGGGGATGTTGGAACCAAGTTTTCACACCCTAAGATGGTCATGATGTTGGGTTATTCCTTTTGTTCCTGCTTTCACGTAGGTCGTTAAGTTCTAGGGCTCTATCTATCTAGCCCTTTATTCTGCCCTTTGGTACCTCCACGAAGGGGTACGATTGACCTTCACGCAGCCCTAACCTTTGGTTCAGGTACTTTCATGCTACTAGGGCAACTTATTGTGCAGATTCCCAAGTTAGCTTAACTGTCTTACTTATCTTATTAAATGATTAGGGTTAGTGCTGCGTAAACAGATATCCTTACTTGCATTCAATTAACCAACGTAATTCACACATCACATAAGAATTATAAATGAAATTCATACACAATATGACAAGATGCATTAACAGGAAAGAAAGACACAGAATTTGTAGAATGCTTCTCTTTATTGATATCTTCAGATGATTACAGACTCTATCCGCCATGTGCACACAGCTGCAGGGATCTGCGCACTCAACTACGGACTTCCACCCTAGGCCTCTGTGCACTCAGCTGCAAAGCCTCTACCTACGCTAAGACCCAAAACTTAGAATTCTCTAACGACTTCCTCCTTATCGCTCAAGAATTCTTACTTCTATAAAAAGCTACTGAGAGCTTACTTACTTAGCTCTTTTTATACAATCCCATGGTCTACAGACCATGGGTAGATCTTTACAGCTAACGTTACACTTTACAAAATAAGGGCAGACAACCCCTTATGACTCATGACACCTTCGCACTCCGCGACCACAAAATGCAGAGACTTTACAACTTTATTACAAAATTTTACCCAAAACATGGGCTTTTAGCACCAAAACTGTCCTTGGAGGATCTCGTTCCCAACAATCCCTCAGCCTTGTCTTAGGCTTGGCTAATAGGCTATAGTAAAGCTCACTAAAACACACAAAAAGGTCATCCCGTGAATTTCACGAACATTTTCCTATTAAATTTTCTCTCTCCTCCCATAGGAATGGCCTCCATGTCAGCTTCTCAAGGATATGGGAGGATGGATTTGGACACCTAGAGCCAAGAGAAGTTATCATTTGGAATCAACCATTATGCTAGGGAATATCAGGGCATGTCAAGAAGTGCTACAGTGTGCTAGGTAGTTCAGGGGTGTGCTAACATGTGCTAAATAGTGCCAAGGCATGCCAGGTGCTAAGACATGCTAAGATGTGCAGGGTGCTAGAGTATGCCAATATGCGTCAAGGAGTTTCAAGGCAACAAAAGATATAACCAAGCTAAATTGCAACGAAATGAACCCATAAGAGTGTTAATAAGTCGGGACTTTATCTTTTTCAAAGGGGGAATGTTAGGCACACTAGTAATAAGTTCCAATACATGCCAAGTGCCAATGTTTGCCAAGTGCTCATGTTTGTCAATGAATTATTATGCCAAGGTGTTCCAAGGCATGTTAGGGACAACAGGGCATTTCAATACATGATAGACGAGTGTTGTGCTATGCTAGGGGATGCCAACTTGTGCTTGGGCGTCCTACTCATGGCAAGATGTTCTAGGTACAAAGATGTTCCAAGACATGCGAGGTGCCAAGGAATGTTAGTGTACTCTTCCAAAGCATGTTAAGGTGTGTCATGAGTGTTGAGGAGTGCTAGGTCTCTCTCATTAATAGAATTGACAGAGCTTGATTATGTATTGCATAATATAGTTCCTACACACAATAGTGGATCTTTATTTAAAATAAATTTGTTAGATAATAAGCCTAATAGAGATTAATCATGTGTTGACTCATAGGAAAACTATATTCTTATGACTTGAGGGAAATGATACACACTAATTACTTCTTAACAAATTGATTGACTATTATAACCACTGTGACCTTGGACACATAATGAAAAAGACTCCACAACAATGGTCTTAAATTGTTACCTTTTGACAAAAACTATAGTAACAAGTACATAGCATCATCAAGAACTCATTGGAATGATCAATTATGACAAACATTTTTTGATTGTCACCAAAAGTAACCAAAAAGAGCATTGGTGAGGGTCAATAAAAGATCATCACTAGAAGTGTCACAAAAGAGAGAATTAGCGATGGGTCTTTAACGAACCTTACCAAAAGTGTTGGAAATAATACTGGGGGGGGTGAATTAGAATTATCAGGTTAATAATTTTATTTCCCAAACAGATTTGTATACGCTACTTCAGCTAAGTGAACCAGTGTGTACACGCGACTATACTTAAAGCAACCAAGGTATATGCATAGAACTTTTGATTTACATAATTTATCATGCATTGAACTTTAACCAGTATATCAGAGATTTATTAGACAGTGCAGTAAAAGTAGAATAAAGCATCACACATAAGCAACACACATGAACACCAAGATATAAGGTGGAAACCCAATGTGGGTAAAAACCACCTGCTGCTATTGTCTCTGTCTTCTTTTAATAATAAGAAAATCTGTTTACAATCTTGTACTGGTGCAGACTTATACCAGTACGCAGGCTTCTACCTGCAGAAGGTTACAACCTTCTCTCATTCTCCAGCTTCTACTAGAAGGGAGCTACAACCCCCTAACTCTTGTACTAGCTGATATGTTTACTAGTACGTAGATGGTGACCTACAGAAGGCTACGACCTTATTTATTCCTTCAAGGACCATGTTTCATAAATTTCCAGATTGGATCCATCAACAACATCATAATTCAATCATCAAATACATCTGCATCAACCAATCCTGAAACTTAACCACAACTGAATCAATCAATCATTTTGACAACCTATCATTAAATCACAATCAATCTGATCATTCATAATACTGTCACCAGAATACAGTAACCAGAACCTAGAATTCTGCAACATCAAACAGAAACAATTGAAACATACTTTATGAGCTATACGCTACTTCCATGTGTCTAACCTGCATGTATACACACTTTTATCGAAGCCAACCAGCGTACACATCTGCAAATATTAATTCATAATTCTACAGCTATTCCAAACTTCAGTTATACCTATATCATAATATTTATAGAACAACACATGCGTCAGTATTCAGATCTAGACTATACATGATCATACCACATAATGATAATTCATTTCAAGCCTTAAGATCCTGATCCATCATTAGATCTTATCCTTCATCAACCACTAAGGTTCATCTTTGGTTCAGATCAAGCACGGCACCATAAGCCAATAACCTACATACTAGATCTCACACTTCATCAGATATTTGATATTTGCACTCCTAGCCTAATGATCTTCTCCTCCTTTTATAGTTTTAGGCCTTTCTCAATACCATGGACCAAAGCAACTTAGGACCAATACCTTGGACCAAATACCTAGGGTCAATACCTCGGACCAGATACCTTGGACCACTACTCTGGATCAAAATACCATGGACCAAATGCCTCGAACCAAAAACTTAGTTTTCCAAGATATACGTGTTTTTCCTTTTGTGAAGGTGCATGTGTACGTGAAGGCTAATGTTCCCCCTGAACCAGTGCTACTTATGCATTGTTAGCAAGTCAAAGATCAAGGCATCTTTTTTATTTAGATAAAATTAATGAACAGAGCATATTAACCATCAATATCAGTTACAACACCTATATCAGAGCCTACCGCATTGTTTTTCTTGTTTGAAAAACATATACACTCCTTGACCCATAAAAACCCGCTTGTGTACGCGACTACACTTCAGGAAACATGCATATAATCACCTTTCTCTAAAAAGTTTGAGTTAATATCAGGATGATGTAGCAACTACTCCCAGCTTTTGTCTGAGATATTCAAATGTCTCTCTGGGCAGTGGTTTAGTGAATATATCAACAACCTGTTCTTTGGAGGGAATATATTCTAATTTGACCTTTTGTTCAAGAACTTGTTCACGTTGAAAATGATATTTGATGGGTGTGTTCTTGGTCTTGGCGTGCATGACTGGATTCTTTGAAATATTGATGGCACTTGTATTATCACATAGAATGGAGATGGGTGGAGTACATGTGATTCGAATTTCTTGCAATGTTTGCATCATCCAAAGTAGTTGTGTGCAGCAAGATGCAGTAGCCACATATTCTACTTCAGCTGTAGATAATGCAATGGAGCTTTATTTCTTGCTGAACCAAGACACTGAACATATATAGAATGCACCACCACTAGTGCTTTTTCTGTCATCAACACTTCCTGCCTAATCTACATCTGTATATGCATGAAGAGTAAGATCTATATCTCTAGAATACCATAAACCAAATTTCTGTGTTCCTTGAAGATATTCGAAAATCCTTTTGACTTCCTGAAGGTGTGATTCCTTTGGATTTGCTTGGTATCTTCCAATTATTCCTACTGCATGCATGATGTCAGGTTGGGTACCTGTTAGATAAAGTAGACTACCAATCATGGATCTGTAAGTTGGTTGATGTACTGCTGCCGATTCATCATTTGAGCTGAGACTGCATCCTATTTTTTTTTTCTCAATTAGTCTACTCCTATTATTTATACAGAAAAGTTACAGCAAGGCCACATCCTTGAAAAGTCTTGCCATGAAGATGGAAATTTACAAAATGATCATGATCTCAGTGCACAGTAGACCTCCAGCCGAATTTTGACTTTACATAGAATCAGAGCCACATTTTTAAATGTTCTTGTAATCACCCATCGGAAGCCACCTCCCAGCTGCATATACGTCTATGGCAAGCAGTGCCATGTATAATTATTAAGACCCCACGGCTACCCATATCTAATACACAGGAAAACTTTATAAAACAACCCTTCTGAACCCGCGGTCACACATATATAAAATGAGGAAACTATGTAAACCTCGCGCCAGTTCACATATGTGGACTTCAAGGATTAAAAACCTGCCTTTATAAATATCGGTAGGTCCAGTTATCGGCAGTCTCACTAAGCTCTCGACTCCGACCTTCGATGCCCTCGCGGACCTGACATTACTTTATGTTCCCTTTTATGACAATTTCGAGTCCGCCCATTGGCGGTTCTTCGTCGGCTAGACTGTAATTTCGTGGATCTGTGGACCTGATGCCCCATTACGCTGTTCTTTATGTTGTTTCAGGTCCGGTTATTGGGACAGATAGTCCTGAGTCTTGCAGGCTCGACGCCTTTTACATGGAAATACATAATATTTCAACTCTGGATTTCAGCACTTGCCCCTTTGGTCGTGCTACGGGCTCCTTTCGGACCCGAAACTCTTATGAGTTGCACTTTATATGTCACTTCGGCTCCAATATGTTGGGGCTTCCGCATAATGGTTCTAAGGTCACTTCTCCGATCGCCGATGAGATCAGAACCGTCAATCCCGACTTGTGATCCGATGGTTCATGATCCGTCGCATAATCGCCATTGCAATTGTTCCTTGATAACATCCAAGGGTTCTGCCGATGTGTTGAGGTTCCGCCATTGAAGCGTTAAGGGATCGGATCCTTGATATCTCAAATCCGACAGTTCCTGTGCAATAACCCGTGGCGTGCTTGGGCTGACACCTACCCATTTGATACGCCACCATCGTACCATCCGTCCTATCAAGCACCCTCATCCAGAAGCGAGTAATCATGTTGCACCAGAGAAGTGCATTCCTGTTTGAGTTGTTCATCATCTGAGACTTCTAGGGGTCCTAAGAAGTAGGGGAGTTGCTAGTTTACTCCTTGATTGGCCAGTCTATCTACAACTTTGTTGGCCGTTCGTCTGACATGCTTGAAGGTAATGCTTTGGGGATTCCGCAGCCTTTCCTCCAAGAGTTCCAGTCGGCTGAGAAACCTCCAGCTGGATGCCATCTTGGCTGTCGAGGTGCCTGGTTGTATTCTGATAACTGTTGTTATTAGGATAAGTGAATCTCCCTCAACCTCTAAGGGGAAGAAGTTATTTTGATCTGCAATGCAAATCCCTTTCCACAGTCCTTCCAGCTCAGTTGCATTATTAGTGTCTTTGCCAATCGATCCGTAATAGATATGCAATACTGCACCCGTGTTGTTCTTGAATACTCCTCCAAATCACGTCGGCCCTAGATTGCCTTTGGCTGCCCCATCAAAATTCAATTTGTATGAGTTAATTGCAGGAGGGGACCAAGTGAGGGGAGAGGCTGAGTTGGTTGGTGGACGGGCTTTGACCTGGGCTAAAAAAGATAGGTCCAGATTCCAGGCTTTCAGGATGAGACGTTTCTGAGGAGAGTCTGGTAGATCCGTGTCATGCTAGTTTCTGATAGCTAGAGTTTCTTGCAGATTTTGTTTCAGGAGGAGCCATAGAGCATCAATTGGCCTGCTGATGTTGTTGAAAATTCTGCTATATCTTTCCTTCCAGAGAATCCAATAGAGAAAGCCTGGGATTAGATTCCATAGAGAGTTTAGAAGCGGGCTTTGAAAAGGGTGATTTGGCCATTTTCTAATCGTTTCTGTGATATCTCCCATCCGATTTTCCATTCTCCTATTGCATTGTTCAATTTTCTCCCATAGTTGAGTTGCTAGAGGACATGTCTCCATTAGATGCCTGATGGATTCAGAGTGGAGATTGCAATTGGGGCATCTTGATGGGCCAATGAATCCTCTTTTTTGCAGGTTGTCCCGGGTGAGGATGCGCCTCTTACTTAAAAGCCATAGAAATGTGGAGACCTTGGGCCATATTCCTCGTTGTCAGACCCTTTCCCATATCTGATCCTTGTCTGTCTGGGAGGCTGAGTAGCGAAGCTGGTGAGCTTCCTTAGTAGTGAAAATTCCCTTTGGCATGTGACCCCATCTCAGTTTGTCCGGTTGGTTTGAATATTTGATTCTTCTATAATTTAATTCCTAATCTATTTCAATATGAGTTTCCCCTTGCCAATCAGCCTGCCAGGAGCTAGTGGGTTTCCAAATTTGAAAATCTTGGAGCGTGTGCTGCTACCAGAATTGATGAACATGGGTGAGATTTGCCTGCTACATGGAAACTTGCCAAATTGGCTTGTGAAATAGAGTGGCCAGTTTTGGGAGTTGTTGCCAAGAGTCCTCCCAGAACCTTGCTGTGGTACCTGAGTGAATTTCCCAAAAAGTATGCTCTTGAATGAAGGCGTTGTGGAGCTTTGCGGCATTCCATATCAGAGAACCTTGGGTTGTAGTGCCAATTCTGATGAGGTTGCTCCATTGTCTTCCCGAAGCATATTTTGCTTGGCATAGCCTCGCCCAGGGTGTATGTGGTTTGGAGATCCAATTCCACCATATACGAGCTCCCATTGTGTTGTTGCTTTGGAGAGGATCCCTTAGTTCGAGCCCGCCCTCTGATTTTGTTTGGCAGACCTCCTTCCAATTGACAAGAGCCCATTTCCTGTTGAGTCCCAAGGAGCCCAACAGAAAATTTCACTGAAGATTGTGGATTGCTTTGAGAACCCATTTTGGCGCTGCTAGGATGGAGAAAAGATATAGTTGCATGGCCTGGAGAACCGATTTGATCAAGATGAGTCTGCCAGCCATATTGAGAGAGTGAAAAGTCCAAGATGAGAGCCTTGATTCCAATTTTTCTAGGAGAGTCCTCCAGGAAGCGTGCTTAATGGCCGAGTCTAGCAAAGGAGCCCCCAGGTATTTAGAAGGAAGCACTGTTGTAGAGAACCCCAGAATACATGCAATATTCCTTTGAGTGGAGGCTCGGGTGTTGAAAACGAAGAGTTGGGATTTTGAAGCATTGATGGAGGTGCCGGAGGCTTCAGAGAAAAGAGTGAGCAAGAGTTTGAAAGCTTTAGCCTCTTGAGAGGAGGGATGACCAAATAACATTGTGTCATCTACAAACTGTTGATGGGATAAGGGATGAAGACCATGGAGAGAAATACCTTTTAGAGCTTGGGTGGAGACAGCGCATTTGAGAAAATGATTGAGTCCTTCTGCCATGAGGACAAAAAGGAAGGGGGATAGGGGATCCCCTTGACGAATACCACGGGAGGGGCAGAAGGGCGATGAGGGGGAACCATTGAGTAGGACAAAGATACTGGGAGAGGAAATGAGATTCATGATCCATCTTGTCCAGGTGGAGTTGAAGCCAAATGCCAATAACATCTGATGAATATAATTCCAACTAATTTTATCAAAAGCTTTGGAGAGGTCCAGCTTTAGAATCATACCTGGTTTTTTTAGAAGCTTTAGAGAGTGGATTACCTCATTTGATAGAATGATACCGTCCATGATCTGCCGCCCTTCTACATAACCCGTCTGCTCCGGAGAAATGAGAAGAGGAAGGAGAGGTTTGAGCCTATTCGCCAGTACTTTAGAGATAAGCTTATAGATGAGATTGCACAGTGCTATCGGTCTGTATTTTTTGGGATTATTAGGTTCATCCCCTTTAGGTACTATCGCTAAGAAAGTAGCATTGAGGGAGGGCAGAATCCAGTGCATATTTCTTGATTCCTCCACTAATTCCCATACCTCTGTCTTGATGAGCTCCCAAAACTCGTGAAAGAAATTGGCCGTAAAACCATCAGGACCAGGTGCCTTGCCATCCTTGAGTTGGGCCATCGCATCTTTGACCTCTTGAAGTGAAATGGACTGGAGCCGTTTATTGTTATGATCCTCCGTTATGATTTTAGGAATGTGTTGCGTGATAGTTCGGATTGCTTGATCTCTGTTTCGTGGAGGCTCCCTGAGAATTTATTGAAAGTAATCTTTAAATTCCTTCTCCATGTCTTCATGCGCTTCTAATCTTTCCCCTTGTTGATTGTTAATGAATGCTATGTTGGTGTGCATTCTTCTTTGGATGGTGGTTCTATGGAAGAATTTTGTATTCTTCTCCCCCTCCTTGAGCCACCTGATTCTGGACTTTTGTCGCAATAGGATTTCCTCTTGCTGCCTATGGGCTTCAATTTGATTCCAGAGGGTCTGCTCCTAATGTGCTTGCTCATCTGTCCTACCTTCCAAGATGAGAGTCTATTGTAGTGTGCTCATTTATTGTTCCAGCCTTTTGCGATTTTCAAAAGTGTTGCCAAACTGTGTGTGGTTCCAGACTTTGAGAACTTGTTTTAAGTTCTTTAATTTCTGTTGGAATTGGAACATTTTTGCGCCTGCCGGTGGGAGGAATGAATGCCATGCCTCACTAACCACTGTCTTGAAGTTAGATTTGAGAACCAGAAGGCTTCAAATCGGAAAGGTCTATTGCTTCTTGTACCTGGCCAAGACCATTGTAACATAATTGGCCAGTGATCTGATCCACCTTGGGGCAATATGGAGGCATGAAAGTCCCCTCCCAGGTGTATGGCATTGTCCGAGATGAGGAACCTATCTAGCCTGGAGGCAATGTGTTGAGTGCCCCTGCGCTTATTGGTCCAAGTATATACTCCATTGGAAGTCTGAATGTCCATTAATTGATTATTTTGAATGAATTCTCTGAGACCATTGCTATCACCTTCTAACCTTGTTCTGCCTCCTTGTTTCTCCTCCATTGTCTTGATGATGTTGAAATCACCTCCACCGATCCAGAGGGGGAACTGCCTGTTAGCATTAAGAATGGTGAGAGTGTCCAAAAGTTCTAATTTTTGCTGTAGATTCTGCGGAAAATACACATTTAAGAGATCTCCATGGATGTTTGTGCCGATGAGATGGAAGGATGCTTGGATGAGGAAATGGGTGGCATGAAAATCATGTAGAATGAGAACCTATGGGTTCCACAAGATAGCTAATCCGCCAGAAGCCCCAGAGGCATCTACTGAAACTGAGCAGCTGCCTGACCAGACCTTGTTGCGGATTCTTTCTATAGCAGTACTATTGCTTTTCGTTTCTTAAAGAAAAACTAATGAAGGTTTTTCTTGTTGAATCAAGTTTTTTAACATTCTGTGTTTTGAGGGGCTATTGAGCCCTCTCACATTCCAAGAGATGAGCTTCATGAGGGGCAGTGGGGTTTGGGTTTGTAAAACTTTGTCAACTTAGGGAACCGCCCGGATTCCATAAGTATTTCTCCTACTATGATGGTTCTTTGCAGGTCTATTTTGCGCCCTCTTTTCTTCATTTCTTTGAGAATTTTTTTTCCATCCCATGGGCTTCCAACTTGTATGCCAAGATTTGTATTGCACTGTGATTTGATTAAAACTCCTTCAAGCCTGTCGATTTTCCAAGGGGGTATTGAGTTGTATTCTTTCTGCTTACAAGCTATTTCTAGTTTGAGGATATCTAGACCATCCAGACTGATGTTCTCTGGATCTTCATCTACGATGGTGGGGGAACTCTGATCCTCCATAGATACAATGTCCTATAGACTGAGGGCTAGAGATGCTTCTAGTTCCATTGATGAGGACAGCTGGCCGAACTCTGGAATAGATTTCTCCGAGGTAATGGGGAGTGAGCTAGTATCTGGAACAAGCTTTTTTTCCGGTTCAGGGCAGATTAGGAGGCTAGAAGGAATGGGTGTGGAGGATGGCCTTGGGACGTTGGGAGCTTTGGAGGATGAGGAAAGGGAGGGGTTCTCCTGAGGTTCGGAGCTTGGTTTTTCTGGGGGATCAGGAGAAGAGAGCAAAATGAATCTGTTCTGGGAATCAGGTTTTTTGGGACTTTCTGGGACTGCATGATTTTTCTTTGCATACCTACGGCGATTTGGAACTTTGATGAATCCTTCAGAGTCTTCGTTAGATTCATTGGCAGGGGATTTGGACTGAGAATTCAAAGGACAATCTCGAAAGAGATGGCCATGTTCATGGCATTTACGACAACAAAAAGGTATATGCTCGTAATCTAATGGTTGGATCCATTCAAAATCGTCATGAAAGAGACTTACCGAGTTGGCGAGAGCTTTGGTCAAGTTCATCTGGACATAGATCCGGGCATATGAGGTGTATCTGTGGGTTTTGGTTTCCTCAGCAACTTTGATAAAAACCCCTACTTTGTTGCCAATGTCTGCTAGCGTTTCTTCTCTCTAGTATTCCACAGGAAGGGAGTACATACGTATCCAAACTGGAGCCCAACTAAAATCTTCCTTATCTGGGTTAAACCTAGCTTTCCAATCCTGAAGGTATAGACCTGAGGAGTTAAATAAGTACGGGCCTCCTTGGAATATGCAAGATTTGTCCTCCACACAGTGGAAAATGGCCGTGAAGAAACCTTTGGGTCCGAGCTGCAGAGTGACCTGTCCTTTGGGCTTCCATTTTGAAGCTATCCATTCCTGCAGCGCCTTTTCAGTTGGCCAGAAACTGAGGAACTTGCCTATGAGTGCATGGTCCTATATGTATTGGATATCGCTGTTGATACGATGACTGGGGAGATCGACTTTGATTCATTCTGCAGCTTCCGGGATGCAGGTTTCCGAGGTCACCTTTGGCTGTGACGAAGAGGATGTTTGGTTCGCTCCTTTATCTTTGTTATCTGTGTCACACGCTGCTGAGGGATCAATTTCGCTATTGATCTGTCGTGATCCCTGATCTGTTTCTGGGAAACCGCCAGGAGAGGACAGAGGTATTGCAGACTTTCCCGTGTCAGAGGCAGAAGCATTGTGAGGAGGGGGGGAGGATCCCGCCCCTCCTGCAGGCGCGTCCATGGAAGGGAGGTCAGAAGAAGCGTGGCGGCGCGAGCTTGGAAGGCCAGGGGAGAGCAGGGATTAGGGTTTTCTCGTACCTAACAGAGCGAGGCATTCGCAGAGTAGGAGATCCCAGCCTAGGGTTTACTATCAATGTCCTATTCTTAACAATGTGGAACCATCAGTCAGACTGCATCCTGTTACCATTGGGGTACATACAAGTTTAGAATCTTCCATGTTGTACTTTTTTAAGATTTGTTTGAGATATTTGGTTTGTGAAAGAAAAATACCATCTTTATTTTGTTGAACTTGTAGACCAAGAAAATATGTAAGCTCACCAAGCAAGGACATTTCAAATTCTTGCTGCATTACTGAAGCAAAATTCTGACTCATGGATTCTTCATTACTAGCAAACATCATATCATCAACATAAACAACAATTATCAGCAATTTATCAATGTCAATCTTCATATATAGATTGTTATCTGCTGACCCTTTTGAAAAACCTTGTTGGTGGAGATATTTATCAAGGCAGTAATACCATGCCCTTGGAGCTTGTTTTAGACCATATAGAGCCTTTCTGAGTCTGCATACAAGTTTTGCATCATTTCCAAGAATGAATCCTTCTGGTTGTTTAATATAGACTTCTTCTTCTAAGTCTCCATTAAGGAAGGCAGATTTTACATCCATTTGGTATACTTTGAATTTCTGAAAGCTATAAAGAGCAAGAAACATCCTTATGGCTTCAATTATAGCAACAAGTGCAAAATTTTCTTCAAAATATATACCTTCTTGTTGAGCATATCCTTTACAAACAAGTCTGTCCTTGTTTCTAATAACTTCTCCTTGTGTTTGAATATCCATTTAGTTCCTATGATATTTTTATCATGAGGTCTAGGAACTAATTCCCAAGTATTATTCTTTTCAGTTTGCTCAAGTTCTTCATTCATGGCCTTGACCCAACATTCATCTTTGCATGCTTGTTTTGCATTTTGAGGTTCGGTGGAGGATAATAATGCTAAATAGCTTAAGGTTTTTGTAATAGTTATTCTTGTTTGTACACCTACCTCTTTTTCCCCTAAAATTTGAGTTTCTAGATGATTTTTCTAAACATACCTGGATGGAGTCTTTTATTCTACTGTTATCTCTTCTTCTAGTGCTTCATTGGTTTCTTCTTTAGAATCATTGTGATCTGATGTAGGAAAAAAATCCCCATCTTCTTCATTTTCATAATCTTTTGTTTTTACCTGTTTTGGATTTTTCCATGCTTCATCAACTACAACATCAATACTTTCAACAATTTTCCCAAGTATTTTAATATAACATTTATATCCTTTACTTCAAGAAGAGTAACCAAGAAGAATACCTTCATCTACTCTAGGCTCAAACTGACCAAGTTTTTCATCAATCCTTTTGATATAACATTTTCTTCCAAAAACTTTAAAGTATTTTATAGTAGGAGTCTTACCATATCAAAGTTCATGTGGAGTTTGAGTGTTGTTTACCTGAACATTTGCTTGGTTGAGAATAGTTACGGCAGTGAATGCAGCTTCAACCCAGAAGGTTGCAGGTGTTCCAAATTCATCTAGCATAGTTTGAGCCATTTGTTGAACACTTCTGTTCATTCTTTATACCACTCCATTTTGCTGAAGAGTCCTTGCGATGGAGAACTGCCATTTTATTCCATGTTGTTCACAAAAGTCAAATAATTCATCCGAGGTAAATTCCCCTCCTCGATTAGATCTAAGGCATTTGATTTTGCGATCTGATTCTTTTTCAACCAAAGCTTTGAAGGCTTTGAACTTTTCAAATGCTTCATCTTTATGCTTTAGAAGACCTATCCAACACATTCTGGAAAAAGCATCAATGAACAAAATAAAGTATTCTTCTCCAGGAGGTGACTTTTTCCTTGATGGTCCACATAAATCAGTATGGACAAGTTCAAGAGGCTTACTTGCTGATCCTTCCTTTTCAATGAAGTGAGCTCTAGTTTTCTTACCAAATTGACATGGTTTTCATATTGTATTTTTAAGGATGTTGATATCTGGAAGATCACAAATAGCCTAGAATCTACATGTTTTTCTTATTTGAGAAAAGCTTAGATGTCCCAATCTTCTATGCCACAGCTAGTTTTCATCATTTTTGCTTAGATAGCATTGTTGTTGTCCTCCCTTGAGTATGTATAAGTTTTTTGGAGTTCTTGTACCTTTGAACACGGTTTCTCCTATATCAAGCTCATGAAAAACACATCCGTTTGATTGAAACACCACTTCATTTCCTTGATCACACATTTGACTGACACTCAACAGGTTATGCTTTAGACTGTCTACATACATAACATTCCTAGCTTTAGCCTTTTCTTTCAAGAAAACATAGCCTTTACCTTTTATGACAGCAGGAGTGTCGTTTCCAAATGAGACATTCTTTTCCTTTTCCAAGGCATTATATGAGTGAAGTTTTTCTTTGTCACCTGTCATGTGTTTTGAGCATCCATTGTCGATGTACCACTAATTTTATTTTCCTTCTGCATACAAGGCTATACCACATCATTCTGTTTGAGGTTCTTTCCTTCTCCATATCTTGGGATTTAATGGATTTTTCATCTTTTGAGATGTTTGTCGAAATTTTCTCCTACATTCAGATTCTTCATGGCCAAAGTTGTTACAGATTGAGCATTCAATATCATTTTCAAGAAGATAAAAGTTATTATAGGAACTTTTCTTGATCCTTGTCACATTCCTTTGATTTCGTGCTTCTCTAGTCATGATGGTTTTATAAGAAACACATTGAGCAACTTTATGTCCAAAATTATGACGTGAGAAACATTGACCATTAAAGAAGTACCTGCAATTATCGAATCTATTGACCTAGTGATTGTAGTTTCTATTCATCTTTGGAGAAAATTGAGTATGGTTTAGCTGAGGTTGGTTGTGGCTTCTATTCATACTTGAAGCAAATTTAGACTGATTTACCTAGTGATCTACTTTATGCCTTTGCTAACAATTGTCATACTGTTCACTGTTCTTTGTTGCATCAAGATAGCTTTTAGTGGAGGTTGACAACTTCTGTGATTGAGATGCTTCTTCAGTATATCCAAGACCTGTCTTTATCAAAGGAGAACGCTACACTTTGATAAGTTCATTTAAGGTTTCTGATCCTTTATCAAATCTAAGATTGAGAGATTTCATTTTCTCAAGATCCTTTCTTAGACCCACAATTTCACATTCTAGTTTTTCATTGTGTTTTTCTTTTCCAGCAAGTTAGTATGTCAAGGAATCTATAATCATATTCTTTTCTTCTAAACAGATTTTGAGTTTAGAGATTTCTTCATGAAGGTCATCTTCTTCTAAAGCATCCCAAAAATTATCATCAACATAAGCCATTAGAATTCTATAGTCATTACTATTTTCATCTTCATCACTATTTGACAAACCATCGCTATCTTCATGAGTATAGTAACACTTTTTACTTAAAACTTGTTTTCTATTCTGTTTTGCATATTCCTTCCCTTTATCAGATTCATCTTTATGAGTACATTTGGCAGCATAATGACCGACGCTACCATAGGCAAAACATTTGGAGGGTAGTTTGCCTCTAAATCTTCTGAAACCCCGTTGAAGCTTCTTAACAAAGTTTACTTCATCTTCTTCTTCTGAAATATGTTCTGATTCATTGAGTTCTTCCTTTCCTTTTGTTGAAGCTTTAATGCAACTTCTTTCATATCTGATGGACCTCCTTTCTCATCTCAAAGGCAGTTAAGGTTCCGTGAAGCTATGTCATAGTGATAGTCTGCAGATCTTGTTTTTCTTCTATGGCAGACACTTTTGATTCAAATTTAGTAGACAAGGATCTTAAAACTTTCTCAACTAAGGTAACTTCCTTTATATATTCACCTAGATTCTTCATACAATTGACAACCTCATCTATACGTAAGAAGTAACTAGTTATACTTTCATCATTGTGCATCTTAAGAGTTTCATATTGAATTCTGAGAGTTTGAAGTTTAGCACGTTTTACCTGAGAGTCTCCTTCGTAGCTCAGAACGATTTTGTCCCATATTTCTTTGGCTGATTTGAGCTACATAACTTTGAGAAACTCTGATTGTGACAGACTTCCCAATAATGTATTGATAGCCCTGGCATTGGTTTCATATTGCCTTTTACCTGCCGTATCTGTAGGAATTGTTGATGCAAATATATATCCTCCTTCCACAATTTCCCAGACATCCATTCCAAGTGATTGGAGATAGGTTGTGGTTCTTATCTTCCAAATAACAAAGTTTCTCCCATCAAATATTGGCGGTCTGATGGATCCCATGCTTTCTTGATTACTCATGATGATGGATCTCCCTTCAAGCGATCAAGCTTCTTTGAAGGACCAACTCTGATACCAATTGTTAGAAATAATATTGAGAGGGGGGGGGGGGGGGGTGAGTCAGTATTATCAGGTTAATAATTTTATTTCCCAAACAGATTTTTATACGCTACTTCAGCTAATTGAACCAGTGTGTACACGTGACTGTACTTAAAGCAACCAGCGTATTTGCAGAGAAATTTTGATTTACCCAATTTATCATGCATTAAACTTTAACCAGTATATCAGTGATTTATTAGACAATGCAGTAAAAGAAGAATAAAGCATCACACATAAGCAACACGCATGAACACCAAGATATAAGGTGGAAATCCAATGTGAGTAAAAACCACCTGCTACTGTCGTCTCTATCTTCTTTTAATAATAAGAAAATCTATTTACAATATTGTACTGGTGCAGACTTATACCAGTACACAGGCTTCTACATGCAGCAGGTTACAACCTTCTCTCGTTCTCTAGCTTCTACTGGAAGGGAGCTACAACCCCCTAACTCTTGTACTTGCTAATATGTTTACTAGTACATAGGTGGCGACCTACAGAAGGCTACTACCTTCTTTCTTCCTTCAAGGACCACGTTTCATAAATTTTCAGGTTGGATTCATCAAAAACATCATAATTCAATCATCAAATACATCTACATCAACCAATCACTGAAACTTAACCACAACTGAATCAATCAATCATTTTGACAACCCATCGTTAAATCACAATCAATCTGATCATTCATAATACTGTCACCATTATACAGTAACTAGAACCTAGAACTCTGCAACAGAAAACAAAAACAACTGAAACATACTTTCTGAGGTGTACGCTACTTCCACGTGTCTAACCCGCATGTATATGTGCTTTTATCAAAGCCAACCAACGTACACATCTGCAAATATTAATTTATAATTCTGCAGCTATTCCGAACTTCAGTTATACCCAGATCATAATATTTATAGAACAACACATGCGTCAGTATTTAGATCTAGACTATACATGATCATACCACATAATGATAATTCATTTCAAGCCTTTAGATCCCGATCCATCATTAGATTTTATCTTTCATCAACCACTAAGGTTCATCCTTGGTTCAGATCAAGCACAACACCATAAGCCAATAACCTGCATACTAGATCTCACAATTCATCAGATATTCGATACTTGCACTCCTGGCCTAATGATAGTCTCCTCCTTTTATAGTTTCAGGCCTTTCTCGATACCATGGACCAAAACCACTTAGGAATAATACCTTGGACCAAATACCTAGGGTCAATACCTCGTACTAGATACCTTGGACCAATACCATGGACCAAATACCTCGGACCAAAAACTTAGTTTTCCAATATATACGCGTTTTTCCTTCTGTGAAGGTGCGTGTGTATGTATATGCTACTTGTGATCAGTGAACCTACATGTATACGTAGCTTGGTCAAGGTGAACCTGTGTATACCTCTCTTTCTCCATTCTTTTTATTCTGATTTGTAATTATTTTATGTTAACCTGATGTACTGTGATCTTTCATCTGAGTGAATTTCCATCAAGGACAACACCTATATCATAATGTCAACAAAAAGTGTCACCAAAGAGAGAATTAGTGATGGGCCTTTAACAACCCTCACCAAATGTGTCATTGAAAATTGATTTGGTGACAAACCTTAAAGAACCATCACTATATACACTTACAAAAACGATTTTTAAAGACCGTCACCATATGCGACATTGGTAATGAACTCTAAAGGTTCGTCACATGCATGAAGCGTCATCAAAAACTCATTGGAATGATCAATGATGACGAACAATTATTGACCGTCACCAAAAGTAATCAAAAAGAGCATTGGTGACGGTCAATAAAATATCGTCACTAGAAGTGTCACCAAAGAGAGAATTAGTGATGGGCCTTCAACGACCCTCACCAAAAGTGTCACCAAAGAGAGAATTAGTGACGGTCCTTTAATGACCCTCACCAAAAGTGTCACTAAAAATGGCTTTGGTGGAAAACCTTAAAGGACCATCACTATATACACTTAGAACAACGCCTTTTTAAAGACCGTCACCATATGCGACATTGGTGATGGACCTTAAAGGTCTATCACAGGCATGACCCTCACCAATGACATTTTTTCTTGTAGTGCTAAAAGCTACTTAGAGCTTACTTACTTAGCTCTTTTTATACAATCCCATGGTTCGTGGACCATGGATAGATCTTTACAGCTGAATTTACACTTTACAAAATAATGGCAGACAACCCTTTATGACTTATGATACCTTCGCGCTCTGTGACCACAAAATGCGGAGACTTTACAACTTTATTACAAAATTTGACCCAAAGCATGGGCTTTTAGCCCCAAAACTGTCCTTGGGGGATCATGTTCTCAACAATCCCTCAGCCTTGTCTCAGGCTTGGCTAATAGGCTATAGTCAAGCTCACTAAAAAACACAAAGAGATCTCCCCAAGAATTTCACCAATATTTACCTATTAACTTTTCTCTCTCCTCCCTTAGGAATGGCCTCCATGTAAGCTTCTCAAGGATATGGGAGGATGTATTTGGACACCTAGATCCAAGAGAAGTTGTCATTAGGCATCAACTGTTAGACCATTGGCAAGTCATCATCTCCCATTTCGAATATATCTCCTTGGAAACAAGATGTTCTAGAAGATATGACCTTCATCTCTATGTCATATAGCATCTAAAGCATTGATGACAAGATAATCTCTCTTTTCACACTACAAAAAAATAATGCATTGATCTATATCAAGGTAGATGGAGTGATGAAGCTTCAATTATTGTCTTCCAAGGGTCATGAGAAGTGTATCTCATCCTACTAATGATGTAATTTAGGGTAGGGTTTCTCCTTTGTCTCTAGGGTGTCAAATAGTGTTATAACCATTCATATGCTATCTTGAGTGGGGAATGATTGATGAATCATATACAATAAGAAATGTTACAGATACAGCGACTAGTTATCCATGTATTTTGATGAATGGTAACTTTTTTATATGGAATTCAACAAAGATATTGCGACCAAGTTAATCACACAAGTCAATTTTAAGGCGGGACTGTTAAAGTAGTTAGGGTAAATTTGACTTGGTCATAGAATCAATTTCGATGCAGTAATTAATGGGTTTATCATTGGCAGTTTACAGACCTAATGTTTTAGCTACCCCATGGTATTTTCATGTAATCTAGCCTATTTAAGGTCTTGAGGACTCCATCGTAAGATGTCTCTAGCCCAAAGAACAATAAATATATTATTAGGAGTTGGTTTTCCCAAAAGGGTTTCGAGGAAATTTATGGTGTTCATGTGTTCTTACCTTTATGTGTTCCTATTATACTTTTATTTTTTCTCTCTTTTTACAACAACATGTTCATTAGGTTATCATAATAGACCATGCAAATTAGGTCCACATCATCTATAGCAACTTATTGACTTCTTAAATTTATTCTTTAGTCTTTGAATTATGGTTTTCCCTCGACTTCAATATAATACTATGTATAATGGCCCCTACACTAAAGATTCCTTGCACCAGAGTTAACTGCAACCTATTTATTTTAATAGATATAATATTGATTTAAACCCAAAATATTCTTCTTTGTCTTCCTTCTTCATCTAACTTGATCTAAAAAACATTTATATTCATATTATTATTATTATTTTAACACTGATGAGAATTTATATTATAGTAAAACTTTTGTGCCTATGTCACAGCTTATACATCATGAGATTATAATTTCCTTGAAACCAAGGTGAAATGAGGCTAGGGCTTCTTCTTAATTGTCACATATTATGGCTATCTACCGACATACTTTCCTTAAATACGAAGGGTCTTTGGAAGAGAAAACTTTGCAAAAGACATATAAGATTTCATAAAATTTACAAAACATAAAGACAAAAAAAATTAAATAAATCCTTTGGACTATGTTTAATTATTTCCCTAATTTAGAAGGATCATGTTCAAGTCAAAACGTGTCTTATTTTCAAAATTGACTGTGCTACGAACAATGGGGGAGCATAGGTTCATTATGTTGAGGAGAGCTTGCAATTGCTCCACTAGTTGCCGCAAAATATCCAACTCATCATTTGTTCTCTATGTTTTCGACTTATTTTCCATCGTTGTCTCAAATGAAATTATGATTGCAACAACTAATTGGTTGAATTTCAAAAGCAAGATAGAAATATTTTATTTTATTTTGGTTCAATTCTCAGATATTTTTTTGGTTGTATGGCACATATAAGGAAACACCCACAAGTAGGAAATGCATGCAAGGTTTATCAGTGGGCCAAAGAGGTTCACATAGTCTATAGCATGTGTATAGGATTTTGGGTTGTAGAAAAATGATGTGGGCTCAAATAGAGGTGTACACAAGCTATAGAATAACTTGAATGTGCATATTGGTTAAAAATCATGAATGGAAAAGGAAAAAGGAGAGAATGTAGCTCCAATGTTGTGTTGATGTAAATCTCAAGTGGATAAATCTTACAAGTGGAAAACCAAAGATGATATTTCACCAGAAATCCCTAAATCTAATATAAATATAAGGTTAAAAGTTGAAATAATCTCCTCCTTGGTAGAGTTTCCAAATCCATCTTTGAACTTTTTCTTATGGGGATCAAACCATGAATATGTCTTCATAATTTCTATTTCTTTTTAGTAATGAAATTCCTAAAATTTTAGGATTTTAAAGTCTCACACATTAAATCTCTTAATTGAGAACTTCAATATAGGGTAAAAAAATATATTGTAAAACAACTTCAATATATAGTAAAATATAAATTGCAAAGCATTTCGTCGTATTAATTCATCTCATGTTGTTAATTAGGTCTATCATAAGTGGTTGTATGACATATTGGTATTATGCTCACACATTTTCTATTTATCTAAGTGACATGACACTACTTTGAGATTCTATATAATATAATTTACCATCCTTAGAATGAGAGGAAGTGCCTCGTGAGTGTCCTCGAACTCAACTTAAATTACTATATTTCAACTCATTTAGATTGAAATTTTTTTAAGTATAATCCAAATTGCACATAAATGTAATGAAGTTAAATTTTAATCACAACATAAATTTTAGAAAAGATGGGTGAATTTGAATTGGATTAGAAGAATTTTTACCAAAAATAATATACATCAATAAATTTTATAGAAGATCATGAAAACATTTGATCATTATGATACTAAATATTTGAAATGATTTAGTTAAACATTAAATAGGAAATAGAACACAACTTTGACAACATTACTCCACAATGTATATAAAAATTAATTAATTATCTAATTATCTATCTTTTAAAATGAATTATTAATGATACTAGCATCGAATAGGTATTTCCACATAGGTCTAGGTGTCTTGACATCTAGGATTCATCTAGAAGGACCTAATATCTTTAGCAATTACTTTAATAAATGGAACTATGAAAGTAATTTACTCTTATAAGAAAAAGCATGTTAATATAATAAAATTCTAAGGTTATTTGTATTAGTGAATTAGTTGAATCTTAATCATTAAACTCAAGCGACGTTGAGATCTAATATCAATCATTAATCACTTTGGATATTAGAGTTGTGGATTAGGTCAATAACTCAAACTTATAAAAGGAAGGTTAGGATAAGGGAATGGCACATCTAGGGAGCACAGGTAGTAAGATATCAATGATTAGGTGGAGAAGGAAATTCTTCCAAGTTTTGTAGATTGTGAGTGTTGGGAGTGGGATCCCCCAAGGCTAGTTTTGGGGCTAAAAGCCCATGTTTGAGTCAAATTTTGTAATAAAGATGTAAATACTTTGCATTTTGTGGTCGCAGAGCGCAAAGGTGTTATCTGCCATTAAGGGTAGTCTGCCCTTAGTTTTGTAAAGTAAAGTTGGTTGTAAAGAGATATACCCATGGTTCGTGGACCATGGGATTGTATAAAAAGAGCTAAGCTCTAAGTAGTTTTAGAGACATAGAATAATGACTAATGTAAGAGAATCATAGCTCTATAGTAAGAAGTCTAAGTCTTGGGTTGTAGCATAAGTAGAGGCTCTGCAGTTGAGTTCACAAAGGCCTAGGATAGAAGTCTGCAGCTGGGTGCGTGGACCCTTGCAACTATGTGCATAGGGTGGACAGAGTTTGTAAACATTTGGAAGATATTAATAAAGAGAGATATTTTGCGATTCTTGTGCCTTTGTTATGTTATTGCATCTTACTATGTTATGTATGAATTTCCTTTATTACGCTTATGTGATGCACAAATGAATGCAATTACATTGAATAATTGAACACAATTATGATTATCTGTTTACGCGGTGATAACTATAATTATTGGATAAGATAAGCAAGTCACTTAGAGTAATTTGGGAATCTACATAGCACATTGCCATAGCAGCGCGAAAGTACCTGAGCAGTAGGATAGGGCTGCGCGAAGGTTGATCATACCCTTTCACGGAGGTATTGAAGGACAGGATAAAGGGCTCGTCTTGCAAGCCCTAAAGGAAGTGACCTACACGACGGTAGGAATAGAGGGAATCAAACAACATCACAACCATCCCAGGGTGCGGAAACCTGGTTCCAGCATCCCCCCATACTGCTTCAAGTCAAACTTCGTTCTGTGCTCCATGGGCTAATACCGAAAGGGCCAGTAGTGTAGGGATTTGTTTGGCTAATTAACGTTGAACCTGGGTCATGCCCCTTCAAGCCAACAAATGGTTCCATTGCCGGGACCATAATCTGCATAAGAGATGTGTGATATTGTATCACTGGAATCCAACTAAAAAGGAGATCGGAGACTGGTTGGATAGGAAGATCCATGAATTCGTGGCGCAGGAGAACATAAACCTATGACTGACAAAGGAACAGTGTTTGGATAGATACCTATATACAGAGATCCATGAGATCTTTTTCTGCTCCTTCCCTATTGAGCTATATGAGTGGATCGCGAAGCTAGCAGATAACCAAGGAAGGTGGAAACTTGACGGTCCTATTGTGAGGACCCCAAGTTAGTGTGGAGGTTGGAAGCGTCAGAGGATAAGATCACTCACGTTGTTGATCATTGGCACAATCGCTTCATAGGAGGATTTTTGACTGAATTTGCAGTCGAAACCTTAGTCAACTACAGCGAGGCGGAGCGGTGCTTTTTCAAAGGACCGCAAGGTAAGTATGTAAAATATTTGAATACTTGGATTAAAACGCTATTGTGCAAAAAACAGGTTATGTAGCTACCTTAATGTTCGGAACTACGCGAAGCGGAAAAAATTATAGGAATGAAGGAAAAACGGGTCCGGAGTATAGTCCATTGATTTCACCTCCGCGAGGTGACAAAGAAGAGATAGCGAAGGTGTCTCCACGAAGTTCTGTTCAGTTAATAAGACAAGGATTTCCATGAATACCACCTCCGCCCACACCACCTCCAACTTCACCAACATCGCCTCCAACTTCACCCGTACCACCTCCACCACAGTTGAGTATGGCAAATATAGTGAAGTTGCCTTTGTTCAAAGGCTTGGGAAATGAGGACCCAGACCAATTTTGGTTCATTGTGAGGGCTGTACGGGAAGCTCAAGGTGTTACAGATGATCATATAAAGAAGGTGACGTTGGTTAGTGCTCTGCAAGATCGCGCGCTAACCTGGTATATTAAGTACTCTAATGATAACCCGAATGTTGGAGTGGTAGACATTCAGAAAACATTGAATAAAGAATTCAGTAGGGTTAAATCTGAGGCGCAATCGATTACGGGATTTAAAGAAATCACAATGAAACCAGGTGAGATGCCTTTTGAACTAGATCAGAGGTTGAAATGTACAATCCATGAAGTGAACATGAACCTAACAGACAGACAACATCACAAGTGGTTTGTTGCTTCACTCCTGCCACACTTAAGGTTTGCGCTATCGCAGCAGAAGATAAACACTCAGGTGGAGGCTTTGGAGATTTCCATGAGACTACATGAGACTCCGATGCAAGATTCAAACTTGGGGGTTTAGCAGATCCATGTGTAGCTGAAGAATCTGTGCCCTGATATGCAAAGTCTGAAGCAGGACAAGACAGTTCGACCAGAGGTGCAAGAGAAGGTTTGGTGCTTGAAATTCAAGAGTCAGTTACATGAAAAGGATCATTTCCCTGTCCTTGTGAACTATATTGCAGGAGGGGGATTGATGCCTTTGAGGCCAAAATCTTAAGAAGGACCTAGCGTGGGGCCTACATTATGGTGCACTATCTATCAAGTAGCCAGAAAACATGCCATGAATAACTATCATTTGCTACAGAAGTTTGTACGTGCACCGCAACAGCTATTTTGCAACTTTTGTAGGTCAGTAGGGCATGATGAGCGTACTTGTAGGAGCTATGAATTGATGATGGATAGAACTCCTGCCTATAGGGTTCAGACCAAAATGTGCCCCCCTAAACAGATCGCAGGGATGGCGCGGACAAGATTTTAGGGGCGTGGAAGAGGCCGAGGTAGAGGAGGACCTGGCAGAGGTTGAGGACAGTTGATTTGCTACAATTGTGGAGGATCAGGACACTATGCTCGTGATTGCACTAATCCAACGCGTTTGTCATGCAAGTATTGCACATTCTTTGATCATGAAATGGAAGATTGTCTTATGCTGATAGCTAGGATATGTGATAAAGGGGTGCTACCACCTCCACCGACTTCGAACCTCCAGATGATGAGGTTTGAGCTACACGAAGAGGATCCAAATGTAAATATAATGCTCAGGAGTGGAATCATGATAGGAGATGACAAGGGAAAACAAGAAGAAGACAATACATGGGTTCGCAAAGCTTCGACAAAAGAGGCTAACTTTGATTTGGAGTGTGCACGTGAAACCTTTGTGGAAGCTAAAAAGAGCTTCGTTAAGGCCTCCACCTCAGGAAGAAGGGATAAGCTTGAGCAGGGGATGGACCCCTCTATGCTCACAAATTTCCTGGAGACCTATATGAGGTTGCTGCGTGATAGTAAGGCTATGAAAGGGCTACAATATCTCATCAATAGATGCGCTGGAACCACGCCGAGTGAGCTGCGTGTAGTATGAAATATTGGCAAGCATAAAACAAGGACGGGACTGGTGATGAGACCGACCGCGCAGATAGGAGAGTATGAGATGGATTAGGTTATTTTGGACTTGGGGTCAGACGCAAACATCCTACCGAAGCAGACTTGGGAACGAATGGGGATACCCGTGCTGCAATGGTCTTTGATTCAGCTAAGGATGGCCAATCAGCAAAAGATCATCCCCATGGGGGGGTTGGAGGGGGTGACTATGGATATTGAGGGATCGAGTGCGTTGGCTGATTTTGAGGTGATAGAGATAGTGGATGACAGAAATCCCTATCCTACGCTCCTAGGAATTGACTAGGTCATTGATATGAATGGGGTAATCAATCTGAATAAGTGGAAGATGATCTTTGAGAAGAAATCACTACGTGCAATAGTATCTCTAGATATTGTTGAGGGATCATGTTATACAAAACCAATCTGCGATATGAGAGTGATGATGATTTGAATTGTATCTATAAGATAATGGCACAATATCAAGATTGTGTGAATCCCACCATGAATGGATAGATTACATGGGATCGCTAGAGTTCCTACACTTCAGACTCCGATGAAGAGTTAGAGCACTGGCATAACCAGTTACATGAAGTGACTATGCTGAACTGCAACATGATGACCCGATCGCTACACTGTGTGTCCTTAGAGGTAAGAAATATGCCTACTTATGATGGTCTGAATGAGGTAGATATATTTTTGGATGCATTTGAAAGGGAGGTACCAGAAAAGCAGCGCTACCAGGCATTGCACTGGGCACTGCACACTACGCCCTCAAGATGGTGGGGTACACACAAGGGAAGCTTTGATGATTGGCATGAATTTAGGAGAATCATGAGAACTCGCTTTGGGAAGCCAAAGATATGAATGATAGACAAGTATGATGGCCATGATGATCTGCACATGCATTTGGCCAAATGGACCCAGGCTTATGTAGAAAAGCCCCAACCTGAATGGGTGCACTTGTTCTCTCAAACCCTGGATATTGTCCCAATGAACTGGTATGTAGAAACTGAGCTCCGCCATGGGATAGACGAATGGGATATCCTACGCAAGAAATTCATGATGACATCCAATTTTGAGGATGTGTTTGACAGTATTAATGAAGCACTACAAGAAGTGAAAGCAGTAATATTTAGGATACCGCAGGATCCTTTAGACCAGATTTAGCCTAAATGGGCTACTCAGCTAAGTCACGTACTAGAATGTTGTAATGTAACTGCTTAAGAAGAGGACGAGGATCCACGGAATATTAACATTCCAAAAATAGAAGGTCACCGTGAGGTTCAAGGACTGTAGAGTGAGAACCTTGATATAACTACGTCGTTGAAAACGAAACAAGTAAACATTGGTACAGAGGTAGAAACCAAGTTCACAAGTATTCGAGACTATTGGGATGACGCGACGTAGATAAGGTCACTGAATTGCTCCGCAAATACCAGGATTTATTCCCTACCAAGTTTACGAACCTGAAAGGCAAAATCGGGGACCTAGGAATGATGAAGAGTACATTGAAACCCAACACAAAGCCGGTTAAGCAAAGGCCTTACCGTCTCAATCCAAAATATAAGGAAAAGTTCCACTTAGAGCTGGACAAGATGCTCATTGCAGGCATCATTGAGCCTATGGAAGAATCTGACTGGGTAAGCACAATGGTGGTAAAAGAAAAGAAGCAAAAGGATGAAATAAGGATATGTGTGGATCTCAGAAAGTTGAATGACGCTTTTGTACATGATCCCTTCCCGACTCCATTCACTTATGAAGTGTTGGACAATGTAGGTGGCCAGGAAGCATATTCCTTCACTAATGGGTTCTCTGGGTACCACCAGATCAAAATCACGTGGGAGGACAGGAGAAAGATGACCTTCATGACTGAGTGGGGTTGTTTTCAGTACACTGTAATGCCATTCGGATTGAGGAGTGCACCTGCGATCTTCTCGTGTGTAGTTATTGTTGCGTTCAAGGAATTTATTCATAAGTTCCTGGAGGTATATTTTAATGACTGGACTATGTTTGGGCTGGTTAAGTGCCATGTAGGAAGTTTGCGCCTGATGCTGGATACCTATCGAAGATACCAAATCGCACTCAATCTCAAGAAGTGTCTGTTTTGTGTTCCTTTTGGAAACTTGTTAGGGCATGTGGTTTGTAGACAGGGACTGATTGTACACCCCGCGAAGATCGCGATGATACTAAACTTGGAAGTGATGCGGAGTGTGAAGCAATTGCATGCTACTCTAGGAAATACGAGATATTACAGAAAGTTTATCAAAGGCTATGCCCAGATCACCGCGCCTATGGAGAAATTGTTGAAGAAGGATGTCACATTCTGTTGGAACGATGACTGCAAGAAGAGCTTGGATATATTGAAAGAAAAGATGGTCACCGTGTCGATTCTAGTCTTCCTAGACTGGAAGAAATAATTTCATGTGCATGTCAACGCTTCATGTGTGGCGCTAGGAGCAGTACTGACACAGGCTGGTGGAGAAGGCTTGGACCATCCTATTACGTTCGCAAGCTTACGATTATCGAAAGTAGAGAGAACTATTCCACCACTGAGCACGAAGGGCTAGCTATGGTGTATGCACTCCAGAAGTATAGCCACTCCTTGTTGGGAGGCCATTTTAAGATGTATACAAATCACTCCGCGTTGAAGTGCCTGGTCAATAAGCCTGTGTTGGGGGAGAGAATCTGCAGGTGGTTCTTATTGTTCCAGGAGTATGATTTTAAAGTTGTTGTGAAGCCTGGACAACTGAACACGAATCCATACCATCTGTCGCGCACTGAAATAGGGGAGGAACCCACTAATTTGGAGGAGGGATTGCCTAACATGTAGCTATTTGTAGTGCATGTCATGGATGGTCATTTTGAGGATATAATATAGTTCCTAATGACAGGTACTACACCAGAAGGATACACTGTCTAGCAGAAGAAGGAATTAGTGGTGCGCACGGCTTATTTCTCTGTCATTTTTGGGCATTTGTACAAGATGGGGACTGATGAGATATTGTGACGGTATGTACCAGAGTTCGGAAGAAGCAACATCCTCGTAGATGCTCATGGGGGTTTCGTGAAAGGAAATTATGCAAGAAGAGCAACCACACAGAAGATTCTATGTGCAGGGTTGTGGTGGCCAACCTTTCATCAGGACTAAAAAGCACATTGAAAGGTGTGCGATGTGTGTCAAAGGACTAGCAGACCATCATGAAGGGATGAGATGCCTTTGAATCCACAAATGACGTTGCAACCCTTTGAGAAGTGGGTGATAGCCTTTGTAGGACCCATTCAGCCCCAAGGAAAGACAGGAGAAAGGTACATTATCACCGCAATGGAGTATTTCTCTCATTGCACAAAAACACAACCGGTGAAGGATTTCTCGGGCGCGACTGCTACAAAATTCCTATTTGAGCATGTACTAATGTGATTTTGCTATCCAAATATCTTGATAAGTGATCATGGTACGCACTTCCTGAATGAGATGATCAGTGCACTAACGAAGGAATTCCAGGTATACCACCAAAAGGGCACATCGTATCACCCACAGGCTAACAGGACGGTGGAAGCATTCAACAAAGTTCTTGAAAACGCACTGACCAAGTTTTGTAATGCTAAGAGAAGTGATTGGGACCTACGGATACCTGCAGTGCTATGGGCTTATCAAATTACATGCAAGAAGTTGATTGGACAAACCCCTTTTAGGCTCATCTATAGCGTTGAAGTAGTAATGCCTATGGAATACATCATGCCTAATCTGCGCATAGCAGCGCTCACAGGTATGATGGATTGTGAAGCTCTAGAGGAGAGACTCACACAGCTGAATGAACTGGAGGAACTAATATTTTTGGTTGGATTTTACCAACAGGTCCAAAGGCAGCACGAAAAGGAATGACATGATCAACACATCAAGTTGCACACATTTAAGGCAATTGACCTATTTTTGTTATATGTTAGTAAGTTTGATCAATTTCCAGGGAAGTTCAAGATGCACTGGTTAGGGCCTTATGTCATTAAGGAGATTACCAAATGAGGAGCGGTATAGCTGGTCAAATCGAATGGAGAACCCTTCCCAGGAAAGGTGAATGGTAGTCACTTGAAGCCATACATCAGCAGTCCGGCCATGTGACTAAATGAAGGTAGCACAGTCTTAGCACTCCAGGAAACTAAAAGGAGGTGCGGGACTATAAACTACACTTCCTGGATTGGGAAGCTGCGTGATTGGCGAATGGTGCAAAGCAAGGAAGTGTCACTAGGTCCACTGCAGTGCGGAGGGAGCTACGCTACCCGGGGAGAAATCGCGTAGGTCAGCCAGAAAGTGACCGTTAAAGTCATTGTTCATGAAAAGAAGGCAGAAGTGAGACCAAATGGAGAGGGCGACCAACATTTAAGACAAAATTTATGGCTTAAATCCTTCAAAATCTACCGCCAATCCAGCATTAGTTAATCGATTTTGGGGGGAACAGTTGGATTTGAATTCGAAATGCCCTATAAATTATGAGTGGTTGCCCAGAAAAAAGCACTTGGCATTTTGAGAATAGAATTGTTGCGTTGTGAGGTGCACATGAACCATGAATTCTTTCAAGATTTGATAGCGAGTCCAGCGTTTGAACAATTGTCAAAGGAGACACGGGAACTAGTGAATGGCATCATGTTGACACAAGTAGAAGCTATGGACACCAAAGAAGTGGCAGCCGAGGAGAATGTGTAGGAAATTGATATGGAGGCTGAAGAAGCTGCCTCAAAGGTTGCCAAAGTATTGGCGGAGGTCCCTAAATCCCCGAGAACATTGAGACCAAAGCCAACCCCAACCAAGGAGACTGTGAAGGACAAGAAGGGAAACCAGCCTACCATACCAGTGCACGCCTTGCCAAGGAAAAACCCGCTGAAGCCCACTACACAAGAGAAAGGCAAGGCTATAAACCTAGAAGGCGAGAAGGAAGACATCGAAGACATCCTAATGGAAGATGAGGAAGTGGGAATGGAAGTAGAGGAGGTTGAAAGCTAGGGTGCAGACCCTATTACACAGTTTTCGGAGTATGTCCCTCAGCACAATCCTGAGTCCAAGATCCCAAAGGAAATTGATGAAAGTAAGACTCCCCTGCAAACCCCTATGCTACCGGATGAAATTGCTTTCGACGATCCATGTTTGGCATGGGTGCCGATACTGAAGCTTAAAGATTGGTACTTGGTGAACCACGAGAAGTTCCCGCAGCTGATGCGCCGCATCATAGACACAAATAAGGGAATGACCACCTTGGAGCTGTGGAGGTGGCTCAAGGGGGTAGAGAAGGCAGGATTGTTGAACCTACTCAGGGTGCCGCACTACAATCGCATCCCGGTGACATTTTTGGTCATCAAGCAGCCGCTGTGCTTGGTGCATGATGGGTTTTTGTGGCTGGAGGAGCCGATACCCATCAAAGATATGTTGATTCACCACATAAAGTGCTTGCCATACACAAGCGAGAATCCAATGATGATCTTTGGCGGCAAGGGTGGCGAGTAGGCTCTCACAGAGTCAATGAAGGAGAAATTCACGTTGGTGAAGAATCCACGCAAGTACACGATCTCTAGCATTTGCAACCCCACTGTGAAGGTAGCAACACAAATACTTGTAGGAAAGGTGATGCGGAAGTACCGCGCTGATGAGGTATCAGCGCCTATCATCGCGCTTGCACAAAAGTGCACGGAAGGAGACCAGTTCAACTGGTCAGACTACCTTCATGGAGAGTTCCTAGCGAACTGTCGCGAAGCACAAGAGCAAAGAAATACATTCCACTACACATGGCTCTTATTGTCGATTGTGCTGGTAATGTGGGAGCTACCAAAGGAAAACCAGTTCTCTTCATTCATGCCAGAACTTCCTGAAGTAGAGAAGTATGCTTTGCTGTGGGTGACCAAGGACGTGTAATGATTTCAGGACAGCAAGATCTTCAAGATCTTTATGGAAATGAATATCAGGATGGCCTTCAATCACAAGCTGCAATTATCGCCCATAGTGTACACTAACCTATAGAGCTATGCTAAGTTTAAAGTTGATTTCCATCAAATATCAATCAGGGGGCGGAAGGACCCTATGCAGAAGTGGTACAACTTGTCGTATCTAGCCACATATGACGCCATCGATGTGATGCTTGATCAATGGCCAGTGGAGTGGCGCACTACCATGGACTTGGCGATGGGTGGAAGCAAGTCCACCACGCAGAAGAAGGAAGAGGCCAAGCAAAAAATGGCAAAAGGAGGCCACTAAAAAGGCCCAGGTAGAGCAAGCAAGAAAGGAGGCAGGAAAATAGACAGGTGGCATAGAACAGGGCTCTGACAAAGGTGCATAGTCACCTTCACTGGAGACCGAAGAGGAAGACACAGAGCAACACGACGTGAACCCTCAGGAGACATCCCCCCACATTAAGCACCCAAGAGAGTTGGAGAAGGGAGGGTCAAGAAAGAAATCCAAGGTGATCAAGACCTCACTGGACCCTATCACATTGATGGAGGGCGACTTACATGATATTGGTGACACAGTCAGAGATGTCATCACAGAGGCCCTACAACAAGTTGAACATCAACAACAGATCATACTAGGGGCTATCCAGACCGAGTTGCGGGAGTTGTAGATCTGCGCACAGACTAGTATGATGTCTACCAGCTTGGCCATCGTCACTACAGAGGCTGCCAATATGCTGCGCACGAAGCCTTCCATTGCAATAAAGTTGCCGGATGGAGCACTGACCATGGACAATGAGGTTGACAGTCCCACTGTCAGTGCCTTGAAGGGAGCTAGGTTGAAATTGGCAGCGCTTTCGCACGAAGAACTCCACCTCTTACAGGATGGAGTAATTGCATAAATGAGGGCCTGAGAGCACCACACCCTCCAAGTCAGATCAGCAGCAGTGGATCAATAACAAACAGATGGCCCTACCGAGAAATGTTGCCATTGTCATTTAGACTGAGGTGACAAACCACCACAAGAAGATCATGCAGGTCGTTGAGGAGACATGTAGAATGGTCCCAGAGTTGGCCATTATGGAGGAAGAGCCAGTCAAGGTCCGCATCTGTAAGTTGGCCACAGGGGTGCACGACATTCGAACTAACATGGCACAGGTTCAGCTGGAGTTGAACCTGTATATTATAGAGCTACAGTTGAGGGCCAAGCCTTCAACACTGTCGAAGGTAAAGGAACAGTGGGCGACCATTGTCACAGAGGTAGTCGCAGCGGTGGAAAGTGTAGTAGCAGACTGCACACAATTGTTCAAGAAATCATTTGAGGTGCTAACAAGCTTGTAGGAGGACCCAAATGTATAGAGGCTAGAGACGGAAGCATGCGAGCTACAACAGTGCTATGATGAAGTTAAGGTCACAGCGTGAACCGTCGCATTGACACGGAGACTAGCTAGGCTGCAAGAGGCCAAGCAGCTGAAGGAACAAGTGGACGCAGCACTACACAGGGAAGTGTTACACTAAAAAATGTCACCATGACTATTTACAGTTAGTATGGCTCTATCAACAGTCATGCTATCCTCTTAGGCAAGTCTTATGCCTCTGCTCTCCATGTCAAACTCCAAAAAGAGAGAAAGTCTTTATAAATGTATTTATCTCTGGGGACACAGGTTCTCTCAACCTTACTTGTGGGGACCCACCCAATGTTCACAAAAGCTGCGTCTTTGGACGCTCTGTATGTAAAGGGGTAGGGGCGTCCCCCTGTAAAGGTTAAAATGCGCAAGTTTCATCTTTAAAAAGTTACTTGTGGTCATTTCTAGAGCATTCTAGAAGGTTGTTCGACGTGTATTGAGCGCCTCCAAATGGTTCATGCACTCCTACCAAAGAGGAACTTATCCCATCAATAGGGGAGCTATCCCATCCAAAGAGGGGATTATCCCATTGATGGTGGACCTGATTAACTTCCTCTTGAGCACTATAAATACAGGCATTGGGCCAGAAGGAGGGGAGGTTGGAAGCTATACATTTCTAAGGGTAGATGTTGCAGGAATTAGGACTCGCATTTAGAAGCTTGTGAGGAGAGATTGCCATCTTTGCTTGTTCTATTTGGAAGTGGGTGAGCTTTGTCAAAGTAAAGGAGAACTCTTGATGGACCCTGGGAGGGACTTGCACAACACCAAGGCTCAAGTTGTATTTGTTCCTTTTGTTACCTATTAATGCAAATGAGTCCATTCTTCTCAATAACTTGTTATTTATGAGTTGTTTCATGTACTCCTTGGTCTATGTGTTAAATATGTTTTATTCTATGAGATTATCAAGTGCTATTTAATTGTTTGATTGTTAGTGTATGCAGGTTTCAAAGTGAAGGAGGAGCTCATCCAGATCAGCGGAGCTGGATTGCTACAACAGCGTTAGATTACACGTAGGATCTAAACACTTGATTTCCCATATAGTAAATGCATGTTTAGAGAAGGATTGCTCTTGTTTGTCTTGTTTGTCACTAGAGAGTTTTAGGCTCCTAGGGAGGTTGGTTGTGTCCGCACAATCGACTCTTTCCGCCTGACAAATTGGTGACTCCACTGGGGACTCCATTGATGTGAAAGTCTTTTCCTTTGTATGAACTTTGCTCTGAGAAAATTGGTTTATTTTTCTGGTTTTTGGCTCTGTGACTTTGTCTTTGGGTGGGTTAGCTTAGGGTTAGATTCATTTTGGTTTTTCTTGAATTTTCCAGTAGGACGCACCCTCTGAGTATTGCACAGAGCGGGCCCGCACCTGTTCTAACGGGTTGCCTGCGTCCCCTGCTAAAATTTGAGAAAATTCCATTTTTTGCATTTTTTCTCTTAGTTTTTGCTTTTTCTTAGTTTTTACTGCCCAGATTCATTAGTCTCTTGTCAAAGATCTTCACCTGAACTTGTTTCGATAGCATTGAGTGTTTTAGTGGATTTCATCGAAGTTTAAGCCCTAGGGTTTGATTTTTGAGTAGGTCTTTTAGTGACTTTGGTGGTAGAAGTTGTCAAGCCTTAGATCTCTCTGGTTTTGTCAGCATTCTTAGAAGTCAGACCTGTCATAAAGTCTACCTGTGAGAGCAACTTACCATTGAGTTGTCTCTTTGGGCAAATTTCGAAGTGCTTGTTGATTGAGTCTTGAATTCCATTTTACAAAAAGAACGAAAAGATTTCAGTTTTGTTTTGACTAGTCTTTTGATTCTGCATTAGCTAGTCCTTGATTTGATTTTGGTCAAGTAAAACAACCTAGAATCATCTTTGTGAGCTTTTTCCTTGTTAGGTTTACTTAGAGTAATTTCCCTTTTGATTTGCTTGTGAGTCAAGTTTTCATAGATTTTATAGCTTTTGAGATTGATTTTCGTTAAGATAGATTTATATGCTTTATTAAAAAGAGAAAATACAAAAACATCTCCTTTGAAAAGTTTTGTTTCAAGTAGCTTTGAAAAGTTTTGAAAGAAAAAGAGTTTTTCATGCACATAAGGAGTGGTCATGTTTGTATGCTTGAAAAAATAAAGAGAATTGTTTCTTTGATTGTCTTTACTAAGAAAGTTGTTTTCTATAAAATTTGCATCTCTCAACTCTCTTAGTTAAGAATTTCATTGAAAAAGGAAAGTAGCGTAAATCATCTTAGGTGCATCTTTGTAGTGGTTTGAGTCGAGTCTACACACCATTGGTTTCACTTCCGCTACCTTTTGTCTTTAAGAAAAACCATAAAATTAACGCTTAAAGTAAAATCGACATAGTAACTTTTATTTACTAGGGCTCTGAAACACCAATTTAGATCAGGCTAGTGTCTTGGAGTAGGTGAGTAATTAACTCTCCAAGACAACAAAACCAAACAAGTAGCTTATCTTGTGATAGAATAAATCCAATTGTCTCATTTTTACTCTGGGAAAGCTCCTCTTAAAGGAGAAGCACGAGCTCATGTCCGAACCAGTGAGGGGATCAATCCCCCCTCGTTGGGAACGACGCCAGACACACACGTATTACAAACGGTAAACCTCGGATTAACCATTGTCGAGGAGCCAGGGGTCACTTGTCGGTAAACCTTGGATTATTGTCAAGGAGCCGGCAAGGGGATTGAGCTTGATACTCTGCCCTTGCGTGCTGTCGGAGTTTAGACTGTTCCCCCAGGTGCATTTGTTGCGGTTGGTAACCTTAGTGACCATTATCTTTAGGATTCTACCGAGGTGACGGTGGAGGGAAGATCCCACTGTACCTGGAGCAGACGTCAGCTAGACTCACTTGGATTTTCTGGGGGGTTCACTTCACTCGAGACGGTTAAAGTGGAGGAACTTGGTCCAGTCTATTCATTAAGCAGGTTGCCGGGGTAACTGTTCCACCCGCCACTTCTGTACTGAATCCAGCGATGTTGGGCTTCATCACCAACTAGCGCTTTTGGTCTGGAAGGCTACTGTTTGTGCTTGGTTTGACGCCCTAGATTCTTTAGGTGTGTGATTCAAATTTGTTTGGTTCTTTAGAGACTTTAGGTGGTTTGATTTGAAATTTTATTTTGTTTTCGTGTGTAGTAGTTAAAAGTTTTTAGCTATGGCGGAATTACCAAGATAGTCCCGTAGACTTCGAGGCAAGTCACCTGAGATTGTTACTGGAACAGATTTGTTAAGAAAACTCCGTAGATCGCGGGGTGGATCTCCTGAAGATGTTTCGGGTTAGTACGAAGGTTTAAAGGTCCTTGTAACTCCTCCTAATGGCAGTAGAGTAGGTTCACCTGAAGAAGGAGAATCTTCCTTGGTAGTCCATCCAGATTACCAAAGTTTAGAGACAGGTTATAATCCCGAAGCTGTTACAGTTTCTGAGCTTGTTGGCAGTTTTTCGTCTGCTAGTGATACAGGCGAAGAACCTGAAATATCTGAACCTGTTACTCCGACTTCTAGTGTTCCAGATTCACCGAGAATAGAAAGAGTTATCACCGAAAATCTTCCTACTGCTTTGATTGCTATCGAAGAACTTGCTCCAAAGGAAGAAATAGGCGTCTCTAACTTCGAAGATCAACTTACCATTGATCTAAGGGAGCGTGAATCTATCTTTTACAGTCCTCCTAGAAGTACTACTTGGTACCTTTCGTTAACCAATTTGTTAGACAACTCAGGGGTAGGTTTTTCTACACCTCGTACTCCATTTCCACCTCGAGGTATTTATACTCCTGCAAATATGTCTGGCCAGTCGTCCGTGTTTAGTCAAAGTCCTGAATCTTTCTTACACGGCGGTCCTTCTGTTCCCACCGGGTATCAATCACTTTCTGGTACCTTTGCGGGGGCATCTCCTCAACCCGTTGATCATGGGTTATTTACTGGAAACAGTGGTAAAATACCATTGGGTGTAGGAGACATTTACATGATGTCAGGTTCAGTTCCCGTTTCCCAACCTCAAGGTGGCTAATTACCGCCTGGGGGGCAGCCTCAGTTAACGCCTGGGGGGCAACCTCAAGGTACACAAATCGTGTCTGGGGGGCAACTTCAAGGTCAATATGCACCTATGGTACAATACATGCCTCAAGGTCAACCCCAGCCTCAATATGTACCCCAGGGTCAACCTCAGTATCAATATCAACCTCAAGGATGGCAACCTCAAGGATGGCAACCCCAAGGGTATCAACCCCAAGGGTATCAACCTCAAGGGTACCAACCTCAAGGTCAAGGTCAACCCCAGTATCCGTATTTACCTCAAGGTTATCAACCTCAAGGTCAATACTCGAGTCAAGGTTATCAACCGCCTCAAGGTCAGTCATATGTTCCAAGTATGGGAACTGCACCTTACAATTATCAATCCTATCCTCAATCCGGTTATGGATCTTAGTATCCTCAACCTGTTATGGGTCGATACCCTGGAATGTTAGTGTGGGATCCATCACAGGGTCAACAGGTGTTGCAGCCAAGTATACAGTTGGTACCTCAAGCTGGACAACCCGTAGTTTCTGGTCCACCCCAGCAACCGCAACCTGTCCAGTCAAATGTTCAAACTTCTGTAACTTCGGTAGTTACTCAGCCGCCAATCGCACCTAGTACTCCATCTCAAATGGCTGCTGCAACTACCGCCACATCTACCATACTTATCTCTGGAGTATCGATGGCTCCGGTTTCTACTATCTCTGTATCCACTCCTCAGACATCTTTACCGTTGTCTGGATCTACAATTCAAACCACGGTCCAGATGCCTGCAGGTCAGCCTGGTATAAGTACGGTTGTCACTACTCAACCTCAATTTGTTCAACCACCGTACCAGGGACAGTACCAACCTGGGCAAGCTGTCCAACAACCGGTTTACCAGTATCAACCGTATCCTGGGTACACTTATCAACAACCTCAACAACCCCAGTACGGTCCGGTTAATCCTCGTTTTCCAGGAGGATATAATATCCCAAATGCGACTCCTGTTCCTAGTTATCCTGGATATCCTCCTCCTGGGACTGGTCTTGTGACCCAGAGTTTTAGAGATCCTAACCGGCAGTTACCGTTTATCGCAACTTTGGATTTACCAGACTTGACGCGCCTAACGAACGATCCAATTCAATATCTTCAGTTCTGGCCGCCAATGCCAAATAAGTTGCCCAATGATATACCCAAGTTCGAAGGTAAGTCTGGAGAGGATCCGTCCAATCATGTGATGACTTACCACCTCTGGTGTGCTTCAAATTCTATCTCGGATGATTCAATCTGCTTACGTCTTTTCCAGCGTACACTCATTGGTCTCGCGGCCAAGTGGTACATTGAGTTACCACGGGCCTCTTTTTACAATTTTAGCCAGTTAGCTACCTCGTTCTTAACTCATTTTCAGTTGCCGGTCAGATACGATAACGGCACGGAGTTATTAACTTCACTAAAACAATCGACGTCCATGTATATTTCTGATCACATTCATGAGTGGAGACGTCGAAGAAGGCTAGTGAAAGTTTTTATCCCGGACCAAATCTTAGCTGAATGGTTTGTTAAATCATTATTACCGAAGATTACTGAAGATGTAGCTAAGGCCGGAGTAGTTACTGAGGAGCAAGTCATTGCTCAGGCGCAATACCTTGACTTAGTTTACACTCAGTCAGGTACGTTACACGAGAAGATTCTGGATCTTCCAAAGTCGAATCAAATCGCTGCTGCTCCTTCGGGATCTCATGCCGCTGATGGTATGATTGGTATCATGAATACAAAGAGCAAGAAGAAGTCTTCCAAGGCTTCAACTACTCCTATTATCACTTTGCCTGATTCCCCGACAGGAGAGTCTTCTCCTGAACTTACCGCCGATATTCACGCTGTAGAGACATCTACGGCCAAATCAAAAAACGGTGGAAAGAAGAAAGGAAAGAAGAAGGCTAAAGCAGACAAGGCTCCTAAGGAGAAAACGGAAAAGTCGGAAACCAATGACGAAAAGCGCAAACCTCGATATCCTTGTCTTATTTGTGAAGAGGATCATTTTACGAGAGATTGCCCTCATCGGGCCGAGGTTGTGAAAATAGTCAAAGGTTCTCCCACTCCTGCTGTGTTAAAAAATCCATTTCCGGAGCAGGAGAATAAGATGATAGGTTCTTCCTCGAATGCCAGTGAAGAACCCATTTTGATGATGTCTCATGTGAGGATTGCGACTCGATCGCAAGATTATGGTAGTAAGAATTCTGTTGATGGTAAGGAAGCAGAATCTTCTCACTCTAACCCATCAACCTCAGCTCCTGGTTCCGATCCACTACAGATCGAGAAACCTAACCCGGACTTAGTAATCAAACCGCCCGCCAAGGGTGTACTTCGAAGGTCTGCTTTCAATCCACATGCGAGAGCAGCCCAGAATTACAACATTGTTGAGGACTTAGCTGTTTCACCCTCAGCAATGTCGGCGTTAGAAGTGCTGCAATCATGCCCAGCACAACGAAAATTACTTTTGTCGGCTATCGAAGCTGTTGATGTTCAGGACCCGAATCTAATAATCTTCGATCTAGAAAATAGTACACCGCGTCTCCCCCATCAAATGGCTTTCCAAATTCCAGTGATAGTCAAAAACAGGCCTATTCATCGGACTGTGATTGATGAGGGAGCCTCTACGTGTATTATGTCGATTCAATGTTGGAGATCTCTTGGTTCTCCTTCGTTGAACCAATCCCCCACCATCCTTAAGGCCTTTTATGGTCGTGGGTTCCGTCCGTTTGGTATTCTACAGGAATTGCCTATAGGGGTAGAAGGTAAAACCGTTAGTCTGGATGTGGAAGTGGTTGATGCCCCTCTAGACTACAACCTTCTTTTGGGTCGAAGTTGGTCATATGCTATGACGGTGGTCGTTTCATCGGTCTTCAGAGTAATTAAGTTTCCATATAATGGTAAGATCGTGACTATTGATCAGCTGACATACTTTTCATCCGACCCAGCCTCTTCAGAGAGTATCCAGCATGTCGATAAGACGACAATCCCTTATAGGGACGTTGGCGTAGGTTTAGTTAAAGATTCTGGTTTACTGGGAACTTTTCCTCTCCCTCCAATCAACGTAGATCCTTCATTTGCATCAATTCATATGATTACATCAGAAAATATTATTTATGATGATCCTTGGATTATCCCATCTGAATCTGAGATAGACTCATTCGGTGATGCTATGCCTTTGAGTCCATATGAAATTGCTTATGAAGCCGTCATGTCTTTTACCGACTCGTGTTCAACCCAAATCGACCAAATGAATGTGGTCAGTGAAGAATCACTTTTCACCTCAACCTTAGAACAACTTCGCGAATCCTAAGTGTAGACGATCTACCATGGGAAGATCTCCATCACAGATCTTCGTTTTTACCTAAGGATGATGCATTTGAAAATGATTTCTCATCTATCTTTACCACTGAATATGTCAAAGACGCTCAGGATCCAACGAAACATTCTGATTCAGAGTTGAATTTGGGAATATTTCTCGTACTATTCCCATTGATATTTCAGTGAAGCCCGGAATTGAGGAGAACATTCATATAGGTGCCGCATGTACAGAATATGAGATCCAAACTTACAAGGCCCTATTCCAAGAATTCCGCGATGTGTTTGCCTGGTCTTACGAGGAAATGCCAGGAATCGATCCTGCCATTGTTGTTCATGAAATAAAGACCTACCCGGATGCTAAACCTGTCCGGCAACGGTTGCTTCAGATTCACCCTCGAAAAGCGGCTGCGATTAAAGCAGAAGTCGAAAAGCTGTTGAAAGCAGGTTTCATTTATCCGATCCCGTTAACGGATTGGGTATCGAATATTGTTCCAGTCAACAAGAAACAAGGAACAATAAGAATCTGTATCGACTATAGGGATATAAATCAAGCTTGTCCAAAAGACAACTATCCTACGCCTTATATCGATCAAATTATTGATGATTGTGCCGGAAGTGAAATGTTTTCCTTTATGGATGGTTTTTCGGGCTATAATCAAATCAATATTCTACCTACCGACCAACCAAAAACGGCATTCATTTGTCCATGGGGGACATTTGCTTATTGCAAATTACCTTTTGGGCTTAAGAATGCTGGGGCCACTTTTCAACGGGAATGTCTTACGCATTTCATGACATCAAGCACATTGTGCAACCGTACCTCGATGATTTGCCTGCTCATTCTTTACATTGAGCTGATCACCTCGTTCACTTACGAGCAATGTTTATGAGGTGTAGGCATTATCGAATTTGGTTGAATCCCCACAAGTGTGTTTTCTGTATAGAAACAGGTCGATTGCTGGGATTTGTTGTTTCAAAAGCCAGCATTCGCGTCGATCTCTCGAAGGTCGAAGCTATCATCAAATTGCCTCCTCCTTCGAGTTTGCGCCAACTCCAAAGTTTGCAAGGGAAAGCGAACTTTTTACGCAGATTCATCCCAAACTACGCCGAGGTCACTAAAGGTTTTACACGGTTGTTGAAACAGAACGCTCAATTCTTTTGGGACGAGATTGCCCAACAATCTTTTGATGCACTTAACACGCGTTGACCCATGCACCGCTGTTGCATCCTCCCAACTACAACCAGGACTACTTCTTATACCTCGCAGCTTCGCATTCCACCATTGGAATGGTGTTAGTTCAAGAAGATGAATTCGGAGCGGAACATGTGATATATTATCTTAGTAGGACCTTAAATCCCACTAAGCTAAAATATTCGCATGTGGAGAAATTGGCCCTGGCAGCCGTTCAAGCTGTCCAGCGTTTTTGTCACTACATTCTTCTCCGTAAAACTATAGTTATTTCGGATTGCAACCCTATGATTTATATTTTGACAAAACAACTGCTAGGGGGCAAGTACTCTAAATGGATCATTATCCTGCAAGAGTTCGACTTGGAGTTCGAGAAATCCAAGTCTAAGAAATCCTTAGTTTTTGCGGAATTAATGTGTGATTTCCCGCGTGCTGACACAGAGACTGTGGCAGAGGAGTCCATTGCGGACGACTCTTTGTTTCTTATCAATACTGTAGATCCATGGTACGGGGATATAATCATCTATCTCCAAACCCAAACCTTTCGGCCTGAAGCTTCCAAGGCGGAACGTCGAAAAATTCGGTTTCAATCCCAGCAATACAAAATTATTGGAGATACACTTTATCGCCGGGGGGCAGACTTAGTTTTTCGACGTTGTTTAACTCACGAAGAGGCTGAGAGGGTTTTGAATGATTGTCACTCTGGAGCATGTGGTGGTCATATGTCTGGGTATGCCACAGCTCAGAAGGTGTTGCGCGCTGGCTATTTCTTGCCATCTATGTTTAAAGATTGTATCATTGCAGTCCGGAAGTGCCACAACTGTCAAGTGTTTGATCGCAAGATGCGCGCACCACCTGCTCCTCTCCACCCTATAATTGTCGTTGGTCCATTCGCCAAATGGGGTATCGATTTTATTACTTGTAACCCTCACTCGGCCGGGGGGCATGCGTATATCATCCTCGCGGTTGATTATTTTACTAAATGGGCCGAGGCGATGCCTACATTCGACGCAAGCGGAAAAACAGCTGCAGTTTTCGTATTCAATCATATTATAACTAGGTTTGGTGTCCCACAAGCAATCATTACTGACCATGGGAGCCATTTTCGAAACATCATGATGACTGAGCTTACAAGCCAGCTTGGTTTGCGCCACGATAGCTCTACTCCTTATTATCCGCAAGCCAACGGTTTGGTTGAGTCTATCAACAAAGTTCTAGTTATCATGATCCGACGAACCATTGGTATTCATCGGTCGAATTGGCACAACATGTTATTTTCAGCACTATGGGCATACCGAACCTCAGTGAAAACTTCAACAGGGTTCACTCCTTTTCAGCTAGTTTATGGCTTGGAAGCTGTGTTACCCATTGAATGCGAAATCCCATCACTTCAAATGGCTGTCGAATTACTTCCAGCTACTTCCGAAGAGGAGAAACGTTTATTGTACTTAGCTAAATTAGATGAGACTCGACGTGACGCTACATTGGCAATCGAGACTCACGCGAAGCAAATGAAAGCTCAGTATGATAGAAATGTGACCCCTCGGAGTTTTTCGGAGGGAGACCTAGTGCTATTATATGATCAAGCTAACAATAAGCTAGGTGCTGGAAAATTCGTTCCTATGTGGCATGGACCCTACATTGTAAAGCGAAAGCTAGCAAAAGGGGCTTATGAGCTGGTAGATTTTGATGGGGACTCTTTGGGTAAACCCAGAAATGGACTTTACCTAAAGAGGTATTATGCTTAAATGGTGGGTATGGAGAATTTTTAGTTAGGTTAGGTTTTCTTTCTAGCTAGTATGTTTGTTAGTTAGTCAGTGTGCTTAGCTTAGAGAGTGTGTTTTTCGTCGTTATTCTGGCTTATCTTGGTTTTACTCTTGATATTGCAGATGTCGACGCCTCTCCAAACATACATTGGATTTGCTGATGGTGCTTGTCGTAGTACACGGAATATCTCTTCCGCAGCTTGGGTTATCTATTCGCCCTCTGACGAGTTAGTTTCTATGCATGGGGTAAGCCTCGGTCAAACAACGAACAACATTGCAGAATACAGTGCAGTGGTTGAATTATTATCCGAATCTATTTCATTTGGAATTCGACGTTTGATAGTGAGGTTAGATTCTGAACTTGTTGTATTACAGCTTAATAGAGTATATGCCATTAGAAATCCTGTGTTATTAAGGTTGTTTTTGAGAGTGCGTCTCTTGGAACGTGAATTTGATTACATTGAATATCAGCATATTCCAAGGTCTTTAAATACATTAGCAGATGCAATTGCTTCTCGAGTGTTGGACAGACATTTACGATAATCATGCAAGTAAATTTAAAAACATTTCATCACATATGTTAAACAAGATAAGCCGGTAATAGTGATATATATATAGATAGGAGTGTGTCAAAAAAATATACATCGTCTTCGATCATAGGTTGAAAAACACCTTATGATCGGCAAAAATGATAAAGTACAAAAAGTCAAAAATGTCACATGTGTCTACAAAGTGACTAGCCAATCACTGGTGGTGCTCCCTATACGACACCACTGCACGGGCTACCTTACACAAAAATCTCCTAAACGGTCCAGGGACTGCGACTACATAGCGCTGAAGTCTGATAGGAATATCATCTATGGTAGTCTCAGGCATATCCGCCGTCAGACGCTCTAGATCCTGCTCCAACTCAGCTAGTGACTCTGCAGCCGCGTCCTGTGGGGCCGGTACCGGTGCAACTGGATGTCTCCTCTCAAAAGGCCGGAGGTTGGCTAGGCGCTGTGGACCAACATCTGCATTTTGAAAATTTTTACTGTCAGTTTTGAGACGATATATATAAAAAACAAAAAAAATACATAATTTGAAAACTTGTGAAAAATAAAGTACCTCTGTCATCCCATTGTTCTCCCTGTGGAAGAACCATGTCCGGATCACCTCGAAAATCTACTCCGGCATACGGAAAGTCCTGGATTGAAAAAACCTGGTCCTCTAACCAGTGAAAATAACTATCAGAGAATCTAACAATCGCCGTGCCCTCGTCAGGATGCCGGGCCATCACTGTAACCCATCGTATCAGCTTTGGCTCCCGAGGACCCAAGATATCAACAGTGAGTTGCTGAGGGATCAGCATCGGAACTCTCTCTAAGGCAAAGCTCACAACTAGAGGCCCATATCCAAAGGTCTTCAGTCGTCCGTCCTTTGCCCTAGTAAGTTGGCTCTTCATATTAGCCGACACAGCATCACACCAGTTGAAAATGGTGCCTTGGTAACAGTCAATCGCCATCCGCATTTGGGACCCGGAGGCAATATGTAAAGCGGCTGCGCCGCAAATTCTGGTAACCGTGAAAGCTATAACTTTGAGTTCACGCAGAGATATGTGTTTGATTTCCACGCCTTTCGCATGGTGTGCATTGGGTGTGCACCAATCTGCCCGGAGACTAGCAAGGGATTGGCCACCCGGCCTAGTCCCGGCTAGATTGAGTTGCTCGCCTCTATTTGGCAAGCCAGTGAGAAAGTATATGTCAGAGGGCTCTATCTCGAGCTGGTGCCCTCCAATGTAAAATCATTGCTCTTGAACGTTCCATCTCTCAAACAGCCATTCCAAGAATATCACCTGAGCCCTCATGCCAGGTATGGCCCAGTATTTATATAACCCGCATGCTTTTAGGGCATCAATGGAAGGTTGATGTTCAATTGCGGCTAAATCAACGTCCTCGTGCTCTCTTTCTCTCCAATCCAACATGGTGAGTGCCCTACACACCAAGAAACAATGATTAGAATTGATTTGGGGAAATTTGAATGGTTATTTGTGGAGATTGGGGTTTCAAATTCCGCCTTTCACGGGGGATGCACCCCGCGTTTAGAACACAGGGCGTCGGGACGCAGTTGGCCTGAAGGTGGGCTGCGTCCCCCGACCTTTTTCCTGTACAGGAAAAAGTCGGGGGACGCAGGTCACCCGAAGGGCACCTGCGTCCCCCAGAGCGCACTCACCCGAAGGGCACCTGCGTCCCCGCAGAGCGCACTTTGAAACCCAAAACCCCCCAAAAATCAAAACTAAAACCTAAAACACAATTTTAATCGGATGAAATTGAAGAGTAGGATGTTGTAAAATACCTAGAAGAGACGGCGTTCGATTCTGACGGTCGGATTTTCCGCAACAACCACGGGAAGTTTCTTGCCAAAAGCCCTTTTTTCAACCTCAACAGTAAAATGGTAAAAATGACATGGTAAAAAGTCTTTATATAGGTTTTTTGGATGAATTTGTTCATTTTTCACCATGGAAGGATGCTTTTCAATGTATTTTTGCCTATCTTAAACAGGTATGAGTAATGTGTCGTTTTTGTGCAGGACAAAGGGATTTAGAGGGAAAATTGTCATTTTTCACGAACCAAAATATCAGAGTCATCTTTTAAGCCCTTTTCTGACTCCTAAAAAATGAAAAGATTGCCGAGCGTTTCTTTTACACTCGTTAAAACGGAATTAAAAGATGGTCCCCTTATAGCTCTTTTCTGACCGTAAAATCAGGAAAAGATTGTTGGGTTTTTGTCGTTTCAAACTCGATACGGAAATAAAATGACGTGTCCTTGATCGCTTTTTACTTTTCAGGTCGGTGGCACTAATTATGAAAGTACTCCTTGGTCGCAAGATCAAGCGGTTCCCCCAGGTATTATTTTATACTTTTTCGGGCTTGAGGGACACAAATCTACGAAAAAGTTCAACTTGGAGTCTTCTTAAGTTTTTCAGACTCTCTAAAATTGAAAAACGCCGAGTTTCTCCTATACTGGGCTCATTAAACATTTCACAGTAAAGGACCTGTTCAATTACAAACAGGAACGAACCACTCCTTCCTAGGGTTCGAATCAAAACTAGGTTGGACTCATCCGAAGGATGAGCTTATAATCAAGCATATGTTATCCTCCTCAAGCTTGTTAAAAATAAAGAGGTACTTGCCAGAAATGGTGGGGGAAAAGAGAGAAGAATGAGCCTATTTGTTACCTTTTGTCTCAGAAGGAACTTTATTACCACTCTTGAACACGACACTTTTCGTTCACCTGGGTTGGGAAATCCTTTACCTCACAGTTGATCAAACCACTTTGAAAGTCTTCAGCCGGGTTCCGGGGATTAACTTTGAGTCATTTATCACCAAGCCATCTGTTGTGTCGTTATGTGTTCAAGAGGTCTGCAAGAAAAACTTTCATCTGCAAAATACTTGTCATCCATTTGACCATCCCTGAGTCAGTCCTTACAGCAACATTTCTTCAACTTGAACAATGATTTCGTGTTGCGGGCTTGCCTGCAACGGGTCGCTTTCTATCGACATCAGCACATTATCTAGAGAGATGACTTAGAAATCGTCAGTACCTTGAAGTCTACATGCATCAATGGCAGGTTTCTCGCCTTTGACGTCAGTTTACATCATTGACTTTCGATCAAAGGATTCTGTGAAATGTTCGACATCAACTCACTCATTCACATCTCATGGATTGTACTGGGTACTTTGAGAACCATTGACATTACTGGTGGTATCTCTCACGCTTTTTAACAGTTTTCATCATCGACTGGTAATCAAGTGGTTTCTACCATGTTCGACATCAACTCATTTATTCGCATGGCTAGAATCGTACCATTTCGGGAAGTAGAAATGAAGACCCTGGATCTAGTTTCCACCATCCAGGCTGCGAGGAGTTTTGTATTCATTATCTAAGTAGACTAATCATAAACAGATGGCTGCGCCCATACTGTGTCTACAAAAGTCTATGATTATGATGTACTGCAAGATCATTCCTGTATCAGAGTAGTTAGTCTGTTAGTTAAAGTTTTTATCTGAGTATGGGAATGCCTACCTCAGTGATGATATAATCTTATACATGTATTTTGTGTTGAAAATTGCAGGTTCTGACCAGGCTCTCCACGAGATAATCCTTGAAATGATAAAGCGCTTCACCCTTCCTAGATAATACAAAACCCTAATCTATTACAGGCTTCGCACTTTAGGGGGCAATCTGTTACACTAAAAAATGTCACCATGACTATTTACAGTTAGTATGGCTCTATCAACAGTCATGCTATCCTCTTAGGCAAGTCTTATGCCTCTGCTCTCCATGTCAAACTCCAAAAAGAGAGAAAGTCTTTATAAATGTATTTATCTCTGAGGACGCAGGTTCTCTCAACCTTACCTACGGGGACGCACCCAATGTTCACAAAAGCTGCGTCTTTGGATGCTCTGTATGTAAAGGGGCAGGTGCGTCCCCCTGTAAAGGTTAAAATGCGCAAGTTTCATCTTTAAAAAGTTACTTGTGGTCATTTCTAGAGCATTCTAGAAGGTTGTTCGACGTGTATTGAGTGCCTCCAGATGGTTCATGCACTCCTACCAAAGAGGAACTTATCCCATCAATAGGGGAGCTATCCCATCCAAAGAGGGGATTATCCCATTGATGGTGGACCTGATTAACTTCCTCTTGAGCACTATAAATACAGGCATTGGGCCAGAAGGAGGGGAGGTTGGAAGCTATACATTTCTAAGGGTAGATGCTGCAGGAATTAGGACTCCCATTTAGAAGCTTGTGAGGAGAGATTGCCATCTTTGCTTGTTCTATTTGGAAGTGGGTGAGCTTTGTCAAAGTAAAGGAGAACTCTTGATGGACCCTGGGAAGGACTTGCACAACACCAAGGCTCAGGTTGTATTTGTTCCTTTTGTTACCTATTAATGCAAATGAGTCCATTCTTCTCAATAACTTGTTATTTATGAGTTGTTTCATGTACTCCTTGGTCTATGTGTTAAATATGTTTTATTCTATGAGATTATCAAGTGCTATTTAATCGTTTGATTGTTAGTGTATGCAGGTTTCAAAGTGAAGGAGGAGCTCATCCGGATCAGCGGAGCTGGACTGCTACAACAGCGTTGGATTACAGGTAGGATCTAAACACTTGATTTCCCATATAGTAAATGCATGTTTAGAGAAGGATTGCTCTTGTTTGTCTTGTTTGTCACTAGAGAGTCTTAGGCTCCTAGGGAGGTTGGTTGTGTCTGCACAATCGACTCTTTCCGCCTGACAGGAAGAAATGCTGAAGGCGTGACTAAAGCCCTAACTGGAGGAAGCTTACACAGTCACAAAAAATATTGAAGGTAAGCTTGCAACTCTGCAAGCGAAGCAACAAAATCTTCAGGCTGACAACATAGGGAAAGTGACCGAGAAGATAGTGGAAGATGTGAAGTAGGTGACAGCTCAGTGCACGGTCGAGGTAGCAATCATACGAGTTGAGCTGGATGGGCTTCGCACAAAGATCTCCACGCCTATTGAGTGACTCGAGGGTGAGTCATGATGTTTGTGTCGGGGTCATGTTGGGAGCGGAATCCCCCAAGGGAAGTTTTGGGGCTAAAAGCTCATGTTTGAGTCAAATTTTGTAATAAAAATGTAAAGACTCTGCATTTTGTGGTCATAGAGTGCGAAGGTATTATGTGTCATAAAGGGTAGTCCACCCTTAGTTTTTTAAAGTAAAGTTGGTTGTAAATAGATCTATCCATGGTCTGCGAACCATGGGATTGTATAAAAAGAGTTAAGATCTAAGTAGTTTTAGAGACATAGAATAATGACTAAGGTAAGAGAGTTGTAGCTCTGAAGTAAGAAGTCTAAGTCTTGGGTTGGATAGAGTCTGTAAGCATTTGGAAGATATTAATAAAGAGAGATATTCTGCACTTCATGTGTCTTTGTTCTATTATTCTTACTATGTTATGTATGAAATTCCTTTATTTTGCTTATGTGATGCGTGAATGAATGCAATTACATTGAATAATTGAATGCAATTATGATTATCTGTTTACATCGTGATAACTATAATTATGAGATAAGATAAGCAAGTCACTTAGAGTAATTTGGGAATCTGCACGGCAAGCTGCCATAGCAACGCGAAAGTACTTGAGCAGCAAGATAGGCTGTGTGAAGGTCAATCATACCCTTTCGCAAAGGTATTGAAGGACAGGATAAAGAGCTTGTCTTGCAAGCCCTAGAGAGAAGTGACCTGTGAAAAGGCAGGAATAGAGGGAATCAAACGGCATCACAACCATCTCAGGGTGCGTAAACTTGGTTCCAGCATCCCCCCATACTACTTCAGGTGAGACTTCGGTCCGCACTCCGTGGGTTGATGCCAAAAGGGCCAGTAGTGTAGGGATTTGTTTGGCTAATTAATGTTGAACCTGGGTTAGGCCCCCTTAAGCCAACAATGAGGAAGAAGAAAAAGGGGAAACAAGGGGGAGGGATCTAATATCAAACAAGATTCAAGGATAGGTTTTGTAGAGGGTTTGATCAGTTAGAATAACTCGATGTTTTGTTGTTTGTCTTTTTCCTCAAAGGGAATTTTACTAGAAAATAAACCATTATATGTGATAAACCTCATCATTGGGTAACGATATGAACCTTAATTAACCTCCTAACTTAGTAAAATCAACTCTTCTCACAATTTATCACATATTTTGATTGTATTTTATTTAATGACATGAGTCAAAGTGAGATACTATGCCTAGTGGACTAATATGCATTGAATGCAGGTTTGTGAGAGAAAATCATGGATTTTTGGCTAATTAAGGGTTGGAACTCAAATGAGACAAGTAGAAGAGATTGTATGAGGTAGATCCTCCTCATTTACTCATCCATTATTCGAATATTCCTCCATCAATCACACTAGCTCGGAGTACAAGAAGTCAAGTCATGGAGATCAAAAGGCAACCAAACAAATGACAGTCAAAGAGCTAGTTTATCTCGAGTTTGGAAGCCGAGCCTCCCTATATTTAAGGAAGTCATTGGAGACTTCAATTGTATAAATAAAGAGGCCTAGAGCCTCATTAGGATTCAAATTTTTAGTCATTTTCGAGTTCAAGACTTGTGGAAAACATTGCTATGTAATTTTCTATTTTGATAATGAGAATGAGCATTTCCTTGATTCAGCACTGAGTTAACTCAAAGGGATGAAGCTCTTGGGTTAGGGCCCAACCCTAGCAGCAAAGGATCCTCTTCTTGTATTTGTATTCTTATATTGATTTCATAGATTAATGGTTGAATTGTCTTTATAATTATTTCATTGCAAGTAGTGTAGATATGATTAGTTTACTTATTAGTTTGCTTCCATTTATGCTTTACTTCAACAATAGTTTAGAAGAGATAAAGGAACATCAAAAAGATGTCAATAGGTGGTTTTGGCCTCACTCCTTCCTTCAGGGATTAGAGTTTGAGGAAAGAACTCCTATGCAGCCCCAAAAAGACAAAATTCTAGTTTCTCATGGAATTTAGGGTTTTCTGTACTTAGGCCAGCATTTGATTAGTTTGCAAGAGTAGGATTTAGTTGTCATTTCTTCTATCTTTAGTATTACATTATATCTCATCCATGTTCTATATTATTCTGTAACTTTTCCTCATGCATGAAGTAGGCAGTTAGATCATGAAATTATATTTTCCTAGATCATTGAAATTCTTCTTGTTTACATGATTTTTGGGTAAATGTCAATGTTTGATGCAGCATAGTTGTTTCAAAATTACAGAGAGATTTAATAGTTAGCAACCTCATTCCAACTTCATCATCCATGATCATTCTCTTCTTTCACTAAAACCCTCACCAATTTCATCATTTCACAAGGAAACTTCTCCAAGCTTATTGAGAAAATCCAACCATCTCCCCGCCTTGGTTTTGAGTTATGAAGTGGACCTAGCCACTCACTTGCCTTATTCCATTGACCAAACACCTTCCCTAAACCTTCCATCACCTTCAGCACCCATCCTTTTTTCTCTCAGTTGTATCCTGTAGAAATACAGGGGATCTTGTAGGTTTTTAGGACATCTTGTAGGTTTTCCTCTAGTGGCCTGTTTTGAGGTCAGATTGAGGGAAAAGCCTCTAGGAATCTAGAAAATTTCACCTGCTAGTCTCCCCAAATTTCTAACTATTCACCAACATCCCTATGCCACCTGCCACCTCACCAAAAGAGATTAGCTTTCACACTTTCACATTAAAAAATGACAAAAAGAAAAACAGATTTGTTTTATTCATTTACATGCACAGTAGTAGAATGTTTGATGTTTTGAATTTTCATGCTTAGGACAATAGGATTGCATACATGTTAACTTATCATTCCTTTGAAGCATAGCCTTTTAGTAGTTAGTTAGAAAATGGTGTTTTTTTAGTATTTGATTTCAATCTTTTTCCTTAATGTAGTAGACAAGCTTTCTCTTAGAGTAGATTTCTATTTCCCTCATTAATAATCAAGCTTCTTTTGAATCCATAGAAGTCTAGCTTGAAAAACCCTAGTGATCTGTCGCCAGCTGAGCAGTGACAAAGAGAAGACCCATCACTTTTACTTGTGTATACAGCACTGTCACCTCCATGTTTGTACGAACCTCGGGTTGATAAAGTAATGTTGGTAGCCCCAGGAGTTGCAGAACTCTTGCTGTAATACTAGTGCTTATCATTTTTTGGCGTTGTTGTCGGGGAGGTGTCTGAGTAATATGTGATTACTGCTTTCTTTCCTCCATTTATTGTCTCTGATTTTTATCTATTAGTTTCATTTCTGCAAAAGTAATTTAGTTTGCTTTCTTTTCCATTCTGCATTATTTGCTTTCCTTTCCATTCTGCAAGTAAGATTTCATTGAAGAAATTATTTTTTATTCAGTCAATTAGTTTTCATTCAATCTACAATTTCAATTTTGCAATTATTTTCAAATCTTGAAAAAAACACAAAACAAAACAAAAACACTTCTTTCATGCCTCATAGGAATATGGATAACTTAGGGAAATTTTTGCCAAATACCCACACTACTTCAAAACCAACCTTCCCTATTCTTCAGTGGTTGTGAATTGGAGGAACCCTTAGGTGAGAAACCAGAGATATTTGAAGAGCCTACAGGGGGAGAAGAAGAAGAAGAACCCATTCCAAGTGACCCAATGGCTGAAAATAGAAATGACAGAGGAAATAGAGAAATATTTGAGGGTGCCTTCCCCATCAAGGAAACTAATGGGGATACCAGGATGAAGAATATAAGCCCCTCTCTCGTTCCTCATTTCCATGGCATGACCTTAGAAGATCCAGACACTTTCTTGTTTGAGTTTTCTATCATATGCAGAACCTATGATTACACCAATGATGAGCAGAAGTTGAAACTATTCCCATCCACTCTTAGGGATGCAGCTTTGCGCTAGTTTATGGGTTTTCTTGGGGATAGAATCACAACTTGGGCTCAAATGTAGCAAACCTTCAATAACAAGTATCGAGACTACTACAGGTCTAAAGACACTAAAGAGGAAATTTTTAGGATGACCTTAGGGCATGATGAATCCCTAGAGGATTATGAAGAAATAGTCCAGCTTAACTACAAAAGGGCCAGGTGCACACTTGACCCTGAGTCACTAAAGCTAGTCCTGCTTAGAGGGGTAAGGGAAGATCTTATGGATACCCTAAACGTTCTAGTAGGAGTGGACATATACCAGTTACCCTATGAGGATATCAAGACCGTCTTTAGAAACCATTCTAGGGCAGCTAGGAAAAAGGGTAGGGATAGTCAACCTATGGTCAATCCATCCTCTTCCAATACATCCATCAAGGGTGAAATTGGAAACATGCTGGAAGATTTCAAGAGTGAGATGCTACAAACCCTTGCCCTACAGATGCACACTATGCAAATTAAGAGAAAATAGGAGGAAGCAGAGAGAGCCCTTAGCCATTTTCTTCCCTAGATGCACAAGGAGGCACCCTAGGAATGAATGTCCATTATGTTAGCTACCTATACCAATAGGTTTCATATTTCATGATTGGCATTGAAAAGGTCCAAATATGCTCTGCTTTGATGATGCAAAGATCACATATTTCCATAAGAATATAATTTGTGCTTATAGCTTGATGGGGACTCAAATTTTGATGGATGGTCCAACAACCTAATCTGGATCATGCCATGTTTTGAATTTTCAGTTGTAGAATAGAGAAAGAAGTCTGTACAAACTGTTTAATCTTGGCAGACAAGTAGTTTAGGTAGAGAAGAAAGGCTCCCAACAGCTTAATCTGGGACCTTGGAAGAAATAAGGGTAGAAGTAGATAGAGAAACAAAAGAAAAAGCCAAAGAAAAGAAAAGGCAAATAAGGGTCTGCAAGCCTAAGTGCACCCTCCAAGAAGAAACAAAAAATGCTAGGCAAGTAGATGGGTAGGCAGTTGGGGTTGCAGAAGTATCATTCCTTACAATTGAAGGTATGCTAACCTATTTCACAAAGCAAAGTCAATGGATGGAGAAGTCTTCTTCTCTATCAGGTTGCAGCAAGCAAAGAAGCATGTCTAACTTCCCACTTATTCCCTTTCCCATTCATTACTAATATCCCCTCATCAGTTGTGATTCATGAAACAATTCATGGCTCTATGGTGGTTCTTAGTCCTATTAGAAGCCACATTTCTTGTCTAAAACTCTTTTCATTTTGATCTACTCCTTAAGCTAAGTTATTTTCAAAAAAGCTTAGTGTTATCTCCCCTCACCCACTCCTTTTCATCCATATTAACCCTAACTCTATTATGTAACTCCCCTATATTACCCTTTCCCTAGTATTATAACACCACGGTGTATAAACCCCAAACATTGTATAAATATCCCTCCCCTTGGCATTATAGCCATATGCCTTCTATCAGGGATCAAAATGACATCTAGTCACTTTGATAAACCTAAGCCTAACCCCCCCCCTCCTCTGAATTCATTTTGCCCTTTAAAACCTTCATTTACCAAGAAAACATTATAAAAAGACCCATTTTACCCATACCCGCTCTAAATTGCAAAATAATATCAAAACCCACTTTTACCAATTATCCAAAGTGTCGGGGCCGCATTATTTTTCATTGGAAAACATTACAAACACTATATCCCAAAAGTTTCCGCTGAGCGCGCGCCCCAAAAATATATTATTTTAATCTTCATCCCCGTCTGTATCATCCGATCAACTCAGCGACCCGTCAACCGTCCGATCGAGCGCTTTTGATCGGACGGCCTCAATCCATATCGGACCGGCCCCGACGTCTGACAGATACCTTCCGATATCTATCAGAAGGTGACGTCAGGCCTCCGCCACGCGTCATCCCCACAGTTTATCGGAGGTACGCCTGACAAATCCCTCTTCCGTATCATAAGCGGTGCGATGAGAAACCGCTAACCGCTCCCGGTTTTCGGTCGATCCGCCCAGCCAACGTCACCACCACGTCATACCCACGTCAGTGCCACCCCGCCGTTGCGTCAGCCCCTGCGTCCGCCCCCATGCTGATCTGTCTTGCCACTTCATCATCCCCGTGGACCAATCAGAGCCTGCCACCTCACCTGATGACGTCATGCTGACGTCATCCGACCTTGACCCCACCTGATGACGTCATGCTGACGTCATCCAAAAAATGCGCCATTATGCCAAAAATCCATATTTAGGCCAATTTTCGCGTTTTTTCATACTTTTGCTGCAAGAGCTGTTGCTTTCTCTGCCAGATTTTATGTCCAAATTATACCACCTTTGCTGAAATCGACTCGGAGACGTCCAGCGCGCTATTTCCACAGTCATCCGTGACCATTGCTCACTCTTTACCAGGTATTCTCCATTATAAATTCTTCATATGCCTACTTTGTCTGTGAATTCCCTCAAAAGAGCTTAAACGACAAAAAACTCGCAAAATTCACCGGCGAAATCTTGGTGCCTAGCCCCCATTTACAACTGTGAGCTCGAAAAACACTAGCTGAGCCTTGTTTGCCCATATTTTCACAAAAAACTGCACTTTGTTCGCGCAATCGCAAAACAACTTACTGAAACTGCACCTACCTGTTAAAAAAGACAGATTGAGACCACACATTGGTCTTACTCGCACCTTAAACAGTATTTCAATTGCTGCAGCTGTTTCACTCACCCTCTGTGCCATACAATTCACATTTTTCGTTGAAGAAAACTCTTTGTGTTGCTCTGCATAGCAACTCCATCCATAATCTTAGGTGAAATCATGGATCCACCAGTAGCTCCAATAGCATTGAACATTGCTCCATTAAATGCCCCTTAGAGACAATTGGAATGGCAGTCTCTGGCAGACATGGACTATCAGATTTCAGAGGAAATGCTGATGGGTACTAAGTTCCACATCCACCTGCTCAATGAATTGAAGGCCAAGCATGAGGCTGGAACAGATGTGCTGGGCATATGGGACTCATTCCTCCCTATTTTTAAGCTCCCTCAAGTTAACCAATTCCCTGATTTGATCCATCTGTGTGCTGAAAACTATGACCCCACTCAGAGGGCAGTTCTTGACCCTTCAGGATCAGCTATGTTTTATGTCACCCCAGAAGCTATCAAGGATATGCTCTGCTTCAGGACTGAGAAGAAACTGGTCCCTCTATCACTTGTAGACCTGATAAATCAAGGAGCCGGAATGATAGATGCTTAGGTCACCAAACTAAACCAGCTATACATTGGCTCTGACTCTGTGAAGTATCCTCCTATCAATCAAGTATACCTCAACCAACTGGGCAGAGATCTGGCAGACATGATTAGTCCCATTTTGGGCTACAACTCCATTGAGTTTGTTGATCAAACTGTGTTGGTAATCATGCTCATGTTTGCTCCTGGCAAGTCTCCTGTCTGCTATGACTATGCCACCTATATAGCAGACAAAATACATGAGCAACTAATGAACCTGGCAAGAGAAAGAGTGTTCAGGTATACCTCCTACATTTACCACTTGATCTTATATCGTCAACATCAGAAATTCTCTTTCCCAATCAAAAGAGAGGATGCCCAAGGCAATCCAAGATCAGTGGTCTATTGGTCATCTGTTTTCCACTGTAGATTTGAAACTCCTTATACTTATTGTGAGTTCATAGATCAGTTCATCCACCCAGCTATGTCAATGATGATGGGCTCACCTCCTCCGAGGCTCACAGATGAAATGCAAAGGATCCTGCAGTTATCCAAATCATACAGCATTGGGGACTGGTACTTTTACCAGCACCACACCGTCATCAGGATGTATGGGTGTGAACTACCTCCCTACAGACTACCCAGATATGTGCCTATGAGGCTATTTGCCCTAGAATACTTCAGGCAGTTTGGCAATGTTGATGTGCTTCACTTTTCAGGCAAAGGCAAGAAAGCACAGTTAAAAGTCAGGAACCAACTTGGCCACTTTGTCTATAACCAAAGGGAGGAAGGTTGGAGAGAAGCAGACAGGATGCTTGAGTCCCTTGGCCTTCAAACCAGTTTCCTCTGGAAACCTTATGACCCCAACCACTTCATCACTTTGAGAAGGCTCAGATATAGGCTCTCTGGCTATGATCATGTAAAGATCCCTCACATTGAAAAACATGCAAACCAAGCAAAATGGAGGAGAGGAACCCTAGAAGAGCTGGTTACACAAGAAGAGCTGAATCAAAGAGCGGTGAGGAATCTTAAAAAGATGGCTGACCTTGAACTTTGTTCACAGGTGTTTTCACTGCCAAGCACACAAGTGGGAGCAGTTGCATCCTCCTCGACTGTAAATCAGCAAGCACCCAAAGCCACTGAAGATATATCTAACAAGGGCAAGGAAAAAGAGATGGATACTGAATAGCCACCGCATGAGAAGGTGCAGCAACAGGTACAACAACAACAACAACAACAGGAATTGCAGCAAGAAGAAGGGCAGCATAATAAAGAGCAGCCCCCACAGCAAGAAGGGGCAGTTGAGGTCCCAATTTCCACAGAACAGCAGGCACAAAATACGGTGCCTCCTAGGCAAGAAACATCAGTTGATGCATCAATCCTCCAAACTCCACAAAAGGAGGATACTAGCAGAAAAAGGGACAGAGAGACTCCCTTGACCACATCAGAAAGTCATGGTGAGAAAAGACAGAGATTGAACCCTTTCTCTGATGAGGAAATGCCAACAGGGCAGTCTCTGGGCATGGGCCCACCTAGCAGGGAATCATCTGCAAGTTCCTTCCAAGAGGAACAGAACAGAACTGTGGGAGGAGAAGTCAGCTCCTCTAGCCAGCAGAGGGAGGGTGAACTAAGCATCAAACAGCAGTTCATAGACATAAAGAAAAGAAGTGAGCCCATAAAAATACAGCTCTATAATCATTTGCTGAAGATGGCTCCCACTAACCAGCAAAGACTGATGTCTACTTTTGATGTTAGTGAAGGCAAAATGATCATGATTCATTTCTTGCCAGTTGTAGCACAGCCCCAGTCTCATGCAGATTATATAAGGACCAATCTTGAGGTCCTTGCCAAAGACATCCACCCAATGGATAAAATTGAGTTGCATAAGCAAACAGGTGAGATGGTCTATGCCTCCTTGGCTGACAAAACACTAGACAATTATAGGCTGGAAAATAGCCTTAATAATACAGCTGCCCAACTTGAGTTGGAAAGGGCATCATCACAGGCTAAGGACAATAGAATTAGGTCCTTAGAAGATATAATTATTGAGATTGGGCATGATCCCAAAGATATCAAGGGCATCCAGGAGATATTGAAGTTAAGGGATGCAGACATGGCTGCTTTGAAGAAAAAGATCAAAATGCCAGCCACAATCCACCCTCAAACAGATGAGGTTGCCCAGCAGAGGCATGATCAAGAGGCCTCAAACTTGCTGGTGTCTCTATACAAGCAGTTAATCCAGACACAAGAAAAGCTGGGAGAATCAGAGGCTGCATAGGCAGCACTACAGGCAGCTTTGAAGCAAAGGGAAGAAGGTCAGACCTCCCAGCCTCCTCCTGAAGTAATAAACCTTCAGGAAACTGCTCCAATCACTGTTCCTCCTCCTCAACAAGCAGAACAGGCAACAACATCCACTTCAGCAGCACCACCAACAACAGAGCAGGCCCCAAGCCTGGACATGCAAAAGCTGAGGAATGAGATCCAGGCCCTGGAAGCTCAAATGACAGAGCTGAATGAGACCAGGGATAAATTGGCCAAAGTGAATGATAGATATGACAAATCCAAGCAGTCTGTGGCAGAAAAGGGCCGGGAGATAAAAGCCCTCAAAGATAGAATCAAAGAGCTAGAGAATGAGCTCAAATTAGATAAAGTGGTGGCTGAGCTTAAAATAGTGCTGTGGGCTAACATTGGCCAATCTATAAATGAGCAATGGCATTATATTGAAACAATCCATGAGCAGTTGGACCTCATTCCAAAAGCACAGACTGAGATTCAAAGATCAAGAGCTTCTCTGAGCAACATGCCTGAAATAGCCACCAGGATGATTAATGTGCTTAATAATAGGACAAGTACTCAGTTGGCTGCCATGGGAATCTCAAACAGAACTGAGCACATTCAGTTAATCAAAAGGGTTCTTACACTGAGAAACTTAGTACAGACATTAGAGAGAAGAACCTAGGATATGCAGACTGAGGTAAACAAGTTTTTGGAGAAGTTTCAGGTGTTAGAAAACAGAGGGCTCCCTAGCTTACTGAACAGCGCAGGGAGATTGTTCACACATGACCAGTATGCCAAAAGGGTTAACACATTTGCCACAAGTCAGATCAATGAGAAGCCCAGCACCTCAGAGGAAACAGGGCCAGCCACAGGACAGACTCTCTACAACAGAGTAGAAAATTTATTTTTTATAATGAATGAAATCAAACACCTGTTTGAGGCGCCTCCCAATTTTTATAAGTATACAGAGGCAGAGGAGACTATGGATGCAATTCTCAGGCATCAACTACCTACACTAGAATGGTGGACTAAGGCCATACAGAAAATTTTATAAACAGGAAGCCATTCAACAAATTTTGATCATCAAAAATGCAAAATTGTCATACACAGGACAGTTTAAAAAGAATCAGCATGCATTAAAGATTAAAGCTGAGCCAACTCATCAGAAATTTCGGCCAACGAAGCAAAGTAGGAAGCTACAGGTGTCCAGGCCGAGAAGCTACAGCAGAGTAGCTCCAAAAGCACATTTCTCAGTATTAATGCAGATCACTCCAACCGACTCAGTGGCTTCCAAAGGCCAAAATATCTTCTGACAAACATAAAGATGCATTTACTTTGTATTCAATGATGTAATAACTTTCTTATCTAAATATCTTGAAAAGTTGGTGAAGATATTTCATTTCTCAGATGACTCAAAGCCTGAGATATTTTGTAATACTGTTTGTATATATTCGCCCCTCGCACAATCTTGGAGGGTTGTTGTTGATTTCTCCTGAAGAAGTTCTTATGCTGTAATCCTTTCAGAGTTTAATAAAGAAAGTGATGGAATTTCTCGGATTTCTGAAGTGTTGAATGCGTTCTGGTGTCTGTTGAAAACTGCTGGATTCCTGTGTATTTCACAATACAATAAGTTTCTGTAACTCTCTTTGTTATGTATTTTCGATCTATTAAAATCCATATATGTTTCTAATTTCTAAGTGTTTGACAACAAAGAAAAAGAATAACCTTTAGGACTTATTCATGCAATACCCTGAGTTCAATCTGTGTTGTTAATGAATGTTTTTCTTCAGCTATAATCTTGATAAGTGTAATTCTTAATTGCTGCACTTTCAGAATATATCTTTCACAGTGACCTTTGTTTCAGGAATTCAAGTTTGCTCCTGTGCAACATGTTTCACTTTCACATCACCAGCTTAATAGAGAATTCTTAATTGCTTTCTATTGGCTGACCATGCATCACCACTTAAGTTTAAATTTGTTTGTTTGAGATACACAATAGGCCCTGCAGTCTGAACATCATCACTCCTGCATTTCAAAGCATTTCACAACTCTAGACTCCATTGCCCAATGATATACTATTCTCTGAACACTACATCTTAAGCCCTGAAAGAAGTCCTTCAACCAAAACAAAAAACAAAACCTAAGCATAATAGCTAGCCTAAAAACACCAACAAAACAGAGACAAATCATAAAGAGAGAGCCCTCTCTGATTACAGTTTGGCTAGGAACTATGATCCAAAGATTAGTTAGTGGTTACCCCGGCCGTATTCCCTTGGGAGTCATAGGGAACAACCTGGGTGTTAACACATTAAACCTAATTGAAGTCTGCTCATTCTATGAAGAAAACCACTCCACGGATAGGTGCCCTTCTCTGCCTAGACTAAAAGATTTATATCAGGGAGCTGAAGGGGTGATTGAACAACTCTGCTACATAAATCAAAGGAGGCCTCATGGGCATCGACCATACTAGTAGGGCATGCAAAGGTCATCCCATGCATATTACAACCCCAACCAGACCACATTCATTCCCTCTTAGGGGGCCCCTTCTCATCCTTCCTAGTCTACACCACCTCCTTGGTCCTTTGCACCTTAGTATCATTCCCACCTGGCCAACTAATCATTTTAGCCATATGCTCTGTTGCAGCCTCAGTGGAATGCACTGCCCTAGGGGTGGAGGCCCCCATACAACAATGCTCTAGCTTTATTGCCTTCACCACTTGTTCAACCACAGCTCTTACACCTTGATCCACCTAAACAACCCTTGATTCCTACCCAGCCAAATCTGAACCCAAACAACAGACAAGCACAACAAATATATAGTGGAGAGACATCCTATCCTGCTTATGTTGTATAGGTTCAAGAAATCAACCTGAGATTGGGGAGAGTACTCCTGAATAACCAACCTCTACCTACACCTAGGGAGGGTGAGGAAGAAAGAGAGGAAAGCATGCCTAAAGTAAATCCACCACCCTTTCCTGAGAGATTAACCCAACCAAACCAGCCTACCTTGGAAGAGACTGAACTTCTAGGAGAATTGAAAAATCTATGTGTCGAAATTCCACTTCTCCAATCTATAAAAGATGTACCTATTTACAACAAGTTGATTCAGGAGAAGTGCTTCAAACATCTAGGGAGGCAAAAAAGATATGCTCCTACCATTAATTTCATTGGACAATTGTCTAACTTAATGCTAGGGCAGGTAATCTATCCAAAGTATTTGGACCCTGGAAGCCTTGTAGTAGATGTGCACATCAATGGCACCATTGTCACACACACTTTTATTTATCTTTGGGCTTCCATTAATGTGATGACCAAGGACATCATGCTCAAGCTCAATCTCTAGGGTTCATTGAGGAAGACCACAACAGTCTTGTAACTTGCAGACCGTTCCACAGTGACCCCTGAGGGGATTGTGGAGGATGTGATGGTCTCTATTGACTCTTGCGAGTACCCTGCAAATTTCCTAGTTCTCCAACCTATGGCCAAGCTTACTGGTTACCCTCTCATCCTTGGAAGGCTCTGGTTAGCCACTGTTGATGCCTACATTAGCTATGGGGATGGAAATATGACTATCAAAAATGGGCATATGTCTAAGCAGCTAGTCCTATACCCTCCTGCTCAACCATATTTATAACATGACTGACCTTTATGGCTGGAGGAGGAGGAGGAAGATGTAGTTTATTCAGCCCAAATCTATACCTTAGAAACAACCATGCGGGGAGGACAACAGGACGAATATGATTTGATTGAACACATACTCTAAAGTCCAACTCCCTGTAGGAATTTACAGGGTAAGTTCCTCAGAAAGAACACCAAAAGGACACCGTTCACAACCAGATCACAGATCAATACACCAGTATTTTTGACGTGGTTAAAACCCTCAAAGAGGGAAACAATCCATGGCCTGCGCCAACATGGCTACTACAGGCAATTTATTAATCAAAGAATGAAAATTTACATAAGCTTCTCTCATGCACGGATTACCCGAACAATGACCCTCCATGCGCTTTAAATAGAACTCATGGACCAATCGGGTGTCAAGCCACGGATCAAGTGTCGGTAATACCGAGGAGATAGTGAACCGTTGGATCACTACATATCGTGACCGTCGGATTGTAAGTTACAAAATGTACAATGGTAAAGAAACACACTTTACCTAACTCTATACCTAACTCTATACTAGACCAAGTTGAACTTAACTATTTCCTATGTGTCGGAATATCCTAACATCCCCCCTTAAGAACAACTTGGGATAGGATTGAAGGATTTACAAATATGACACAATAGGAGAAGGAAGGAGGCACTAGAGCCTATCCCCCCTTAGTGACAACTTCCTGAACTCCAAGCATATTTCGAAGTTTAGTGAACTTCGCCTCTGTGAGAGCCTTTGTGAAGATGTCTGCAACCTGATCATCTGTTGAACAATATTGCACTTCAAGAACATGGTCATGAATGAGCTTTCTGATGAAGTGCATGTGTAGTTCAATGTGTTTGCTGCGCTGATGCTGGACTGGATCTTTGCATAGCTGAATGGCACTTTGATTATCACACCAAAGTGTGGTTGGATGCTGCTGCTCAAAGCCAAACTCTGATAGGATCTGACGAAGCCACAAGGCTTCCTTACTAGCTTCCACGGCACCATGATACTCCGCTTCTGCTGATGAAAGAGAAATGGCAGCTTGTTTCTTACAAGCCCATGTAATAGGTCCTGAACCAAGAGTGAAGACATAACCGGCAGTAGACTTCCGATCATCAGGGTCACCAGCCCAATCAGAATCAGTGAAACCAACTAATAGAGGAGCTTCTTTGGCACTGTAATGAATCCCAAACTGTATTGTACCTCGAACATAACGAAGTATTCTTTTAGCTACTTTCCAATGACTTTCACGAGGGTTTTGCATAAAATGAGCAACAAGGCCAACAACAAAGGAAAGATCAGGACGAGTATGGGTTAAATACAAGAGTTTTCCTACAAGTTGACGGTATAAGGTAGCATCAACTTCAGGAGAAGTACAAGAGACTGAAAGTTTGACTCCAGACTGAAAGGGAGAAGGGGCTGGCTTACAGTCTTCCATGTGAAAATGACGAAGAATATCACAAGCATACTTGGACTGGGAAAGGGAAATACCCTCCTTGGATTGCAAGACTTGAAGACCGAGAAAATAGTGTAAGTGTCCTAAGTCTGTCATTTCAAATTTCTTTTTAAGGCTGGACTTCACATGGTTGATAAGGTTGGGATCACTACCAGTAAGAATAAGATCATCAACATAAAGAAAAAGGATGATAAGAGAGTTGCCCACTTTCTTGGTGTAGACAATATTGTCAGAATAACACCTAGAAAAGCCAGATTCTAAAAGAAAGCTATCCATTTTGGCATACCAAGCCCGAGGAGCTTGCTTGAGACCATAGAGAGATTTCTTAAGTCGACATGCAAGGCTGGAGTCTGTTTGGATGAAGCCAATGGGTTGTACCATATAGATTTCTTCATGCAAGTCCCCATGCAAGAAGGCAGATTTAACATCCATCTGATGGACTTCCCATTTTAAAGAGGCAGCAAGGGAAAGAACAAGGCGGATAGAGTTCATTTTGGCAATAGGGGAGAAGGTTTCAGTGTAGTCAATGCCTTCAACCTGTGAAAAACCCTTAGCAAAAAGACAAGCTTTATGTTTATCAACTTTCCCATCTGGTCCATACTTGGTTCTGTAAACCCATTTACATCTAACAAGTTTGCGTCCCTTTGGTAGAGGAACAAGATCCCATGTATCATTTGCCAACAATGAATGATATTCTTCATTCATAGTTGCTTCCCAATGTGGATGGCCTGAAGCTTCTGCAAAAGTGTCAGGATCATGATTTGCTGGAGCTTGAGCCAGTAAAGAAGAGGCTCTTTCAAACTGAGAACGTGTACGTCGCTGATCTGTAGGATCACCGACAAGATCACCTGCTGCATCCCGAGTAGCACGGACCCATCTTGGAAGTTGAGGATCATGAGAAGGTGGGGGAGGATTATCATCCTCACTTTCATCATCTGAAGAAGAAATGTTTTCAAAAGTAGAAGAGATAGGAAGAGGTGGCACATCCGCCGGACTAGGCTCGCAGGCCGATTTATTTTCATCAAATTTTACATCTCTTCTAATGATAACATTTTTGGACTTAAATGGAATAAGTCTATAACCTTTTACATCTTCAGAATATCCAACAAAAGTACATTTCTCACTCTTAGGTTCTAAAGCTTTATGCTTTTCATCTGGAATATGGGCCCATGCTTCACTTCCAAAAACACGAAAGTGACTTACATCTGGTTTAATGGAACTCCAAGCTTCTTCTGGAGTGATATTCTTTAGAACCTTAGTAGGAGTGCGATTGATTATATGATTTTCACAATTAATTGCTTCGGCCCAAAAAATAAGACCGAGTCCTTTAGATTGCAGCATACAATTAGCCATTTCCTTTAAGGTGTGATTTTTCCTTTCAGCTACACCATTTTGTTGTGGAGTGTATGGAACAGTATGTTGCATTTGAATTCCATTTTCGGTGCAAAAGTTGATGAATGTGTTTTTAACATATTCTCCACCATTATCAGTTCTTAGCTTAAGAATGTGATGTCCAGATTGTTTTTCAACAAAGGCTTTGAAGGCCAAAAATGTGTTAAATACTTCGCTCTTGAGTTTTAAGAAGTATACCCAAGTGCGTCTGGAGAAATCATCAATGAAAGTTAAGAAATACTTGCAGCCAGAGAATGAAGCAACAGGAAGTGGACCACATAAATCACTGTGCACAAGCTGTAAAGGGGCTGAGGCGTGCCAAGAGGCATGTTTTTCAAAACTGTCCCGATGATGTTTTCCGAGTACACATCCGGAACAAACACCATCTCTGCAAGATACCATAGGAAGACCTGTCACCATGTTTTCTTTACATAGATGCTGAAGGGAGCGATAGTTTAAGTGACCAAATCGCTCATGCCAAAGTTTGCTCACTTCATCATTATGAGCAACAAATACTGAGGGAAGATTTGATGACCCAAAGTTGTGAAACTTATACAACCTTGTGGAATCATCAGCAATACCAGTAGCTAGAATCTGTTTAGGATCTCTCAGATCCTTGATTACAACATCATGAGGTGAAAATTCAACAATTTTACCTTCACCTGAATGAGTTATCTGATATACAGATAGAAGGTTGCAGGATAAGGTTGGAACACATAATACATCATTAAACTGACCATTGTCTAGATGAACGGTTCCAGTCCCTACAACATTAAGAGATCTATCATCACCAACATATATATTTTTGGTGTTACAATTATTTAAAGAAGAAAACATGGCTTGGTTTTTGGCCATGTGATAAGAGGCTCCAGAATCAATGAGCCACTCATGAGAATGAGAAGAAGAAGATACATTTAATGCATAACCAGACTGAGATGATTGACAACGACATGCAGAAAGTGCCATTCCTGAAGTTGAAGTTGAAGTATGCTCCACATGGATGTTATGTTTCTTCATTGCGGCTTCCAAGGCTTCCATCTTCTTAAAGCATTTAGATTCTAAGTGGCCATCTCGATTACAAAAGTTACAATGTCTATCAGTCTTCTTCCATTTGTTTTTATTGGTCTTATCATTTTGCTGAAATGATCTTTCAGTTTGAGGCTGAGTTTGCTTAGGACCCTTGTTTGGTTTAGGACCATTCTTTTTAGGATAGGACTTCTTAGGATTCTTTGAATTTGGTTGCTGCTGGGCGGCTAACGCTTTCTTGGAAGAGTTTCCAAGATTAAGAAGACCAAGGTGTAAGAGTTTTTCTTGTTCTCTTATTAAAGAATCACAAAAAGAGTCAAAGGAAGGGGCCTTGTAGTCTTTTCCTTGACAAATGAAAGCTTCCCTTGTAGAATGGAAAGTGGAAACAAATACAGAGTAGGCTGGTCCCAACTTAGTAAGGATGGAAAAAATAAGGTTACTATCTTCTTTCTTAACCTTAACACCTTCCAAGAGATATCTAAGGGTCCTGAATTTGGACAAGAAATCTTCAATGCAAGAAAAATTATTAGGATCCAATGTAAGCAACTAATTTTCAAGTTGATGGGCTCTAATTTCATTTTTAATCCCAAAAACTTTAGTGATTTGTTCCAATGCTTCATGAGGAGTATCAAGTTCTGCAATATGGAATCTAAGATCAGGAGAAATAGACATCCCTATCAAACCACGTGCTTGATCTTGTCTATTTTCCCATTTTGCAGCCTTGTCTTCATCTTTTTGGTTTCTTCTCTTGGCCTGTGGCTATTCTGTAGAGACCTTTACTTCTAAGTAAATCTTCCATGTAGGATATCCATTGGAAGTAGTTAGTGCTGTCAAGAATGACTTGGCATGGACTTTCCATTTTAAAAAAAACTGAAGCTGAAGATGCTAAAAGTAAGTGTTCCAATGCATAGATCTCAAAAAATTAGGCGGTTTTAAAAAAAACGGCTCTGAAAAAGGCTTCTGGATGAAGAAGTTATGGCTTTTTGAAAAAAAATTGTTGAAGTTGCCGGCAAAGTGCGCGAATGTGCGGAAATGAAAAAGTCCGCCCCCACAAAATGGAGACTTGAACCCAAGACCTCTACTCTCTTAAAATAGCTTTGAACCAATTGATCTATACAAAAAATTTGAGAGAGAGAGAGAGAGAGAGGGGGGGGGGCCTTGGTTTGCGTGCTTGCCTTGAGAAAGCTCTTTTTCCCTACAAAACACAAAACACAAAACCCAACACGGACATGCAAAGAAAACGAACCTTATGGCTCGAAGTTAGCTTTAGCCAAAAAACTAGATATTTTAAAAAATGAACCTTGCGGCTCAAAGTTAGCTTTAGCCGAAAAAATAAATATTTTTCTCAATGTTTCTGATTTTCCAAGATCACACTAAGGTGCAGGGAAAAGAGCATACGCATGAGAAAAATCCTTCCTTTCTGTTTCTGATTTGCCCAGATCGCACAGAGTCGCAGGGAAAAGAGCATACACAGAAATGAAAGGTATAGATCCGGTTAAAAAAAAAACTAAATAAATCGAAACCGAAATAAGTAGAGAGAAAATAACAGTAAACTGCAAATAAACACTGTCTACCTCCCGATCTGAAAAATGACGTAGCTAGGGCTACCGGAAACCTTTTCGCGTGAAACGAAAGGGGTTCCTCACTGGAACAGATGCTCCGAATGCAACAGAGCAGTTCTCTCGGCCCGAAAGCAGTCAGAAACAGTAGATCTAAGAAACGACAGTCGGATGCAGTTCTACCGGCTTCAGATTTGGATCACCAATGGACGCGGCCCTCAAATAGCTTCGATACCATGTAGGAATTTACAGGGTAAGTTCCTCAGAAAGAACACCAAAAGGACACCGCTCACAACCAGATCACAGATCAATACACCAGTATTTTTGACGTGGTTAAAACCCTCAAAGAGGGAAACAGTCCACGGCCTGCGCCAACGTGGCTACTACAGGCAATTTATTAATCAAAGAATGAAAATTTACATAAGCTTCTCTCATGCACAGATTACCCGAACAATGACCCTCCATGCGCTTTAAATAGAACTCATGGACCAATCGGGTGTCAAGCCACGGATCAAGTGTCGGTAATACCGAGGAGAGAGTGAACCGTCGGATCACTACATATTGTGACCGTCGGATTGTAAGTTACAAAATGTACAACGGTAAAGAAACACACTTTACCTAACTCTATACCTAACTCTATACTAGACCAAGTTGAACTTAACTATTTCCTATGTGTCGGAATATCCTAACACTCCCAGCACATTGTCCTTAGAAGAAGTAGTAAAGGAAACCTAGAACAACCATCAGAATGATCTATGCTTAGCTTATTCAAACCCTACCCATGTCAAAACCATAGAATTCAACCCTAAGAGAACTTTGAAAATCAACCCATCTCTTTCTGTACACTAAGAAGAAAAGTTGTGCAACATGCTAAAGGAACATCTGGATGCCTTTGCTTGAAGTTACACATAAATGAAGGGAGTGCACCCCTCGGTGTGTACTCACCACATTAATATCAAAGAAGGTTTGCAAACTAGTCTAAAAATCCCAAAGGAAAATGAATCCAACTCTCAAGGATATATTCAAAGAAGAATTGCAAAAGTTGCTAGATGTAGGATTCATTTACTCTATCTCAGACAGTGAGTGGGTCTCTCCTTTGGTGTTGGTTCCAAAGAAAAATGGTAAGTGGAGGATTTGTGTTGATTACAGAAAGTTAACCAAAACCACAAATAAGTACCATTTCCCTCTACCTTTCACTGACCAAGTGCTTGATGGCCTCGTAGGGAAAATGTTTTCTCTTTCCTAGATGGTTTTAGTGGGCACAATCAAATCCAGATCAACCTGGAAGACCATGATAAAACCACCTTCACTTTTCCTTGGGGTACTTTCGCCTATAGGGTCCTTCCTTTTGACGTATGCAATGCCCTGCCACTTTCCAGAGAGCAGTCTTGAGCATCTTTGCCGAGCTAGTCCATGATGTAGTAGAGATTTATATCGATGATGTTACACCCTATGGGTGTTATTTCCAAGAGGCTCTATCCAACTTAAGTAAGGAGCTGAAAAAATGCATTGAAATGAACCTATCCCTTAGTCCCCAAAAATGTGAGTTCTTGATGATTGCAAGGACTGTGCTAGGTCATTCAATATCCTAGAAAGGACTCTAGGTGGACCCAAATAAAATAGCCATCATCCAAAGGGTCCCGCCTCTATAAAAGCAGAGAGATGTCAAAATTTTTTTAGGTTTAGCTTGATACTATCAGTGGTTTATAAAAGACTTCAACAAGTTAGCTTCTCCTTTATTTGGGTTGTTGGCCAAAGAATTTTAGTTTGTATGGTCAAAACGTTTTCAAGAGGCCCTGGGCACACTGAAGGACAAGTTGACCACTGCACCTATTCTCCGAGGCCCAAATTGAGCCCTTCCTTTTCATATACATGATGATGCCTTACACAAATCCATAGGAGCAGCTCTAGACCAGATAGATGACAAATTTTCTTATGCCTTTTACTTTATCAATAAGAATATGTCAAAGGCCGAACTAAACTACACAATGACCGAAAAGGAGCTCCTGGTTGTTGTGCATTCATTAAAAAAATTTAGGAATTACATTACATGTTATCAAACATTTGTACATATTGACCATGCTGCAATTAAATATTTAATGAGTAAACCTGATGGGAATGCCCGGATTATTAGATGGTTACTTTTATTACAACAGTATGATCTAAATATTGTTGATAAGCCTAGCAAGGAAAATGTTGTTGCAGATTTTTTTGTCCAGATTAACTTTGCCTGCAGGGGAGGAAGGAATGGTTGATGATCAGTTACCGGATGAACACTTATTCGCCATTTTAGTTCTCTCTCCATGCTTTGCTGGCATAGCAAACTATTTGGTGACTACACAGTTCCCACTGAATTTGTCCTCCTAATAGAAAAGCAAGATTGTAAGGAAGAGCGCCCCATTCACTTGGATTGGGGGCAACCTCTTCAAACTAGGCTCGGATCAAATCTTGACAAGTTGTGTCAGGGAGGAGGAAGTCGCTGACATCCTTCTGGCTTGTCATGATGAGACTTGTGGCAGTCACTTTGCAGCCAAGAGGATAGCATTCAAGGTGTTATGAGTTGGTTATTATTGTCCCACTCTTCATCAGGATTTGAGAAGCTATACTAGTTAGTGTGATCAGTGCCAAAGGATGGGAAAGCCTACTCTAAGGGATGAAATTCCTCTGCAACCTCAAGTGACTTTCTAGCCATTTGATAAGTGGGGCATGGATTTCATTGGACCTATTGACACTCCTTCTAAGCAAAAGAAGTGCATCATTGTGTGCACTGACTATTTGACTAAATGGGCTAAAACCAAGGCAATCAAGGTAGCAATAGAGGAAAAGGTAGCTAAGATCTTAAGGGAAAATGTATTTTACAAGTTTCGATACCCTAGAGAACTAATCATTGATCAAGGCAGACAGTTTACATCCAACATGATCGAAGACTTGTTAAGCCAGTGCAAGATGAAGCATAGAACCTCCACTCCCTATCACCCACAAGCTAATGGGCAAGTGGAGGTGACCAACAAAGCACTGTAGGGCATTCTGATCAAAGTGGTTAGCAGAAGAAAAAATGATTGGGTAGATAGATTAGTTGAGGCCACCTGGGCCTACAATACCACCTAGAAGACCACCACTGGATTCACACCCTATGAGTTGGTCTATGGGAAGAAGGCCCTATTTTCCATTGAATTTGAGTACAATACATTGAAGATGGTAGCTCAACTAGATCTATATCTCAACAGTGCACAAAAAGAGAGATTGCTCCAGTTGAATGGGTTAGAGGAGTTCAAAATACAAGCCCTTCTACACGTAGAGGTGACTCAAATTCAAAGGAAGATCTAGCATTGTTACACAGCAATTTGTCACCGTCCCTGTTATCCCTCACCCGCATACTGGAGGACTCATTCCGGGACCTGTGGGAAGTGACATGACCTGAAACCACTTGCATCATATTCCTCTTAGTATGAGCTTTATTTGCCCTGGAGACATTTCCTGCAAAATCCTCATGAAAACAACTCTTTTTAAATTAGCGCGGGTTCACAGTTCACTGCCCGCGCCAATGGGGGAAATACTCTATAAAGGGCGCGCCATTGGCGCTCTATCCCAGAGTCGCACTCGCGCCAACCGAATTGAGTAAAGTTTTCAATGAACAAACTCCCGAAGGTTCTCTTCAACCCATTCGCCAACTGAATCTATGTTGAGCTAGGATGGTTTGGCTTCGAATCTCCATAGAAGGGAAAGTGGTTTGCCACCTTTCATGGAAGTTTCCAAGTGATAAAGCCAATCCCATGAATAATGTGGTTGATCCTATCTCTTTCCCTTTCTATCTATAAAAGCTTGCCTCTATGCCTTGAGCAAGCTAGTTACAGTCATAATACTCATAATTCCAGGAGCTCAAGAGTTTGAAGCTGCAAGAGCCTTCTTTGCACCCATAAGGCCAAATCTAAGTAAGGATATTCTTGTCACCCAAAGAGAGAGAGGCTTGTCCCTCACCCCAACAAGCTTTGCAAGACTTGTGTAGCTGACTACCCAGCCAAAGGAGGATTTGACGTCAGAACAATGGTTGTATTCTTCTTTGTTATTCATTAATAATAGATGAATATCGTTATGGTTCCATTCTCATTGTTTCATGTTTGATGTTGAGTTATATCTTTTCTGACTGATATATAATTGCATCTACTAGATTTTACACTTGTTTTCGTGTTGTTCTTTGCGTGTGCAGGTATCCTATCACGGAGATCGTGTGGATCATGACCGGCCAAGGCAAAGGAACGAAGGCGACATCTCTTTGACGAACACTAGCGTTGGAATCCAAGTAGGTTCTCACCATCTACTTTGTATTTGCAATTAGGAACTTGCGTGATAGCATTGTGTGATTGTTGCTAGACCCGGTTTGGGCTAGTAGGGATCGTCTTTGTCTGCAGAGAGGATTTACCTCCACAAAAATTTGGCGACTCCGCTGGGGAGATCTTGTTGTTTGATTTGTAAACTTTAGACGGAGCCTGAAGCATGGCCAGGTAGCCTTCGAAACGCTATTGCTTTGCATTAGCGAAGTAGATCAACGCCACTTCAGTCAATCTCTGGTTTGGTTTACAAACTGAACAACTTGGAGTTTGTCTTGTCTCTTTGGTTTTTCTTGTTTTGATTGCTTAGATAGCTTTCTGGGTCAAATTTCTTGCTGTTTCTTGCTTCCTAGTTTGCCTAGATACTGTTCTCAAGCCCTGGGTCACCTGCTTTTGTTTTGATTTAAGTTAGCTTGATTAGTGCGCTTTTTAGCCAAACAGTCGCGCTATTGGTGCAAGTTTCTCAAAGACAACCCACGCCAATCCTATAAAGGCGCGAGTTGTAGCCTGATAGTCACGCCAGGCCTGTCAACGTTTCAAGTTCGCGTGTCCTTAAGCCCTCTGAGCTTGGATTTGTGTCTAGTTGTCTTTTTTCAATTACTGGAGTGTGTTTGGTCCTGATTTGACTGGTTTTAAACCTTCATCATTCGGGTGTTTGCCTTTTTCTATCGGTTTCACATCTTAGCCCTAGGGCATCTAGTGGCTTTGTGCGTCGAGCCTCCCGGAGGTGTTTTGTGTTCTCTGATCGTCCGGTCAATGTTGTGGTTATCCCTTTGCATTCACTCAGTAGTTGTCAAAGTTTTTGTTATTCAAGTGATTTATTTCTTTATCGCTTGGGTTTCACTTGGCTTCATTTGAGCATTGGATCACATAGCTCATAAGAGGCCTTTGTATTTTCTTTTTGGTTTGAAGGACTGTGTTGGTGTTTTTGGGATCTGTTTGTGTTCTCATTGAGTGAAATTGGTCTTTTACTCAGTGTTACTGTCTCTCAAAATTCATTTTGTGCACTTTGCCATTGAAAAGGAAAACGAATAATCTTTGTTGCGTTACATTAGTTAATTGAAAGTAGAAGCTTTTCATTGATTTAGTGATTTAAAACAAAACAAAAGTTTCGTTTATTTGTCATTAGCTACATCAAAGTGATTCATGCTTGTTTGTGGTCATTTTGTTTGAAAATATCCTTAACTCTCTTGTAGTTAGCATTCATCGAACAAAATGATATTCTTTGGCATGTAGTTTGCATTCAGGAAATTGTAAGAGATTACATACGGTAGGACCTAAAACTGAAACTTAATAAAAGATCAACCATAAAATGAACTGAATGAACTTAAAAATGCATTGGAACATAACGATCACTAAGTAGAGGTCTAGGCTAGAGACGTGCTCCGACGTCGTTAACCCTAGTCACTGTTGTTTCACACTACGGTTGGGTGATTCCTCCTTTTGTGACTCGATAGTGGTCTAGCACGGACTTGAGCTCCCACGTACTGTCGCGTATATAGGGGAGAGTCCACTAGGTTATCATCCTTGATCCATAGGAAGCCGTGTCTGCCGCCTTACAACCCGTAACGCACCGAACATAGCATTCGGGAAGATTGACTACAGTACAGAAAGTCCTTGGTTTTCATACGATTGCCAAGGTGTATAAGCATTTTTACGGATTGTCTGGTAAACCCTTTGCCTAGTCTATCCAGAGTAGTCACTTTTGATCCTTTTCAGACTCCTTAAACGAAAAGGCTTACTTGAGCAGTTTGTCACTTCGGGCTCATAAAACATTCGAAGGTGACTAGAGTCACCTTTTTGTCCTTTTCTCAACTCTTAAAACATGAAAAGGTCAAGTTGTGTCCTTGCGTCTTAAAATTCATTTGGCCACGATAAACATTACCTGGCTAGATCTTGTGTGCATTAGCTTGAGTAGGTTTCTTTTTCGATGGCAACTTTTTCGGGGTTCACCAACCCAGCGATCCCCTCTGACGGGAACCCTGGTCACTTCCCTCCTTTTGGGAATGTTGGTGCTCCTTACATGGCAACGTTTTACCTCCCAGGGTTAACTGTTGGGTTGCCTGTTTGGTTGTTCTCAACCTCTTTGGTCCCTACCGTATCAACTACTGGTCAATCAGTCCCTCCACCTGAACAACATCATGTTGATTCTAAGGTGGATCTCTCCCCTTCGATGCCTACTTCTACGTCCTCATCTTCTACTTCGCCTGGTGAAAGTCTGGATTCAAGTAACCAGGTGGCTAAGAAGAAGAAGAAGAAGAAGAAGGCTCCTAAGGGAGAGGTTACAAGTGCGGCTACTCCCTTGAGTACACCTGAAGTCGGGCCCCCTTCCGCTCCTCCGCGGAAGGTCAAGTTTCCTTGTCGATTATGCAAGGAGGACCATCTTCTTCGTGATTGTCCTGGCATTCCTAGGGTCTTAGAAGTATGGTCTCATGATCCAGCCCGCCCCTCATCGTCCTCTGAAGCTCACGGCGATGCTACCTCATAAGTTGGAAATGGTAAGGAAAAAGGGAAGATTCGAATCCCCTGTAAACTTTGTGAAGGCAATCATCCCCTTCACCTTTGTCCACTCATGGATAAAGCCTCCATTGTCTTGGAAAGTATCACAACTCCTTCACCCCAACTACCCATTGGCTATCAACGTCTCTCTGCAGCCGCAGGTCATCCCCCTGCTGACAAAGAGATTGCTTTGAATTCTTCTCTTGTCCAGGCCCCTCTTCCCGAACCCGGCTGTCCCCAGCCTATTCCAGACCAACCATTGGTCGGAAAGAGTGTCGACTCGAGTCCGCAGCTCGCTCGCTCTGTTTCAGAAGAGAATCATGCCCATGTTCTTCTTGTCTCTTCAGATTCTGCTGAGTCCCGACATGACTCTCCTGACCCAGCTGCTCCCGAAGATTCTCCTTTGGTTCCTTTAGCACATGGGGGCAATCATACGATTCCCCCACCAAGTAGTCTGGTCGCTTCCTTTGATTGGAATCGCCTGATCGCCGATCGCCTTCCATCCCATATGCCTTTCCAGATTACAGTACATGCCTGTGCTAAGGCACTACCTGGCACTATTTTGGATGAAGGGTCATCTGTCAGTCTTATGCCGTACACTACTTGGCAAGCTTTAGGTTCCCCGCAGCTTGGGCCAGTCACTCAAAATATGTTGGCCTTCGACGGAGGAGCCTGTCCATCTCTAGGAGTTCTCCCGAAGTTCCCTATTACTTTGGGAGGCAAAACTGTCTATATAGACGTCTTGGTTACCCAAGGTGTTTTAGACTTTAGTCTTCTCCTTGGTCGCGACTATGTTTACGCCATGGGGGCCCTCATTTCTTCACTTTTCCGTGTGGTTTGCTTTCCGCACGATGAAAGAATTGTGACCATCGATCAAGTGTCATTCGTTAGTCCCCCGATGCCTCCTGCGCCGTTGTCGCCCCCTCCTAGTTGTCATCCACCAGTTGCATCTACCCCACCACAGATCAACTACGTGGCCACCTGTCCCATGCCTGGATCCAGTGATGCCGCCATCGTGCATAGTGTCCTGGGGGCATTGGGCCCTGACTTCCAAGATGTTTCCCTTCCACCGGGAGTGGCAATCTTGGAGGCCCCGACTTTTTATTCCTTATGATGAAGTTCTGGTCGGAGAATAGTTCCTTTCCTGTCTCAAGCTCCTTAAAAAATGAACCTATATCTGGCCGAGGAAAGTTCTTTTACCTATGTCAACCTCGCTAAAATAATGAAACAAGAGCTCGTGCAATTCGAGCACAATAACACTAATGTCAACCTTCACTCCATTTTCAATGGACTGAAGCTTGGGGGGCATGTACCTCGAATTGAGACACCATGCTGGGGGGCATGCCCGTTCCTTTATTCTCAAGCATAGTTTGCATATGTGATTATCATGTGTGTTTTCAAGCTTGTGTAAAAAATAAAATATACATGTGTGTACATACAGTTCACCATGGGTCATTTGTTACGCAACTGATAAAGTAGATTACATTTTGTGTCAAATATTCGCATAGCATATAACACATTATCACATGTGAAAGATCCATATAAACCATAGGCATATGTATATATATATGTGTGTCATAATGTTTGCACCGTGTGCGTTACAAAACCAAAAAAAATAATACGTGTTCTGATACATCCTCGGACAACATGTCCCTCAAAAAATATTCATGAAAGAAACCTAGGAGTCTACTCATGGTGGTGCTCATGGTAGCACGTCACCGCGCGCACCAAGCATCTCAACAGACGATGGATGCGAGACGGCACCCCCACCGTGTGCCTCTGTTATGCGAACGGCACTTCCGCCAATCTGGCATAGCCTGGAATCCCTTGGGTAAGTCCCTCGAGATTCTGCACTAGCTCTTCCCCCATGGCACCTCCTGCTTGAGGGTCAGCTGCAGGTTGGCCCCTCCTCGTTATAGGAGACAAACCGGCTGGATGCTCTGGTCCCACATATGCATGTATATATCACTGTCATCAGAACATGCATTGACAAAAACATAAAAAATGCATAAAAACATCAAAAAGAGAAGATCATACCTAGCTCCTCTTCCAATTCCTCCCCCTCGGGCAGTGGGAGGTCTGGGTCCCCCATGAAGTTGGTTCCCGCATATGACCAGTCTTCCACCACGATCAACTCGCGGCGAAGCCATATGAAGAACTCGGGCCGCGAAGACATCTGCTGGCCCCCTCCTCCTCTAGGCATCAATGCTGCCCAGCGCGCCATTCTAGGCTCTCGTGGTAATGGGTCCGCTACCACAGCTCCCTGGTACTGGAATAAAGGTAATCGTTCCAGGAAGAATGATACCACAATCGAACCATATCCGAACTGTTTCACCCCCCCGCGCTTAGACTTTGTAAGCTGCCTCTTTATATTTGTAGTCACTGCTGTAGCCTAGTCAAAAATGGTGGGGCTAAGACACTTTGTCGCCAGTAACAGATGGTTCTTGCTGGCCTCATGGGGCACCTGTACCCCAACTGCACATGTGATGGTGAACAGTATCACCTTAAGAACCAAATCATGGATGGTGGCGATATCCACCTTGGCGCTGTTCTTCCCAAATTGTGCCTCTGGGCACACACGAGCCTTTACTTCACCTATTTTCTCTGCGGAAGGCCTGCTTCCGGTCAGAATGGGGACTGCCCCTCTCCGTGACAACCCAGTAATGAAGTACACATCATATACATCCAGCTCTAAGGTCTGATCCCGTAGTCGAAATACTTGGTCATCGATGTCCCAAGCATCCACTATGAACTGCAATAGCTCTACTTGAGCTCGCAGATAGGAGGTGAGAAAGAATTTCTTGAGACCACAGTCTCTCAGTGCGTTCATACATCCCTCATCTGCGATGGCTAAGGCATCTATGGCATCATGCTCTCGTTCTTTCCATTCCGCCGGCATTTTTGCGTGTTTCCTGCACCCACAAGGATGAATAAATCATTAATGAAGCCTTGGTAAGTATATACACCGGAAAAATTTCAAGATTAATGGGAAAATTTAGGTGAAAACCTAGGTCGCGTAGTTGGCACGACTGTTTCTAAAACAGTCGCGCCAATGGCGCGGCACCTTTGGGTAAATCACCCCATTGGCGCGGACCCGTGCCGGATACCCGCGCCAATGGGGCGCAACCCTAAATTTTGAAATCCCCCTTGTAGAGGCCCAAATCAGGAACAAAATGCATGAAAACAGGAATGAAAATGAAGCTTATGAGAGCGCCTCTTACCTGGAACTGGCGGAATCTCAAATGGTTGCCCAGATTGCTGGTAATAACTGCTCGAAGTTTGCACTCCAAATGGACCACTACCACTATGCACAAGGTAAAAAGGTAAAAGTAATTTTGTTTTTAGATTTTCACCACATTTATAGACTTTTTGACTTGTAATAAGGTTTAAAAAGTTAATTTTTGAATATTTTAATGTGCTTTTGGTCAAAAACAGGTTTTACGCTTGTTTCTGGTACTATGATAGGTCCTTTTTTGCAACTTCGATGGTGAAGTGAGTTGTGTTTTATGCTTTTTCAGACTCGGTAAATACACGAAAAAGTCATGATGGAGTTATCTTTCAGCTCTTTTCTAACTCATTAAAAGTGAAAAGATTGCCGAGTTGCCCCTCTTGACTCGTTAAAAGTAAATAAGAGGCAGTCGTCTTTAAACGCTTTTCCGACCGTGTAAAAACGAAAAGATCGTCGGACCCTTGTTGTTTCCGGTTCGTAAATGGTTACGAAACGACGTGATATTGATCGCTTTTCTAATTTTTCGGATCGATATCACTATAATTCAAAAGTACTCCTCGATCATAACGGTCGGGCGGTTCTTTCGAGCATTGTTTTATACTTTTTCGGGCTCGAGAGACACAACTTTACGAAAAAGGACCCCCCTGGAGTTTTTTTTTTGCTGTCTTTTCAGAGTCTCTAAATAGGAAAAGACGCCGAGTTTTTCCTTTGTCAGGCTCGTTAAAACTTAATGACATCGGATTCCGTCATAATGATGCTCACAAGCACATGCTATCCCCATCAAGCTTGTTAAAAATAACTGGGGTACACTCCAGAAATGGTGGGGAAAATGGATCCAGTATGTCGCTCTTGGACATGGCACTAGTCTGCATTTGTGTCGGGGTGGGAACATCTCATCTTGTTTTACACTAGCCTCCGTGGGTTTGGGTTATCCTATTTGACCACTCATCTGCTCATTGCCTTGTCACCATGACCTCTGCTCATTTGATGTCAAATACTGCCAAGTCCGCTGTCGTGCCGCCGATATGTTCAAGAGAAGTTGACCTCTGCAGAATTACAACCTCCTCTGATACTTCACATAATTTTGCATCACCACAACATCTTTCCTCTGTCTCGTGTCAATGATGTGGGAAACATTATGGCCCACCTTTCATCAAGATCACTTCCTGTCGACTTCAACTCACTATCTAGGAAGCTGATCTAGAGACTCCCTTTGGTGCCTTGGAGCCTACATGCCTCAATGGCAGGTTCTTCGTGTTCGACGTGAGGTTTTCATCATTGGCCTCCGATCGAATGATTCTATGGGTGTTCGACGCCAACTCATTCATTCACACGCCATAGATTGTACCTATAGTACCTTGAGGGCCATTGTCATTATTGGTGGTACCTCTCGCGTCTGTTAACAGTTTTCATTATCGACTGGTAATCAGACGATGTTCATGCATGTTCGACTTCAACTCATGTATTCGCATGCCTAAACTTGTACTCTGTTCGGGTCGAGATGGAGCGCAAGACCCTGGATTTTGTCTGTTAAGATCCAGGCTGTGATTTGTGGATTATTATGATTACATGACTCATTTACTGGATGGCTGCGACCATGCCTGAGTCTATTTATTGATCCTCTCCGGATGGCTGCGTCCATACCTTGGATCTACATCATTATGTACTCTGTTACGGATGGTTGCGCCCATACCACACATATATCATGTACTTGAGATATCAGTTGTACTTCTTGACGCAGGTTCTCCGGCGGCCGTGTTTTCAGTCACGCATGTTCTTGTAAAGCATTTCACCCCTCTCTCTCTCGGGCCTCATGCTTTAGGGGGCATCTGTTACACAGCAATTTTTCATCATTTGTCACCGTCCTTGTTATCCCTCACCCGCATACTGGAGGACTCATTCCGGGACTTGTGGGAAGTGACATGACCTGAAACCACTTGCATCATATTCCTCTTAGTATGAGCTTTATTTTCCCTGAAGACATCTCCTGCAAAATCCTCATGAAAACAGCTCTTTTTACATTAGCGCGGGTTCATAGTTCACTGCCTGCGCCAATGGGGGAAATACTCTATAAAGGGTGCGCCATTGGCGCTCTGTCCCAGAGTCGCACTCGCGCCAACCGAATTGAGTAAAGTTTTCGACGACCAAACTCCCGAAGGTTCTCTTCAACCCATTCGCCAACTGAATCTATGTTGAGCTAGGATGGTTTGGCTTCGAATCTCCATAGAAGGTGTTACACAGTAATTTGTCACTGCCTTCCTATCAGTCACCCTGCTGTGCTCAGAATTCACAATCACTAAGTTCCTGCTTCCTGAACTGGCTCAAAAACCCATTTTTCTAAAGTTTTGTTCATCAGCGCGTCTGTTCCTAAAATAACCGCGATGACTGGCGCCCTGTAGTGTATTCCGTGCGCTGCCAGCGCGGAAGGACATCACTTTTCCGCGATGGTCGACAGCGCGCCTTTCCCGTGTGCTTCCGCGCTGACATGACTGTCCCAGTTATTGAGACGCGGCGACAGCGCGACAGTTTCCTAATAATCCGCGCTGATCCAGTTTGGGCGAATTTGTTCAAACAGCCAGCCTTCCAGATAATTCCAGGCTTGGTTGTTAGCTTTGTGAATGTCGACTCCCTTCTATGGCATGTCTGTTCGACCCTTTGCAACAACTTCCCTTGAAGATAAGCTCATCCTTCCACCCTTTTAGGAGACCCCTTCTCCTATATAAACTCTCACCATTACCATGAGCAGCTAGTTAGACATAGCTTGGAATAGCTTGGATTGTACAGAGCTTGTAGTGCTCAGATTGCTGCTACTATAGGTTTGGTGTGCTAGGTGTGGAAGTGATTGATTGCTTAGGGAAGGTTGTTTTGTGTTGCTTGTCTTGTGAGAGAGAGAGTTGTTTGTCTTGGGAGAATCATCCTCAAAGGTGAATGCTTGAGATACATGCTGACTGGCCCCTCCTGAGAAGGTTACCGACGTCAGAACATTTGGTTGTACTCTTCTCTATTCTGATTAATAATAGATGACTGCTATTATTGTTCCATTCTCATTTGTCTATGCTATGGTTAAATGTGAATTACATCTTTTCTGACCGATGTATAGTTGCTTTTACTAGATTTCACGCTTGCGTTTGTTTCCTCTTCGTGTGTGCAGGTATCTATTCGCGGAGATCGCGGAGGATCGTGACCGGCCGAAGCGAATGAGTGAAGGCAACATCTCTTCGTCAAACGGCAGCGCAGGAATCCAAGTAGGTGCTCTTTACCTCTTGTTTAATCGTAATTAGGAGCATGCATAGCAGCATTGTGTGATTGTTGCTAGACCCCTGCTGGGCTAGTAGGGATCGCCTCTATCCGTAGAGGGGATTTACCTCTCCAACAATTTGGCGACTCCGCTGGGGATCAGCCTTTTTGTCTCTTGAGTCCACTTTTGTGTTTGACTTTGATTGGTCTCTTTTCCGAGTTTTTGGGATTGTCTCTTTGCTTATAAACTTTCTGGGTACTTCTGGGAAGTATTTTAATTGTTAAAAGGCTCTTGCCTTTGGTTTGGGAAGTTTTTGTTTTGGCCTTGCTTGTTTTTTGCTCTCAGCGCGTTTTAATTCAGAACAGTCGCGCTGACATCGCGACCCTGTTCCTTTGGTATTCTTTCCATCGCGCCTGTACGTCTAACAGTCGCGCTGACCTCGTTTTCAGAGACAGCGCGCTTTATTCGTGTCCTTCCGCGCTGGCATCGCGCCCCCGCCTCTTTGTGATTTGTGTCATCGCGTCTGTGTGTTTTCTTTCCGCGCTGACCTCATTTTTCTGAGACAGCGCGCTTTATCCCTGTCCTTCCGCGCTGACGTCGCAAAGTTGCTACAGGCCTCCTCCTGTCAGCGCCGAGTTGCTGAAGGCTACCCGCGCTGATCCTGTAAAATTCATTTTTGACCAAATTGGCCTCCTGAACTTTTTGCTGTGACTATCCCTTCTTCTCTCCACCTATTTTATGACTTGCTTTTCATTGTCTGAACTCTGAACTGCTTGATTACGGAGCTTGGTTCCATAGGGTTCCGTTTTGCTCAGTTTGTTAAACTTGCAAATACCTTCCCTTTTGCTTTCGCTGCTTGGTTCGTGGTTTCATCATTACTCTTATAGTCGCTGGGTTGTGTTGAGTCTCTAATTGACTGGTTGTGACTCTTATCCTTCGGGTGTTTGCTTTTCTCTATTGATTTCGCACTCTAGCCCTAGGACATCTAGAGGCCGTGTGCGTGTCAAGCCTACCGTAGGAATCTTGTCTGCTTGTTGGACCAGCCGATCTCAGATTTGTTATGCACTTGTTCAGTGATTGTTGGAGTGTTTCGGTTTGTGTTTCCGAGTGGTTTTTTGCTTCCTCCTTGCTTGCAATCCTTGCTTGTCTTGCCGGGCTTAGATCACATAGCTCGTGCAGAACTTAGTTTTCCTTTGATTTGGAAGCTTTTGTTGAGTGTTTCGGGAACTTTGTGTGCTTTCATTAAGTAGTTTGCTTGGTGTTCCGGTTCCTCCAAATTCATTTAGATGCTTTGTGCCATTGAAAGGAAATCAAACTAGTAGCTTTGCTTTACGAAATTGAAAAGGGAAAAGAACATTTCGTTGATTTGCATCTTCAAAAGAAAAAGTTTCATTTCCCCGCTTTAGTTGCATTAAGTTGCTTGTTTGTTTATGTTTGTTTTGTTTGGTCAAAATTCTTTGCCCTCTCATAGCTAGAATTCATCAAACAAAATGAAATTCTTTGGCATGTAGTTTGCATCTAGGTAATTGTGAGAGAACATACGATAGAGCTTGAAATCGAAACTTAATCTCAAGATCAACTGTAAAATGAACCAAATGAATCTAAAAACGCATTGGAACTAAACGCAAATATCTAGAGGTCTAGGTTAGAGACGTGTTCCGGCGCCTTTAAACATAGTCACTGTTGTTTCACATTAGGTTGGATGATTCCTCCTTCTGTGACTAGGTAGTGGTCTAACACGGACTGTGCTCCCACGTACCGTTGTGTATATAGGGAGACCCCACTAGGCTTTTATCCTTTATCCATAGGAAGCCGAGTCTGCCGCCTTGTGAACCGTAACGCACCGAACACAGCATTCGGGAAGATTGACTGCAGTACGGAAAGTCCTTGGCTCTCATACGATTGTTGAGGTGTATAAGCAGTTTTACGGGTCGCTTGGTAAACCTTATACCTAGAGTCTCCAGAGCAGTCACTTTTGATCCTTTTCGAACTCCCTAAATGAAAAGGTGCCTGTGAGCGTCTTGTCACTTCGTGCTCATTAAACATTCGAAGGAGACTGGAGTCATCTTTTCGTCCTTTTCTCGACTCCTGAAACATGAAAAGGTCAAGTTTGGTTCTTGTGTCTTAAAATTAATTTGGCCACGATAACATCACCTGTTTTAGATCTTGTGTGCGATAGTTTTGAGTAGGGTTTTATCGTTAGTTTCCTTTAGGTTTTCTAAGGGGTCTGGTCATCCTGGCTGACCCATCAACTCCCGGTCCAAGTGATCAGGGTTCTCCATCCTCTGTTGCTCCAGAGGTACCAGTTGAAAGCGGTACTCTTCCTATTGTTCCGAGTATCCAGCCTATCAACGTACGTGCCCCAGGCGACGAAGATTACGTAGAAGATTGGAATCCTATCTGGGAGCCCGATTATACCCCCCGTACCCCTCGTACCCCTCTTGGTATGTCATCTCCAATGTCTTCTTCCCACATGGATGAGACAGCTTCCAGCACTGGTGAGACGCCCGTGGTCACAGACATCGAGACCCCGATCCCGGCTTCCTCTCCCCTCCCTCCACGATATCAATCAGTGAGGGATAGGTATGCCGCTAGAACGACTTCTACAACTATATGGGATCCTAGTCTTATTGCCTCCACTGGGCCCTTTGTTTCACAGCCCCTTAGTACACCCCTTACGACAGGGCTTAACACGCCCGTTACCTCAGTTCCCACTCAACCTACTGTCTGTGTAGCACGTCCAACTTCGGTTGTCAGTGCTGAACCGGTTTCCTCGTCTGCAAACCCTCAAGCTGGTCCCTTTTCTGGTGGCATTCCAGGGTCAGGGCCGTATGATGCTTTTGGGCAACCCATAACGGACCCAGATTACGAAGGTCCCTTCTTTTACTATGATGAAAACGGTGAGTACCTCGAGAAAATTTCAGGTCTTCCTCATCGTCCTTTCGAAGAAAACGAGGAACCGTTGAATGTTACGTATGATCCCGCTACTCACACCCTCTTTGGGAACCGAGATCCTCCCAGACAACCCATAGGACCACCCAATCAAGGCCAGCCACTCCACGTGCAAACCCCCCAGGGGCAACCACTTTATGGCCCGCCTGACCCAGGACAATCTGGGGGCCCACAGGGTCAACCTTACCAGGGACAACCCATGGGCATTAGAGGTCCGTCATATTTGCATCAGAATCAACCTACTGGACAACCAGAGCAACCTTCCATCCAGCAAGGCCAACTCGGTTTCCAGCAAGGGTACCCATCTGGACAAACTGGGTCAGTTTACAATCCTCAAAATCAACCAGTGGTCCAACAAGGGTATCCTCTTGGGCAGGGTGGACAACCCTATGTACAACAGGGCCAACCTACCACCCAGTTTGGTCATCTCCCTGGGCAGGGTGGACAACCCTACGTTCAACAAGGCCAACCTACCGCTCCATTCACGAATCCTTCTGGGCAAGGGGGGCAACCTGCTATACAGCAAGGCCAACCCTCTGCCCAGCCCATACACCAAGGAGGGCAGCCTGCCATGCAGCAAGCCCAGCCCTCTTCTCAATCTGTTCACACTGGGGGGCAAACGGGCCAACCGTCTATACAGCAAGGTCAACCCGTTGTCCGCCCTAATCGTCAACCTGGACAAGCTGGCCAACCTCGGCGTCAACCAGCTATCCAGCCCATTCGGTCATCCGTCCCGCAAGGACAACCCTTGGTGGCGCATGGACAACCTGGCACCCAGCAAGTTTATCCTGCTGGCCAACTAGGTCCATCTCAAATCCGACCAAGTCAACCTTCGGGACATATGGTTCAACCCCAGCCGGTTCAAGGACATTACCCTGGGCCTCAAACTCAAACAGGTTATCAACCTTCTTACCAAACGCAGCCTGCCTATCAGGCTCCGTATGGGACCCAGCAGTCATATGGCTACCAGCAACCCCAGGGGCAAAATCAGTATGCTCCTTATCAAAATTATCAGCAACCACAGGTCACTCCTTATCAAAATTACCAATATGGTGCACCTGCAGGGCAAGCTGCTAGTACATGGGGAGCTGGGGGGTAGACACAGGGACAGCCGTCTGCATATGGCCAAAATCCATACGGACAGAACCCCTACGGACAAACTCCCTATGCACCAGGCCCTTTTGGACCGGGTCCATCGGGACAAAATTCTTACGCGCCAGGCCCTTTTGGGCCGGGTCCGTCCGGACAGAGTTCGTGGGGGCAACCACCATCTGGGTGGAACCCTAATGTCGCCTCGAATCCGCAGCCACAGATGTCCTTTAACCCGCAGCTACCATTTTTAGCAACGTTGGAACTACCTGACGTGTCCAAATTAACAAACGACCCTATTTTGCATAATCCGTATTGGCCACCGGTCCCAACCAAAATACCAGGGGACTGTCCAAAGTTTGACGGCAAAGCCGGCGAGGACCCTCAGGCCCATGTAATGACTTATCACCTTTGGTGTTCATCTAACTCGTGGCTTGATGATTCTATCCGGCTTCGCCTCTTCCAGAGGACTCTCACTGGTTCAGCTGCTAAATGGTACATCGAACTCAATCGCGGCATGTTTTCAGATTTCAACTCGTTGGCTATGGCCTTTTTAACTCATTTTCAGTTACCCATTCGGTACGAGACTGGGACCCATCTTCTCACGTCTCTCAAACAGGATACGGCTACGCACATCTCTGATCATATACATGAATGGAGAAGGCGCCGTCGCTTGATTAAATTTTGGATTCCTGATCAACTCCTGACCGACTGGTTTACGACATCCTTTGTTCCCAAAATAGCCAAAGATATCGCAATGGGGGCGTGTGTAACTGAAGAGCAAGCAATCGCGCGAGCTCAGTACCTTGATTTAGTGTATTCTCAGTCAGGTACTTTGTATGAGTATTTTCCAGATGCCCCGAGGCCCGGACAACCCAAAGCTCCACCAAAGCCTTCTGTTGATGGAGTTATTGGTTTCGTAAATTCATCATCTAAGAAATCAGCCGCGAACCCTGGGAAGCAGAAACAGAGCGCCTCTAACGAGAATGTTCCTTAGGGACAATCTATTTCTGGGAATACCTCCGAGGTAAATGCCGTTCAGTCCACCGCGGCAGACAAATCCTCGAAAGGCAAAAAGAAAGGGAAGGCCAAAGATAAATCTGGACAGCCCAAGCAGAACCCTCCTAAACCTCCCTCCGAGGAAGGAGCCAAACGGAAGCCTAAGTATCCTTGTCTCATTTGTGAGGAGGATCACTACACCAAGGATTGCCCTAGGCGGTCCGAGGTTAGTCGGCTTTTGAAAGGTGCTCCAGGGCCTCCTGCTGTGCTTAAAGAGCCTTTCCCGTCCCAGCAGACGCATCAGGTGGCAGATCCTTCTCAATCCTCTTCCTCGTTCGGTTCTCAAGTGTTCATGGCTGGAACCATCCCCATCCATGTTTCAACTCGAGCGAAAGATTATCCATCTTCAGCCGGGAAAGAGCCGGAGGTTCCCTCCAGCGCTCCTTCGTCCAGTTCTGGTCCCCTTCACATCGAACGGCCCAGCACCGAGACGATCCCCCGACCCCCTCCCAAAGGTGTACTCAGGAAGTCATCTTATAACCCCAATTCTCGTGCTGCCCAGCATTATAGCATTGTCGAGGACTTAGCTCAGGCTCCTTCTGCTATGTCCGCATTAGAAGTCCTCCAAAGCTGCCCCTCCCAGAGGAAGTCCTTGCTATCAGTGATTGGTGGCATAGACCCGGCAGATTCAGATTTAATTTCTTTTGATCTCGAGGGTTTCACACAGAGACTGCCTCATCAGGTGGCCTTCCTTATACAGGTTCTCATCAACGGCAAAACGATCCATCGTACAGTCATTGATGAGGATGCCTCAACCTGCATCATGTCGGTTGCTTGCTGGAAGGCTATTGGTTCTCCCGCTCTGAGCCAGTCTCCTACGACCCTGGAGGCTTTCGATGGAAGAGAATCTCGTCCATATGGTATCCTCCCGCGATTGCCTATCTCTTTAGAAGGAAAAACGGTAGAAGTAGAGCTTGAAGTCGTCGACGCTAATCTCACTTACAACCTCCTTCTTGGACGAAGCTGGACATATGCCATGCAAGCCGTGGCTTCCTCCTTATTCCGTGTCGTTCGCTTCCCCCATCAAGGGAAAATCGTCACGGTGGACCAGCTCTCCTTTTTTGCTTCCTCTTCTGAAGGGAATGTGCCATTCGTAGAGCATACCTCCAAGTCGCTAGTGAGTGTGGGTGCTAGATTATTCAAAGATCCCTCCCTGATGGGAGTCTTTCCCCTCCCACCTCCGAATCTCGCCACCGTTAACATGATTACAGTGCGTTCTGATCCATGGGTTCTCCCTCCCTTGAATCAGGAAGACTCTTGGGGCGAGATGATGCCGTTGAGTCCTGCCGAGCTCAACTACATCGAGATTGTCGCCGCATCGGCTCCACCTCTTGAACCTGCTTTTCCGAGCAGTGTTCCTGATTCATATGACCACTTCCCTTGGTTGGGAGAAGAGGCCACTTCGGATCCCCTGAAGGAATCATTTCCCTCCGACGAGGCTATTATTGAGACTATGTCTCTCAAGGAACTCCCTTGGTTAGATTACCACCATCGCTCTTCGTTTCTCCCTCCTCATTCGGAAATGGTCGCATGTCTCGAGCGGTTTGCTTCATGCGTCCCATCACCGCCTCTCCAAACGCCTGTTCAGTTATATCATGTGTCTTCGGAAGGCAATATGGGTAACATTACGCAAACCCTGGCTATCGACATCTCTGTCAAATCAGGGATTGTCGAGAATATTTTCATTGGAGTCACATGCACTCCTGAGGAAGTTCAACTTTATACCGCTTTATTTCGTGAATTCCGTGATGTTTTCGCATGGTCTTACGAGGAAATGCCCGGCATTGACCTTAGTATCGTGGAGCACGAAATCCCTACTTATCCCGGTGCTAAGCCTGTTCGTCAGCGCTTACGCCCAGTGCACCCTCGAAAGGCTGCAGCCATCAAGGCCGAAGTTGAAAAACTCCTTCGAGCTGGTTTTATCTATGCCATTCCTCTCACGGAGTGGGTATCCAATATAGCCCCTGTGAATAAAAAGCAGGGTACTATTCAGGTCTGTGTTGACTATCGCGACATCAATCGCGCCTGTCCAAAAGATAACTTTCCTACGCCTTTTATTGATCAGCTTATTGATGACTGCGCAGGAAGCGAAATTTATTCATTTATGGACGACTTCTCTGGTTACAACCAGATCAACATAGCCCCCGCAGACCAGCATAAGACTGCTTCCATTTGTCCTTGGGGCACCTTCGCTTACAAGAAGCTACCTTTCGGTCTTAAAAATGTCGGCGCCACTTTCCAGCGTGCGATGTCGTATGCTTTTCATGATATCCGACACATCGTACAGCCTTACCTGGATGACCTTCCAGCTCATTCAGCTAAACGTCAAGACCATCCATCTCACTTACGCGAAATCTTTCTTCATTGTCGACACTACCGTATTCGACTCAATCCGCATAAGTGTGTCTTCTGCGTAGAATCTGGCCGACTGCTCGGGTTCATCGTCTCCTGGGAAGGTATCCGTTTGGATCCCCTTAAGGTCGAGGCCATTTTGAATCTTCCTCCCCCTGCCTCTCTTCAGCAGTTACAGAGCTTGCAGGGAAAAGCTAATTTTCTCAGACGATTCATTCCAATTATGCCGAGGTGGCTAAGGGTTTCACACGGTTACTAAACCGAGACACGCCCTTTCGCTGGGACGCTATCGCTCAAGAATCCTTTGAGCGTCTTAAAGACCTTCTTGTCTCAGCTCCGCTCCTAAGACCTCCAAATTACCACCGTGACTACACCCTTTATTTGGCCGCTGCCGATACCACCATCGGCATGGTTTTAGTGCAAGACGATGATGATGGCACCGAGCATGTTGTATATTATCTTAGCCGCAACCTTCTGGATACAGAAACTCGCTATGCATATGTCGAGAAGTTGGCATTGGCAGCTGTCTGTGCCGTCCAATGATTCCGTCATTATATCTTGTTGCGCACGACGATCGTGATCTCTGATTGCAACCCCATGACCTACATTTTGTCACGTCAGTTGTTGGGGGGCAAATACTCAAAGTGGATCGTAATCCTCCAAGAGTTCGACTTGGAATTCACTGCAGCCAAGTCTAAGAAATCTCTGGTCTTTGCTGAACTGCTCTGTTCCTTACCATCTCAGTCCGCACCATCTCGCTCAGAGGAGCATATTTCGGATGAAACGCTATTTCTCATCAGCACTCTCGACCCGTGGTACGGGGACATTATCGTATATTTACAATCGTCTTCGTTTCGTCCCAACACATCGAAAGATGCTCGACGACGAATTCGTCACCAAACTCAACCATATCGCATTTTGGGCGATACCCTGTACCGCCTCGGCGTCGATTCTGTTCTTCGCCGATGCTTAACCCTCGAGGAGGTTGAGCAAGTCTTGAATCACTGCCACTCTGGTGCTTGTGGTGGCCATATGTCCGGATATGCTACCGCCCAGAAGATCCTCCGTGCTGGTTATTTCTGGCCTTCTATCTTCAAGGATTGCATCCTTGCCGTACGTGCATGTCACGAGTGCCAGGTTTACCACCGGAAGATGCGTGCACCTGTTGCACCACTGCACCCTGTCGTAATCGTAGGTCCATTTGCCAAATGGGGCATCGATTATATGTCCTGTAACCCTCGTTCGGCCGGGGGGCATGGGTACATTATCGTTGCTGTGGATTATTTCACCAAGTGGGCCGAAGCGATGCCTACACTAAACGAAGACGGTCACACAGCGGCGCAGTTTTTATTCAATCATGTTATCACTCGTTTCGGAGTCCCTCAGGCTATTGTTACAGATCACGGAAAGCATTTCCGAAATCATATGATGACGGAGCTAACGACCCAGCTAGGCTTGTGCCAGGATAGTTCTTCACCGTACTATCCACAATCCAACGGTCAAGTCGAAGCCGTGAACAAAGTTTTGATCACCATGCTTCAACGCACCGTCAATACACACAAGTCTAACTGGCATCTTATGCTTTTCCCAGCCTTGTGGGCCTACCAGACTTCTGTGAAGGATGCCATCGGTTTCACCCCGTTTCAGCTGGTTTATGGACTGGAGGCTACCCTTCCCGTCGAATGCGAGATTCCTTCATTAAAATTAGCTGTCGAGTTGCTTCCCAACACCACTCCGGTGGAGGAACGGCTTCTTTACCTAGAACGGTTAGACGAGACTCGTTGTTTGGCTTCTCTGGCTATCGAAGCACAGAAGAAGAGAGTCAAGGCTCACTTCGACCAGAATATTCATCCTCGTTCCTTTGTTGAGGGAGATTTAGTACTGCTCTACGATCAAGCTAAGGATAAGCTGGGGGCAGGGAAACTCGAATCTATGTGGTTAGGTCCCTACATCGTGAAAAGAGTTTTACAAAAGGGCGCATATGAGTTGATTGATTATGAAGGAAATCCTCTTGACAAACCCCACAACGGGCTGTATCTGAAGAAATATTATGCATAACTTCGCGCACTCACTTTGTATATACGTGTGTTTTGTGTTTTTCATGCATGAGTTTCGTTTGTGCTTTTGGTATAAAGGCGTTTTTGCCTCTTATTATGTTTTCTTTTTCCTGTGCAGATGTCTAGTACACCTTATGTTGGTTTCGCTGATGGCGCCTGCCGCAGCACTTGTAATTTGTCTTCAGCGGTGTGGGTGATCTATGATCCTCACGGAGAGTTGTTAGACCTTCAGGGTGTCTGCCTAGGTCATACCACTAACAACGTTGCTGAGTATAGCGCTGTAATTGAATTACTTGCCGAAGCAGTTGACCTCGGCATCCGAGAACTAGTGGTGAACCTGGACTCCCAGCTGGTCGTCCATCAACTTAACGGGCGATATTCCGTCAGAGACCAGCGCATACTAAGGTTATACCTACGTGTAAGATTGTTGGAACGAAATTTTGATTACATTACTTATCAACATATTCCCAGACGATTAAATACGTTGACTGATGCATTGGCAAATCATGTGTTAGATAGACATTTGCGTAACAGATAAACATCATAGATAGCATAATAAGACCATGAGCATATGTAAATAGGTCATTTCAAGCATAGTTTGCATATGTGTGCTTTTAAGCTTGCATTAAAAAATATAAAATCCATGGGTCATGTGTCATGCAAATTCATACATAAGATCACAATTGTACTGAACAATTGCATAACATAAACAAGACATCATCACATGTAACAATGATCCATCTAAAAAGCCGGTATGTATATATATATATATATATATATATATATATATATATATATATATATATATATATATATATATATATATATATATATATATATATCGTGTGGCGCACTAAGGCGCTCAAAAATAAGTGTACATGTCCAAAATCTCAGTACATCTGAGTCATGTGTCTCAAAATAACAGTGGAAATAAAACCTAAGTAACTACTGAGCCGGATGATGCTCTCTGTAATACGCAGCTGCTCGTGCTACCCACCTCAGAAGGCGGTGCACCTGGGGTTCCACCCCCACTGTATGGATCTGATGCTCTAAGGGGACCTCTTCGACCCCCTGGTAGTCAGGCACTCCCTCCAGCAACCCCTCAAGGTTGCGAGCCACAGTCTCCGACGTGTCAACCCCTGGAGGGACTAAGGCCAAGGCCCCAGCTCCCTGTCCTTCTCTCCGTGCCGTGGTAGCCAGGCCAATCGGTCTAGTAGGCCCCACATCTGCATACCATGACATCTATTAAGACATGTACATAAAAAAAAAATTCAAAAACATTGCAAAACTCAAAAAGTCAAAGTGATTATACCTGCATCATCCCACTGTTCGCCTGGGGGCAGCACCATATCAGGGTCATTGCGGTAATCCATGCCCGCGTATGGCCAGTCCTCCACGAAGATAACCTGCTGATCTAGCCAGTCCCGGAAGAATGCTCCCCAGCTATGTGGCCAGCCACCACCTCCGCGTGGCATGATGCGAGCCCATCGTGAGGCCCTGTCACACGGAATCTGTCAAGGGTGCGGACACGACTGACCTTCCTAGAAGTCTAAGACATTCTAATGACAAACAAGACAAAATGGAGTGATCTTTCTCTAAATACACCTTTTACAACATGAAAACTACAAGTGTTTAGGCTTACCTTATTCCAAAACGCTGTTGTTGAAGTCCGTTCTTGACGATCCAGATGAGCTCCTCCTTCAAGTCAATTCCTGCAACCACAAACAATCAAACAATTACCAAGCACTTGCATTTCATATAATAAAACATATATTCAACATGCAGACCAAGGAACACATGAAATAACTCATTAACACAAGCTATTGAGAAAAATAAACCAGTTTGTATTAATAACGAAACAAAGAAACTCTTACAACCTGGCCTTGGTGTTGTGCAAGTTCCTCCCAGGGTCCATCAAGGGTTTTCCTCTACTTTGACAAAGCTCACCCTCTCCCAAGTAGAATCAAGTGAAGACAATCTCTCCTCACAAAGGCTTTAATGGAAGACCTAAATCCTGCAGCATTTACCCAAAGAAAATGTATAGCTCCAACCTCCTCTCCTTCTGGCTCAATGCCTTTATTTATAGTGCTGTAAAGAGGTTATTCAGGTCCACTATCAATGGGATCATTCCCCTCTATGGGTGGGATAGCTCCCTTATTGATGGGATAAGTTCCCCCTTAATAGAGATACATGAACCAACTGGAGGCGCATCCATTTCATCAAACCGACCTCTAGAATGTTCTAGAAGTAACCACAAGTAACTTTTTCAAGATAAAACTCGCGCATTTTGCCTTTTACAGAGGGACGCACCTGTCCCTTAACATACAGAGCATCCATGGACGCAGATTTTGTGAACAAGGTCCGCGTCCCCGCAGGTAAGACTAGAGAGAACCTGCGACCCCAGAGATAAACATAGTTTTTACAAGACTTTCTCTCTTCTTTGAGTTTGAGATGGATAACAGAGGCATGAGACTTGCCTAAGAGGGTAGCATGACTGTTGATTTGAGCCATACTAACTGTAAGTAGTCAAGGTGACATTTTTTAGTGTAACAGATTGCCCCCTAAAGTGCGAAGCCTGGAATAGAATAGGGTTTTGTAATTCTAGGAAGGGTGAAGCGCTTTATCATTTCAAGGATTGCCTTGTGGATGGCCTGGTTGGAACCTGCAATTTTCAACACAAAATACATGGATAAGATTATATCATCACTGAGGTAGGCATTCCCATACTCAGATTCAAAACTTTAACTAATGGACTAACTATTCTGATACAGGAATGATCTTGCAGTACATCATTTTTATAGACTTTGTAGATACAGTATGGACGCAGCCATCTGTTTATGATAAGTCTACATAGACAATGAATACAAAACTCCTCGCAGCCTGGATGGTAGAAACTAGATCCAGGGTCTTCACTTCTACTTCCCGAATTGGTACGATTCTAGCCATGTGATAAAATGATTCGATGTCGAACATGGTAGAAACCACTTGATTACCAGTCAATGATGTAAACTGTTAACAAGCGTGAGAGAAACCACCAGTAATGTCAATGGTCCTCAAAGTACCAAGCACAACCCGTGAAATGTGAATAGATGTTTTGATGTCGAACACTTCACGGAATCCTCTGATCGAAAGTCAATGATGTAAACTGACGTCAAAGGCGAGAAACCTGCCATTGATGCATGCAGACTTCAAGGTACTGTCGATTCCTAAGTCATCTTTCTAGATAATGTGTCGATGTCGATAGAAAGCGACCCGTTGCAGGCAAGCCCGCAACACGAAATCATTGTTCAAGTTGAAGAAATGTTGCTGTAAGGACTGACTCAGGGATGGTCAAATGGATGACAAGTATTTTGCAGATGAAAGTTTTGCTTGCAGACCTCTTGAACACATAACGACACAACAGATGGTTTGGTGACGAATAACTCAAAGTTGATCCCTGAACCCGGTTAAAGATTTTCAAAGTGATTTGGTCAACTGTGAGGTAAAAGATTTCCCAACCCAGGTGAATGAAAAAGTGTCGTGTTCAAGAGTGGTAATAAAGTTTCTTTGAGACAAAAGGTGACAAATAGGTTCATTCTTCTCTCTTTTCCCCCACCATTTCTGGCAAGTACCTCTTTATTTTTAACAAGCTTGAGGAGGATAACATATGCTTGATTATAAGCTCATCCTTCGGACGAGTCCAACCTAGTTTAAATTCGAACCCTAGGAAGGAGTGGTTCGTTCCTGTTTGTAATTGAACAGGTCCTCTACTGTAAAAGTTTAACGAGCCCAGTATAGGAGAAACTCGGCGTTTTTCAATTTTAGAGAGTCTGAAAAACTAAAGGAGACTCCACGTTGAACTTTTTCGTATATTTGTGTCCCTCAAGCCCGAAAAAGTATAAAATAATACCTGGGGGAACCGCTTGATCTTGCGACCAAGGAGTACTTTCATAATAGTGTCGTTAATCTGAAAAGTAAAAAGCGATCAAGGACACGTCGTTTTAGTTCCTTATCGAGTTTGAAACGACAAAAACCCGGCAATCTTTTCCTGATTTTGCGGTCAGAAAAGAGCTAAAAGGGGACCGTCTTTTAATTCCGTTTTAACGAGTGAAAAAGAAACACTCGGCGATCTTTTCATGTTTTAGGAGTCAGAAAAGGGCTTAAAAGATGACTCTGAAATTTTGTTTGTGAAAAATTACAATTTCCCTCGAAATCCCTTCGTCCTGCACAAAAGCGACACATTACTCATACCTGTTTAAAATAGGCAAAAATACATTCGAAAACATCTTTTCATGGTAAAAAATGAACTAATTCATCCAAAAAACCTATAAAAAGACCTTTTACCATGTCATTTTTACCGTTTCACTGTTGAGGTTGAAAAAGGAGCTTTTGACAAGAAACTTCCCGTGGTTGCTGCGGAAAATCTGACCGTCGGAATCGAACGCCGCTTCACCGAGGTATTTTACACATCCCACTCTTCATTTTTATCCGTTTAGTTTTTTGTTTTTGGTCTCTGTTTCATTTTTTGGGGGGGTTTTGGGTTCAAAATGCGCCCCTCGGCGGACGCAGGTGCCCTTCGGGTGACCTGCGTCCCCCGACTTTTTCTCACACGGGAAAAAGGTCGGGGGACGCAGTCCGCCTTCAGGCGAGCTGCGTCCGGACGCCCTGTGCTACAAAGCCGGGGTGCGTCTTCCGCAAAGGGCGCATTTCAAAACCCCAACTCTCTCAAAAAACCACCAAATTTGCTCAAATTAATTTCTAATTGACTCTTTTGATGTGCAGGACCTAAAACATGTTAGACTGGAGAGAGAGAGAGCACGTAGAGGACGATGAAGCTGCGATTAACCACCAACCCTCTCTGGATGCCTTAAGAACATGTGGATTGTACAAATATTGGACCATACCGGGCATGAGGGGCCAGGTAAGATTTTTGGAATGGCTGGTTGAGCGATGGAACGTTCAAGATCAATGTTTTTACATTGGAGGGCACCAGCTCGAGATAGAGCCCTCGGATGTATACTTTCTCACTGGCTTGCCAAACAGAGGTGAGCAACTCAACCTTGCGGGGACCAGGCCGGGTGGCCAATCCCTTGATGATCTCCGCGAGGAGTGGTGCAGACCAGGGACTCGCCATAAAAAAGGCGTGGAGATAAAGCACATCGCTCTGGCGGAACTTAGAGTTATTGCATTTACGGTCACCAGGATTTGTGGCGCGGCCGCCTTGCACATTGCCTCCGGATCCCAAATGCGGATGGCAGTTGACTGTTACCAAGGCACCATCTTCAACTGGTGCGAAGCTGTGTCGGCTCATATGAAGAGCCAACTAACCAAGGCAAAGAACGGACGACTAAAAACTTTTGGATATGGGCCTCTAGTCGTGAGCTTTGCCTTGGAGAGAGTTCCTATGCTGATCCCTCAGCAACTCACTGTTGATGACTTGGGTCCTCGGGAGCCAAAGCTTGTTCGATGGGTTGCGGTGATGGCCCGGCATCCTGACGAGGGTGCTGCAGTGGTTCGATTCTCAGACAGTTACTTCGACTGGCTAGAGGGCCAGCTTTTTGTGATACAAGACTTTCCATATGCCGGAATGGATTTCAGAGGTGATCCGGACATGGTTCTTCCACAGGGAGAACAATGGGATGACAGAGGTACTTTCATTTTCACAAGTTTTCTAATTATGTATTTTTTATTTTTCATATATATCGTCTCAAAGTAACAGTAAAATTTTAAAAATGCAGATGTTGGACCACAGCGTCCAGCCAATCTCCGGCCTTACGACAGACGACATCCAGCTGCACCGGCACCGGCCCTACAGGATGCGACAGCAGAAGTACTAGCTGATTTGGAGCATGATCTAGAGCGTCTCACGGCAGATATACCTGAGACTACTATGGACGATATTCCTATGAGGCTTCAGCGCTTCGTAGTCGCGGTCCCTGGACCGTTTAGGAGATTTTTGCGTAAGGTAGCCCGCGCAGTGGTGTCGTACAGAGAGCACCACCAGTGATTGACTAGTCACTTTTGTAGTCACATGTGACATTTTTGACTTTTTGTACTATCATTTTGCCGATCATAAGGTGTGTTAAACCTATGATCGAAGACGATGTATATATTTTTGGACACACTTCTATCTATATCTATATATCACTATTACCGGCTTATCTTGTTTAACATGTATGATGAAATGTCTTTAAATTTACTTGCATGATTATTATAAATGTCTGTCCAACACTCGAGAAGCAATTGCATCTGCTAATGTATTCAAAGACCTTGGAATATGTTGATATTCAATGTAATCAAATTCACGTTCCAAGAGACGCACTCTCAAAAACAACCTTAATAACACAGGATTTCTAATGGCATAAACTCTATTAAGCTGTAATACAACAAGTTCAGAATCTAACCTCACTATCAAACGTCGAATTCCAAATGAAATAGATTCGGATAATAATTCAACCACTGCACTGTATTCTGCAATGTTATTCGTTGTTTGACCGAGGCTTACCCCATGCATAGAAACTAACTCGTCAGAGGGTGAATAGATAACCCAAGCTGCGGAAGAGATATTCCGTGTACTACGACAAGCACCATCAGCAAATCCAATGTATGTTTGGAGAGGCGTCGACATCTACAATATCAAGAGTAAAACCAAGATGAGCCAAAATAATGACGAAAAACCACACTTGCTAAGCTAAGCACACTGACTAAACTAACACACTTGCTAGCTAGAAAGGAAATCTAACCTATCTAAAAATTTCTCCATCCATCATTTTAAGCATAATACCTCTTTAGGTAAAGTCCATTTCTGGGTTTGCCCAAAGAGTCCCCATCAAAATCAACTAACTCATAAGCCCCTTTTGCTAGCTTTCGCTTTACAATGTAGGGCCCATGCCACATGGGAACGAATTTTCCAGCACCTAGCTTATCGTTCGCTTGATCATATAATAGTACTAGGTCTCCTTCCGAAAAACTTCGAGGGGTTACATTTTTATCGTACTGAGCTTTCATTCGTTTCGCGTGAGTCTCGATAGCTAAAGTAGCGTCACGTCGAGTCTCATCTAATTTAGCCAAGTATAACAACCGTTTCTCCTCTTCGGAAGTAGCTGGAAGTAATTCGACAGCCATTTGAAGTGATGGGATTTCGCACTCAATAGGTAACACAGCTTCTAAGCCATAAACTAGCTGAAAAGGGGTGAAACCTGTTGAATTTTTCACTGAAGTTCGATATGCCCATAGCGCCGAAAATAACATGTTATGCCAATTCGTTCGATGGATACCAATGATCCGTCGAATCATGACGACTAGAACTTTGTTGATTGACTCAACCAAACCGTTGGCTTGCGGATAATAAGGTGTAGAGCTATCGTGGCGCAAACCAAGCTGGCTTGTAAGCTCAGTCATCATGACATTTCGAAAATGGCTTCCATGGTCCGTAATGATTGCTTGTGGGACACCAAACCTAGTTATGATATGATTGAATACGAAAAGTGCAGCTGTCTTGCCGCTTGCGTCGAATGTAGGCATCGCCTCGGCCCACTTAGTAAAATAATCAACCGCAAGGATGATATACGCATGCCCCCCGGCCGAGTGAGGGTTACAAGTAATAAAGTCAATGCCCCATTTGGCGAATGGACCAGCGGCAATTATAGGGTGGAGAGGAGCAGGTGGAGCGCGCATCTTGCGATCAAACACTTGACAGTTGTGGCATTTTCTGACGGCAAGGATACAATCTTTAAACATAGACGGCCAGAAATAGCCAGCGCGCAACACCTTCTGAGCTGTGGCATACCCAGACATATGACCGCCACATGCTCCAGAGTGACAATCATTCAAAACTCTCTCAGCCTCATCGTGAGTTAAACAACGTCGAAAAACTAAGTCTGCCCCCAGGCGATAAAGTGTATCTCCAATAATTCTGTATTGCTGGGATTGAAACCGAATTTTTCGACGGTTTTCCTTGGAAGCTTCAGGCCGAAAGGTTTGGGTTTGGAGATAGATGATTATATCCCCATACCACGGATCTACAGTGCTAATAAGAAACAAAGATTCGTCCGCAATGGACTCCTCTGCCACAGTCTCTGTGTCAGCACTCGGGAAATCACACATTAATTCCGCGAAGACTAAAGATTTCTTAGACTTGGACTTCTCAAACTCCAAGTCGAACTCTTGCAGGATGACGATCCATTTAGAGTACTTGCCCCCTAGCAGTTGTTTTGTCAAGATATAAATCATAGGGTTGCAATCCGAAATAACAGTAGTTTTGCGGAGAAGAATGTAGTGACGAAAACGCTGGACAGCTTGAACGGCTGCCAGGGCCAATTTCTCCACATGTGAATATTTTAACTCAGTTGGATTTAAGGTTCTGCTAAGGTAATATATCACATGCTCTGCCTTGAATTCATCTTCTTGAACTAACACCATTCCAATGGTGGAATGCGAAGCTGCGAGGTATAAGAAGTAGTCCTGGTTGTAGTTGGGAGGATGCAATAACGGTGCATGGGTCAACGCGTGTTTCAGTGCATCAAAAGATTGTTGAGCAATCTCGTCCCAAAAGAATTGTACGTTCTGTTTCAACAACCGTGTAAAACCTTTAGTGACCTCGGCGTAGTTAGGGATGAATCGGCGTAAAAAGTTTGCTTTCCCTTGCAAACTTTGGAGTTGGCGCAAACTCGAAGGAGGAGGCAATTGGATGATAGCCTCGACTTTCGAGGGATCGACGCGAATGCCGGTTTTGGAAACAACAAATCCCAGCAATCGACCTGTTTCTATACAGAAAACACACTTGTGGGGATTCAACCGAATTCGATAATGCCTACACCTCATAAAGATTGCTCGTAAATGGACAAGGTGATCAGCTCGGTGTAAAGAATGAGCAGGCAAATCATCGAGATAGGGTTGCACAATGTGCTTGATGTCATGAAATGCATAAGACATGGCCCGTTGAAAAGTAGCACCGGCATTCTTAAGGCCAAAAGGTAATTTGCAATAAGCAAATGTCCCCCATGGACAAATGAATGCCGTTTTTGGTTGATCGGCAGGTAGAATATTGATTTGATTATAACCTGAGAAACCATCCATGAAGGAAAACATCTCACTTCCGGCACAATCATCAATAATTTGATCGATATAAGGCGTAGGATAGTTGTCTTTTGGACAAGCTCGATTGATATCCCTATAATCGATACAGATTCTTATTGTTCCTTGTTTTTTATTGACGGGAACAATATTCGATACCCAATCCGTTAACGGGATCGGATAAATGAAACCTGCTTTCAACAGCTTTTCGACTTCTGCTTTGATTGCAGCTGCTTTTCGAGGGTGAATCTGACGCAACCGTTGCCGAATGGGTTTAGCATCCGGGTAGGTTTTGATTTCATGAACAACAATGGCAGGATCAATTCCAGGCATTTCCTCGTAAGACCAGGCAAACACGTCGCGGAATTCTTGGAATAGGGCCTTGTAAGTTTGGATTTCTTCTTCAGTACATGCGGCACCTATATGAATGTTCTCCTCGATTCCGGGCTTCACTGAAATATCAATGGGAATAGTACGAGAAATATTCCCTAAATTCAGCTCTGAATCAGAATGTTTCGTTGGATCCTGAGCGTCTTTGACATATTCAGCGGTAAAGATAGATGAAAAATCATTTTCAAATGCATCATCCTTAGGTAAAAACGAAGATCTGTGATGGAGATCTTCCCATGGTAGATCATCTACACTTAGGATTTCGCGAAGTTGTTCGTCAGATGACACTTCTTCGGGAAACGTTATCCGTTCTAAGGGTGAGGTGAAAAGTGACTCTTCACTGACCACATTCATTTGGTCGGTTGAATGAAAGTCGGTAAAAGACATAAGAGCTTCATAAGCAATCTCATACGGACTCAACGGCATAACATCACCGAGTGAGTCTAGCTCAGAGTCAGAGGGAACATACCAAGGATCATCATAAATAATGTTTTCTGACGTGATCATATGAATTGTTGCAAACGAAGGGTCTGCATTGAGTGGAGGGAGAGGAAAAGTTCCCAGTAAACCGGAATCCTTAACTAAACCTACACCAATGTCCCTATAAGGGATTGTCGTTTTACCAACATGCTGGATAGTTTCTAAAGAGGTTGGGTCGGATGAAAAGTATGTCAGCTGATCAATAGTCACGATCTTACCGTTATGTGGAAACTTAATGACTCTGAAGACCGATGAAACGACCGCTGTCATAGCATATGACCAACTTCGACCCAAAAGAAGGTTGTAGTCTAGAGGGGCATCAACCACTTCCACATCCAGACTAACGGTTTTACCTTCGACCCCTATAGGCAATTCTTGTAGAATACCAAACGGACGGAACCCACGGCCATCAAAGGCCTTAAGGATGGTGGGGGATTGGTTCAACGAAGGAGAACCAAGCGATCTCCAACATTGAATCGACATAATACACGTAGAAGCTCCCTCATCAATCACAGTCCGATGAATAGGCCTGTTTTTGACTATCACTGGAATTTGGAAAGCCATTTGATGGGGGAGACGCGGTGTACTACTTTCTAGATCAAAGATCATTAGGTTCGGGTCCTGAACATCGACAGCTCCAATAGCCGACAAAAGCAATTTTCGTTGCGCTGGACATGATTGCAGCACTTCGAGTGCCGACATTGCTGAAGGTGAAACAGCTAAGTCTTCAACAATGTTGTAATTCTGGGCTGCTCTCGCATGTGGATTGAAAGCAGACCTTCGAAGTACACCCTTGGCGGGCGGCTTAATCACTAAGTCTGGGTTAGGTTTTTCGATCTGTAGTGGATCGGAACCAGGAGCTGAGGTTGATGGGTTAGAGTGAGAAGATTCTGCTTCTTTACCATCAACAGGAGCCTTACTACCATAATCTTGCGATCGAGTCGCAATCCTGACATGAGACATCATCAAAATGGGTTCTTCACTGGCATTCGAAGAAGAACCTATCATCTTATTTTCCTGCTCGGGAAATGGATTCTTTAACACAGCAGGAGTGGGAGAACCTTTAACTATTTTCACTACCTCGGCCCGATGAGGGCAGTCTCTCGTAAAATGATCTTCTTCACAAATGAGACAAGGATAACGAGGTTTGCGCTTTTCGTCATTGGTTTCCGACTTTTCCGTTTTCTCCTTTGGAGCCTTGTCTGCTTTAGCCTTCTTCTTTCCTTTCTTCTTTCCACCGTTTTTGGATTTGGCCGTAGATGACTCTACAGCGTGAATGTCGGCGGTAAGTTCAGGAGGAGAAGACTCTCCTGTCGGAGAATCAGGCAAAGTGATAATTGGAGTATTGGAGGTCTTGGAAGACTTCTTCTTACTCTTCGTAGTCACGATACCGATCATACCATCAGCGGCATGAGATCCCGAAGGAGCAGCAGCGATTTGGTTTGACTTTGGAAGATCCGGAATTTTCTCGTGTAACGTACCCGACTGAGTGTAAACTAAGTCAAGGTATTGTGCCTGAGCAATGACTTGCTCCTCAGTAACTACTCCGGCCTTAGCTACATCTTCAGTAATTCTTGGTAATAATGATTTTACAAACCATTCAGCTAAAATTTGGTCCGGGATAAAAACTTTCACTAATCTTCTTCGACGTCTCCACTCATGGATGTGATCAGAAATGTACGTGGATGTCGATTGTTTTAGCGAAGTTAATAATTCTGTACCATTATCGTATCTGACTGGTAACTGAAAATGAGTTAAGAATGAAGTAGCTAACTGGCTAAAGTTGTAAAAAGAAGCCCGTGGCAACTCAATGTACCACTTGGCTGCGAGACCAATGAGTGTACGCTGGAAAAGACGTAAGCGGATAGAATCATCTGAGATGGAATTTGATGCACACCAGAGGTGGTAAGTCATCACGTGATTAGACGGATCCTCTCCAGACTTACCTTCGAACTTGGGTATATCGCTGGGCAACTTATTTGGCATTGGCGGCCAGAACGGAAGATATTGAATTGGATCGTTCGTTAGGCGCGTCAAGTCGGGTAAATCTAAAGTCGCAATAAACGGTAACTGCCGGTTAGGATCTCTAAAACTCTGAGTCACAATACCAGCCCCAGGAGGAGGATATCCAGGATAACTAGGAACAGGAGTCGCATTTGGGATATTATATCCTCCTGGAAAACCAGGATTAACCGGACCGTACTGGGGTTGCTGAGGTGGTTGATAAGTGTACCCAGGATACGGTTGATACTGGTAAACCGGTTGTTGGGCAGCTTGCCCAGGTTGATACTGTCCCTGGTACGGAGGTTGAACAAATTGAGGTTGAGTAGTAACAACCGTACTTGTACCAGGTTGGCCTGCAGGCATCTGGACTGTGGTTTGAACCGTGGGTCCAGACAACGGTACAGATGTCTGAGGAGCGGTTACAGGGACAGTAGAAACCGGAGCTGCCGATACTCCAGAAGTAAGCATGGTAGATGAAGCGGTAGTTGCTGCAGCCGTGTGAGGAGGAGTACTCGGTGCAATTGGCGGCTGAGTAACTACGGAAGTTACAGGGGTCTGAACACTTGACTGGACAGGTTGCGGTTGCTGGGGTGGACCAGGAACTGCAGGTTGTCCTGCTTGAGGTACCGACTGTATACTTGGTTGCGACATCTGTTGACCCTGTGACGGATCCCATGTTAACATTCCAGGGTATTGACTCGTAACAGGTTGAGGATACTGAGATCCATAGCCGTATTGAGGATAGGGTTGATAACTGTAAGGTGCAGTCCCATATGATTGCCCTTGAGGTGGTTGATAACCTTGAGGTAAATACGAATACTGGGGTTGACCTTGACCTTGAGGTTGGTATCCTTGAGGTTGATACCCTTGGGGTTGATACCCTTGGGGTTGCCATCCTTGAGGTTGCCATCCTTGAGGTTGATACTGATACTGAGGTTGACTTTGGGGTACATATTGAGGCTGGGGTTGATACCCTTGGGGTTGATACCCTTGAGGTTGCCCCCCAGTCACGAATGAAGTACCTTGAGGTTGCCCCCCAGGCATTAACGAAGGTTGCCCCCCAGGCGGTAATTGGCCACCTTGAGGTTGGTTAATGGGAGTTGAACCTGACATCATATAAACTTCACCTATACTCAATGGTACATTACCACTGTTTCCAACTAATAACCCATGATCAATGGGTTGAGGAGATGCTCCCGCAAAGGTACCAGAAAGTGATTGATACCCAGTAGGAACAGAAGGACCGCCATGTAAAAATGATTCAGGACTTTGTGAAAACACAGATGACTGACCAGACATATTTACAGGAGAATGAATTCCTCTAGGTGGAACCGGAGTACGAGGTGTAGAAAAACCTACTGAGTTGTCTAAAAAATTGGTTAATGCAAGGTACCAAGATTCACTTCTAGGAGGACTGTAAAAGATGGATTCACGCTCCCTTAGATCAAGGGTAATTAGATCTTCAGAATCAGAAACGCCTATTTCTTCCTCTGGAACAAGTTCTTCTATAGCAATTAATCCAACAGGAAGATTTTCGGTGATAATTCTTTCTATTCTTGGTGAATCAGGAACACTAGGAGTTGGAGTAACAGGTTCTGAAATTTCAGGTTCTTCGCCTGTTTCACTGGCAGATGAAAAACTACCAGCAAGCTCGGAAACTGTAACAGCTTCGGGATTGTAACCTGTTTCTAATCTTTGGTAATCTGGATGGACTACCAAGGAAGATTCTCCTTCTTCAGGTGATCCTACTCTACTGCCACTAGGAGGAGTTACAAGGACCTTTAACCCTTCTAAATGACCCGGAATGTCTTCAGGAGATTCACCCCGCGATTTACGGAGTTTTCTTAACAAATCTATTCCGGTAACAATCTCAGGAGACTTGCCCCGAAGTCTACGGGACTGTCTCGGTAATTCCGCCACAATTAAAGATTTTAACTACAACACACGAAATCAAAGTAAAAAATTTCAAATCAAACCACCTAAAGTCTTCTAAAGAACCAATCAAATTTGAAGCACACGCCTAAATAATCTAGAGCGTCAAACCACACACAAACAGAAGTCTTCCGGACCAAAAGCGCTAGTTGGTGATTAGGCCCAACCTCGCAGGATTCAGTACAGAAATAGTGGGTGGAACAGTTACCCCGGCAACCTGCTTAATGAATAGACTGGACCAAGTTCCTCCACTTTAACCGTCTCGAAGTGAAGCGAACCCCCCAGAAAATCCAAGTGAGTATAACCGACGTCTGCTCCAGGTACAGTGGGACCTTCCCTCCACCGTCACCTTGGGTAGAATCCTAGATATTATGGCCACTAAGGTTACCAATCACAACAATTACACCTGGGGGAACAGTCTAAACTCCGACAGCACGCAAGGGCAGAGTAGCAAGCTCCAATCCCCTTACCGGCTCCTTGACAACAATCCAAGGTTTACCGATAAGTGACCCCTGGCTCCTCGACAATGGTTAATCCGAGGTTTACCGTTTGTAATACGTACTGCCTGGCGTCGTTCCCAACGAGGGAGGAATGATCCCCTCACTGGTTCGGACACGAGCTCGTGTTTCTCCTTTAAGAGGAGCTTTCCCAGAATGTAACTGAAACAATTGGATTTGTTCTACTCAAGATAGACTATCTGTTTGGTTTTGTAGTCTTGGAGAGTTAAGTACTCACCTACTCCAAGACCCTAGCCTAAGCTATGTTGGTGCTTCAGAGCCCTAGAAAAATAAAGATTACTAGATTGATTTTAATTTAAGCGTTACTTTTAAGGTTGTTTCTTAAGTCAAAAGGTGATGGAAGTGAAACTAGTGGTGTGTTGACTCGACTCGAAACCACTACAAAATGCACCTAAAATGATTTATCCACTACTTTACTTTTTCGATGAATTGCTTAACTAAAAAGTTGAGAGAATGCAATCTTCGTAAAAGCAACTTCTTAATTGAAGACAATCAAAGAAACAATTCGTTTTTCTTTTCCAAGCATAAAAACATAACTTCTCTTTACATGCACGAAAAAACTCTTTTCTTCTTTTGAAAACAAAAAGCTACTTGAAACAAGACTTTTTAAGAAGATGTTTTTGTATTTTTCTTTTAATAAAGCAAGTAAATCTAATGTAACTAAAAATCAATCTTAACAACTCTTAAAATCTATGAAAATGCACTCATAAGCAAACTAAAAGCAAATTTACTCTAAGCAATCTTAACGAGGCCAAAACTAACAATGATTATTTCTAAGGTGTTTTACTTGATCACAATCAAATCAAGGACTAGCTTATTGCAGAACCAAAAACTAGTCAAAACAAAATTCTAATCTTTTTGTCCTTTTTGAAAATGGAAATCAATACTTTAAAAACAAGCAATGCGAAATTTGACCCAAAACAACTCAAATGACAAGTTGCTCAAACAAGGAGACTTTACGACAGGCTCAACTTCTAAGAAGGTTGACTAACCAGAGATATCTAAGGCTGGACAACTTTCTAAGCTCAAAGTTACTACAAAGCCTTTCCAAAAATCAAACCCTAGGTCTAAACTTCGTTGAAAACCACTAAAACACTCAAAGCTCACAAAACTAGTTCAGGTGAGAATTCTTGACAGGGTACTAAAGGATCTGGGCAGAAAACACTAAGAAAAAACAAAATCTAAAAGTAATTTAAAGCAAAAATGGAATTTTCTTAACTTTTACAGGAAGACGCAGGCCACCCGTTGTCACAGGTGCGGCCCCGCACTGTGCAGTCGACAACAGCGCGTCCAAGGACGCACTGTGCAGCACACAGAGACTGCGTCCTTCTGGAAAAAGGAAGAAAAACTAAAGCCAACTAAATCTACAGCTAAGCCACCCAAATACTAATTCTCACAGTCAAAAACCAGAAAATAAAAATGATTTTCTCAAAGCAAAGTTCATATAAAGGAAAAGACTCTCTCATTAATGGATTCCCCAGTATGGTCGCCAATTTGTCACACGGAATCTGTCAAGGGTGCGGACACGACTGACCTTCCTAGAAGTCTAAGACATTCTAATGACAAACAAGACAAAATGGAGTGATCTTTCTCTAAATACACCTTTTACAACATGAAAACTACAAGTGTTTAGGCTTACCTTATTCCAAAACGCTGTTGTTGAAGTCCGTTCTTGACGATCCGGATGAGCTCCTCCTTCAAGTCAATTCCTGCAACCACAAACAATCAAACAATTACCAAGCACTTGCATTTCATATAATAAAACATATATTCAACATGCAGACCAAGGAACACATGAAATAACTCATTAACACAAGCTATTGAGAAAAATAAACCAGTTTGTATTAATAACGAAACAAAGAAACTCTTACAACCTGGCCTTGGTGTTGTGCAAGTTCCTCCCAGGGTCCATCAAGGGTTTTCCTCTACTTTGACAAAGCTCACCCTCTCCCAAGTAGAATCAAGTGAAGACAATCTCTCCTCACAAAGGCTCTAATGGAAGACCTAAATCCTGCAGCATTTACCCAAAGAAAATGTATAGCTCCAACCTCCTCTCCTTCTGGCTCAATGCCTTTATTTATAGTGCTGTAAAGAGGTTATTCAGGTCCACTATCAATGGGATCATTCCCCTCTATGGGTGGGATAGCTCCCTTATTGATGGGATAAGTTCCCCCTTAATAGAGATACATGAACCAACTGGAGGCGCATCCATTTCATCAAACCGACCTCTAGAATGTTCTAGAAGTAACCACAAGTAACTTTTTCAAGATAAAACTCACGCATTTTGCCTTTTACAGAGGGACGCACCTGTCCCTTAACATACAGAGCGTCCATGGACGCAGATTTTGTGAACAAGGTCCGCGTCCCCGCAGGTAAGACTAGAGAGAACCTGCGACCCCAGAGATAAACATAGTTTTTACAAGACTTTCTCTCTTCTTTGAGTTTGAGATGGATAACAGAGGCATGAGACTTGCCTAAGAGGGTAGCATGACTGTTGATTTGAGCCATACCAACTGTAAGTAGTCAAGGTGACATTTTTTAGTGTAACAGGCCCTCGTCTCCCGAGGATCCCTGGGAGCATCCACGGCCATCGTCTGCAGCCACATGGCTGGCACTCGCTCTAGAATGAGCGGGACTAGGATAGACCCGTAGCCAAACTGTTTCGTCTCCCCACGACGACAGTTGCTCAGCTGCCTCTTCATGTTGTTGGTCACTGCTGTGCACCAATCAAACACTGTAGGCTCAAGGCAATCGAGAGCTAGCATGAGGTGGGTCTTTGAAGCCTCGTGGTTGGCCATGCTTCCCGCTGCCCAGGTCACCATGAACAGGATGGTACAAAGGACTATGTTTCCCACTGTGGGGATTGCTACTTTCCCACTTCACGTCTTCTCAGCCTCCGGGCATACTCGAGCCATGAGATCATCTAGAGGACCGCCGCCAGGTCGTTGTCCCTCTATGATGGGCCTCGCACCCCGGCGTGACAACCCAATCAGGAAGAAGATATCCATATGGTCAAATTCAATATCCTGGCCCCGAATAGTGAATTTCATATCCACCGGGTTCCATGCCCTGATCAGTAGCTCGAGAAGATCATGCTGAGCTCTTAGGCGAGGTGTGAGGAAAAATTTCATAAAACCACAAGCCCGCATGGCATTGCAGCAATCCACATTTGCCCAAGCAGCTATATCTTCAACATCGTGCACTCTTTCCTGCCATTGGAAAGCCATTACGTCCTGCACAAGCCATGAAAATAAATTAGAAGTGCTGGCATGGAGTTTTTCACGTTCAATATTGAAACAAAAAAAATTTCCGCGCCAGCGCGGCTGTTTTAAAAACAGCCGCGCTGGCCATGGCAGCCCTTTGTTATTTTTCGAGGTCAGCGCGGAAGAACATGGGTTTTCCGCGCTGACCCAAAGTTGGCCACGTTTTGTCCTAATTCGGCCAGCGCGGACCCGCGTGGGATATCCGCGCTGACCGAGAGCGCATCCATGCGCCAAGAATTCGCCCAATTGGGCAAATCCGACCGCTAAAAACCTACTAAACATGATCAAAATGCAGGGCAAGGAAGAGAGAACCTACCTGGAAGAAACGGTTCGAGAAATGGTGTCCGTACGGGCTGGAAATCACTCCGTCAACTTTCTGGCTTCTCCACGTCCTTCACGTCCCAAAATGGTAAAATGGTAAAAATGATTTCTTACCCCCCCTATTTATAGTAAAAACTCATAAAATGGCCATATTTTTTGGGTTTCTACCATTTTTGCCATAACTTTAGCCCTAAATTTGTCGAATGCATGTTTTAATATGTTTTTTGCACATATCGAATGGGTTTATGCGGGTAGTGCTCTTGTGCAGGTTCAGATAAAACAGCTTGGTCATGACGGTTCTCCGTGCATGTGGTCCCCAAATATGTCGTCTCTAAGCTCTTTTCCGACATTAAACGAGAGAAGATAGCCGAGCCTCCTTTCAGCTCGTTAAAAGGAACGAAAGGCGGTCATTTTAAGCTCTTTTTTCGACCGTTGAACTAAAAAAGATTGTCGGGTGTTTGTCGTTTCGCACTCGATATCGGCTCTAAAACGACGTGTTTTCGACCGCTTTTTTACTTTTTCAGGTCGAAGGCACTATCCACGAAAAGTACTCCTCGGTCGTAATGGTCAGGCGGTTCTTTCGAGCATAGTTTTATACTTTTTCGGGCTCGAGAGACACAACTGTACGAAAAAGGACCCCCCTGGAGTCTCCTTTTCCGCGATCTTTTCAGACTCTCGAAACAAGAAAAGATGCCGAGTTTTTCCTTTGTCAGGCTCGTTAAACACTTAATGACATCGAGTATTATCGAAATGATGCACATCAAGCATATGCTATCCCCGTCAAGCTTGTCATCCAAAAATAATCGGGGTACCTGCCAGGAATGGTGGGGAAAATGGAACTATGATTACAATCGTGTCGGCAGTACGTCACTCTTGAACATGGCACTCCGCTGCTTCGTGTCTGGGTGGGGTCATCTCATCTTGTTTTCACTAGCCTCCATGGGTTTGGGTTATCCTATTTGGCCTCTCATTTGCTCATCGCCATCATCACCATATCCTCTGCTCATTTGATGTCAAGTACTGCCAAACCCGTCTTAGTGCCACCATGTGTTCAAGAGAAGTTGACCTCTGCAACAATACAACCTCGTCTGCTATCTCACACAAACTATTTTACCTCTGTCTCACGTCGATGATGTGGGAAACATCATGGCCCACCTTCGATCAAGGTCCTTTCCCGTCGACTCCAACTCATTATCCGGGAAGGTGACTTAGAGACTCCCTTCAGGTGCCTTGGAGCCTGCATGCCTCAATGGCAGGTTCTTCGTGTTCGACGTAAGGCTTACATCACTGGCCTTTGATCGAATGATTCCGTGGGTGTTCGACACCAGCTCATTGATTCACACGCCACGGATTGTACCTATAGTACCTTGAGGGCCATTGTCATTATTGGTGGTACCTCTCGCATCTGTTAACAGTTTCCGTCATTGACTGGTAATCAGACGATGTTCATGCATGTTCGACTTCAACTCCTGTATTCACATGTTTGAACTTGTACTTTGTTCGGATCGAGATGGAGCGCAAGACCCTGGATCCTTGTCTGTTACGGTCTAGGCTGCGATTTTGTGGATGATCATTACATGACTCATTGATGGATGGCTGCGCCCATACCTGAGTCTTCATGGATGGCTGCGACCATACCTTATCATTCTTTTGGTCTCTTTAGCTGGGTGGCTACGTCCATTCCACAGACCATTTCCGCATGTCTTTTGGATGGCTGCGCCCATGCCTAGACTGCATGAACTTGATTGTCAGAGATTTTCGGTCCTTCCCGGTGGTGTTCCAGTTCGGCGTGTGTTGTAAAGCATTTCACCCCTCCCACTCTCTCAGCCTTCATGCTTTAGGGGGCATCTGTTACACAGTAATTTGTCACTGCCTTCCTATCAGTCACCCTGCTGTGCTCAGAATTCACAATCACTAAGTTCCTGCTTCCTGAACTGGCTCAAAAACCCATTTTTCTAAAGTTTTGTTCATCAACGCGTCTATTCCTAAAATAACTGCGATGACTGGTGCCCTGTAGTGTATTCCGTGCGCTGCCAGCGCAGAAGGACATCACTTTTCCGCGATGGTCGACAGCGCGCCTTTCCCGTGTGCTTCCGCGCTGACATGACTGTCCCAGTTATTGAGACGCGGCGACAGCGCGACAGTTTCCTAATAATCCGCGCTGATCCAGTTTGGGCGAATTTGTTCAAACAGCCAGCCTTCCAGATAATTCCAGGCTTGGTTGTTAGCTTTGTGAATGTCGACTCCCTTCTATGGCATGTCTGTTCGACCCTTTGCAACAACTTCCCTTGAAGATAAGCTCATCCTTCCACCCTTTTAGGAGACCCCTTCTCCTATATAAACTCTCACCATTACCATGAGCAACTAGTTAGACATAGCTTGGAATAGCTTGGATTGTACAGAGCTCGTAGTGCTCAGATTGCTGCTACTATAGGTTTGGTGTGCTAGGTGTGGAAGTGATTGATTGCTTAGGGAAGGTTGTTTTGTGTTGCCTGTCTTGTGAGAGAGAGAGTTGTTTTTCTGGGGAGAATCATCCTCAAAGGTGAATGCTTGAGATACATGCTGACTGGCCCCTCCTGAGAAGGTTACCGACGTCAGAACATTTGGTTGTACTCTTCTCTATTCTGATTAATAATAGATGACTGCTATTATTGTTCCATTCTCATTTGTCTATGCTATGGTTAAATGTGAATTACATCTTTTCTGACCGATGTATAGTTGCTTTTACTAGATTTCACGCTTGCGTTTGTTTCCTCTTCATGTGTGCAGGTATCTATTCGCGGAGATCGCGGAGGATCGTGACCGGCCAAAGCGAATGAGCGAAGGCAACATCTCTTCATCAAACGACAGCGCAGGAATCCAAGTAGGTGCTCTTTACCTCTTGTTTAATCGTAATTAGGAGCATGCATAGCAGCATTGTGTGATTGTTGCTAGACCCCTGCTGGGCTAGTAGGGATCGCCTCTATCCGTAGAGGGGATTTACCTCTACAACAGAAGGGAAAGTGGTTTGCCACCTTTCATGGAAGTTTCCAAGTGATAAAGCCAATCCCATGAATAATGTGGTTGATCCTATCTCTTTCCCTTTCTATCTATAAAAGCTTGCCTCTATGCCTTGAGCAAGCTAGTTACAGTCATAATACTCATAATTCCAGGAGTTCAATAGTTTGAAGCTGCAAGAGCCTTCTTTGCACCCATAAGGCCAAATCTAAGTAAGGAGATTCTTGTCACCCAAAGAGAGAGAGGCTTGTCCCTCACCCCAACAAGCTTTGCAAGACTTGTGTAGCTGACTACCCAGCCAAAGGAGGATTTGACGTCAAAACAATGGTTGTATTCTTCTTTGTTATTCATTAATAATAGATGACTATCGTTATGGTTCCACTCTCATTGTTTCATGTTTGATGTTGAGTTATATCTTTTCTGATTGATATATAATTGCATCTACTAGATTTTACGCTTGTTTTCGCGTTGTTCTTTGCGTGTGCAGGTATCCTATCACAGAGATCGTGTGGATCGTGACCGGCCAAGGCAAAGGAACGAAGGCGACATCTCTTCGACGAACACTAGCATTGGAATCCAAGTAGGTTCTCACCATCTACTTTGTATTTGCAATTAGGAACTTGCGTGATAGCATTGTGTGATTGTTGCTAGACCCGGTCTGGGCTAGTAGGGATTGTCTCTGTCCGCAGAGAGGATTTACCTCCACAACAAGCATGACAAGAACATCAAGGACAAGCAATTTCAAAAAGGTGATTGGGCATTGTTATATGATTCTAGATATAAATACTTTAAGGAAAAGTTAAGGACTAGATGGTTAGGGCCTTATGTCATAGAGAAATGTCATGATAATGGCTCATTGCATATTAGAACCATAGATGTAGAGGCCATTCCTTTACTTGTTAATGGGCACAGATTGACAGTTTACAAGAGGCCATTGTCAAAGCAAAAGTTCATTGATGGTATTAGCAAAACAGTGATGGTGGTGGAGCAAGTCTCAGCTCCTACCTCAGCAAGTCATTGAGAGAAAAAAACAAATAAATAAGGAGACTCAGGTGAAAACCTCCATGAGGCACCGGAGTCCCACTAGTCAGTTGAAAAGATCTTGAGGCGTACCAATGGTGTCAAAAAAAAAAAAGAGAAATAAAAAGATCTCTGGGTGAAAACCTCTCTTGAGGCATGCAGGGCAAGAAGCTAGGATGAAAACCTCTTGGAGGCAGACTAGTTGTTTTCAATAAAAAAAAAAAAAAAAAGAGAGAAAAGAAAATTATGAAAATATTGTTTGCAGGTCAGTGAGACGACAATCAAAGCAACAAAATAGAACCAAAATGGACCTGTCCATCTCATGTTTTTATTTCTCCATTCATTATCCTTCATCATTCCATCATTCCTTCCATTTTTTCCACTCATTTGCCACAATTTGCAAGGGTTCTATGTTTTCTACAAGATTCCCTGAAAACCTATAGGATCATCCTGTAGGAATTACAGTGGCTTGGGAATCCTAAAAGAAGTAACCCTAGAGCAAGAGGATGACCTGCCCAAATTGATGAGCCCCAAAAACAGATAATTATATGGGCTCATTCAGCCTCCTAATTCGACTTAATCCACCATTCTCATTATTTTATTGCATGTTTTTAATTATATTTATGCTAATAGAGTGAATTTGGTTAGTAATTATGCCAACAAGTCTAAAGGGTGCTTTGTGCAATTTTTTGGTCAATTTTGAGACAAAATCAAAGGTTTTAAGAGAACTTGGCAGCCAAATTCTTGGAAGAACAAGGGAGAGGATTTGTAGGAAGATGTCCCCTTCATTTATGGGCCCTTACCGTGAATTCTCCACCATTAGTTCGGAGTTCAAGGGCCACCACATCAATTATCACAAGGGGAGCCGGGCAAGGGCTAGTAAAGGTGTTGTTAACTACAAGTTCTTTTCATGATCAAATTGATTTGATAGGTTAATAATAGAGAAGATCTTCAGAAAAAGGCTATCAAGCACCTCTGATCTCACCTCTCCCTCAGTGGGACCATGAGCTGGGACCAAGGTGTCCTTGCTGCCACCAAAAACATTGTCTTTGCTTCATCATGCAATTATTAGTGTTAGATTCTCATTTGCAGAAGTTGATACCAGTTGTGGTTACATGCTCAGGTTCATGATTTCTTAGTTTGCATAGCTACTTCACATGATTTCGTTGCAAATAAACTGTTGTTCATTTTCTTTGCTGTTATTTAGGACAGATTAGGTTAAAGTAGCTAGGTCCTTGATTTTCCGAGTCTTTGTTTGTTCAGTTTGAGAAATAACTTGCAGAGCACCTGTATTACCTCTCTATCTACCTTTCCTCCATCAGATAATCTGCTCCAACCCTTAATCCATGATTCCTACCCTTCATTTGCCATACTTTCCCACCTTGCCCTAATTTCTACATTCTTGTGCATCATCGCCTCCTCCATCCTCGAACAAATCCAATCACTCCTTAGCCCCATTCACCAGGTCCTAGACCCTTAGCATCACTATCCAACCTCCATTTCCACTTTCCCGCCATTGTTCCTCCATCAACCCTCCAAAATCCTCTTTTCGGAACATCCTGTAGAAATTACAGAACATCCTGTAGAACCCCTGCAGACTTCCTGTATAAGCTCACGAAAGAGGTTTCTTGAGATCCGATCATTGTGAAACTCTCTGGAAGGGTGTTAGGGACCCCTTAGGCCCTCTTCTAACCTTCCCAACCTCCTGCAAGCATTTCCTTTCACCAATCCACCTCTACACAGTCAAAAACAGTTAAAGCACATGCACAATAATTCTGCCAACTTACTCAAAAATATAAAAAGATGTTTCTTTTCAGACTTCACTTTAGAAGTAGCTTAGTCACATGCATTTTACCTTTCTAAGAGTTAACAGCATTCCTTTCTATAGCTTTCATAATTTTTCTTGTACCAGTAGGGTTAGTCGGTAAAACTAGGGTTTGCTAGGGTTTGTATTTCCTTTCCGCTTTCAATTTCTTTCTGCAAGTAGATTAGCCTCCTTTGAGTTAGCTTTCATCCATCAGTTAAAAATATTCTTCTAAGAGCTCATAGAAATTGGCTTAAGCTCCTAGCGGACTTGTGCCAGCTGATCAAGTGACAGTCGTGGCAAGAGCTAGTACTTGTGCATACAGCACTGTCGCTTCCAAGTTTGTTACGAACTACCGGGTTGATAAAATTAAAGAAGGGAGTTCCATGAGTTGCAACATTATTGCTGTAATACTGGGGCCCGCCATTCTTTTTGGAACCGTTTCCGGGGAAGTGTCAGAGTATTGGTGATTGTTGCTTTTCTTCTATTTTCTACTACAACCCTCTACTAAGTAGTTTATTTCATTTCCATTCTGCAATTTCATTTCCGCAACATTAGAATAGACATTTCCTGCTTTCATTTCATTTCTGCAAGCGTATATTAGTATTTTAATTCCACAATTTCAATTTTGCAAGCGTAGATTAGCATTTCAATTCTTTCAATTCTGCAAGCGTAGCCTAGCATTTCATTCCTGCAATTTCATTTCAGCAAAATAGATTAGTCATTTCCTGCTTTCATTTCAATTCCACATTTTCATTTCAGCAAGATAGTTAGTTGCAGTTCAATCTATTTCAGTTTTGCAGGTACAAGCAGAAAAAACAAAAATCAACCAAAAAGATTTCCTTTCATACCTTGTATGTGTAGAGATAAGTCAGGAAAATATTTGCACAACACCCCCCACTGCTTCACATAGCCAACATTCTCTCTTCTTCGATGGTTGTGATTAAGAAGAACCCCTAGGTGGACATCAAGACATATTTGAAGAACCTCTAGGGGAGAAGAAGAAGAAAACATTCCTCTGGAGCAAATGGCTACAAGCAGAAACGTTGGGAGCAGTACCTTATCCAAAAATGAATTTGCAAATCAGATGGAAGATTTCAAGAGTGAGATGAGGCAGTTTCTTTCCATGCAACTGGACACCTTGCAGATCCAAAGGAAGCGAGAGGAAGCCAAGAGGGCTTTGGCCATCTTTTGTCTCAGGTGTACTAGAAAGCATCCTAGGAACGAATGTCCATTGTAGTCTATAGAAGTGTGTTTTGTCGATGAAGAAGACCATCCTACAAATCAGTTCCCTTCCTTGCTCGGGCTTAAAGTTGCATATCAGAGGGCCAAAAGAGCCACTGAACCACTCTATTATATGAACCAAAGGAGGCCATATGGACTCATACCCTACTAGCAGGGGATTCAAGCGACATCCCAGACCTATTACGACCCCTATCAAGCCACTTCCATGCCTTCTTGGGGTCCCCATGCTCATCCTTCCTGGTCCACACCCCCTCCTTGGTCATATCCTCCTCAATATCTTGCTCAACCAGCTACTCATTCATTTCACCCCTATGCTCAGCCACAACCTCAGTAGAATGCACCTCATCAGGGGTGGAGGCCCTAGTACAACTCTCCTTCTGCTCCTTTGCCTCCACTACCTGCCCAACCACAACCCCATACATATCCATCTCAAATATACACCCCCACTCAACTACCCATACCACCATTTCCAAACCCGCACATTGAAATAGCTCAACCCAATTGCAAAGCTGAGGCACAACATGTCCAAATGACTCCTCTTGAGCTCAATGATCTTCACCATAGCTTAGAAAGTGTATTGAAAAAAAGAGATCATCTTGAAATCATTGAAGGACCAGATCCAGCAAAAGAAGGTTCAAAAGAGGAGATCAAAGAACCATGGGCTGCACATAATGAAGAGAAGACATCAGAATCAGAGATCGAGAGAGTTCCCTCATGGTTACCATCAAATCCTCCATGTACTCAAGAGAAAAACAGCAAAAAGAGGAAGATGAGAAGGTCATGGTAGAAGGTGACATGAAGAATGATCCAGATCAGTGAAAGGACCAAGGATATCAGATCTATATTGAGATATGGTTCCAAACGGTCACTAAGTTGAAGCAGTACTCTCTTCCTCAGCTATGTTTGATCCCTTCAAAGTCAAATCATGTGGTCTCTGAAATCCGGATACCTATCAAAGCATGCATTTCAAGCCTCCACATCATTTTGTCTTTAATCTCGATGTGCACATGCCTCCATTGGAAGTATTCTTATACTTGAAAATAATTTTGTTTTTCAAGTAAGGTAGGGTAGAAAAAAGAAAAAAAAAAAATTGAAAATAAGAGGAAAATAAAAATCTAAGGTGAAAACCTCCTCGGAGGTGCCTCAGATTGGCTCATTGATTGAAAACCTCCATGAGATGGTCAATGGGTTGGAAAAAATAGAAAAGAAAAAAAGAATAAGATCCTGGGGTGAAAACCTCCCTTAGAGGCGCCCAGGGCAAGAAATTAGGGTGAAAACCTCCATGAGGCGCCCTAGTTGTTTTCAAAAAAAAAGGAAAAAAGAAAAATAAAAATAAACCTAATTTCCATTGAATAATTGCAGGTTGCAGTGAGGACATTGCAGGTTAGAAGGATCGCTTAAAACAAAGACAAAGGAATTTATGTGCCTTCTATAGGAAGTTCTATGTCTTCTACAGGAAGCCTACAAACAAGCCAAAATTGATCTCTGAAGAGGACCAAAAGGCTAGGAATATGTCCATGAGGCCTACAAGCATCCATGTTTCCATCCCTCACCCTTATCCATCATTTTTTCCATCTCATTGTGCTTCTTTCCTAAAAACTGCATGTTCTACAAGAAGTTCTTGTAGAAATTACAGGATTTCTACAGGAAGCTAGAAATGGATTTCAAAAAGGTAGTTTGGAAAACATGATAGCTTCCTCATAGGTTCATCCTAAAATCCTCAAACCTCTCTCCCATCAATTCCATGCCTGCATCACATCCCAAGCTCATTTTTTCTTACCATGCAAAAAACTACAGAATGCTTGGAAGCAAAAATACATAGTGCTGAAATTTGTTTTTTTCCTAGCTTGAAAACCGTGCATCCATTTACAAAACTGTTACATGGGGAGTTGTATAGGGATGATGGCAACATGCCCGAGCAATTTCAACCAATTCCGGTGCACGGTTTCCTAGAAATCAGACTCCCATAACCTTCAGCCATTTTTGCATTTTCTCCATATCCGTGCATCCGTTTCAAAACCCGTTTCATGGCGAAATGCATATGGGTGATATTAACCTACCCAAGTAGTTCCAACCAATTCCGATGCATGGTTTCTGAGAAATTGATCTCTGTATTCTTCAGCCATTTTCCGTTTTTCTCGAGATCTGTGTATTCATTAATCACAATTTTTCTATGGGAGGTGCATAATGATGATAGGAACATCCTCAGGAAGTTTCAGATCAATCCAGTCTATCGTTCAGGAGCAATGGAGAAAATAAGTCGTTGCCTTGTAAAAATTCAACATCAGCAGCTTGAGGGTGCAAGTCTGAATGTGGAAACAAATTCCTGCAGCTTAGATCCGGCCAGAGGACACTTGCACAAGGAAAACAGCCATGAATCAGCAACCAAGCCATCATGCAACCACAAAAACAAATGCATGCAACAAATGAAAGGCCACAACACCTCACAACAACCACGCTCGACTTCCAGGTACGTGACTAAACTCGTTCCTCTGATTGCATGAAGGTAATTTGAAAACTGCATGAATAATGAGATGGTTATGGTTAAAAAAATCGGTGGCCAGCCAACTAGCCACCCTCATCCAGTTCAACAACACTCGATGGGTGAATACGACACGTGTGCTCAGCCATCTCAGGAGGAAATTTGGAAATAGGTAGTGGTGACTGTTTAACCTTCAATGTAATTGATGGAAGTGATCACAGGTAGAAAGCATGAAGTTTCGGGATAACACTGCTGTCTACATGGAGGTAACGCACATTTTGCCACCTCATCCCCTCACCACGAATCACACTGCAATTAAAAAAATGCTCGGCTGAAACCACTTCTTGTTCATTTGCACTTGCAACTGAAGTATGCATCCTCCGCTTCCACAAAATGATTAACTAGTCGTCCTCCACCGGTTTTTCTACCTGTCCTCGAGATTCTATTGCGTATTGGGCTCGCTCAGAAGCGCAGTAGCATTCTACAGGAACCGGGGGGGTCTTCTACAAGAAGTACAACACAGCTTTCTGGAGCAGAGAAGCCTGGACATTTCTTCGTCGAATTTGGAATTCCGAGAGAGGTAGGCTCAAAAAACACTCCTCCATGCATGGTATATTTTGAAAAAGTGGTGAATTGAACTGTCTTGAATTGGAGGGTTAGAGAAAAGTTTGCCTATGAGTTGAAAATAGCATTTTTCCTATGTGTTGCACGGAATTTCTCAGTTGGGTCTGCATCAAAATTCTCCTCCACCATTCCTGTTAAGAAAATTCCTCCTATAGAAAAGATAAAGCACTGTGAGGGCTAACCTGTGTATGAAGAATGTGAATTTTACATGGTTGTATGTATGCTGGGGATGAAAATTGAGCTCTGCACTCTGTCTGTGGAAACTTAATTCTTCCTTATATACACAGACAACCGAGTTTTGGGCAGCAAAAGCATTAGAACCATGGAATTGGTGCAAGTTAAAATATAAACACCTAAGAGATCCTGTCCTGAGGTTCAAAGGAGGAAACCATAAAACAGCAGTCCCTCTCTGCTCAAAGCCCAAAACAGAGCACTCTCACCATGCCAGGGGAATTCATAACTCAGCATTATCCATGGTTATCATTTCAGGTTGCTGTGTGAACTTAGACATGGAATTGATTTACCTCCAGAAATGAAACTAACCATTCCCTATTTTCTTCTTCAGTCACTGGTTGAATATGGGACAAAAATGAATGAAGGGATTCGAGACCAGTTGGCCCATCATGGGCTCATCAAATTATTAGTAGAAGACATCCTACACACGTACACTGTCCCCATATCATGGGAAATTTTTCAAAACATGTCCCGGGATGACAATATCATAGTTTTGGCTGAAAATATCACCCCATCCAGTAGTGAGGAAGAAGAACACATTGAAAAAGGTGAGAAAACCAGTGATGAAGAAACGCAGGACATTCAGGAACAGCAAGAACAGAGAGGAAAAGGAGAAATGGGCCAAATTGCTGAGCCTAAAACTGTGGGAGGAACAATGGCACAAAAAACTAGGGAGAAACAGTTGCAGAGTAGAGCAAAGAGGACTGGAAAAGTCCACACAAAGGAGGGCACAACCATGGCAACCACACAGAAGCTGAAAGGAAAGACACACCCAACCAAGCAGACTGAAATAGTTAAAACAGTTTCTACAGGAAGCATGAAAACAGTCGACACATGACTTTCTACAGGAAGCATGGAAATAGAGCAGCAAAATGAGAAATCACCTGAGATTTTAGCCAGGGAGGCAGCAGCTGTGTTGGTTTCCTTAAGCACATCTCCAAAGCAAAAAGGGAAGCGAAAAAGGGAGCCTTCCATGTATTTTAAGACAAGAAGGAGCATGCGGATAAAAGTGGGCAGACCCAAACCACAGTCAAAAGAGCCAATTACTATTGAGGACGCCACAACTAAACAAAAGGAGGATTCTAATTCAAAGATAACCATCACCTATGAATGAGGAAGCCAAAAACCTTCACTTGGAGAGAAAGAATTTAGATGATGAACTCAAAGACAGCTCTACAGGAAGCTAATACAGTTCTACATGAAGCTGAGAATTCTCTACAGGAAACTCTGGCTAAGCTAAGAGAGACCGAGCAATTGGAGGAAAAGGCAGCCAAAAAATCACAGGAAGAAGGAAAGACAATGAAACATCTGATGAACAACAAAGAGAGGACAAGCTACAAGCTGAGGTTGAGGCGCTAAAAAAACTGCTACAAGAAAAGGAGCACAAGCAGTGGGAAGAAGCAGAGAGAAAAGCATGGTTTCATGACTAGGAAGGGGACATCACTTCAGAAGCTTGGCATGATAGGGAGGCCACCAGGGCCATCAATTATGAGGAGATAAATTAGTTGCTCAGAGGATGAGCAACACTTTTACTAGGGGGGTGATGATGAGCCCCAAAAATGGATAATTATATGGGCTCATTCAGCCTCCTAATTCGACTTAATCCACCATTCTCATTAGTTTATTTCATGTTTTTTATTATATTTATGCTAATAGAGTGAATTGGGTTAGTCATTATGAGTGAATTGGGTTAGTCATTATGCCAACAAGTCTAATGGGTGCTTTGTGCAGTTTTTTGGTCAATTTTGAGACAAAATTAAAGGTTTTAATGAGCACTTGGCCAAATTCGTGGAAGAACAAGGGAGAGGATTTGTAGGAAGGTGTCCCCTTCATTTATGGGCCCTTACCCCAAATCCTCCACCATCAGCCCGGAGTTCAAGGGCCACCACATCAATTATCACAAGGGCAGCTGAGCAAGGGCTAGTAAAAGTGTTGTTAACTACAAGTTTTGGCAGCCAAGTTCCTAAAGTTTAGGAGGGTTGTTGGGGTCCTCAATTTGTATAAATAAGAAGGCTTAGGGCCTCATTTCAGTTAGTCACTTTGTAGGCAAAAGTTATCTAGTTTGTAGTTTGATTTTTGTCATTTTTTAGGCAGTAGATTAGCTCTGCATTTCAACACACTTTCAAGCTTTCCCTTGTGGACAGTTTTTGATGTAACTATTATTTCTTGCTCAATAAAGATGAATCTAGCTTTGCACCAGCTCTAATCTCTCTTAGGAGGTTGTAGCTCTTGGGGTTGGGCCCAACCCAAGTGCCCAGTACTTTGTTTGTTTACTTTTATGTGTTTTTGTTGCACTCTTAGAATAAGATCTGCTATTTAGATTTAAATCTTGTTTTCTTATTTAGGTTTCTTTTGATGAAAAAAAAGGATTTTCATGATCAAATTGATTTTATAGGTTAATAACAAAGAAGATCTTTAAAAAAGACTATCAAGCACCTCTGATCTCACCTCTCCCTCAGTGGGACCATGAGCTGGGACCAGGGTGTCCTTGTTGCCACCAAAAAATTGTCTTTGCTTCATCATGCAATTATTAGTGTTAGATTCTCATTTGCAGAAGTTGATACCAGTTGTGGTTACATGCTCAGGTTCATGATTGCTTAGTTTTCATAGCTACTTCACATGATTTCGTTGCAAATAAACTACTGTTCATTTTCTTTGCTGTTATTTAGGACAGATTAGGTTAAAGTAGCTAGGTCCTTGATTTTCCAAGTCTTTGTTTGTTTAGTTTGCGAAATAACTTGCAGAGCACCTTTATTACCTCTCTATCTACCTTTCCTCCATCAAATAAACTGCTACAACCCTTAATCCATGATTCATACCCTTCATTTGCCATACTTTTCCCACCTTGCCGTAATTTCTACATTCTTGTGCATCATCGCCTCCTCCATCCTCGAACAAATCAAATCACTCCTTAGCCCCATTCACTAGGTCCTAGACCCCTTAACATCATTATCCAACCTCCATTTCCACTTTCCCACCATTTTTCCTCCATCAACCCTCCAAAATCCTCTTTTTGGAACATCTTGTAGAACCCCTGCAGACTTCCTGTAGAAGCTCACAAAAGTGGTTTCTTGAGATCCGATCACTGTGAAACTCTTTGGAAGGGTGCTAGGGACCCCTTAGGCCCTCTTCTAACCTTCCCAACCTCTTGTAAGCATTTCCTTTGCCAATCCACCTCCAAACAGTCAAAAACAGATAAAGCACATGCACAATAATTCTGCCGACTTACTCAAAAATACAAAAAGATGTTTCTTTTCAAATTTCACTTTAGAAGTAGCTTAGTCACATGCATTTTACCTTTCTAAGGTTCAAAAGCATTCCTTTCTATAGCTTTCATCATTTTTCTTGCACCAATAGGGTTAGTCAGTAAAACTAGGGTTTGCTAGGGTTTGCATTTCCTTTCTGCTTTCAGTTTCTTTCTGCAAGTAGATTAGCCTCCTTTGAGTTAGTTTTCATCCATTAGTTAAAAATATTCTTCTAAGAACTCACATAAGTTGGCTTACGCTCCTAGCGGACTTGTGTCAGCTGATCAAGTGACAGTCGCGGCAACAGCTAGTACTTGTGCATACAACACCATCACTTCCAAGTTTGTTACGAACTACTGGGTTGATAAAATTAAAGAAGGGAGTTCCAAGAGCTGTAGCATTCTTGCTGCAATACTGGGGCCCACCACAAATCAAAAAAATATAATCCAAACTTCACCATCTCATCACCATACCTCTCTCCACCATGATCACCCATGCATTCATAAAAAATGTCAGCTTTCAAAAAAATTACAGTTTTCAAGAAAAACACAGAGAAAAGAGGATGAAGACAGAGAGCAAGGAGACAACACCTGAAGGTTATTTTCCTCATGCACAAATTCCTAGAACCCTTCTCTAACCATGTTAGCCATCCTCTAGTTCTAGCAGTAGAAAATGATTAAAAATTTTGAGGGAGAAGCAACTACAAGACATCCTGTATGAAATCTTGTAGCAGGCTATCCCACAAAACAGAAATCACAGGTTGTAATCAACTTCAAGCATGGAAGATCCAAAGGTAGAAGAGGCTCCTCCAAAGCCTAGAAGCACCATCATCATCATCATCATCAACACCAAGTATTTTCACATCAAAGAAAATCATCAATGGATAATGAAAGAAAGGAGAGAAGCACATGCAGCCAACACACAACACATAATTCATTTCTCCAACAAACTTCATCAAGGCATCATTACCACAGGTAAGTATCTCTCTTCCACTCCCTCATTAGCATAATGTGATCAAAAGATGTAAAAGTTGTGAAAGAGTTGGTTTATAAGCAAAAGGTGTCCAGTTAACTTGGCCACCTTCATTCAACCAATGAGGAGAAAGGAGCCAGTACTCACACATGTGGTAGCAGTCAAGTCAAGGAAAAGGAGGATGAGGTCAAAATTAGTTAAGACGTGGATGCCTGAAGTAGGAGTTGATTATGAGGTGAGGAGAATGATGATGTGGTAGTGGGACCAATGGTCCAAAAATAGATATTCATACCTCGGCTGCCAGCACACCACCTCACTCACATCACCCATATGAGGAAACAAATGGTGATCCCCATGCATAGAAGCATTCACATTGTCGAGGCTCACGCTAGAAAAGTTGCTGTCGGCCCTCAAGCAATCTACATGAAAGTAAAATTTCATTTTCTTCTTACACAAGACCACCTATAGGATCCTACATGATACAATCTAGCACCTACAGGATTGGCAGTGAGCAACTTTAGAAGGGAAAAACAGAGGGTGGCTTCATCAAGCAGTGTTAAGGAGGTAGGCTCTACATTTCCCCACATTTTTCCAAGTGAAAGGAACATAAAAAATCTTCTATTTTGTTGAAAGTGATTACAGCATAAGGGAATTGTATACACATAATTTTCATTTACATTTCCTCCTTCATTAAAATTTACATCAAACATATACACTCCTCCATACATCAAAGAAACTGACAACGGGGTTTAATAAAAGGGAACCCATCAACACAGTGAGGATTCATCAACACCCTCCTATGCTAGAGATATTCACAAGGCACAATTGGGTGGGTTTCTTTGAGAAATTGAGGGGGTATGAGGATGAAGTAGCCAGAGATTTTTCTCTCTCCCTCATTCCAATGACTAGGATCCATGCCACTGTTATGGTGAGAGGCCTCTCCATAGAGCTCACCCCTGAAATCATAGGCAAATTACCACACTTCCCTTAGGAGTGCCTTGGACAAGGGAAATAGCCAAACTGCAAAGAAGAAATTGTTTTAAGAAGGAGAGGCCATGGAAGACAAAAATGGAGTGAGAAGAGAAATCCTGCCCTATCCTTGGAATGAAATTAGCTACCACCTTATAAAGTATATCTCATGTGAAGGTAGGTAAAGTGTGGTATATGGATACCACTTTAGGCTTCTTAAAGAATTGAGGTTTGGAGCAGACACACCTCCTCAAAACAGACTCAGCATACCCTACTTCCTTCTTCCAGCATAAAGGAAACCACCAACAACTAGCCCATCATGGGTTAATTAGACCTATCATAGAAGATGCCCTCCAAAACCTCAAAATTCCTATCATATGGGAAATTTTCAAAGACATGCAAACAGAGGAGGATATAAAAGCCCTTGAATATGACAAGATCCCTACTGCCAGTCAAAGGGATGAAGAAGAAATTGAAAAAGATGAAGAAGACACAGAGGGGGATGAAGAGGAAATAGATGAGGAAGACGAGGAAGAAAAAGAGAAGGAAAGTGGTGAAGAAATAGAAGAAGATGCAAAGGAGGAAACTGATGAACATAGTGAGGAAATAGAGGGAGAAGAAGAGGAGAAAGACAAAGATGAGAGGGGGAATGGAAAAGAGGAGGTAGAATAAAAGGAGGAATCACCCAGGGTATCTCCATAACCCACTAAGAAAGAGGCAACAGCTGCCCTCACTGCCCTTAGTACCCCTATCAAATAAAAAGGAAAAAGACAGAGACAAACTCTATTGTACTTTAGGACAAGAAAAAGAACAACAATAAGGTAGGGAAAACCTCAAACTCCCACCAAGGTTCCTATTGTTATTGAAGACCCACCTAAACAACAGGAGAATATGGCCCCTCTTATGAAAAATCAAGGAGAAGAATCCTTAAGACCAGCCTCCCCCAAGTCTCCTATCACTTATGTGAGAAGGTCTGTGACTAGATCTGCCTCATCCAAAGGAAAATGCATCCTTCGGGATACACAGAAGGACCTATAGGAAGCAGAGGAAATCCTACAAGAAACTCTACTAAACATATAGGATACTCAGAAATTGGATAAAGAAGGGAGTGTGCCACAAGAAACAAAGAAAGAGGACCCAAAGCTAAGGGAACCTAGTCCTCAACCTAACCTTGACTCCTACTACAGGTTTATTGAAGGGGGTATGGTAATTCCACAAAAAATTGTCATCCCATTATTCTTTGAGCTTGAGAAAGAAAGAGCGAGAACACATATATGGATGCATATTTCCAAGTCCAAGGGAGTGGAGGACATAGGTCACATGGAGGAAAAGCTTAAAGATATGGGCAGAGAACTGAGAAGCCTGAGCGACAAAGAGGCAATGATGAAAGCTTAGTTAGAGGCAGAAAATGCATGGTTAAAAGGACAACTACAAGAAAGAGAGGATCAACTGGCATCCATGGCCAGTCTATCCTTAGAGGAAATCTAATGCAGGATGCCAGCTAAGTCCTATGCACTATACCTTAAGGAACAGTGGTTGCAGTTCCAAATCAAGACCCTAGCATAGAGAGGTACTATGCCCTTCTAAGATTATAAACAGTCCAATGATCTTTGTGATCAAAACACATGGAGGATAGGGCTAAACTATCTTAGTTCTACCTACATAACCATTGTTGGCATTATGATTCAGGTATTATCCTTGATGGTAACTCACTCAGATGAAAGATCAAAGTATAATAGGAAAATAACAAAGAATTATAGATCAATCTTCACAAAATCAAGAAAGAGAGGTATACACAGGTTCACCATTGACCAAGCTATGTATACACACAGGTTCACTGTATACAAAGTTGCGTATATGTACACACACCCTTTCACGGAAGGAAAAGTGTGTATACTTTGGAAAACTAAGTTTTTGGTCCGAAGTATTTGGTCCATGGTATTTTGATCCATGGTATTGGACCAAGGTATCTGGTCCGAGGTATTGACCCTAGGTATTTGGTCCAAGGTATTGGTCCTAAGTGGTTTTGGACCATGGTATTGAGAAAGGCCTAAAACTATAAAAGGAGGAGAATATCATTAGGCCAAGGGGTGCAAGTATCGAATATCTGATGAAGTGTGAGATCTAGTATGCAGGTTATTGGGTTATGGTGCATTGTTGGATCTCAACCAAGGATGAACCTTAGCTGATGATGAGGGATCAGATCTAATGATGGATCAAGATCTTGAGGTGTAAAATGAACTATAATTAGGTGTTTTTTCTCATGTATATTCTAGATCTGAATTCTAATGCATATATTATTCTGTAAATGATATGATCTGGGTATAACTAAAGACTGGAATAGCTGCAAAATTCTGAATTTATATTTGCAGATATATACGTTGGTTGGCTTTGAGGAAAGTGCGTATGCATATAGGTTTGACACATGGAATTAGCGTATACCTTATAAAATATGTTTTAGTTGCTTCTGTTTGCTGTTGCAGTGGTCTGGGTTCTGGCCTAGGTTCTCGTTACTGTATTCTGGTGACAGCATTCTGAATGATCAGATTGATGGGTTGTAAAAGTGATTAATTGATTCGGTTGTGGTTGGTTCAAAAGTAGATTGGTTGATGTAGATATATTTGATTATTAAATGATGCTGTTGATGGATCCAGTTTGAAAATTTATGAAACATGGTCCCTGGAAGAAAAGAGAAGGTTGTAACTTTCTTTGGGCCGGTACCTACGTACTAGTAAATATATTAGCTAGTACAAGAGTTAGGGGGTTGTAGCTCCCTTCCAGTAGAAGCTGGAGAATGAGATAAGGTTGTAGCCTTCTGTAGGTAGAAGCCTGCGCATTGGTATAAGACTGCACCAGTACAAAAATTGTAAACAAAATTTTCTTATTATTAAAAGAAGATAGAGACTACAATGGTTTTCACCCACATTGGGTTTCACCTTATATCTTGGTGTTCATGCGTGTTACTTATGTGTGATTCTTTATTCTACTTTTACTACATTTTCTAATGAATTCTTGATATACTGATTAAATTTCAATACATGATAATCTAGGTAAATCAAAAGATCTCTGCATATACGCTAGTTGCATTAAGTACAGTTGCGTATACACACTAGTTCACTAAGATGAAGTAGCGTATACAAATCAGTTTTGAAAATTAAATTATTGATCTGATAATACTGATTCACCCCCCTCTCAGTATTATTTCTAACAATTGGTATCAGAGCAGGTCCTTCAGAAGAAGTTTGATCGCTTGAAGGAAGATCCATCATCATGAGTAATCAAGAAAGCGGGGGATCCATCAGACCACCAATATTTGATGGGAGCAACTTTGTTTATTGGAAGGTAAGAACCACTACATATATTCAATCACTTGGAACAGATGTCTAGGAAATCATGGAAGGAGGATATACATTTCCATCAGCAATTCCTACAGATACGACAGGTAAAAAGCAATATTAAACCAATGCAAAGGATGTCAATACATTATTGGGAAGTCTATCATGATCAAAGTTGGTCAAAGTTATGCAGCTCGAATCAGCCAAAGAAATATGGGACAAAATCGTTCTAAGCTACGAAGGAGACTCTCAGGTAAAACGTGCTAAACTACAAACTCTCAGAATTCAATATGAAACTCTCAAGATGCACAATGATGAAAGTATAGCTAGTTACTTCTTATGTATAAATGAGGTTGTTAATTGCATGAAGAATCTGGGTGAAGAGATAAAGGAAGTTACCTTAGTTGAAAAAGTTTTAAGATCCTTATGTACTAAATTTGAATCAAAAGTATCTGCCATAGAAGAAAAGCATGATCTACAGATTATTACTATGACACCACTTCATGGAATCTTAACTACCTTTGAGATGAGAAAAGGAGGTCCATCAGATATGAGAGAAGCCTCATTTAAAGCTTCAGCAAAAGAAAAAGAACTCAATGAATCAGGACATATTTCAGAAGAAGAAGAGGAAGTAAACTTTGTCAAGAAGCTTCAACGGGGTTCCCGAAGATTCAGAGATAAACTACCTTTCAAATGTTTTGCCTATGGTAGAGTCGGTCATTATGCTTCCAAATGTCCTCATAAAGATAAATATGATAAAGGGAAGGAATCTGCAAAATGGAATACAAAACAAAGTGTAAGTAAAAAGAGCTACTATACTCATGAAGATAGCAATGGTTTATCAAATAGTGATGAAGATGAAAATAGTAATGATTATAGACTTCTGATGGCTTATGAAGATGATGATTTTTTGGATGCTTTAGATGAAGATGACCTTTATGAAGAAATCTCTAAACTCAAAATCTATTTAGAAGAAAACAATATGATTATAGATACCTTGACATACCAACTTGTTGAAAGAGAAAAACACAATGAAAAACTAGAATGTGAAATTCTGGGTCTAAGAAAGGATCTTGAGAAAACAAAAGCTCTCAATCTTAGATTTGCTAAAGGATCAAAAAACTTAAATGAAATTATCAAAGTGCAGCATTCTCCTCTGATAAAGACAGGTCTTGGATATATTGAAGAAGCATCTCAATCACAAAAGTCGCCAACCTCAACTAAAAGCTATCTTGATGCAGCAAAGAGTAGTGAACAGTTTGACAATCGTCAACAAAGGCATAAAGCAGATCACCAGGTAAATCAGGCTCAATTTACTTCAAGGATGAACAGAAGCCACAACCAACCTTAGGTAAATCATACTCAATTTGCTTCAAAGATAAATATCAATAGAAACTACAATCACCACGTCAGTAGATTCGTAATCGCGGGAACTTCTTTAATGGTCAATGTTTCTCATGTCATAATTTTGGACACAAAGTTGCTCAAGGTGTTGCTTACAAAACCATCATGACTAGAGAAGCACGAAATCAAAGGAATGTGACAGGGATCAAGAAAAGTTCCTATAATAACTTTTCTCTTCTTGAAAATGAAATAGAATGCTCAATTTGTAACAACTTTGGCCATGAAGAATCTGAATGCAGGAGTAAATTTTGGCAAATATCTCAAAAAAAGCAAACTCCATTAAATCCCAAAATATGGAGAAAGAAAGAACCGCAAACAGAAAGATGTGGTATAGCCTTGTATGTAGAAGGACAAGAAAACCAGTGATACATCGACAGTGGATGCTCAAAACACATGATAGGTGACAAAGAAAAACTACACTCATATAATGCCTTAGAAAAGGAAAAGAGTGTCTCATTTGGAAACGACACTCCTGTTGTCATAAAAGGTAAAGGCTCTATTTCTTGAAAGAAAAAGTTAAAGCTGGGAATGTTATGTATGTTGATGGCTTAAAGCATAACCTATTGAGTGTGAGTCAAATGTGTGATCAAGGAAATGTAGTGTTTCGATCAAATGGATGTGTTGTTCGTGAGCTTGATACAGGAGAAACTGTGATCAAAGGTACAAGAACTCCAAACAACCTATACATACTTAAGGAAGGACAACAACAATGCTATCTAAGCAAAAATGATGAAAACTGGCTATGGCACAGAAGATTGGGACATCTAAGCTTTTCCCAAATAAGAAAAGCATGCAGATTCCAGGTTGTTTGTGATCTTCCAGATATCAAAATTCCTGAAAATACTATATGAAAATCATGTCAATTCGGTAAGCAAACCAAATCTCACTTCATCGAAAAGGAAGGGTCAGCTAGTAAGCCTCTTGAACTTGTTCATACTGATTTATGTGGACCATCAAGGAAAAAGTCACCTCGTGGAGAAGAATACTTTATATTGTTCATTGATGATTTTTCCAGAATGTGTTGGATAGGTCTTCTAAAGCATAAAGATGAAGCATTTGAAAAATTCAAAGCCTTCAAAGCTTTGGTTGAAAATGAATCAGATCGCAAAATCAAATGCCTCAGATCTGATCGAGCAAGGGATTTACCTCGGATGAATTCTTTGACTTTTGTGAAAAACATGGAATAAAAAGGCAGCTCTCCACCGTAAGCACTCCTCAGAAAAATGTAGTAGAAAGGATGAACAAAATTGTTCAACAAATGGCTCGTGCTATGCTAGATGAATCTGGAACTCCTGCAACCTTCTGGGGTGAATCTGCATTCACCGCCATCACTATTCTCAACCAAGCAAATGTTCGGGTAAACAGCACTCAAACTCCACATGAACTTTGGTATGGTAAGACTCCTATTGTAAAATACTTCAAAGTTTTTGGAAGCAAATGTTACATCAAAAGGACTGATAAAAAACTTGGTAAGTTTGAACCCAGAGCAGATGAAGGTATTCTTCTTGGCTACTCTTCCCGATGTAAAGGATATAAATGTTATAATAAAATACTTGGGAAAATTATTGGAAGTATTGATGTTGTGGTTTATGAAGCATGCAAAAATCCAAAACAGATAAAAACCGAAGATTATGACAATGAAGAAGATGAGGATCATTTTCCCACATCAAATCGCATTGATTCTGAAGAAGAAACCAATGAAGCACCAAAAGAAGAAATAATGATAGAAGAAAAGACTCTGTCCAGGTATGTTCAGAAAAATCATCCAGAAACTCAAATTTTAGGGGAAAAAGGGGCAGGTGTGCAGACAAGAAGAACTTTTTTTGAAGCCTCAAGCTATATAGCATTACTATCTTCCACTTAAGCTCAAAATGTAAATGAAGCATGCAAAGATGAATGTTGGGTCAAGGCCATGAATGAAGAGCTTGAGCAAATTGAAAAGAATAATACTTGGGAATTTGTTCCTAACCCTCACGATAAGAATATCATAGGAACCAAATGGATATTCAAAAACAAGCTGAATGAAAATGGAGAAGTTATTAGAAACAAAGCCAGACTCATTTTCAAAGGATATGCTCAACAAGAAGGTATAGATTTTGAAGAAATTTTTGCACCTGTTGCTAGAGTTGAAGCCATAAGAATGTTTCTTGCTCTTTCTAGTTTTCAGAAATTCAAAGTATACCAAATGGATGTAAAATCTACCTTTCTTAATGGAGACTTAGAAGAAGAAGTCTATATTGAACAACCAGAAGGATTCATTCTTGGAAATGATGCAAAACTTATATGCAAACTCAGAAAGGTTCTCTATGGTCTAAAACAAGCTCAAAGGGCCTGCTATTACAGTCTTGACAAATATCTCCACCAACAGGGTTTTTCAAAGCAGATAGCAATCTATATACAAAGATTGACACTGGTAAATTGCTAACAATTGTTGTTTATGTTGATGATATCATTTTTGGTAGCAATGAAGAATCCATGAGTCATAATTTTGCTTCAGTAATGCAGCAAGAATTTGAAATGTTCTTGCTTGGTGAGATTACCTACTTTCTTGGTCTACAAGTTCAACAAAATACAAATGGTATTTTTCTCTCACAAACCAAATATCTCAAACAGATCTTGAAAAAGTACAACATGGAAGATTCTAAACCAATATGTACCCCAATGGTAACCAGATGCAGTCTCAGCTCAAATGATGTGTTATCACTGAAAAGATTTCAAAGGAAAAGGGTGTCAGGCGGAAAGAGTCGATAGTGCGGACACAACCAACCTCCCTAGGAGCCTAAGACTCTCTAGTGACAAACAAGACAAATAAGAGCAATCCTTCTCTAAACATGCATTTACTATATAAGAAATCAAGTGTTTAGATCCTACCTGTAATCTAACGCTGTTGCAGTAGTCTAGCCTCGCTGATCCGGATGAGCTCCTCCTTCACTTCGAAACCTGCATTCACTAACAATCAAACGATTAAATAGCACTTGATAATCTCATAAAATAAAACATATTTAACACATAGACCAAGGAGTACATGAAACAACTCATAAATAACAAGTTATTGAGAAGAATGGACTCATTTGCATTAATAGGAAACAAAAGGAACAATTACAACCTGAGCCTTGGTGTTGTGCAAGTCCATCCCAGGGTCCATCAAGAGTTCTCCTTTACTTTGACAAAGCTCACCCACTTCCAAATAGAACAAGCAAATATGGCAATCTCTCCTCACAAGCTTCTAAATGGGAGTCCTAATTCCAGCAGCATCTACCCTTAGAAATGTTTAGCTTCCAACCTCTCCTCCTTCTGGCCCAATGCCTGTATTTATAGTGGTTTAGAGGAAGTTATTCAGGTCCACCATCAATGGGATAATCCCCTCTTTGGATGGGATAGCTCCCTTATTGATGGGATAAGTTCCTCTTTGGTAGGGGTACATGAACCATCTGGAGGCGCTCAATACACGTCGAACAACCTTCTAGAATGCTCTAGAAATGACCACAAGTAACTTTTTAAAGATGAAACTTGCGCATTTTGACCTTTACAGGGGTACGCACCTGCCCCTTTACATACAGAGCGTACAAGTACGCAGCTTTTGTGAACATTAGGTGCGTATCCGCAGGTAAGGTTGAGAGAACCTGCGTACCCAGAGATAAATACATTTATAAAGACTTTCTCTCTTTTTGGAGTTTGACATGGAGAGCAGAGGCATAAGACTTGCCCAGGAGGATAGCATGACTGTTGATAGAGCCATACTAACTGTAAATAGTCATGGTGACATTTTTTAGTGTAACAGATTGCCCCCTAAAGTGCGAAGCCTGTAGTAGATTAGGGTTTTGTATTATCTAGGAAGGGTGAAGCGCTTTATCATTTCAAGGATTATCTCGTGGAGAGCCTGGTCAGAACCTGCAATTTTCAACACAAAATACATGTATAAGATTATATCATCACTAAGGTAGGCATTCCCATACTCAGATCAAAACTTTAACTAACAAACTAACTACTCTGATACAAGAATGATCTTGCAGTACATCATAATTATAGACTTTTGTAGACACAGTATGGGCGCAGCCATCTGTTTATGATTAGTCTACTTAGATAATGAATACAAAACTCCTTGCAGCCTGGATGGTGGAAACTAGATCCAGGGTCTTCATTTCTGCTTCCCGAATTGGTACGATTCTAGCCATGCGATTAAATGGGTTGATGTCGAACATGGTAGAAACCACTTGATTACCAGTCGATGATGTAAACTGTTAACAAGTGTGAGAGAGACCACCAGTAATGTCAATGGTTCTCAAAGTACCCAGTACAATCCATGAGATGTGAATGAATGAGTTGATGTCGAACATTTCACGGAATCCTTCGATCGAAAGTCAATGATGTAAACTGACGTCAAAGGCGAGAAACCTGCCATTGATGCATGCAGACTTCAAGGTACTGACGATTTCTAAGTCATCTCTCTAGATAATGTGCTGATGTCGATAGAAAGCGGCCCGTTGCAGGCAAGCCCACAACACGAAATCATTGTTCAAGTTGAAGAAATGTTGCTGTAAGGACTGACTCAGGGATGGTCAAATGGATGACAAGTATTTTGCAGATGAAATATTTGCTTGCAGACCTCTTGAACACATAACAACACAACAGATGGCTTGGTAATAAATGACTCAAAGTTAATCCCCGGAACCCGGCTGAAGACTTTCAATGTGGTTTGATCAACTGTGAGGTAAAGGATTTCCCAACCCAGGTGAATGAAAAGTGTCGTGTCCAAGAGTGGTAATAAAGTTTCTTCTGAGACAAAAGATAACAAATAGGCTCATTCTTCTCTCTTTTCCCCCACCATTTCTGGCAAGTACCTCTTTATTTTTAACAAGCTTGAGGAGGATAACATATGCTTGATTATAAGCTCATCCTTCGGATGAGTCCAACCTAGTTTTGATTCGAACCCTAGGAAGGAGTGGTTCGTTCCTGTTTGTAATTGAACAGTTCCTTTACTGTGAAATTTTAACGAGCCCAGTATAGGAGAAACTCGGCGTTTTTCATTTTTAGAGAGTCTGAAAAACTTAAGAAGACTCCAGGTTTAACTTTTTCGTAAATTTGTGTCCCCCAAGCCTGAAAAAGTATAAAATAATACCTGGGAGAACCGCTTGATCTTGCGACCAAGGAGTACTTTCATGATTAGTGTCTCTGACCTGAAAAGTAAAAAGCGATCAAGGACACATCGTTTTATTTCTGTATCGAGTTTGAAACGACAAAAACCCGGCAATCTTTTCCTGATTTTACGGTCAGAAAAGAGCTATAAGGGGACCGTCTTTTAATTCCGTTTTAACGAGTGTAAAAGAAACGCTCGGTGATCTTTTCATATTTTAGGAGTCAGAAAAGAGCTTAAAAGATGACTCTGACGTGAAAAGTGATAATTTACCCTAAAGTCCCTTTGTCCTGCACAGAAACAACACATTACTCATACCTGTTTAAGATGGGCAAAAATTCATTGAAAATGTCCTTTCATGGTGAAAAATAAACAAATCTAGCATTTATTTATCCAAAAAACCTATAAAAAGACTTCTTACCATGTCATTTTTACCATTTTACTGTTGAGGTTGAGAAAAGGGCTTTTGACAAGAAACTTCCCGTGGAGATTGCGGAGAATCCGACTGTCAGAATCGAACGTCGTTTCACCAGGTATTCTACAACACCCCTCTCTTGTTTTCCATCCATTTAGAATTCATTTTTAAGCTTTTATTTGCTTTTTATTTTTTTGGGGGGCATTGGGGTTTCAAAATGCGCCCTTCGGGGTACGCAGGTCATGCATTGCTGACCTGCGTACCCCGATTTTTCCCAATGGGAAAATTACGGGGGGTACGCACCCGGCCTTAAGGGAACCTGCGTCCGGGCGCTCTGTCCCTAAAGGCCGGGGTGCGTACCCCGCAAAACACAAATTGAAACCCTTGGCCCTCCAAAATAGACCAAAATTTTTAAATTTTATGGATTCTCACTGATGTTTTATGATGTGCAGGGAGCACACCATGCTTGATTGGCATGAAAGAGAGCACGAGGATGTTGATTTGGCCGCGATAGGTCATCAACCTTCCATTGATGCATTAAAATCATGCAGACTGTACAAATACTGGGCCATACCTGGCATGAGGGGCCAAGTGCCTTTTCTTGAGTGGCTAGTTGAAAGGTGGAACATTCAGGAGCAATGTTTCTACATCGGAGAGCACCAGCTCGAGATAGAGCCCTCCGACATATATTTTCTCACTGGCTTGCCTAACAGGGGCGAGCAACTTTCTCTATTCGGGACTAGGCCGGGTGGCCAATCCCTTGCTAGTCTCCGACTAGAGTGGTGCAACACCAAAACCATGAGAAGGGGATAGAAATCAAGTACATATCCCGACCTGAACTTATGGTGATAGCCTTTACTGTTACCAGACTTTGCGGCGCGGCCACTTTGCACCAAGCCACCGGGTCCCAAATGCGGATGGCTATAGACTGTTTTCACGGCACCATTTTCAACTGGTGCGATGCTGTGTTGGCTAATTTGAAGGGCCAACTAACCAGGGCAAAGAGAGGACAACTGAAGACCTTTGGATATGGGCCTATAGTTGTCAGCTTTGCCCTAGAGAGAGTTCCAATGCTGGTCCCCCAGCATCTTACAGTTCCAGTTGGGGCGCCTCGGGAGCCTAAGTTGACGAGATGGGTTGCGGTAATGGCCCGGCATCCTGATGAGGGCGCAGCAGTTGTTCGATTTCCTGATGGTTACTTTCACTGGCTAGAGAGCCAGGTCTTTGCTATTCAGGACTTTCCTTATGCCAGAATGGATTTTCGGAATGATCCGGACATGGTTCTTCCACAGGGAGAACAGTGGGACGACAGAGGTATTTCATTTTTCACAAGTTTTCAAATTATATATTTTTTTGTTTTTATATATCGCCTCAAACTGACAGCACAAATTTTCAAAATGCAGATGTAGGTCCACGGCGTCCAGCCAACCTCCGGGCTTTTGAGAGGAGAGTACCAGCTGTACCAGCACCAGCCCCACAGGATGCGCCCGCAGAGACCTTAGCCGAGCTGGAACAGGATCTAGAGCGTCTGACGGCGGATATACCAGAGACCACCATAGATGACATTCCCATTCGACTTCAGCGCTATGTGGTCGCAGTCCCAGGACCTTTTAGGAGGTTCTTGTGTAGGGTAGCGCGGGCAGTGGTCTCGTATAGAAAGCACCACCAGTGATTGGCTAGTTATTTTTGTAGACACATATGACATTTTTGGTTTTTTGTACTTATCATTTTTGCCGATCATAAGGTGTTTTTCAACCTATGATCGAAGACGATGTATATTTTTTGACACACTCCTATCTATATATATATATCATTATTACCGGCTCATTTTGTTTAACATATGTGATGAAATGTTTTTAAATTTACTTGCATGATTATCGTAAATGTCTGTCCAACATTCGAGAAGCAATTGCATCTGCTAATGTATTTAAAGACCTTGGAATATGCTGATATTCAATGTAATCAAATTCACGTTCCAAGAGACGCACTCTCAAAAACAACCTTAATAACACAGGATTTCTAATGGCATATACTCTATTAAGCTGTAATACAACAAGTTCAGAATCTAACCTCACTATCAAACGTCGAATTCCAAATGAAATAGATTCAGATAATAATTCAACCACTGCACTGTATTCTGCAATGTTTTTCGTCTTTTGACCGAGGTTTACGCCATGCATAGAAACTAACTCGTCAGAGGGCGAATAGATAACCCAAGCTGCGGAAGAGATATTCTGTGTACTACGACAAGCACCATCAGCAAATCCAATGTATGTTTGGAGAGGCGTCGACATCTGCAATATCAAGAGTAAAACCAAGATAAGCCAGAATAACGACTAAAAACACACTTTCTAAGCTAAGCACACTATCTAAACTAACAAACATACTAGCTAGAAAGAAAACCTAACCTAACTAAAATTATCCATACCCACCATTTAAGCATAATACCTCTTTAGGTAAAGTCCATTTCTGGGTTTACCCAAAGAGTCCCCATCAAAATCTACCAGCTCATAGGCCCCTTTTGCTAGCTTTTGCTTTACAATGTAGGGTCCATGCCACATAGGAACGAATTTTCCAGCACCTAGCTTATCGTTAGCTTGATCATATAATAGCACTAGGTCTCCCTCCGAAAAACTTCGAGGTGTCACATTTCTATCATACTGAGCTTTCATTCGCTTCGCATGAGTCTCGATTGTCAATGCAGCGTCACGTCGAGTCTCATCTAACTGAGCTAAGTATAATAAACTTTTCTCCTCTTCGGAAGTAGCTGGGAGTAATTCAACAGCCATTTGAAGTGATGGGATTTCGCATTCAATGGGTAACACAGCTTCCAAGCCATAAACTAGCTGGAAAGGAGTGAACCCTGTTGAAGTTTTCACTGAGGTTCAGTATGCCCATAGCGTTGAAAATAACATGTTGTGCCAATTCGACCGATGAATACCAATGGTTCGTCGGATCATGATAACCAGAACTTTGTTGATAGACTCAACCAAACCATTGGCTTGCGGATAATAAGGAGTAGAGCTATCGTGGCGCAAACCAAGCTGGCTTGTAAGCTCAATCATCATGATGTTTCAAAAATGGCTCCCATGGTCAGTGATGATTGCTTGTGGGACACCAAACCTAGTTATAATATGATTGAATACGAAAACTGCAGCTGTTTTTCCGCTTGCGTCGAATGTAGGCATCGCCTCGGCCCATTTAGTAAAATAATCAACCGCGAGGATGATATACGCATGCCCCCTGGCCGAGTGAGGGTTACAAGTAATAAAATCAATACCCCATTTGACGAAAGGACCAACGGCAATTATAGGATGGAGAGGAGCAGGTGGTGCGCGCATCTTGCGATCAAACACTTGACAGTTGTGGCACTTCTGGACCGCAATGATACAATCTTTAAACATGGACAGCCAGAAATAGCTAGCGCGCAACACCTTCTGAGCTGTGGCATACCCAGACATATGACCGCCACATGCTCCAGAGTGACAATCATTCAAAACCCTCTCAGCCTCTTCGTGAGTTAAACAACGTCGAAAAACTAAGTCTGCCCCCCGGTGATAAAGTGTATCTCCAATAATCTTGTATTGCTGGGATTGAAACCGAATTTTTCGACGTTCCGACTTTGAAGCTTCAGGCCGAAAGGTTTGGGTTTGGAGATAGATGATTATATCCCCGTACCATGGATCTAAAGTACTGATAAGAAACAAAGATTCGTCCGCAATGGACTCCTCTGCCACAGTTTCTGTGTCAGCACGCGGGAAATCACACATCAATTCCGCAAAAACTAAGGATTTCTTAGACTTGGACTTCTCAAACTCCAAGTCGAACTCTTGCAGGATAACGATCCATTTAGAGTACTTGCCCCCTAGCAGTTGTTTTGTCAAAATATAAATCATAGGGTTGCAATCCGAAATAACTGTAGTTTTACGGAGAAGAATGTAGTGACGAAAACGCTGGACAGCTTGAACGGCTGCCAGGGCCAACTTCTCCACATGCGAATATTTTAGCTCAGTGGGGTTTAATGTCCTACTAAGATAATATATCACATGTTCCGCTCCGAATTCATCTTCTTGAACTAACACCATTCCAATGGTGGAATGCGAAGCTGCGAGGTATAAGTAGTCCTGGTTGTAGTTGGGAGGATGCAACAACGGTGCATGGGTCAACGCGTGTTTAAGTGCATCAAAAGATTGTTGGGCAATCTCGTCCCAAAAGAATTGAGCGTTCTATTTCAACAACCGTGTAAAACCTTTAGTGACCTCGGCGTAATTTGGAATGAATCGGCGTAAAAAGTTCGCTTTCCCTTGCAAACTTTGGAGTTGGCGCAAACTCGAAGGAGGAGGCCATTTGATGATAGCTTCGACCTTCGAGGGATCGACGCGAATGCCGGCTTTTGAAACAACAAATCCCAGCAATCGACCCGTCTCTATACAGAACACACACTTGTGGGGATTCAACCGAATTCGATAATGCCGACACCTCATAAAGATTGCTCGTAAGTGGACAAGGTGATCAACTCGATGTAAAGAATGAGCAGGAAAATCATCGAGGTACAGTTGCACAATGTGCTTGATGTCATGAAATGCGTAAGACATTGCCCGTTGAAAAGTGGCCCCGACATTCTTAAGTCCAAAAGGTAATTTGCAATAAGCAAATGTCCCCCATGGACAAATGAATGTCGTTTTTGGTTGGTCGGCAGGTAGAATATTGATTTGATTATAGCCCAAAAAACCATCCATGAAGGAAAACATTTCACTTCCAGCACAATCATCAATAATTTGATCGATATAAGGCGTAGGATAGTTGTCTTTTGGACAAGCTCGATTTATATCCCTATAGTCGATACAGATTCTTATTGTTCCTTGTTTCTTGTTGACCGGAACAATATTCGATACCCAATCCGTTAACGGGATTGGATAAATGAAACCTGCTTTTAACAACTTCTCGACTTCTGCTTTAATCGCAGCCTCTTTCCGAGGGTGAATCTGACGCAACCGTTGCCGGACGGGTTTAGCGTCCGGGTAGGTCTTTATTTCATGAACAACAATGGCAGGGTCGATTCCTAGCATTTCCTCGTAAGACCAGGCAAACACATCGTGGAATTCTTGGAATAGGGCCTTGTAAGTTTGAATTTCTTCTTCTGTACATGAGGAACCTATATGAATGTTTTCCTCAATTCCGGGCTTCACTGAAATATCAATGGGAATAGTGCGAGAAATATTCCCTAAATTCAACTCTGAATTAGAATGTTTCGTTGGATTCTGAGCGTCTTTGACATATTCAGCAGTAAAGATAGATGAAAAATCATTTTCAAAAGCATCATCCTTAGGTAAAAACGAAGATCTGTGATGGAGATCTTCCAATGGTAGATCGTCTACACTTAGGATTTCGCGAAGTTGCTCGTCAGATGACACGACTTCGGGAAATGTTATCCGTTCTAAGGTTGATGTGAAAAGTGATTCTTCACTGACCACATTCATTTGGTCGATTTGGGTTGAACGCGAGTCAGTAAAAGACATGACGGCTTCATAAGCAATTTCATATGGACTTAAAGGCATAGCATCACCAAATGAGTCTATCTCATATTCAGATGGGACAATCCAAGGATCATCATAAATAATGTTGTCTGATGTAATCATATGAATTGATGCAAATGAAGGGTCTGCGTTGACTGGAGGGAAAGGAAAAGTTCCCAGTAAACCGGAATCTTTAACTAAACCTACGCCAACGTCCCTATAAGGAAGTTTCCTCTTACCGACATGCTGGATACTCTCTAAAGAGGCTGGGTCGGATGAAAAGTATGTCAGCTGATCAATCGTCATGATCTTACCATTATGTGGAAACTTAATTACTCTGAAGACCGATGAAACGACCGCTGTCATAGCATATGACCAACTTCGACCCAAAAGAAGGTTGTAGTCTAGAGGGGCATCAACCACCTCCACATCCAGACTAACGGTTTTACCTTCTACCCCTATAGGCAATTCCTATAGAATACCAAACGGACGGAACCCACGGCCATCAAAGGCCTTAAGGATGGTCGGGGATTGGTTCAACGAAGGAGAACCAAGTGATCTCCAACATTGAATCGACATAATACACATAGAAGCTCCCTCATCAATCACAGTCTGGTGAATAGGCCTGTTTTTGACTATCACTGGAATTTGGAAAGCCATTTGATGGGGTAGACGCGGTGTACTATTTTCTAGATCGAAGATTATCAGATTCGGGTCCTGAACATCAACAGCTCCGATAGCCGACAAAAGTAATTTTCGTTGTGTTGGGCATGATTGTAGCACTTCTAAAGCCGACATTGCTGAGGGTGAAACAGTTAAGTCCTCAACAATTTGTAATTCTGGGCTGCTCTCGCATGTGGATTGAAAGCAGACCTTCGAAGTACACCCTTGGCGGGCGGTTTAATTACTAAGTCCGGGTTAGGTTTTTCGATCTGTAGTGGATCAGAACCAGGAGCTGAGGTTGATGGATTAGAATGAGAAGATTCTGCTTCCTTACCATCAACAGGATTCTTACTACCATAATCTTGCGATCGAGTCGCAATCCGCACATGAGACATCATCAAAATGGGTTCTTCACTGGCAGTCGAGGAAGAACCTATCATCTTACTCTCCTGCTTTGGAAATGGATCTTTTAACACAGCAGGAGTGGGAGAAACTTTTGACTATTTTCACAACCTCGTCCGATGAGGGCAATCTCTTGTAAAATGATCCTCTTCACAAATAAGACAAGGATAACGAGGCTTGCGCTTTTCGTCATTGGTTTTCGACTTTTCCGTTTTCTCCTTCGGAGCCTTGTCTGCTTTAGCCTTCTTCTTTCCTTTCTTCTTTCCACCGTTTTTTGATTTGGCCGTAGATGACTCTACAGCGTGAATATCGGCGGAAAGTTCAGGAGAAGACTCTCCTGTCGGGGAATCGGGCAAAGTGATTATAGGAGTAGTAGAAGTCTTGGAAGATTTCTTCTTGCTCTTTGTGTTCACGATGCCAATCATACCATCAGCGGCATGAGATCCCGAAGGAGCAGCAGCGATTTGATTCGATTTTGGAAGATCTGGAATCTTCTCGTGTAACGTACCCGACTGAGTATAAACTAAGTCAAGGTACTGCACTTGAGCAATGACTTGCTCCTCAGTAACTACTCCGGCCTTAGCTACATCTTCAGTAATCTTCGGTAATAATGATTTAACAAACCATTCAGCTAAGATTTGGTCCGGAATAAAAACTTTCACTAACCTTCTTCGACGTCTCCACTCATGAATGTGATCAGAAATATACGTGGACGTCGATTGTTTTAGTGAAGTTAGTAACTCCGTGCCATTATCGTATCTGACCGGCAACTGAAAGTGAGTTAAGAACGAGGTAGCTAACTGGCTAAAATTGTAAAAAGAGGCCCGTGGTAACTCAATGTACCACTTGGCTGCGAGACCAATGAGTGTACGCTGGAAAAGACGTAAGCGGATCGAATCATCCGAGATAGAATTTGAAGCACACCAGAGGTGGTAAGTCATCACATGATTGGACGGATCCTCTCCAGACTTACCTTCGAACTTGGGTATATCACTGGGCAACTTATTTGGCATTGGCGGCTAGAACGGAAGATATTGAATTGGATCGTTCGTTAGGCGCGTCAAGTCTGGTAAATCCAAAGTTGCGATAAACGGTAACTGCCGGTTAGGATCTCTAAAACTCTGGGTCACAAGACCAGTCCCAGGAGGAGGATATCCAGGATAACTAGGAACAGGAGTCGCATTAGGGATATTATATCCTCCTGGAAAACCAGGATTAACCGGACCGTACTGGGGTTGTTGAAGTTGTTGATAAGTGTACCCAGGATACGGTTGATACTGGTAAACCGGCTGTTGGACAGCTTGCCCATGTTGGTATTGTCCCTGGTACGGTTTTTGAACAAATTGAGGTTGAGTAGTGACAACCGTACTTATACCAGGTTGACCTGTAGGCATCTGGACCGTGGTTTGAATCGTAGATCCAGACAACGGTAAAGATGTCTGAGGAGTGGTTGCAGAGACAGTAGAAACCGGAGCTGTCGATACTCCAGAAGTAAGTGCGGCAGATGTAGCGGTAGTTGCAGCAGCCGTTTGAGATGGAGTACTAGGTGCAATTGGCGGCTGAGTAACTACCGAAGTTACAGAAGTTTGAACATTTGACTGGACAGGTTGCGGTTGTTGGGGTGGACCAGAAACTACGGGTTGTCCAGCTTGAGGTACCAACTGTATACTTGGCTGCAACACCTGTTGACCCTGTGATGGATCCCACACTATCATTCCGGAGTATTGACTCGTAACAGGTTGAGGATACTGAGATCCATAACCGGATTGAGGATAGGATTGATAATTGAAAGGTGCAGTTCCCATACCTTGAACATATGACTGACCTTGAGGTGGTTGATAACCTTGACTCGAGTATTGACCTTGAGGTTGATAACCTTGAGGTAAATACGGATACTGGGGTTGACCTTGACCTTGAGGTTGATACCCTTGAGGTTGATACCCTTGGGGTTGATACCCTTGAGGTAAATATTGATACTGAGGTTGACCCTAGGGTACATATTGAGGCTGGGGTTGACCTTGAGGCATGTATTGCACCATAGGTACATACTGACCTTGAGGTTGCCCCCCAGGCGTTAACTGAGGCTGCCCCCCAGGCGGTAATTGGCCACCTTGAGGTTGGGAAACGGGAACTGAACCTGACATCATGTAAATGTCTCCTACACCCAATGGTATATTACCATTGTTTCCAGCTAATAACCCATGATCAATGGGTTGAGGAGATGCCCCTGCAAAGGTACCAGAAAGTGATTGATACCCGGTGGGAACAGAAGGACCGCCGTGTAAGAAAGATTCAGGAGTTTGAGTAAACACGGACGACTGACCAGACATATTTACAGGAGTATAAATACCTCCAGGTGGAAAAGGAGTACGAGGTGTAGAAAAACCTACTCCTGAGTTGTCTAAATAATTGGTTAACGAAAGGTACCAAGTAGTACTTCTAGGAGGACTGTAAAAGATAGATTCACACTCCCTGAGCTCAATAGTAAGTTGATCTTCAAGGTTAGAGACGCCTGTTTCTTCCTCTGGAGCAAGTTCTTCAATAGCGATCAAACCAGTAGGAAGATTTTCGGTGATAACTCATTCTACTCTTGGTGAATCTGGAACACTAGAAGTCGGAGTAACAGGTTCAGATATTTCAGGTTCTTCGCCTGTATCACTAGTAGACGAAAAACTACCAACAAGCTCAGAAACTGTAACAGCTTCGGGATTATAACCTGTCTCTAGACTTTGGTAATCTGGATGGACTACCAAGGAAGATTCTCCTTCTTCAGGTGAACCTACTCTATTGCCACTAGGAGGAGTTACAAGGACCTTCAAACCTTCTAGATTACTGGGGTCGTCTCGAGGAGGTTCACCCCGAAGTCTACGGGATCTCCTCAACAATTCGGCCACAGAAACAACTTCAGGAGACTGGACCCGAAGTCTACGGGACTGTCTCGGTAATTCCGCCACAGCTTAAAGCTTTTAACTACTACACACGAAAACAAAGTAAAATCTCAAATCAAAACACCTAAAGTCTCTAAAGAACCAAACAAATTTGAATCACACGCCTAAAGAATCTAGGGCGTCAAACCAAGCACAAACAATAGCCTTCCAGACCGAAAACGCTAGTTGGAGATGAAACCCAACATCGCAGGATTCAGTACAGAAGTGGCGGGTGGAACAGTTACCCCGGCAACCTGCTTAATGAATAGACCGGCACAAGTTCCTCCACTTTAACCGTCTCGAGTGAAGTGAACCCCCCGGAAAATCCAAGTGAGTCTAGCCAACGTCTGCTCCAGGTATAGTGGGATCTTCCCTCCACCGTCACCTCGGTAGAATCCTAAAGATAATGGTCACTAAGGTTACCAACCGCAACAAATGCACCTGGGGGAACAGTCTACACTCCGACAGCACGCAAGGGCAGAGTATCAAGCTCAATCCCCTTACCGGTTCCTTGACAATAATCCAAGGTTTACCGACAAGTGACCCCTGGCTCCTCGACAATGGTTAATCCGAGGTTTACCGTTTGTAATACGTGCGTGCCTGGCGTCGTTCCCAACGAGGGAGGATTGATCCCCTCACTGGTTCGGACACGAGCTAGTGCTTCTCCTTTAAGAGGAGCTTTCCCAGAGTACAAATGAGACAATTGGATTTATTCTATCACAAGATAAGCTACTTGTTTGGTTTTGTTGTCTTGGAGAGTTAATTACTCTCCTACTCCAAGACACTAGCCTGATCTAAATTGGTGTTTCAGAGCCCTAGTAAATAAAAGTTACTACGTTGATTTTACTTTAAGCGTTAATTTTATGGTTTTTCTTAAAGACAAAAGGTAGCGGAAATGAAACCAATGGTTTGTAGACTCGACTCAAACCACTACAAAGATGCACCTAAGATGATTTACGCTACTTTTCTCTTTCAATGAAACTCCTAACTAAGAGAGTTGGAAAATGCAAATTTTATAGAAAACAACTTTCTTAGTAAAGACAATCAAAGAAACAATTCTCTTTATCTTTCCAAGCATACAAACATGACCACTCCTTACGTGCACGAAAAACTCTTTTTCTTTCAAAACCCCTCAAAGCTACTTGAAACAAAACTTTTCAAAGGAGATGTTTTTGTATTTTCTCTTATTTAATAAAGCATATAAACCTATTTTAACGAAAATCAATCTCAAAAACTATAAAATCTATGAAAACTTGACTGTAAAGCAAAAAGAAATTTACTCTAAAGCACACCTAACGAGGCAAAAGCCTACAAAGATGATTCTAGGTTGTTTTACTTGACCACAATCAAGCCAAGGACCAGCTAATGCAGAATCAAAAGACCAGTCAAAACAAAACTCAAATCTTTTTGTTCTTTTTGTAAAATGGAATTCAATACTCAATCAACAAGCACTTCGAAATTTGCCAAAGAGACCACTCAAAGGTAAGTTGCTCTCACAGGTAGACTTTATGACAGGTCCGACTTCTAAGAAGGCTGACAAAACCAGAGAGATCTAAGGCTCGACAACTTCTACCGCCAAAGTCACTACAGGACCTACTCAAAAATCAAACCCTAGGGCTTAAACTTCTATGAAATCCACTAAAACACTCAATTCTATCGAAACAAGTTCAAGTGAAGATCTTTGACAAGAGACTAATGGATCTGGGCAGTAAATCCTAAGAAAAAGCAAAATCTAAGAGGAAAAATGTAAAAAATGGAAATTTCTTAATTTTTAGCAGGGTACGCAGGCAACCTGTTAAGACAGGTGCGGACCCGCTCTGTGCACACAGCAACAGTGCGTACAAGTACGCACTGTGCAATACTCAGAGGGTGCGTACTACTGAAAAAGCCAATAAAAACTAAATTCAATCTAACCCTAAGCTAACCCACCCAAATACAAAGTCACAGAGCCAAAAATCAGAAAATAAATGACTTTTCTCAGATCAAAGTGGCATACAAAGGAAAAGACTTTCACATCAATGGATTCCCTAGTGGAGTCGCCATTTTGTCAGGCGGAAAGAGTCGATAGTGCGGACACAACCAACCTCCCTAGGAGCCTAAGACTCTCTAGTGACAAACAAGACAAATAAGAGCAATCCTTCTCTAAACATGCATTTACTATATAAGAAATCAAGTGTTTAGATCCTACCTATAATCCAACGCTGTTGCAGTAGTCCAGCCTCACTGATCCGGATGAGCTCCTCCTTCACTTCGAAACCTGCATTCACTAACAATCAAACGATTAAATAGCACTTGATAATCTCATAAAATAAAACATATTTAACACATAGACCAAGGAGTACATGAAACAACTCATAAATAACAAGTTATTGAGAAGAATGGACTCATTTGCATTAATAGGAAACAAAAGGAACAATTACAACCTGAGCCTTGGTGATGTGCAAGTCCCTCCTAGGGTCCATCAAGAGTTCTCCTTTACTTTGACAAAGCTCACCCACTTCCAAATAGAACAAGAAAAGATGGCAATCTCTCCTCACAAGCTTCTAAATGGGAGTCCTAATTCCAGCAGCATCTACCCTTAGAAATGTTTAGCTTCCAACCTCTCCTCCTTCTGGCCCAATGCCTGTATTTATAGTGGTTTAGAGGAAGTTATTCAGGTCCACCATCAATGGGATAATCCCCTCTTTGGATGGGATAGCTCCCTTATTGATGGGATAAGTTCCTCTTTGGTAGGGGTACATGAACCATCTGGAGGCGCTCAATACACGTCGAACAACCTTCTAGAATGCTCTAGAAATGACCACAAGTAACTTTTTAAAGATGAAACTTGCGCATTTTGACCTTTACAGGGGTACGCACCTGCCCCTTTACATACAGAGCGTACAAGTACGCAGCTTTTGTGAACATTAGGTGCGTATCCGCAGGTAAGGTTGAGAAAACCTGCGTACCCAGAGATAAATACATTTATAAAGACTTTCTCTCTTTTTGGAGTTTGACATGGAGAGCAGAGGCATAAGACTTGCCCAGGAGGATAGCATGACTGTTGATAGAGCCATACTAACTGTAAATAGTCATGGTGACATTTTTTAGTGTAACAAAGGGTAAGGTAAGGGAGAATTGGTCTTGGTTATTCTCATGCTCCTTTCATGCATAAGAAGCACATGGAAAAGCTCAGGTTCAACATACATCAGAGTTTTCCATTTAAACTCAAGTAAGGCAGTTAGCACTCAAGAAGAAGAATGTAGCTTTGAGGAAGTCAGAAAAGAAATTGATGTCTACCAACCTTGAGATTGCCCAATTCAAGGAAAGGGATTACTTAGAAGGTATAAACATCAAGCAAAGGAGACAACATGGTCAGCGGAAGGATTCGAAGACAAGCATAAGAATGAAAAGCATAAAAAGGGGGAACTTTCTCTCCTTGTTTTTAACCAGTCAACTTCAAGGAGCGTTTCGGAGCAGTTTAAAAACTCATCTCTAAAAAGTGAAAGAGTTTTTCATTCCTAAGATACTTAAGTACAAAAACCTCTTCCACTTTCTCCAAATACATTATGATATGAGAGAAATTAATGACCAAAGTTGCGCTATGAAATTGTTGTAGGTGCAGTTTTTCATCTCCTGTTTTACACCTATTTTTCAAAGACACATTCTGGGTAGTAGGAAATATGTTTCAAAAAAACAAGAGAGGTTTTTGTTAAGCATGGATTGGTTCACAAAAGCCTCCTTCAGTTTTTCCAAATACAGCTTTTATGAGAAGATATGAACTCTGTCCCAAGACCTATGTTTCAGCCAGAACAGTTGCAATGTGGTTGCTATCAGTGATTGATTCCTTTAATAGTGAAAGTAAAGTGGCCATCATGGAAGCAGGGGAACACTTCTTGTGGTTGCAAATCCAGGAGCAGCTGGAGGTATATTACAATTTAAATTACTTAAAGATACAGTTGAGCCAGCTACAAGAATCTCCATAAAGAAATCTCACTGCAACGGGAATTTTGAAAGGGGAATGTCTACAAGGCATACAAGGCATCATCTGAAGCTATCAACATTCAACCAGGTCAAAACAGGTGGAGAAAATATATATTCAAATCCAACTTCAAATTTTTGTCGTAAAGTGAGCACATTTACCACAGTTCAGGATATATCAAACATTTTGCAAGAAACTTTTGCCTGCACACATGTACATGGGAAAGGCTTTCAACACATGAAGGACGTGGCACCCCATGAATAGATTGACTAATTCAAGAAGATCAACATAGTTAATTACTTTCGATTATCTTTAAGGAAACCAAAAGCATAGAACAGGGGCAGTTTCCTTTTTCTCAGCAAAGGTAAAGGGATGTTGCTGCAAAGGTGTAATCAGATCACTTGAGAATGTTTGAGCCCTAATCGAAAAGGAAATACAAGAAATGAAGACATATACACGTGCTCAACCTTGCACTGCGAAATCACTGAAGCAACGTTTTTCAGGAGAAAAACTGTTTTAGGTAGTTAAATTCCAGGAGGTCTCTAGAGAAACTGAAAGCATATTTTTGGAAATTGAAAGAGGTTTTTATTCCTAACACATTGAACTAGAAAAACATCTTTCATTTTCTTCAAATTGATTATGATCTGGGAGAAACGGGTGACTAAAACTTGCGCTACGAAACTGCTGTAGGTGCAAGTTTTTCACAGGCATATTTCTCTGTTTGACACAGGTTTTTCAAAGACACATTCTGGGAGGTAGGGAAGGTTTTTCAAAAAACCAAGAGATGTTGTTGTTTAGCATGGATTGGTTCACAAAAGCCTCCTTCAGTTTTTCCAAATACATTTTTTACGTGAAGTTATGAGCTCTGTCCCAAGACCTATTTTTCAGCCAGAACAGAGCAAGGGACAGTCTACTAGTTTCTAGGAACACCAAAAGGATGAGTCATCAAGGGCCAGCTGGAAGGTTATGGGCTTCATCAAATTTGACTTCATGGATTTTTGTTTGTCAAAAGGAGTGTTTAATGCTTAGATAAGGTTGTTGTAATCATGATAAGGAGATACACTCCTAGTTGTATTAGGTCTCTAGGACTGCTAGTTAGGTGTCATTTGCATTTAATAGTTAGTTTTGAGTGTCATTAGGTGTCAGGTTAGGTAGAATTCGAATTTTACTCATCCTAGAAGAGGAATCTAAGTTGTGTAAAGAGCTCTATATATAGCAGAACAGCTGATGTATAAAGGGTTGGAAAATTTTATGGAAAAGCTTGTATTTGGCCTATGTAAGACTCATTTTCAGTAATACATGCTTGACTTTACTTCTCAGGATTCATGAAGGATTTTTTATGTTCAGAATATGTGATGTTATCCTTTTCTTAATTCTTACAGTGGTATGGATGTATAATCACTCAGAATTCACTGAATGTGCTCTGACTTCCTGTATACATTTATGAACTATGTGGTCCCATATGAGTTTATATTCTGAATGTTTAAATGCTGAATACCCTGACTTCCATGTAAGGTTGAGTTCATTGTTATATTGAGGTGTTGTTGACTCCATAAGCCCAATGGATGTTTACTGATCATGTTCAACCATTCATATTTTTCACTTGTTTCATAGAGTTAGCCATCTAATCTTTATCAAAATCATTAACCTTTGAGAGAGCCCTCTCAGGTTGAGGAGGCTAAGCCTCAGCCAAAAGTTGGTTTGAAAGAGTTACATAAGGTCTTCCTGATCAGCAGCCTATTAGGGGCATGATTTTTTTATAACATTTTGGTGCATCTGTCGGGAGCCAGAAGATTATTCATTCCCGAAATCAATGGTTGAACTTCTGAAGGTAGCAGGAGCTCAGACATCTTTTTGAGGCTGCAAAACTACCTTAGCGACTCCACACATCGAATAAGAAATTGGAAGGTGACTCCACTGCTAGAAGATCAGTAGATTGATGAAGTTTCAAGATGAATTCCACTGCAAGAATGAATGCCAGGTATGCTCCTATGAATCGGTCTCATATCCCTGGTTTTCCAAATCCTATGCCAAAGGTTGATTGGTTAGATGATCTTCCAATATTCAAAGATGAAAAGAAAGACAATGCTGCTCTTCATTTGGTTAGGTTTCATATGCATGTACGCAGTCTTAAGGTTCATTTCCCTGAAGATTGTCTCATGAAGATGTTTATGACCACTTTAGAAGGAAAAGCATGGTCTTGGTATAAAAATTTGGAAAATGGTTCAATATATTCGCTTGCTAGTTTTCATGATGAATTCTATGAGATGTATAAAGAATGTTATCCATCCTTATTGTTGCTCAAAGATTGCTATAGACATTCTTTAAGTATTATTCAATACTTGGAGGATTGTTATGATGATGATGAATTTATGGATGAAGAAATTTTAGAGGCTCTTCATAACAATGCATTTCAACACCAAGAAGAAAGTATAACATCTCATGAAATGCAGCATGAAGAGCAGCAGGGGTTTACTTGTGAAAACCATGTTTCATCCTTTGATATGAATGAAGAGATACAGCAGTATTCTCGGTCTTCGAATCATAATGAAGATAAAAATGATTACACACAACAAGAAGAAATACTGGAAGAAATTTTTTATAATCCTCAGGCAGAGGAAAAGGTTGTTCATTTTTGTAATTCCTTGTAGCAACTTGCATCAAAGAATGATCTTTATAGTGAGGAAAATTACATTGTCTATGGGAATCATGCAGAAAGCAGTTGGATAGCACATCAAAGGAATTTTGTGTGGCTAAGGATCAGTTGTCTAAAGAGATAGAATGTTATGATGATTATCAAAATAACCATGTTTTCTTTCACCCTATAAATGAATACATGGAAAAGTTTTGCACATTAGCATTTCAATTTCATTTGCATTATGAAGATCATATACATTATAGGTTGATTTGGTCATCTCACTACCATGGTTATTTTGAGGTTGAATGCAGTCAAGAGCCTCCAATATCAGAGAGGATAATTGATTGGCTTTATTGGAAATATCATGTTGCTTGAGCTACAAAGTGGAGCTTGCAGCTGATAGGGTAGGTAGGTAGGAAAATGCAAATAAGCTCAAGGTTGACTGAGCATTTTTTTTCAATAGTGGTAGATTTCTTTCTCTCACAATGATCATCAAGTTTAAGCCCGAGGTGAAGGCCCAAGAAGCTTAAAGGGGATGCTTGTCAAACAAAATTCCGTTTATCATAAGAGGATAAGGCACTGGACCTGCGAGTTCTTAGTGTACCACAAGGGCACACTATCCCAAGTGGAGCCACTGTTATCACTGAAAAGATTTCAAAGGAAAAGGGTAAGGTAAGGGAGAATTGGTCTTGGTTATTCTCATGCTCCTTTCATGCATAAGAAGCACATGGCAAAGCTCAGGTTCAACATACATCAGAGTTTTCCATTTAAACTTAAGTAAGGCAGTTAGCACTCAAGAAGAAGAATGTAGCTTTGAGGAAGTCAGAAAAGAAATTGATGTCTACCAACCTTGAGATTGCCAAATTCAAGGAAATGGAGGTATAAACATCAAGCAAAGGAGACAACATGGTCAGCAGAAGGATTCGAAGACAAGCATAAGAATGAAAAGCATAAAAAGGGGAAACTTTCTCTCCTTGTTTTTAACCAGTCAACTTCAAGGAGCGTTTTTGAGCAGTTTAAAAACTCATCTCTAAAAAGTGAAAGAGGTTTTCATTCCTAAGATACTTAAGTACAAAAACCTCTTCCATTTTCTCCAAATACATTATGATCTGAGAGAAATTAATGACCAAATTTGCGCTACGAAACTGCTGTAGGTGCAGTTTTTCATCTCCTGTTTTACACCTATTTTTCAAAGACACATTCTGGGCAGTAGGAAATATGTTTCAAAAAACCAAGAGAGGTTTTTGTTAAGCATGGATTGGTTCACAAAAGCCTCCTTCAGTTTTTCCAAATACAGCTTTTATGAGAAGATATGAACTCTGTCCCAAGACCTATGTTTCAGCCAGAACAGTTGCAATGTGGTTGCTATCAGTGATTGATTCCTTTAATAGTGAAAGTAAAGTGGCCATCATGGAAGCAGGGGAACACTTCTTGTGGTTGCAAATTCAGGAGCAGCTGGAGGTATATTACAATTTAAATTACTTAAAGATACAGTTGAGCCAGCTACAAGAATCTCCATAAAGAAATCTCACTGCAACGGGAATTTTGAAAGGGGAATGTCTACAAGGCATACAAGGCATCATCTGAAGCTATCAACATTCAACCAGGTCAAGACAGGTGGAGAAAATATATATTCAAATCCAACTTCAAATTTTTGTCGTAAAGTGAGCACATTTACCACAGTTCAGGATATATCAAACAGTTTGCAAGAAACTTTTGCCTGCACACATGTACATGGGAAAGGCTTACAACACATGAAGGACGTGGCACCCCATGAATAGATTGACTAATTCAAGAAGATCAACATAGTTAATTACTTTCGATTATCTTTAAGGAAACCAAAAGCATAGAACAGGGGCAGTTTCCTGTTTCTCAGCAAAGGTAAAGGGATGTTGCTGCAAAGGTGTAATCAGATCACTTGAGAATGTTTGAGCCCTAATCGAAAAGGAAATACAAGAAATGAAGACATATACACGTGCTCAACCTTGCGCTGCGAAATCACTGAAGCAACGTTTTTCAGGAGAAAAACTGTTTTAGGTGGTTAAATTCCAGGAGGTCTCTAGAGAAACTGAAAGCATATTTTTGGAAATTGAAAGAGGTTTTTATTCCTAACACATTGAACTAGAAAAACATCTTTCATTTTCTTCAAATTGATTATGATCTGGGAGAAACGGGTGACTAAAACTTGCGCTACGAAACTGCTGTAGGTGCAAGTTTTTCACAGGCATATTTCTCTGTTTGACACAGGTTTTTCAAAGACACATTCTGGGAGGTAGGGAAGGTTTTTCAAAAAACCAAGAGATGTTGTTGTTTAGCATGGATTGGTTCACAAAAGCCTCCTTCAGTTTTTCCAAATACATTTTTTACGTGAAGTTATGAGCTCTGTCCCAAGACCTATTTTTCAGCCAGAACAGAGCAAGGGACAGTCTACTAGTTTCTAGGAACACCAAAAGGATGAGTCATCAAGGGCCAGCTGGAAGGTTATGGGCTTCATCAAATTTGACTTCATGGATTTTTGTTTGTCAAAAGGAGTGTTTAATGCTTAGATAAGGTTGTTGTAATCATGATAAGGAGATACACTCCTAGTTGTATTAGGTCTCTAGGACTGCTAGTTAGGTGTCATTTGCATTTAATAGTTAGTTTTGAGTGTCATTAGGTGTCAGGTCAGGTAGAATTCGAATTTTACTCATCCTAGAAGAGGAATCTAAGTTGTGTAAAGAGCTCTATATATAGCAGAACAGCTGATGTATAAAGGGTTGGAAAATTTTATGGAAAAGCTTGTATTTGGCCTATGTAAGACTCATTTTCAGTAATACATGCTTGACTTTACTTCTCAGGATTCATGAAGGATTTTTTATGTTCAGAATATGTGATGTTATCCTTTTCTTAATTCTTACAGTGGTATGGATGTATAATCACTCAGAATTCACTGAATGTGCTCTGACTTCCTGTATACATTTATGAACTATGTGGTCCCATATGTGTTTATATTCTGAATGTTTAAATGCTGAATACCCTGACTTCCATGTAAGGTTGAGTTCATTGTTATATTGAGGTGTTGTTGACTCCATAAGCCCAATGGATGTTTACTGATCATGTTCAACCATTCATATTTTTCACTTGTTTCATAGAGTTAGCCATCTAATCTTTATCAAAATCATTAACCTTTGAGAGAGCCCTCTCAGGTTGAGGAGGCTAAGCCTCAGCCAAAAGTTGGTTTGAAAGAGTTACATAAGGTCTTCCTGATCAGCAGCCTATTAGGGGCATGATTTTTTTATAACATTTTGGTGCATCTGCCGGGAGCCTGAAGATTATTCATTCCCGAAATCAATGGTTGAACTTCTGAAGGTAGCAGGAGCTCAGACATCTTTTTGAGGCTGCAAAACTACCTTAGCGACTCCACACATCGAATAAGAAATTGGAAGGTGACTCCACTGCTAGAAGATCAGTAGATTGATGAAGTTTCAAGATGAATTCCACTGCAAGAATGAATGCCAGGTATGCTCCTATGAATCGGTCTCATATCCCTGGTTTTCCAAATCCTATGCCAAAGGTTGATTGGTTAGATGATCTTCCAATATTCAAAGATGAAAAGAAAGACAATGCTGCTCTTCATTTGGTTAGGTTTCATATGCATGTACGCAGTCTTAAGGTTCATTTCCCTGAAGATTGTCTCATGAAGATGTTTATGACCACTTTAGAAGGAAAAGCATGGTCTTGGTATAAAAATTTGGAAAATGGTTCAATATATTCGCTTGCTAGTTTTCATGATGAATTCTATGAGATGTATAAAGAATGTTATCCATCCTTATTGCTGCTCAAAGATTGCTATAGACATTCTTTAAGTATTATTCAATACTTGGAGGATTGTTATGATGATGATGAATTTATGGATGAAGAAATTTTAGAGGCTCTTCATAACAATGCATTTCAACACCAAGAAGAAAGTATAACATCTCATGAAATGCAGCATGAAGAGCAGCAGGGGTTTACTTGTGAAAACCATGTTTCATCCTTTGATATGAATGAAGAGATACAGCAGTATTCTCGGTCTTCGAATCATAATGAAGATAAAAATGATTACACACAACAAGAAGAAATACTGGAAGAAATTTTTTATAATCCTCAGGCAGAGGAAAAGGTTGTTCATTTTTGTAATTCCTTGTAGCAACTTGCATCAAAGAATGATCTTTATAGTGAGGAAAATTACATTGTCTATGGGAATCATGCAGAAAGGCAGTTGGATAACACATCAAAGGAATTTTGTGTGGCTAAGGATCAGTTGTCTAAAGAGATAGAATGTTATGATGATTATCAAAATAACCATGTTTTCTTTCACCCTATAAATGAATACATGGAAAAGTTTTGCACATTAGCATTTCAATTTCATTTGCATTATGAAGATCATATACATTATAGGTTGATTTGGTCATCTCACTACCATGGTTATTTTGAGGTTGAATGCAGTCAAGAGCCTCCAATATCAGAGAGGATAATTGATTGGCTTTATTGGAAATATCATGTTGCTTGAGCTACAAAGTGGAGCTTGCAGCTGATAGGGTAGGTAGGTAGGAAAATGCAAATAAGCTCAAGGTTGACTGAGCATTTTTTTTCAATAGTGGTAGATTTCTTTCTCTCACAATGATCATCAAGTTTAAGCCCGAGGTGAAGGCCCAAGAAGCTTAAAGGGGATGCTTGTCAAACAAAATTCCGTTTATCATAAGAGGATAAGGCACTGGACCTGCGAGTTCTTAGTGTACCACAAGGGCACACTATCCCAAGTGGAGCCACTGTTATCACTGAAAAGATTTCAAAGGAAAAGGGTAAGGTAAGGGAGAATTGGTCTTGGTTATTCTCATGCTCCTTTCATGCATAAGAAGCACATGGCAAAGCTCAGGTTCAACATACATCAGAGTTTTCCATTTAAACTCAAGTAAGGCAGTTAGCACTCAAGAAGAAGAATGTAGCTTTGAGGAAGTCAGAAAAGAAATTGATGTCTACCAACCTTGAGATTGCCAAATTCAAGGAAATGGAGGTATAAACATCAAGCAAAGGAGACAACATGGTCAGCAGAAGGATTCGAAGACAAGCATAAGAATGAAAAGCATAAAAAGGGGAAACTTTCTCTCCTTGTTTTTAACCAGTCAACTTCAAGGAGCGTTTTTGAGCAGTTTAAAAACTCATCTCTAAAAAGTGAAAGAGGTTTTCATTCCTAAGATACTTAAGTACAAAAACCTCTTCCATTTTCTCCAAATACATTATGATCTGAGAGAAATTAATGACCAAAGTTGCGCTACGAAACTGCTGTAGGTGCAGTTTTTCATCTCCTGTTTTACACCTGTTTTTCAAAGACACATTCTGGGCAGTAGGAAATATGTTTCAAAAAACCAAGAGAGGTTTTTGTTAAGCATGGATTGGTTCACAAAAGCCTCCTTCAGTTTTTCCAAATACAGCTTTTATGAGAAGATATGAACTCTGTCCCAAGACCTATGTTTCAGCCAGAACAGTTGCAATGTGGTTGCTATCAGTGATTGATTCCTTTAATAGTGAAAGTAAAGTGGCCATCATGGAAGCAGGGGAACACTTCTTGTGGTTGCAAATTCAGGAGCAGCTGGAGGTATATTACAATTTAAATTACTTAAAGATACAGTTGAGCCAGCTACAAGAATCTCCATAAAGAAATCTCACTGCAACGGGAATTTTGAAAGGGGAATGTCTATAAGGCATACAAGGCATCATCTGAAGCTATCAACATTCAACCAGGTCAAGACAGGTGGAGAAAATATATATTCAAATCCAACTTCAAATTTTTGTCGTAAAGTGAGCACATTTACCACAGTTCAGGATATATCAAACATTTTGCAAGAAACCTTTGCCTGCACACATGTACATGGGAAAGGCTTACAACACATGAAGCACGTGGCACCCCATGAATAGATTGACTAATTCAAGAAGATCAACATAGTTAATTACTTTCGATTATCTTTAAGGAAACCAAAAGCATAGAACAGGGGCAGTTTCCTGTTTCTCAGCAAAGGTAAAGGGATGTTGCTGCAAAGGTGTAATCAGATCACTTGAGAATGTTTGAGCCCTAATCGAAAATGAAATACAAGAAATGAAGACATATACACGTGCTCAACCTTGCGCTGCGAAATCACTGAAGCAACGTTTTTCAGGAGAAAAACTGTTTTAGGTAGTTAAATTCCAGGAGGTCTCTAGAGAAACTGAAAGCATATTTTTGGAAATTGAAAGAGGTTTTTATTCCTAACACATTGAACTAGAAAAACCTCTTTCATTTTCTTCAAATTGATTATGATCTGGGAGAAACGGGTGACTAAAACTTGCGCTACGAAACTGCTGTAGGTGCAAGTTTTTCACAGGCATATTTCTCTGTTTGACACAGGTTTTTCAAAGACACATTCTGGGAGGTAGGGAAGGTTTTTCAAAAAACCAAGAGAGGTTTTTTTTCAGCATGGATTGGTTCACAAAAGCCTCCTTCAGTTTTTCCAAATACATTTTGTACGAGAAGTTATGAGCTCTGTCCCAAGACCTATTTTTCAGCCAGAACAGAGCAAGGGACAGTCTCCTAGTTTCTAGGAACACCAAAAGGATGAGTCATCAAGGGCCAGCTGGAAGGTTATGGGCTTCATCAAATTCGACTTCATGGATTTTTGTTTGTCAAAAGGAGTGTTTAATGCTTAGATAAGGTTGTTGTAATCATGATAAGGAGATACACTCCTAGTTGTATTAGGTCTCTAGGACTGCTAGTTAGGTGTCATTTGCATTTAATAGTTAGTTTTGAGTGTCATTAGGTGTCAGGTCAGGTAGAATTCGTATTTTCCTCATCCTAGAAGAGGAATCTAAGTTGTGTAAAGAGCTCTATATATAGCAGAACAGCTGATGTACAAAGGGTTGGAAAATTTTATGGAAAAGCTTGTATTTGGCCTATGTAAGACTCATTTTCAGTAATACATGCTTGACTTTAATTCTCAGGATTCATGAAGGATTTTTTATGTTCAGAATATGTGATCTTATCCTTTTCTTAATTCTTACAGTGGTATGGATGTATAATCACTCAGAATTCACTGAATGTGCTCTGACTTCCTGTATACATTTATGAACTGTGTGGTCCCATATGAGTTTATGTTCTGAATGTTTAAATGCTGAATGCCCTGACTTCCATGTAAGGTTGAGTTCATTGTTATATTGAGGTGTTGTTGAATCCATAAGCCCAATGGATGTTTACTGATCATGTTCAACCATTCATATTTTTCACTTGTTTCATAGAGTTAGCCATCTAATCTTTATCAAAATCATTAACCTTTGAGAGAGCCCTCTCAGGTTGAGGAGGCTAAGCCTCAGCCAAAAGTTGGTTTTAAAGAGTTACATAAGGTCTTCCTGATCAGCAGCCTATCAGGGGCATGATTTTGTGATAACATGATGAATCAATAGCGGTACATCAACCAAGTTACAGATCCATGATTGGCAGCCTGCTTTATCTAACCGGTACCTGACCTGACATCATGCATGCAGTAGGAATAGTTGGAAGATTCCAAGAAAATCCAAAGGAATCACACCTTCAGGCAGTCAAAAGGATTTTCAAATATCTTCAAAGAACACAAAACTTTGGTTTATGGTATCCTAGAGATACAGATCTTACACTTCATGCATATACAGATGCAGATTGGGCAAGAAGTGTTGATGACAGAAAAGCACTAGTGGGGTGCATTCTATATGGGTTCCAGGTTAGTGTCTTGGTTCAGCAAGAAACAAAGTTCAATTGCATTATCTATAGCTAAAGAAGAATACGTGGTTGCTGCATCTTGCTGCACTTAACTACTTTGGATGATGCAAACCTTGCAAGACATTTAGATCACATGTACTCCACCCATCTCCATTCTATGTGATAATACAAGTGCCATTAGTATTTCAAAGAATCCAGTCATGCACTCCAAGACCAAGCACATACCCATCAAATATCATTTTCTTCGAGAACAAGTGCTTGAACAAAAGGTCAAATTGGAGTATGTTCCCTCCAAAGAATAGGTTGCTGATATATTCACTAAACCACTGCCCAGAGAGACATTTGAATATCTCAGACAAAATCTAGGAGTAGTTGCCGCATCATCCTACAATTAAATCCTAATTTTTCAGAGAAAGGTGCTTATACGTGAGTTTCGTGAAGTGAAGTAGCGTACATACGTGGGTTTCTGTGGGCACAGTCGTGTATATTTTGGTTTAAAGAAAAGCAGTGGACTAGACTCAAAAAAAATGGATCTGTTATGGTTATGTCAATTATCTGCTCTATTTGATGATGGTTACAATCTGTTGATAACATATGGAAATATATTGGTCCTCATAAATTTGTTGACAACTTGATGTATATCTGATTAATGATGATGCTTTGATATCTCTTACTGACATATGCAATGATCAGATTTGATAGTGAACAGGTGGAACAAGTTCAAGGGGAGAAGTCTTTGGTACCTAATGAGTTCTTACTTTATTATGATAAGGGAACGAAGCAAGTTGATCTTGATGAGCACAAGAGAATGAGTTGATATATGCCAACATACTTTGTCACAGGTTGATGATATTTTGGGAACTAATGATGGACATATACAAGTTGTTGGTCTAGATGTTGTTGACAGACGTTGTTGATAGTGTAGATCATATGATAGTTGCTAATGACTATCATGGTCTTGTTTCAGATATTTGGTCTTTGTTACATATATCATGTATATCATTTAATGTAAAGGTCATGAAAATACCTAATTTGTAACCCCACTATGCATAGGATGGATGATGTAATGTTTCTTGCTTTTTTCATGTATAAAAAATTGGTATATCCCCACTTGGTTGGGTGGATGAGTCAAATTTGGTATATCTCCACTTGGTTGGGAGATGGATGTAAGTATGAGTCATTGGTGATAGGAAGGTCATTGGTGATGTATGTATAGAGTAATGTTATTCTTTTAGAACATCTTTTTGCAGACCTTGCTTATGCTCAGGGGGAGCATGGGCTCGATCATGCGAGCTCAATCAGCACACTTCAGCTTATTAGAGAATTCAACATGTACTCAGGGGGAGCATGACCCTTTGCCCTTGATATCAAAGGGGGAGAATGACTTGGTGTTGCCATCAAGTCCAAAGGGGGAGATTGTTGGAATTATGATTTAGGTATTGTCCTTGATGGAAACTCACTCAGGTGAAATATCAAAGTATAGCAGGAAAATAGCAAAGAATTACAGATCAGTCTTCATAATGAAGAAAGAGAGGTATACGTAGGTTCACCATTTAACAAGCTGCGTATACACGTAGGTTCACTGTATACAAAGTCGCGTATACGTACACACACAATTTCATGGAAGGAAAAGTGAGTATACCTTGGAAAACTAAGTTTTTGGTCCGAAGTATTTGGTCCATGTTATTTTGATCCATGGTATTGGTCCAAGGTATCTGGTCCGAGGTATTGACCCTAAGTATTTGGTCCAAGGTATTGGTCCTAAGTGGTTTTTGACCATGGTATTGAGAAAGGCCTAAAACTATAAAAGGAGGAGAAGATCATTAGGCCAAGGGGTGCAAGTATCAAATATCTGATGAAGTGTGAGATCTAGTATGCAAGTTATTGGGTTATGGTGCATTGCTAGATTTGAACCAAGGATGAACCTTAGCTGATGATGAGGGATTAGATCTAATGATGGATCGGGATCTTAAGGCATAAAATGAACTATCATTAGGTGTTTTTGCTCATGTATATTCTAGATCTGAATTCTGACGCATATATTATTCTGTAAATGATATGATCTGGGTATAACTAAAGACTGGAATGGCTGCATAATTCTGAATTTATATTTTCATATATATACGTTGGTTGGCTTTGAGGTAAGTGCGTATGCACGCAGGTTCGATACATGGAAGTAACGTATACCTTATAAAATATGTTTTAGTTTCTCCTGTTTGTTGTTGCAGTGGTCTGGGTTCTGGGTTGGGTTTTGGTTATTGTATTCTGGTGACAGCGTTCTGAATGATCAGATTGATGGGTTATCAAAGTGATTGATTGATTTGGTTGTGGTTGGTTCAAAGGGAGATTGGTTGATGTAGATATATTTGATGATTGAATGATATTCTTGATGGATCCATTTTGAAAATTTATGAAACGTGGTCCCTAGAAGAAAAGAGAATGTTGTATCCTTTTGTAGGTCGGCACCTACTTACTAGTAAATATATCAGCTAGTACAAGAGCTAGGGGGTTGTAGCTCCCTTCCAGTAGAAGCTAGAGAACGAGAGAAGGTTGTAGCCTTCTGCAAGTAGAAGCCTACGTACTAGTATAACACTGCACCAATACAAAAATTGTAAACAGAAATTTCTTATTATTAAAAGAAGACAAAGACGATAGCAGCTGGTGGTTTTCACCTACATTGGGTTTCCACCTTATATCTTGGTGTTCATGTGTGTTGCTCATGTGTGATGCTTTATTCTGCTTTTACTGCACTGTCTAATAAATTCCTGATATACTAATTAAAGTTCAATACATGATAATTTGGGTAAATCAAAATATCTATGCATGTATGTTGGTTTTAAGTACAGTTGTGTATACACGCTAATTCACTAAGGTGAAGTAGTGTATACAAATCAATTTTGAAAATTAAATTATAGATATGATAATACTGATTCACCCCCCCACTCAATATTATTTCCAACAACATAACCTAGCCTTGACAGATCTGAATGTATGGTACCCTAATGCAAAAATAGGGGATTTACAGTTGATGGCTTTGGCATCATGGATGAACCATGAGGAAGCAAGTGTTGCTGAAATGAAGAAAATAATGGCAAGGGAAGAAATAAATCATCTCATGATTAGAGTTGAGAAATTGAAACCAATGGTTGTCATCAGCACACATAACTTAATTGCAAATGACTCTCAACTTGCACCCAGGTATCTTGCTGCCCAAGGGCAAGCAATTACACATTTTGAGGATATGTTTAAGTTGTTAGGGGATGACAACATGCAAGCTTGCCAAAGGAGATGGAATACTTTGTCCTATAGTTTGAAAATCATAGAGTACCATTCTTCTCAAGGAATGAGAGAAGCACTGAACACGACACCCATGTACAAGCAAACCCTCCAAAGACTCAAACTCAATTGGATTGGCTTGAGACTCAGTCCACCACTGCTCTTAGCGAAGTTATAAGGAAGGAAGGAAGAGGAAGAAAGGAAGTAGTGGGAGGAGATTGAAAGGAAGGCAGTATTCTAAGCACAGCAAGAGGAAACTACAACAGAAGCATGGGATGTCAGGGAGGCCACTAGAGCTACGAAAGACATGGATATTGATTGAGTTGCTTAGAGGATGAGAAACACTTTTGATAGCGGGGTGATGATGAGTGTGATGCAGGAAAGTATTCCCTCTGTGGACAGAGGTAGCCCCTCTAGCCCTAGAGTGGGTCTAGTCAAAAACAAGGACAGATCAACAATAGCTTTCCTTAAACAGTCATAGTTGGAGGCCTACCTCAACCGATGGTCGATGGATTTCTGTTGCACTTCTCCAGCTTCTGCTTCCTTCTCCCAATGAATGATCAACATGAAACAATGCAAAGGAAATACAACAAAGCACGTAACCGGAAAACAACAATGATCTATTTACTCACAAAGTCAAGAAGTCATGAGCTATCAAGTAAATTACATATAAGACATAGGAAAACATCATTGATTGTATTAATAATGAAATAAGAGCAAGCTTACAACCAAAGTCTTGACGTTGCAAGCCTTCTCAGAAGGATCCAGCTAGCATGTTCTTCAAGCATTCACTCTTTGAAGATGGATCTCCCAACATATAAGTCTCTCTCACTCATAAGTTTTACACAAAGTTAAGGGCACTTCACAACCTTCCACAAGCTATCAACAATCCCACACTTGTCACACTCACACCAGCTATCTAGAAAACTCACAAATACTAACAGCACTGCTCAATCCAAGAATTTGCCAACTAGCCAACTATCCAACTATCAAACTATCCAAAACTAGCAGTGCATAGAAGGAGTCTCCATGAAAGGTGGAAGAGAGAGATTATCACCAAGGAACGTAGCACAATTGACGGAATTGCCATGCTAGAGAAGGAAGGGCAACACAAACTATGCCAACAACCAGGTCTGGAATCATCCAGAAGGCCGACTGTTGGAACAAATTCTCCCAATCTAGATCATCTCGGGTGCAAAACTGAGCTTTAGCACTGACATCGCTAGGGAGCAATGCAGTCAATCAGACCATCGCCAAAGATAATAAGTAACCTCGCGCTGGAGCATGAAATCGGACCATCGCGAGAATCAGATGTACTTCCGTGCTAGCATCACGACTGCATTGTTCATGAGCGCCCTTCAGCATGTATACTAAGTCCACAGTTGCGATGAGGCAAATAACTTAGGGAAGGTGGGTCATTTGGCAACATCAGAGAGCATTTGTTCAATATAAACATGTTTGACTTGGACACATGACACAGTAGAAATACTGGAGTGAAGGCAGTGACAAATTACTGTGTAACAGATGCCCCCTAAAGTATGAAGCCCGAGAGAGAGGGAGGGGAGAAATGCTTTACGAAATTGACTGAGCTGGAACACTATTTGGAAGAACCTGCATGCAAGTACAACTGATATCTCTGATAATGAAATACATGTAGTCTAGGCATGGGCGCAGCCATCCAAAAGACATACAAACTAGGTCTGTGGTATGGACGCATCCATCCAGCTAATAAGACCATGATAGTGATAAAGGTATGGTCGCAGCCATCCATCAATGAGTCATGTAATCACGAAGCAATCTACGCAACCCGAACATGTTTAATCTGAGTTCAGGGTCTTGAACCCAACTGATCATAGTACAAATTCTAACATGCGAAAAATGTGCTGAGGTCGAGCATGACAGAAAATCGCTTGATTACCGATCAATGATGAAAACCGTTAACAAGCGCGAGAGAAACCACCAATAATGCCAATGGCTCTCAAGGAGCACAATCCATGAAGTGTGAAGAAGGAGCTGAAGTCAAACACTCGTGGAATCAACCAATCAACGACCAATGATGAAAGTTGACCGTAAGGTGCGAAGAACTTGCCGTTGAGGCATGCAAGCTCTAAGGTACCAAAGGGGATCTCTAGATCAATCTCTTGGATAATGAGCTAATGTCGATAGGAGACGACCCGTCGCAGGAGGGCCATAATGTTTCCCCCATCAACAACACGAGATAAGGAACAAGCAATAGATGGCGAAATAGAGTATCAGAAGAGGAGACAAGGATGCAAACTGTAGAAGGATTATATTCTTGAACATGTCGGCGACATGACTCTGGAGGGTGGCAGCATTCAGGTACCAAGGGATCAGAGGCTCGATGGGGATGGCGTGAATCGGATGGAATGAGGCTAAATGGCAACCCAAACCTGTGGAAGGCCAAATGACGATGTATGGATGTCCCAACCCAACAAGAAGCAAAAGTGTCGATGTTCAAGAGTGACTAGCTGCCAGTGATGATTTCCAAATTTTCCCCCACCATTGCTAGCGAGTACCCCTATTATTTTTGAAAAAAAGCTTCAAGGGGATAGCATATGCTTGTAATATAAGTTCGATTGTCGGTCGAATCCAACATAGTAATAGTTTAACAAACCCTAGGGAGGAGAAGCTCGAGTCTCATCATGGTGACGAGTCCACTATCATCAGGGTTTAATGAGTCTGACATAGGTAAAACTCGGAGTCTTTTTCATGTTCAGAGAGTTTGAAAAGACACGGAAAAGAAAACTCTAGGGGGGTCCTTTTTCGTAGATTTGTGTCTCTCGAGCCTGAAAAAAGTATAAAACGATACTCGAAAGAACCGCCCAACCATTACGATCGAGGAGTACTTTTTGTGACTAGTGACCTCGACCCAAAAAAGTAGAAAAGTGATCGAAATCATGTCGTCTCATAACCAATAACGAACCTGAAACGACAAAGGCCCAACAATCTTTTCGCATTTACACGGTCAAAAAAGAGCTTAAAGGCGACTACCTCTTATTTCTTTTAACGAGTTAAAAGGGAAAACTTGGCAATATTTTCGTCTTTAAATGGTCAGAAAAGAGCTGAAAGCAGACCTCCATTTTTATTCTCTTTAACGAGTCAAAAGGGGAAAAATACTCAGCAATCTTTTCATCTTTTATGAGTCAAAAAAGGGCTTAAAGGTGACTCGTCCTAGAGGAACGAGTGGTATAAAGGGTAGCAACTGGTTCCGACAATCGTGGAACTGCTCAAAACATATAACGACCAAGAGGCTAGCTAATAAAATCACTCATCGCTGTGGTTCCTCAAGAAAAGAAAAACAACCAAGTGAAATCATATGATCGGCTAAAGAGATGGTGGCGATGGAATGAAACAACCAAGGCTCATCTAGCAGAATTTAGCAGATAAACGGCAATCATAAGGTGTAAATCAAGTATGGGTTCATTTTTACACAAGCTTGAACCATGGAGAACTCTGCTTGGATTCGGTTTCATGTTTACACAAGCTTGAAATGAAAAACTATGCTTGTTATAAGTCTGCATGCCCCCAGCATAATGATGCAAATCAAGGTACATGCCCCCCAAGCTTCATTGCATTCAATGAGGTGGATGGAATGAAGGTTCACTTTTGAGGTCTTGGAAAGACTTGACTTGGATTTTACAAGATCTTAATCAAAGACTTGATTTGGAAAGGGGAGTTGTTTCATTTTTTAATGAGGTTGACACACTGAAAAAGAACTATCCTCATAACCTTTGTTCATTTTTGAACGAGCTTGACACAAGATCAAGAACTATGCTTGTACCTCCTTGTGTCATTTTTGAACGAGCTTGACACAAGGTCAGGAACTATGCTCATGGCACCTACTCATGGGCCATACGAGAACATGGCTCCCAAGAGGTCTTCACGAGATGGAAGAAATGCACTTCGGGAGGAATACATGTCATGATGTACCAATGATAGATCGGGTTCCAATGCCCCCAGTACATGATGTACAAGACCATCTACATCATCATCAGTAGAGGCAGAGATGGAATGGGTAGCCACATAATTGATCTATGGCAAGGAAGGCACTTCTTGTGAGCAAGAGCCGAGAGGGGATGACAACTGTGCAGGAGGCACCAGGGGACTAAAGAACGATAATTGGTCTATGGTCACCATTCTTCCATCATGTGGAAAACAAACCACACAGAAAAGTGAAGAGACAAGGGGCCCCCATGGCATAAACATAGTCACGGCCAAGGAGAAGACTAAAATATGAAGCACCTTGAACAACCATGACATCTATATAGACGGTTTTGCTCCCCAAAGTAACAGGAAGCTTCGGGAAGATCCCTAAAGGTTGATTGGTTCCTCTGTCAAATACCAATAGATTATGCATGATTGGCACAAGTTGTGGCGAGCCTGAAGCTTGCCAAGTAGTGAAAGGCATGAGACTAACCGACGCACCCTCATCCAAGACAGTGCCAGGTAATGCCTTATCATAGGCATGTATTGTAATCTAGAAAGGCACATGGGATGGAAGACGGAATGCAGTCAAATGACTCCAGTCGAAGGAAACGACCAAACTACTTGGTGGGGGTATCATATGATTGCCCCCATGCTCTACAGGAACCAAAGAAGGACTCTCGTTATCAGCCAGGATAGGAGGGTCATTCTCGGAGTCAGGAGAATCTAACGAGACAAGAAGAACATGAGCATGATGCTCTTCCGAAACAGAGTGATCAACAAGTGGTGAACTCAAGTCGACACTCTCTTTGACCAATGGTTGGTCTGGAATAGGCTTAGCACAGCCAGGCTTGGAAAGAGGAGGATGTACAAGAGAAGAATCTAATTCAGTCTCCTTGCCAACGGGGAGAGGGTCTGAAGGGAGCCTCTGATAACCAATGGGAGGTTGGGGTGAAGAAGATGTAAGACTCTCCAAAATGGCGGAAGCTTTATCCATGAGCAGACAAAGGTGAAGGGGATGGTTGCCTTCACATAGCTTACAGGGGAATCAAATCTTCCCTTTCTTCTTACTGTTGCTAGTTGATAGGGTAGGATCATCATGAGCTTTAGAGGACAATGAGGGATGAGCCGGATCGTGAGACCATACTTCTAAAATCCTAGTAATGCCAGGACAATCACAAAGAAGATGGTCACCCTTACATAATTTACAAGGAAACTTAACCTTCCGCAGAGGGGTGGAAGGTGGTCCGACCTGAGATGTACTCAGAGCAATAGTTGCATAGGTGGCCTTGTGTTTATCAGACTTCTTCTTTTCCTTCCTCATCTTCTTCTTATTCTTAGTCTCCTGGTTACTAGGTGTGGAACTTTCACCAGGCGAAGTAGGAGAGGAGGAGGAAGAAACAGGGGAAGAAGGTGTAGGCTCAACTTGGAATCAACATGTCGTGGTTCGAACGAAGGAGATGGTGGAACAGGAGTCATGACACTCAGGACCACCGAGGTTGAAAACAACAACATGGGCAAACTGATGGTTAACCCAAGCAAAGACAAAGTTTCCATGTACGGAGCACTGGCATTTCCAAAAGTGTTGGGTTGTGTTATATTCTTTCCACGACTAACCTATGTAGTGAACCGGGGGTTAGAGGGGGGGCGGAGCCCCCCCTTCGTTGCACCGACTATGCAGCGGGGGGGTCACAGGGGGGGCGGCAGCCCCCCCTGTCCAGGGGGTTTGAGGGGGACGGCTAGCCCCCCTCTACGGGATCCAGGGCGGCGCCCCGGGAAATTTTTATTTGGACCCTATATTAGGTTGGGCAAACCTACCTATATTTTTCGGTCCATGGTTTTGGACGCGTTGGTTTTTTGATCCATGGTATTGGATGCTTCGGCATGTATAAATATGTATTGTAACATTGAAAGGAATATAATGAAAAATCAAGTTGGTAGTCCCGGTTTTGGGATCCAGGGGAAAATCTTTGTGCATATGTGTTTTATGTGTTTTATGTGTTATGCTCTCGCATTGTTTATTTTCTTTGTTTAAGAATTCGTATGCAGGTAATTTCTGTACAGGGTTAAAACCTACATTTGGTATCAGAGCTGTTTTGGCTTCAAGGGGACGCCTTTGTTGCTAAGGGGTTTTTTGCTCAGGCCTGTGGTAGACCCTGTTTAGTGGGAGATCTGCGAGATCGATTCTGGTGGTGAAAGAAGATGGCGAGTAGTGGAAAGATAGAGATTGAGAAATTCAATGGTCAGAGTTTTGAGTTGTCAAAACTCAAGATGGAGGATCTGTTGGTGGATAAAGATCAGTGGATCGCGGTAGATCCGAGTACTAAACCAACGGGAGTGACCGATGAAGAATAGAAGAAGTTGGATCGGAAGGCAAAGAGCACAATACGATTGTGTGTCTCAGATTCAGTATTGCTGAATGTATCAGGGGAAGCTACGGCGAAGGCTTTGTGGGACAAGTTAGGGAATTTGTACCAATCTAAGTCTCTGGTGAATAAATTGTTCCTGCGGAAAAAGCTGTATAACCTGAGGATGAAAGATGGAGACTCGGTGACAGAGCATCTGAATGTGTTTAAAACTGTGGTAAGTCAGTTATCATCTATTGAGATTAAAATTTCAGATAAGATAAGTGCATTAGTTTGTTGTGTTCTCTACCAGATTCGTGGGATAGTCTGGTTATTGCAATAGGTAGCAATGCAACTGCTTTGTAGTTTGATGAAATAGTCTCATCCTTGTTGACGGAGGAGATGAGATGGAAAAATATGGAGAGCCAGAATGGTGATGCCTTGTCTGTACGAGGACGGTCCCTGAACAGAAACAAAAATAAGTCATCAAGTGGGAGATCTAAATCTAGAGGGAGATCTAAATCTCGAGGAAAACCTACAAAGGCAGTGTGCTGGAAATGCGGAAAGGAAGTGCACTTCAGAAGGGATTGTAAATCTAAAGGTCCTGATAAAGGAAAGGGATCTGATGATTCTCCTTCTGCAGAGGCGAAAACCACCTCAGATGAAGGTGGGGATGTGTACTTGGCTTCTTCAAGTACACATGTAGATCATGAGGCATGGTTGATTGACTCAGGTGCATCCTTTCACTTCACTCCCCATAGAGAGTGGTTCTGCGAGTATGAGAAATACGATGGTGGTGATGTCTTCTTAGGAGATAATTGGAAGGCTAGAATCATTGGTCGTGGAAAAGTAAAGTTGAAGTTGCAAGGTGGAAGGGTTAGAACACTTCCGGGTGTTCTGCATATTCATGCATTGGCCAGAAATATGATTTCTGTAAGCAAGTTGGATGATGCAGGTGTAAAGACAGTGTTCGAGAAAGATACCTGCAAGATGGTTCGAGGAGCACTGATATTTATGCGGGGAGTTCGGATTGGAACTCTGTACAAGCTGCAAGGTAGCACTGTTGTTGATGGGTGCAATAGTTCTATGGTTCCTGAAAATGGAGTAGAAAATCTAGTGGTCTCTGGAGAAAAGACCATGTTGTGGCATCAAAGGCTTGGACATATTGGAGGGAAGGGCCTTCGAATACTTCATGGTAAAGGTATGGTAGAAGGTATGAATAATAGCTCTCTGGATTTTGATTTCTGTGAAAATTGTGTATATGGGAAGCAGAATTGGGTGAGTTTCCCCTCTGGTGGTAAGAGGACGAAACAGATATTAGAGCTTGTGCACAGTGATGTGTTTGGACCTGTGAAGGTTCCATCACTGGGTAAGTCTGTGTACTATGCATCATTTATAGATGACTTCTCAAGGAATACATGGATATATTTCCTTAAGAAGAAATCTGAAGTTTTTGACAGGTTTAAAGAATTTAAGGCTTTAGTGGAAAATCAGATAGAGAAGAAGATAAAGGTGTTGAGGACAGATAATGGTGGAGAGTTTTGTAGCAAGGAATTTGAAGAATTCTGTAAGAAGTGTGGTATAGCATGGCAGAAGACTACTCCATATACACCTCAGCAAAATGGAGTCACAGAAAGAATGAACAAGACGTTGATGGAAAGGGCAAGAAGCATGCTCAGTGGTGCCGGGTTAGGAAAGGGATTCTGGGCAGAGGTTGTGGATACTGCATGTTACTTGGTCAACAGGTCACCTTCATCAGCGTTGGAGGATAAGACTCCACAAGAAGTATGGACTAGTAAGAAACCTCTCTTTCACATCTGAGGGTATTTGGATGTGATACATATGTACATGTTTCAAAGGAGAAACGAACCAAGTTGGATAGTAAATCTGAAAAGTGCATCTTTATTTGGTATAAGGATGGTTTAAAGGGTTATAAGCTTTGGAACCCAGTCACATGGAAGGTTGTGTACAACCGAGATGTGGTGTTCAGAGAGGTGAAAGATGTTATTAAACATGAAGTCCAACCAAAGGAACCTGTGAAGATAGAGTTTGAACTAAAGGAGGAAGAATCAGACTCTGTAGCAGAGGAGGAATCAAAAAATGAAGAGCCAAAACTCTGGCTGTGAGAAGATCAGCTCGAGAAAGAAGGCAGCCATAAAGGTATAGTCCATCTGCTTTCTATTCAAATTTTTCTTTGTTTGTTACTGATGATGATCCCAGAACTGTGAAGGAAGCAGTGGATTCAGAGGATGGAAAACTCTGGAAAGAGGCCATGGTTGATGAAATGGCATCTTTGCACAAAAATGAGGCTTGGGATCTGGTGGAGTTGCCGGCTGGAAGGAAACCCATTGGTAGCAAATGGGTGTTCAAGAAGAAGACAAATGCAAAAGGAAAGGTGGAGAAATACAAAGCTTGGTTGGTAGCAAAAGGTTATTCCCAGGTGCCGGGAATTGATTTTGGTGATATTTTTTCTCCTGTTGCCAAGGTAACTTCTATTAGATTACTTTTATCTGTTGCTGCTGCTTTTTATTTTGAGGTAGAACAGATGGATGTGAAGACAGCATTTCTTCACAGGGATTTGGAAGATGAAATCTACATGAAGCAACCTGAAGGCTTTGTGGTGAAGGGTAAGAAAGAACTGGTATGCAAGTTAAAGAAGTCTTTGTATGGGTTAAAACAGTCACCAAGGATGTGGTATCAGAAATTTGATACATTTATACGGGGACTTGGCTTCACCAGAAGCAAAGCAGATCATTGTGTGTATTTTAAATTAATTGGTGACCGTGTTATTTATCTGGTCTTGTATGTGGATGATATGTTGCTAGTTGGAAATGACAAAGAAATTATCCAGGATTTGAAGACCCAATTGTCCTCCAAATTCGAAATGAAAGATCTTGGTGCTGCAAACTATATTTTGGGCATGGAAATTAAAAGAGATCGGGCAAAGAGGAAGCTCTGGTTAAACCAGAGGAAGTATGTTGAGACAATACTGCAGAGGTTTAATATGCAAGATAGTAAACCAGTGAAGGTTCCTATTCCTGTAGGTGTGAGGTTATCTATTGAACAGTGTCCCAAGACACAAAAAGAGGAAGAGGGCATGTCCCGTGTTCCATATGCAAGTGCAGTCAGTAGCCTGATGTATGCAATGGTCTGTACTAGACTAGACATTGCACATGCAGTGGGAGTATTGAGTAGGTTTATGTCAAAACCTGGGAAGGAGCACTGGACAGCAGTGAAGCGGGTTTTCAGGTATTTGCGTGGCACTAGTGATTATGATTTGTGCTACCAAGGAAGACCAGGATTGGACAGAGTGTTGGATATTCATGGCTTTGTTGATGCAGACTGGGCTGGAGATCTGGATCAGAGAAGATCTACAAGTGGGTATGTGTTTAGCCTATTTGGAGGTGCAGTCAGTTGGATGAGTAAGAAACAATCTATAGTGGCACTATCAACTACAGAGGCAGAATACATGGAAGCCACTCATGCAAGTAAGGAAGCAGTTTGGTTGCAGAGATTGTGTTCAAGTATGGGGTTAGTACAGGGAGCTATAAGAATAGACTGTGACAGCCAAAGTGCAATTTTCTTGGCAAAGAACCCTGCTTATCATTCAAAGACAAAGCACATTGATGTTCAGTATCACTTTGTGAGGGATATGATAGAAGACAAAAAGGTGTTGCTGGTAAAGGTGGACACTTTGAAGAATACTACAAATGCATTGACAAAATCTGTGAGCTCTGAGAAGTTCTCTTGGTGTAGAGAAGCAATGGGCATCTCAGGGCTGGAAAAATGACTAAGCTCTCTTGTCGCCCCCTGTGGAAAGAAAACAACAAGTGGAGATTGTTGGGTTGTGTTATATTCTTTCCATGACTAACCTACGTAGTGAACCGGGGGGTTGCTTGGGGGGTGGAGCCCCCTCTTCATTGCGGCAACTAGCCCCCCTCTATGGGGTTCGGGGCAGCGCCCCAAGAAATTTTTTTTTTGGACCCTATATTAGGTTGGGCGAACCTACCTATGTTTTTCGGTCCATGGTTTTGGACGCGATGGTTTTTTAGTCCATGGTATTGGATGCTTCGGCATGTATAAATATGTATTGTAACATTGAAAGGAATATAATGAAAAATCAAGCTGGTAGTCCCGGTTTTGGGATCCAAGGGAAAATCTTTGTGCATATGTGTTTTATGTGTTTTATGTGTTATGCTCTCGCATTGTTTATTTTCTTTGTTTAAGAATTCGTATGCAAGTAATTTCTGTACAGGGTTAAAACCTACAAAAAGAAGGAAATGGATAGGGGTTCCCATCTGCGGAAAGACCTTGGCCAGTTGACTCGGGGAATGTTGCCATCAGGAACGAGCCTGAAAAACACTCTAACTGTAATGAATAACTCTAATTGTTACCAGGAATATTTCATGGGAAAATGAATTTTTAAGACACAGGAAAAGAACTTGACCTTTTCATCTTTAAAGAGTCGAGAAAAGGAAGAAAAGATGACTCTAGTCGCCTTCAAATATTTAATGAGCCTAAAGTGACAAGTGCTCAGATGGACCTTTTCTTTTAGGGAGTCCGAAAAGGAACGAAAGTGACTACTCTGGAGAACTAGGCAAAAGGTTTATCAAACAACCCGTAAAACTGCATATACACCTTGGCAGTCATATGAAAACCAAGGAGTTTCCCTACAGTAGTTAATCTTCCTAAATGTTGTGTTCGGTGCATTATGTTTTGCAAGGTGGCAGACACGGCTTCCTAAGGATAAAAGATGATAACCTAGTGGGGTCTCCCAACATACACTCAACAGTACATGGGAGCACAATTCCGTACTAGACCGCTATTGAGTCACAGAAGGAGGAATCACCCAACCTTGAGTGAAAACAATAGTGACTAGGTTTAACGACACTGGAGCACGTCTCTAGCCTAGACCTCTAAATAGTGTGTGTTATGTTCCAATGCGTTGTTAGGTTTATTCAGTTCATTTTAGAGTTGATCTTGAATTATGTTTTACTTTTCAGGCCTTACCATATGTATACAACAAATCCTAGGATGCAGCTAGAATGAGCAAAATATGCTTTTACTTCAATGAAGACCTACCTATGGGAGGGTAGAGAGATCATTCTCAAACCAAGAAAACCAAGACAAACAAAGACAGTCACTCAATGTATACAGACATCAATTCCTAAAGTGCACAGATACTACTAATGAGAGATTTTATCATTCGCTTTTCAATATGCAAACTTGAAATGAAAATTCACTTTCACTTTCGTACACTAAATGAATGCAATATTTTTTATTTTGATGTCTTTAAATCTAGAAGAAACAAATAAGCAACAAGCAGGTGCGGAAAAAACCGGTTGATCCAAACAATTGTGATCTATGTTCGGTAGTGAGAAGAAATCAAACCAATGCTAAGGATTGGTTCAATAACAGTCACTAACAATCAACCAAAAACAAGCAACAGGGAAGGCTCAATCAAACCAAGAAGAAAGCTACAAATGAACCTTGAGCAAACCAGCAACTAAGCCAACTGATTCAAGAAACTTGAAACAATGAACTAGGTTACATACGCAAAAAAGCAAAATTCATTCAACAAAGCTGACACAAGCGTGCCTTAACCATAAACAGTGAAAAAAAAGCTACTAAGCAAGCGAGAAAAGCAAGGGACCAGCAGGACTGATGTACTCAGGAGGCAGAATTGAGAAAATCAATTCTACAGGAATCAGCGCAGGTAATACACAAGCAACTAGCGTTGATAAAGAACTAACTGCAGCAACAGAGCAATGTCAGTGCGAAAGTACATGACTTTTCCACGATGGTCAGATTAATAGAGCCATCGCGACTTTGAGACGTAATTACGCAATGCACAGGATCTTACAAAAGGGTGAGTGTGATGACAGTGCGACTGTCAAATTTTAATCTGCGATGATGTTCAAAACAATGACAGACGAACAAAAACTCCCAAATCAAAAACAATCAATCCTTCAATCAAATAGAGGTACTTCCTAGATCAAGCCAAGAAACTCAAAAGATTGATGACTAATCCCCAAACTTCAAAAGAGACCAAATCAAAATCAAAACAAGAGCAAACAAGAGAAGAACATAGGCTAAGATCCCCAGCAGAGTCGCCAATTTGTGATGCAGGAAAGTATTCCCTCTGCAGACAGAGGCAACCCCTCTAACCCTAGAGTGGGTCTAGTCATAAACAAGGACAAATCAACAATAGCTTTCCTTAAACAATCATAGTTGGAGGACTACCTCAACCGGTGGTCGATGGAGTTCCGTTGTGCTACTCCAACTTCCACTTCCTTCTCCTAATGAGTGATCAACCTGAAACAATGCAAAGGAAATACAACAAAGTATGTAAGCGGAAAACAACAATGATCTATTTACTCACAAAGTCAAGAAGTCATGAGCTATCAAGTAAATTACATACAAGACATAGGAAAACATCATTGATTGTATTAATAATGAAATAAGAGCAAGCTTACAACCAAAGTCTTGACGTCGCAAGCCTTCTCAGAAGGATCCAACCAGCATGTTCTTCAAGCATTCACTCTTTGAAGATGGATCTCCCAACATATAAGTCTCTCTCACTCATAATTTTACACAAAGTTAAGGGCACTTCACAACCTTCCACAAGCTATCAACAATCCCACACTTGTCACACTCACACCAACTATCTAGCGAACTCACAAATACTAACAGTACTGCTCAATCCAAGAATTTACCAACTAGCCAACTATCTAACTATCCAACTATCCAAAACTAGCAGTGCATAGCAATGGTGAGGGTTTAAATAAGAGAAGGAATCTCCATGAAAGGTGGAAGAGAGAGCTTATCACCAAGGAAGGTAGCACAATTGACGGAACTCCCATGCCAGAGAAAGAAGGGTGACACAAAATATGCCAACAACTAGGTTTGGAGTCATCCAGAAGGTTGACTATTGGAACAAATTCACCCAATCTGGATCATCGTGGGTGAATAACTTAGCTTTAGCGCTAACATCGCTAGTGAGCAATGTTGTCAGTCAGATCATCGCTAAAGATAATAAGTAACCTCGCGCTGGAGCATGAAATCAGACCATCGCGGGAATCAGATGTACTTCCACGGTGGCAGCGCAGCTAGACTGTTCATGAGTGCCCTTCAGCGCGTATATTAAGTCCACAGTCACGATGAGGCAGTTAACTTAGGGAAAGTGGGTCATTTGGCAACATCAGAGAGCATTTGTTCAATATAAGCATGTTTGACTTGGACACATGACACAGTAGAAGGACTGGAGTGAAGGCAATGACAAATATTGTGTAACAATGAGCCTCATCATTGGGTAACTATAGGGACCTTAATTCACCTCCTAGATTAGTCAAATCAACTCTTTTCACAATTTATTACATATTTTGATTGTATTTTGTTTAATGAGATGAGTCAAAGTGAGATATTATTCCTAGTGGACTAATGTGAATTGAATGCAGGTTTGTGAAAGAAAATCATGGATTTTTGGCTAATTAAGGGCTGGAACTCGAATGAGACAAGGAGGAGAGATTCTATTGGGTAGATCATCCTCATTTACTCCTCCCTCATTCAAGTATTCCTCCATAAATCACACTAGTTTGGAGTACAAGTAGCCAAGTCATGGAGATCAAAAGGCAGTCGAGCAAGTGACAGTCAAAGAGCTAGTTAATCTTGAGTTTGGGAGCTAAGCCTCCCTATATTTAAGGTAGTCGTTGGAGACTTCAGTTGTATAAATAAATATCCCTAGGGCCTCATTAGGATTCAAATTTTTGCTGTAAAAACACTAGTCATTTTCAAGTTCAAGACTTGTGGAAGACATTGCTATGTAATTTTCTATTTTGATAATGAGAATGAGCATTTTCTTGATCCAGCACTGATTTCACTAAGAGGGCTAAAGCTCTTGGGTTAGGGCCCAACCCTAATAGAAAATGCTCCTCTTCTTGTATTTGTATGCTTATATTGATTTCATAGATTAATGGTTGAATTGTCTTTAGAATTATTTCATTGCAAGTAGTGTAGATCTAATTAGTTTGCTTATTAGTTTGCTTCCATTTGTTCTTTACTTTAACAGTAGTTTAGAAGAGATAAAGGAACATGAAAAAGCTATCAATAGGTGGTTTTGCCCTCACTCCTTCCTTCAGGGAACATTGTTTGAGGAAAGAACTCATATGCAACCCCAAAAAGACAAAATGCTAGTTTCTCATGGAATTTAGGGTTTTCTATACTTAGGCCAGCATTTGATCAGTTTGCAAGAGTAGGATTTAGTTATCATTTCTTCTATCTTCAGTCTTACATTATATCTCATCCATGTTCCATCTTATTCTGCAAGTTTTCCTCATGCATGAAGTAGGAAGTTAGACCATGAAATTATGTTTTCCTAGATCATTGAAACTCTTCTTGTTTACATGATTTTTGGGTAAATGTCAATGTTTGATGCAGCGCATGTGTTTCAGAAGTACAGAGAGATTTCATAGTTAGCAACCTCAGTCCCACTTCATCCATCCATGATCATTCTTTGCTTTCACTAAAACCCTCACCAATTTCGTCATTTCACAAGGAAGCTTCTCCAAGCTTGTTGAACAAATCCAACCATCTCCCAACCTTGGTTTTGAGTTCTAAAGTGGTCCTAGGTGCTCCCTTACCTCATTCCATCCACCAACCACCTTCTCTAAACCTTCCATCACCTTCAGCACCCATCATTTTTCTCTCGACTGTATCCTGTAGAAATACAGGGGATCTTGTAGGTTTTCAAGATATCTTATAGAACGCATTAGGACATCCTGCAGGTTTTCCTGTAGTGACCTGTTTTGAGGCCGAATTGAGGGAAAAGCCTCTAGGAAGCTAGAAAATGTCACCTATTAGTCTCCCCAACCTTCTAACCATTCACCAACATCCCTAAGCCCCTTGCCACCTCACTAAAGGAGATTAGATTGCACAATTTCACATAAAAAAGGGACAAAAAGAAAAACAGATTTGTTTTAGTCATTTATATGCACAGTAGTAGAATGTTTGATGTTTTTAATTTGCATGCTTAGGATAGTAGGATTGCATACATGTTAACTTAGCATTCCTTTGAATCATAGCCTCTTAGCAGTTAGTTATAAAATGGTGTGTTTTTAGAATTTGATTTCAGTGTTTTTCCTTACTGCAGTAAACAAGATTTCTCTTAGAGTAGATTTCTCTTTCCCTCATTAGTAATCAAACTTCTTCTGAATCCATAGAATTATGGATTGAAAAACACTAGTGTTCTATCGCCAGCTGAGCAGTGACAAAGAGCAAACCCATCACTTTTACTTGTGTATACAACATTGTCACCTCCAAGTTTGTACGAACCTCGGGTTGATAAAGTAAAGTTGGTAGCCCCAAGAGTTGTAGCACTCTTGCTGAAATACTGGTGCTCATCAATATGCTAAAGATTAATGTAATGAAACAACATATTTAAAGGGAAAATATTTATGTGTGCATGTGTATGAGATTGGTGTCATTATTTTTCTTATGTTGTTACCTTTTATGTACATGTTAAAATTGCAACAATGCTTTTATTGAGTTTATCTACTAAAGTAATTAATTTATAGAAAGGAATTTAGTAGAAAATAATTAGCTAGAAGTTGGGGTAAGAAATTATCATGGTATCAAAATTGTCTCTCTAAGGGGGGAATTTATGAAGTACTTCACATATGCATAGAAGCCAAAAATCATACAAGAGTTGTAGGGTTAGTGTAGGACCAACCTTTTGAGGAAATAATAATACTAAAAAAGTAGGAAGAAATGAGGTGATGGTTATATAGTAGAAGGCAACGATAAAGGAATCATACGTGGCCATATGTAGTATAACAAGATAGGTGACAATAGATGCAAAAAAATTGTAGTTTCAATGTCATACACGGGATATGATGTTGTACAAAACACAACCAAAAGTAAGTAATCACACAGGAGATGATGTAGCACATGGGTATAGAAAATAGTCACCAAATTCATCCATATAGTTACATGTGATTGTATGGTATTGCGTCTAAGAAGTGAGAGGGCATCGTTCTAGCTCAAATTAGGAGGAACGTTGGAAGCCAATGATGTGTTATTTGTATCAAGATTGAATGATAACTTTCTCTCAATCTTAGTGATGGAGGGTAAAGGATATGAGGTAATGTTCAGGAGTAGGAAGGTGCTCATTCATCCAAAGGATATTAGCCCAAACATAGTAGTGTCCATTCAGGTTAGAGAGGGAAACTTATATAGGTTGAAGGGAAAACTTGTTTAGGCTTTGGTACATGACAATGAAAAGTTGTGCAGGTTATGGTAGAAGAGGATGGGATACTTCACATCATAGTGCATTGCTAATATTGATAGAGAGTGTCCCTAGTGTCCCAATGTTTAGTGTTGAGCAATATGGTGTTTATAAAGGGTGTGTATTTAGTAAGAATGTTAAGGATGCTTTTTCTTCTAGTGAGAGTATGTCTCAGGGGATTTTGGATCTAAGTCACTTAGATGTGTGTGGATTGATGTCAATGGAATCAATGTAAGGAGAATTATACTATGTCATTATTATTGATAAATATTCCAAGAAAACTTAGATCTTCTTCATGAAGACCAAGGATGGGGTCTTCAGTGGACTTTAGGATTTCAAGACTTAGGTTGAGAACCAAACAAGCATGAAAAACCAAGGTATTGAGGTCAAATAATGGGGAAGAGTACACCTCCAATGACTTCAAGGATTTCTGCAAGGAGGTAGGGATCAAGAGGGCTATGAAAAACTTGTGCAACCCTCAATAGATTGGGCTTGTGAAGAGAAAGAATTGATCCATACTCGATTTTTCCAAGGAAATGATACGTTACTAGGATCCATCTATGTTTTTGGGGAAAAGGCATGCAACACTATAGTATATGTGTAAAACATGAGTCCTTAGAGGATATTGGGGGAAAATACTCTTGAGGAGGAATTCATAGGAGTGGAGCAATAGATAGGACATTTAAGGATCATTGATTTCCCAAAATACATCCATGTGTTTGTGGAGAAGAGGACAGAGATGGAGCCTTACATGATCTTCATATCAACACAAAGGATGAAAGTTTTGAGTAGAGATGTTAAGTCAGGGGGGAACTTGGCATCTAGCAAGTCTCATGAGTTGCCACCAGTAGTCACAGAGGATGAAGAGAATGAGGCTCCTAAGGGAGAACAACATGTAGAGACTTCCACTTTAGGGATTCAACCTTTAGGTTGGGAGGAGATAGTAGCTACTTCCAATTCCTTCTGACGACCCAGGTGGTTTGAGTAGACATTAAGAGATGCTAAGGAGCATGTGGAGGCTCCTAGGAGCACATTTCAAGAGAGCATGCCTCTTAAGAGGTTTTTGAACTACCTAAGATTAATGACTAACATCATTGAGGAGGCAACAAATAAAGAGCTTTGGACGAAATCCCTGTTGAAGGATGATGCATGGGACATTTTAGCCAAGGTCAAAGGGGAAGCTAATTACATATGGTTCTTCTAGAAGTATCTTCCTCACTAAGAGGGAGTGTTCATGATAGTAGCACTGGACACGTACTTCCACAAAATTCTAAGTGTCTTAATGAGTGGAAGTCATCCAAAAGGAATTATAACCTTAACAATTATTTTAATTAATAGAAATATTAAAGCAAATGATTTTTACAAGAAAAAGTGAGTTAATCTAATGAAATGCAAAATGTTATTTGCATTGGTGAAATAAATGAATCTCAATTGTTCATGTTAAATGAAGTTGAAATCTAATCTCAATCGTCAATCACTTTGGAGACTAGGGTTGTGAATTTGGCCAATACCTCAAACTTATAAAAAGAAGGCTAAGCTAAGGGAAAAGACACATCTAGAGGGAACAAGACAATAAGATAGTGAGATCTCAGTGATTGGGTGGAGAAGGATATTCATCCAAGTGTGTAGAGTCTAAGGACGAAGAGCAAGGGATAGCAAGGGAGAATAATCCAACAATGAACAATATTGAAGGAGAAGTTTTACAGAGGGTTTGATCAGTTATAATAACTCTAGGTTTTGTTGTTTATACTTTTCATCGGAGGGTCATTTTCCGAAGAAGGAAGCCTTTGTATAATGAAGATTAATTTAACGAAATAACATATTTAAAGGGCATACATATATGTGTGAATACATGTATGAGATTAGTGTCATTATTTCACTTTTGTTGTAAAAGATTTTTCTGATGTGTTAATATTCAAACAATGATTTTATTCAATAAATTTATAATAATAATTAATTAAAAAAACAATTATTAGAAATAATTAACCAATAATTAAAGTTAGAAATTAACTAAACTGCTTTATCAAAAAAAAAAAAAAAATATATATATATATATATATATATATATATATATATATATATATATATATATATATATATATATTTCAATTTTATTTTAATCTGATAATATGATATTCTAACTCAATCCCCTGGTAATTTGTATTAATGTAATATTTTATTAAAAAAATATTCAAAATAATATATATATATATATATATATATATATATATATATATATATATACCCCTTGAACACTAACTATATAAAAATTATAAACTAGCGGTAATTGGTGTGAATGTCGAGTCACAATTAATGATAATGGTTTTAAATAATTCTTAATTTTTGTTTTAATAGAGTTTTATGAAATTTATAAATACAAAAAATTGTTTAAGGTAAGTATACCCATTTAGATGGTTTAAATTATAATGTGATTGATTATGAGTCATTATAAGTGAAATTTTACTTTATATTGTTTTATATTATTATTAATTTAGATGGTTTAAATTATAATGTGATTGATTAAAAGTGGATTATAAGGGAAAATGGAATTTTGTTTTGCATTTTTTAATTGAAAATTTATTTTGTTTTTATTTTATTTTATTTTTATTATGTATAATTTTTAAAATTTAGTAGCGTATATTAGTAACATGTTTAATTTTATGGGATTTTTATGAATTTTCACATTTTTTAGACTGTGAGTGTCATTTATGACTTTTACATGAGACCATAATTATCCTAATAACAACCTCACTATTATGGTTTGTCATATCCTAGGTAAGATCTTTGCCACAACCCTATATACTCTCTTCTCTATATGCACAAAGGCAAAGAAGATGACAACCAAAGGAAAAACAAGATATGGGGTACATTGTTATGGTTGGCTATATCCTAGGTAAGATCTTTGCCAGAACTTTAGATATTCACATCTCCATATGCATAAAGACAGAGGATGACAACCAAAGGATGAATAAGATTCTGGGAGAACCATTGTATTAATAATCATATATTTGCTTTGGTTAAGGCCAATGAGTGTAAAGTACATTGTTTCTTTTTGGAATTTTGCAAGTCATTTGATACAATGTCATGGCACTTGTTCACAAATAGGGTTAAAGCTTTGGGTCTTCCACTCCTGGCAGTATTGATTGTTATGACACTTTAGAAAGCCAGTGTTGGCATAGTTTAAATGAGGACTAATAAATAGAGGAGGTCTAGATCAATGTAGGAGTAAAACAAGAATGCCCACTTTATCCTACACTTTTTAGACTTTCCAATGATAAAATAGAGGAATCATAACATAGTCAATGATTACCTTAGATGGTTTCATTCTCGTCAAAGTATCCATCAATATTTTCTTATTCGTAAATGATATGATCCCCTTGTTGCACCTAGTGAGGGGGCTCTAGAGACAACTTAACATCCTAACTTCCTTATGTGACACTCACTCATCAATGTTAGGTTAATCTAGGAAAACAAAATTCATGGCCTTTAAGATCCCTAAAAGGGAGTCAAGAGATGTGAATCTTACATACAAAGGTAAGAGGCTTGTAGTAGTTTTTCTCGTATGTATATTGGAGGTTCTCTTCTCTAGACCAAACTTTAGCTTGACTCTAGTAGTAAATACTTGACTTAGTAAGGGATATGTGGCTCTAAAAACTCTTGAAAAGCAATGTTTTTAGTGTTAATTTAAGGACATTTAGTCGAGGCTTCGAGTCATTCAACCATTCGTCACACCTACTCTCCTATATGGGAAGGTTTGGGGGGTGAGGAGGGCATACATTTAGGGGAGAGAGTGCTTATTATGACAATTATCATAACAACTTCATGAAAATAGATCAATGCTTCATGATATGATTATTGTAGAATGGGACAGCCCCACTGATTACCTCAATGATACTTCATGTAATCACGATGATACATAGATTCAATGGGATGGAAAACTCACAAAGAGGTCTTCTAATATATACATATATTTCTATCAAATCCTCTATGAAGCACGCATACCACAGGATCGATTCAAGGTGATATGCAAGATTCTCTTCCTTGCTTCACCTTGTTTTTTAATGGATGTTCCTTATCTCTCTAAGAGAAAAATAAACAAAGTCTCTCATTTGAGATTTGTAGAGTGTACATTGGGTCCACATTTCTAATCTTAGTGAGTTGTTCTTTCCCAAAATTCAAAGCTAGTCAGACTTATATCTCAAGTGCAAAAAAGGGCACAATTTATGCCTAGGGTACCCCAAACTCTAGCTCCCTTGCAGCTTAAGGTTACCTCTTACTTAGTGTAGAGTTTGCTCCCATTAGTTTTTCATTGAGACAAGTAACCATATTTGTTAATAACTTTGTATTTTCCAAACTTACTTCTTAAATCTTAATATTAAGGACCACTTTATATATTCTGATGTCCTATTATGATATTAGAGGAAAATTAATTTTTCCTTTTAGGTATTTACTTGGTTATGTCTAGATGCGCATGAATTATCGGGGCTAGAGATGCTTGACACTCATGGATTGTGAGGACTAGAGATGTTTAACCATTTTCCTCTAGTGATGTTTAACCATTGTTGATGAATTACTAGATACCCATTTCCCAATCCAATAGGCAACAATTTCAATAGTTCTTAATTTAAGTTCCTTGACATTAATAGGAAGAGGTCCCATGTCTAGTGTCCGAAGCTCACATGATAACCCTACAACATCTTAATCATGCATCTATTTGTAACCTTGAATGTTAGAAGTGTTTTTCCAAATTAACATATCACAATGAGTGAACCTCCTCCTTCCCTTTCTCATAACACTGACGCATCCTCGTAACTTTCGTTGTCTCTTTCAAATGCATTTTGATTGTAAGTTTACTAGGTCTTGGAGAGTTTGTTAAAAATGAGTCAAATCAAATTTAATTTGCAAATTGCTTTTTCTCAATGACCTCAATCTTTTTCATGATCATGTTCAATATTGTTCTAGGTCCTTTCTCTATCTTTGGTTTCATTTGAAATGTCATCATTGCATATGCTACTTACACATGGTTTCATTAGATGTTATCCATAGTGTATTATAAAATGTTGAACCACATATCAAATTTGAATCCTGTGATTTTTCACAGGGGAGAATCGCCGTACGGAGCATTTTCTAATAGCGGAAGACAACCGACTTTACTGTCGTACCACTAACCAATGCATACATTTATTTCTACGAAGTTTCAATCAACGGCTTTTCATTTTATAAAATGGAGAAAATTGGAGTAAATTTATGATAAAAGTGGGTAAGATAAATCCAAGTTGGAGCGTATTATAATAGTTGGGACGTGAGCGCGGCTAAGTGAGGGGACACAACACAATATGAAGATACGAATATATTGGATGCCTAACCCTGCATCAACGAATATATACGGAAGACCACCAACCGTTTTCATAATTATTTAATTTTTTTTTTCTAGTGGAAGACCACCAACCGTTACTAATAGTTTTTTAATGAGGCTGTAGCAGAGAACTGATCGATAACGGCTACCAATTCTCAGTATTTTCTCTACTTTCGTGAATTTTTCTTAATATCGACAAACTTGACATTTCTTTTTGTCTTTTATGAAATTGTAAAAAAAAACATTGATACTAAAATCTTTTTTAAAAAAATCACCACTCACTTTCTTATCATGAATTCCAGCTCATTTCTTTTTATTTTTAATTTCAGAGTACTTTTATGAATTCTAGTTAAGTCTTTCAGTGCCTCTTATCCCGTGATTTCTTCACATGGGAGAATCGCTGTACGCGGCATTTTCTAATAGCGGAAGATTCAATCAACGACCTTTCATTTTATAAAATGGAGAAGATTGGACTAAATTTCAGCATTTTATCATAAAACTGGGGAACATAAATCCAAGTTGGAGCATAGTATAATAGTTGGGGACGTGAGCACGGCCAAGTGAGGGGACCACAACACCATAAGGAAGCGATATGAATACATTGTATGTGTAACCAGGCATCAACGACCGTTGAAGGGTTTAACGTTGGATTTTATAGGTCAAGTTTGACTGTGGTTAGTGTGATGTATAATGAGTTTTATAATTATTATATTGGCCATAGGTATAGTATAATACATTTAGTTTTTTTATTTATTTTGTATTAATTTGTTTTGGTCTAAAAAATTATGGTATTTATTAATTGTTTAATATCAAGAATTTTTTTTGTTATTTTCTATTATTATATAAATTTATTTATTTGTAGGGTGATTAGTTGGGGTTTTATTATAAGGTTTTTTCTTTGATTTTATATTAATTTGTTTGAACCAAAAAAATGATGGTATTTATTAATAGTTTAATATTAAGAATTTTTTTTGTTATTTTCTATTATTATATAAATTTATTTATTTGTAAGGTGATTAGTTGGGGTTTTATTATAGGGTTTTTTCTTTGATTTTGTATTAATTTGTTTGAACCAAAAAAATTATGGTATTTATTAATAGTTTAATATTAAGAATTTTTTTTGTTATTTTTTATTATTATATAAATTTATTTATTTGTAAGGTGATGGGTTGTTTAGTAAATTTCATTTCTATTAATTATTAATTATTTGTTTTTTCCCTTTTTATTTCTTTATTTATTTTTTTCCTATTATTTCTATTTGCATGAATTATAATTTTTTCACAATATTTTCAATTTAAAATTACTTGAAATGATTTTTTTTATTAGTTACTATTTGTTTTGTTTTTATTTAATTTTTCTCCCTTTTCTATTATTTCCATTTCCCTGAATTTTAGTTTTTTCTCCATATTATATGCTAAAATTTAAAGAGGAAAAAATATTTTAAAATCATTTTCCAATATTTTCTTTTTAGTTTTTTTGCCTTCTTTCTTGGCCTTTTTTTTCTTTATTTTCAATATCAATTCTATTAATCATATTTTTTTTTTTTTTGTTTCGTGTTAAATTTTAATTTGACTTTATTTTTTCCCTTCACCTTTCTATAATTTTGGAAGCAACAACTTTACAATAAAACTTTCATTTCAATGAATATAATTAAATTAATAAAAAAATATTCTAAAAATAAGAAATTAATAAAATTTAAACAAAATTTGAGTGTCATTTTCTCCATTGTCTTATATATACACATCTCATTCTTCATTCTACTCCAAATCTTAAAGACCTATTGCCGTTATTGTGGGCACTCAAATATTATAGATTTGGAAAATGACAACTTGTAACAAGTTGGCAATCTTTGTAATTTTTATTTATTTATTTAAATTATTGTTAAATTTTTAGATTTCAATTAATCATTTTTTTTATTTTATTTTTTTTGGGATCTCTGTACTTTAACAACTGCTAAGATGACTATCCTCCAAAGTGCAGTAATATCCCATGTAGTGACAAAGGCACTTGTGCCCAACCACTATTGTGTTGCCCAAATCTCATTAATAGGTGGAACTTTTGTAAAGTATTGTAGAAATTTAGCAGTTATTACTCAGAAAAGCTATCATTTAAATAATGGATGGTGAGTAACTTTGTTTTAAAAATAATTTTGGATGGAATAAATGAAGTATCTAAGATGATTTGAATGAGAACATCTCTTCATGTTTATCATTGTTTTTAGTCAATAGTAAATTATTCATTTTATATGGTGATGAGTTATATTTTCAATTTTTTTGAAAGCATGGAAGAATTTAATCAAAGCATGTTCTTAGAAATCATGAAAGCTTCATATTTGATTGGTGTTGCTCTCTGTATCTGAGAGAAACAAATTTACTTTTTAGCTAACTGTATTCTTTTAATCTCTTTCTCAGGTAGTTAACAAGTTTTTATGTTAATTATAGTTTTCAATGCATTTTTTTATAAAAGCACAGTCACAATGTAGATGGGATTTTAGTTGGCTTTTTCAACTAGATTTCAACAAATTGATAGATTATTGGTTTGCTACATTTTCTCAAAATAGTGACATTTATGATTTCTTCGAAAGTGTTTTTAATTTTTTTTCTCAATAAAGTGTTCAGTGTTGACTCTTAAGTTTTAAAATCTAAAGTTATTTTAAAATATTTTTTTACAAAATGCCAAAGAGCTAAGAGAAGCATTTTGTATTTAATTTTAACGACGCAAAAGTTTTAAACATGTTGTTAGTTTTTGTTCATAAACATTGATTAGATTTTTACAAATAATAATATTGAAAGAGATACAAATTTCAATATTGGCATTACCTTGATTTTTTATTTTGCAATATAAGTCTAACAATGTATGGAAGTTTTACTTCAAATTGATATTATCCTAATTTTTTATTTCTAAGTGTAAGTCTAGCAATATACACAAAAATTTAAACATGTTTTTTCAAATGTTTAGATTTGCAAAATATCTATTTTTTTTATAGGTATTAGCCTTTTACGATGTTAATAATGAAACAATACAAAAATGGTATTATTCTCATTTTTTTTTTCTTATTGTAAGTCTAGCAATATACAAAAAATTTAAACATGTTTTTTCAAATGTTTAGATTTGCAAAATATCTAATTTTTTTTAGATATTAGTCTTTTACCATGTTAACAATGAAACAACACAAACTTCAAATTGGTATTACCTTTTCTACATATTAGATTTTTACCATAATAACACTGAAACAACACAAACTTGAAATTGATATTATCTTAATTTTTATTCTGTATTGAAAATCTTACACATTTGAACATGCATATTTGTGCAATGTCCAACACATAAGTGGATAAGTTTTTGTGCATGATTGTTGATTAGCTTTCTACCATAATTTTTTACATATTTGAAAATGCATAATTGTGCATTGTCTCCCACATAAATGGATTAGTTTGTTTGCATGACCCTTGATTAGTTTTTTACCATAATAAAACCACAATAGCTTCAAAAGTGGCATTATTTTAATTTTTTAAATAAAATTTTAAAGAGATAAAAATTAGAATAATGGAAAATTAATATACAACATATATTTTATAAATGTGTTTTTCATGAGTGTTATTGTTTAACTTATTTTTGGTTTGCCACATTTTCTCAAAACAATGAGGTTTATAATTTCTTAGAGTATATTTTGAAACGTTTTTGCAAAATATTTGGATTTCAAATAGTAAAATGGAAAGTGTTTTTCAATTTATTTTTTTACAAAATATGCAAGTGAAATGATGCATTTTGTCTTTTAAATCTAATAGCTTACACACTTTTAAACATATTCGTATAATTTTTTTAGAGTTGTAATATTTAGTTTTTACACACTTTTCCCAAAGGAAAAATGGTAATTTTATTAAAAAATAAAATTATGTGTTGTATATACTCTAGAGCTTTCAATAAAGCACCAAATAAAAAAGTTGACATAAAGCAACAACCTAGAACCATGAAAAAAACCACCATTGGGACCAAGTGAAAAAACTTAGTTACTCCTTCCTTCTTTCCTTCTTTTCCATCTTCCTCCAGCCTCCTAAAATAAGAGTGGCTCTCAAATAGATGAGTTCATTTGTACATCTTATTTATACACTTATCAATGCATGTTTATGCTTTAGTCATACATAAAAGATCCATTAATTTAAAAATATAATTATATAACAAAATATTAAATTAAATTTATTATAGAAATTGAAAATTTATTTTTATTTATTTTTATTATTTTAAAAATAAATATGTCAAGAATATATTTTGAAAAATTATTTCCTTTTATATTTAGAGTAGAATGACAAATTGTTAGGGGATAAATTTTATTTCTAATTTAAATTTATTTTCTAATAGGAAATATTAATTTTATTAATTTTTTTCAAAAGTAAAAATATATTTTTGATGTTTTTGAATGGATATCAAAAAATATTGTTTTTTAGATTAGTCAATCACTTAATAGACATTTTATCTTAACATTCAAAATATGATGTAATCATATATAAAAAAATTATTAATTTAAAAATATAATGATATAAAAATTATTTAATTAAATTTGAGTTTAATAAATTATAGAAATGGTAAAATTATTTTTAACTATTTTTATTAATTTCAAAATAAATATATTAATAATAGAAATATTATAAATATTTATACAAAATGATATCTTCCATACTTTTTTTTTGCAAAATGATATATGCAATTTTGGTTATTTATTTATTTTTTTAATTTCAATTTAACTATATTTAAATTAAATTGTAGGTACTAGCTACTATGTAACACTTGTCTGTTTAAATTATTGGTTTAATATTTTTCTTTCCAATAATTCCGAAGCACCACTAAAAAAAATCAAATAACGAAATTATTTTGATATAATATTATATAATTAATGGAATGTTCAACCATGCAATACAATTGAACATGATGGAGATGGGACTAATGAGACATACAACTTTTACATGGACTACGACCTTGAACTTGTCGATCATTTGGAAAACTCCTTAATCGAGGACATTTTGGTTACCATTGGTGGCAGTAAAATATTGGTTTTGAAATATTTCCAAATATAGTTATTTAGGGTTTGTTTCATGTTAATGGAGGACATTTTGGTTACCATTGGTGGCACTAAAATATTGGTTTTCAAGGATTTCCAAATATAGTTAGTTAGGGTTTGTTTCGTCCTAATGGATGACATTTTGGTTACCATTGGTGGCACTAAAATATTGGTTTTCAAAGATTTCCAAATATAGTTAGTCAAGGTTTGTTTCACATCCATTTCCGTATTTAGTGAATGCAATACAAAAATACATAAATTAAATTTATAATTAATAATATAATTAAATATTTTACAAATAATTTAATTATTAATTTTAAAATTTTAAAACATAAAATATAATATTACTGTTTTTTTTAAATAAAAACGCATGTAATGTGATAAGTTTAGATATTTAAATGAGTTATTGTATATTCAAATGGCTTATACAAGTACCATTAACATATAGTAAAGATTACCTGCATGTGGGTGTTAATCAAGATATTAATTAGGATTACACTAGTAAGCGGCAAGAGGATGAGCCACATGGTCGTCTACGCTCCCTCCCAAGCTAGCGTGAGCCAAATTCATGGCCGCCTGCAAGCGGCTTTTAATAGGTACTCAGGCCAAGAACCGCCCATTATGTGCACAGATATGGACTCCCCTCCCCCCGCTCCATTGCAATTATCCGCCCCAAGCTGCTGAACCCTGTTCACGCACTGTCACTAAGAGCCGTTGTTGGTTAGTGAGTTGTGTTGACATTGGAAATGGGCATCACTGCTCTCATTCTAGGCTTTGCAATTTGACCTCTGCCTAGCCTTCCCCTGTTCACCCTCTGCTCAATTCCTCGGCCATCTCTTCCACTGATAACTCGGCTTGGCATTCTGCCATGGCTCGCATTCATCATCGTATGAGAAGTCGAAGAGGTGGAAGTCGGGGTGGTAGCATCTGCCCTCCAAAGACACCGAGCCCTAATTTCGTCTCCCCTTCCCCTTCCCCTGAAATTCCTTACCCTCATAGCTTGGTCTCCGGCAGGTATCCCAATACCCGCAGTGGTCGGGGACGCACACAGCTTCTAGGAGTCTACCGAAGAGATGTCGCAGTCCACACTGCCAACTTCCCATTGCCCCCTCACCCAACTCCCCACTCAACCCAATTCTGCTTCTGCAACACCCTAAACAGACCGATCATTACTGCCACCATTACCATTGTTTTCTCTAAAGAAAATGAGCCGTAGGATGCCCTGTCGGGAACTACTAGAGCGCAACAACAGGAGGCACGCAGGCTCAAGAATGAACGTGATTCTGGTAAGCATGCAATGGACGAGGAAATGGGTACTCTGCATGGCAATGCCCTGGGTGGCGGTCTGCATATAGCGAGAGGAAGTTCTGGAGACACGCAACCACCAGGTGGCAGCGTAGTTGACGCATCAGGATGGCATGCAGCAGCTGGCAGCTCCAGTGGCGTCCATGTTGCTCGTGGGCCACACAGCGGCGGGTTGGAGGAGGAGGATGACTAGTACCGGTATGCATGCCTCATCAAAGAGGAACCTGCCCCGGACGAGCTCAAGTGACGACGTGTGGTAGCCAGGTGCCACCCATTTGCTACCTGAGGTCCCCTTTGCTGACTGGCTCTTTTCTGTTATGACTGTTATGTTGGAACTTCTTTGGGTTTATGATTATTTTGTTGGAATTTCTCTTGTTTTGTTATTTCCTGTTTTAAACACTGATATCCCGCATCTAGGTATTTTTGCCTTTGCGGACTTGTTTCCCCATCGATGGGGCAGTCAAGTTTTTTTCTAATAGACAATGTTCAGCACTGTTGAGGCCCGTGCCTCCTTCTAATCATATTTTGTTACATATTAATAGATTAACTTTACTTAGAAAAAAAAAAAAAAAAAAAAAAACAGACAAACAAAAACAAACAAACAAACAAACATAAAGTAAAGATTATTATATATAATTTCAATAGTTAATATTAGTTGTGTAAAATTGACCCAAAAAAATTATTATATATAATTTTAATAATTAATATTAGTTGTGTAACAATTAACTAATAAACTTTTATGATAAAGATATTGTGAAATAGATAATTTTTGGGTAATTTTATTTCTTTAAAAAATTATCAGTTTGATAATGAAATATCACAATTTATTTAATTAATTATAAATAAATAATAATAAAAAATATTTACTAAAAATAATATGAAATAGTTAAGAAAACAAATTCCAAAAATTATATTAATAATAAAAAATCACTATTTATTTAATTAATTATAAATAAATAATAAAACAATATTTAATATATATAATTAATATTTTAATTTTATATTAAAGAATATAATTAAATCACTATTTATTTAATTAATTAGGAATAAATAATAAAACAATATTTAATTTATATAATTAATATTTTAATTTTATATTAAAGAATATAATAATTATACAAAAGAGAATTGTATAATTATCAGCGGAAGACCACCCATCATCACTATCAGTTTTTAATTTTCTAGTCACAAGACCACCCACAGTATTTTTTAATTAATTATGAATAAATAATAAAACAATATTTAATTTATATAATTAATATTTTAATTTTATATTAAAAAATCCACCCACAGTATTTTTTAATTAATTATGAATAAATAATAAAACAATATTTAATTTATATAATTAATATTTTAATTTTATATTAAAAAATATAATAATTATACAAAAGAAAATTGTATAATTATCAGCGGAAGACCACCGATCATCACTATCAATTTTTAATTTTCTAGTCACAAGACCACCCACAGTATTTTATTTTCACCAATAGATACATTTATTTCTACAAAGTTTCAATCAACGGCTTTGCATTTCATAAAATGGAGAAGATTGGAGTAAATTTATGATAAAAGTGGGTAACATAAATCCAAGTTGGAGCGTATTATAATAGTTGGGGACGTGAGCACGACTAAGTGAGGGGACCACAATACCATAAGGAAGTGATACGAATATATTGGATGTCTAACCATGCATCAACGACTGGTGGGTTTAATGTTGGATTTTATAGGTCAAGTTTGAGTGTGGTGTATAATGTGTTTCATAGTTATTTAAATTATTGGTTAAATTTTTTTATTTTTTTTGAATGGTGGGTATTATGAAATGAAATAAAAGGATATTAAATAAGGTTGTATAGTTAGTGTTTTTTGTCATTTATTTTAATTATTAAAGTTTGATCATATTTGAACAAGGGCTACATTGTAGATACTCTTGCTTAGTATAAGTATAGTTGAATTAGAATATAAACTAATGAAGACAAAATCCTAGAACCATACTTCCAAATCCAAAAAATGTTTCTACCTTATTACACTAAGAGAATATAAAAAAAAAAATAGTATAAATATGTTGTTAGGTTGCATTGGAAATTGGCTAACTAAAACGGCATATATATATATATATATATATATATATATATCACATCAAATTCTATTTTTACATAATATTAAATTTGCACAAATACAAATGCTAAAGATGAACATTCAAATATGCTAAAGATAGCCTCACAAATATATTTGAATATACTAAACATGAACAAAAAATATATATATTCTGCACAAGTGAAATTAACTCTCAAGAAGATATTTTTATCCAGCACAATAAATGAACTAATAAATTAAGAAGATGTTGAAGTTGTAATACTAGGCACAATCACATTATTAATTTTAGATGATATAATTTTTTTTAAAATGTGATTTTTTTTATTTGAAGATATTAATTTTTTTTTATTTTAGGCAAAATTGACTAGTAAAATTTGACCATCATTTACATAACTAGATTCCAATATATTGTAAAAAAAATATAAAAAATTTACATTTGCATTAATTACTTTATAACCTTTCAAAATGAATAAAGTATTATTAAAAATATCATTTAAACAATATAAAATAATAATTTAACTAACCATTATTTCACTAACTTGAAAAATATCGTTAAAATCTAGATTAAAATTTATGTAATCTAAGTGGTGTAAAATAATAATTTAGCTAATCATTACATTTTTTTTAATTTCCTCCATATTTCTCAAAGTGGAATGTTTCATTCACTAAGATAATTTAATGAAATTCTTTAAATTATAATTTAAATCATACTTCCATATATTTCAAAGTGGAACATTGCATTCAATAGGAGAATTTGGGGAAATTTAAAAAAATGTAATTTAAATTATGTATAATAGTAATTTTGTTTACCATTACATCACAATATTGCATGACAATTTGGTATATTTAAAAGATTGTGATTTCAAGTATTTAATGATCAAGATGCGCATGATGAACAAAGTTGATACCATTTATAATTTTTGAATAAGAACATTTCATTTTGTGACAAGTTGGTGGGAATTCTATCAAGTTGGTGGGAAGTATACCAATGGATTTTGAGTCTAGTCCACAAGTATATTGACCAAAATTGTCATCATTGAAGTTCGTCTATGATCTCAACGATTTAACAATATAGATTTTCACATGAAAAATATAACGTGTAATTAAAAGTGAGATTTTGGAATCAAAATTAAAATGTGATTAATAATAAATTAGTATAGATATATTAAGAAATGTGGTTAGTAACTTTAGTTAATATATATTAATTGATATTATTTTTTATATGATATAATTTTATATGTTATTTGAGAATTTATATGGTAATTTTATAATTGTATTACTTTAAAATTTGAAATTGAATATAAATTTAAAAATGTAAAATAATTGAATAAAGATTCAAAAATACAAAATAATTAAATAGACCAAAATATATAACATTTAAATTTTTTGAATTAAAAAAAAAAAAAAAAAATTCCAAAATATTCAACATAAATTTAACATGACACTTAAGCATATTGCACCCACACTTTCTTACTTTTACTTGTAGTTGAAAACCTCTATTTGACAATGGAAATAATTCACCATTTAGATATTTGTATTGTTGGCTTGAAAAGCTTGCACAATCTTTAATAAACATTGAAAGAATAGACTCGAACTAAATGCGCTTAAACTTGCCAAAAGTTCAATAAATATGCCATTGCAAAGCAAAACCTAAAAGAAAACCATATTCAAACTTCGTTGCTTTGACCTTAGAAGGATAGATGGCAAGGGGTTGATCTTGCACAGAGCAGAGAGTTATAACGACCTCGGTCGCAATCTGAATACAATGCAAGAACGAGGAACAAAACACCCTACTTATATTCTACCCCTGCGTTCTCAAGGTTTCACCCGTCTTCCGAGCATCTATTTTTCTAGCGTCAACCAATGGAAGATACCAAGGCCTCCGTGTCGAGCGAATCCACTATGGATCGTAATTGGCCATCCTTTCTCCATGCCTCATCACGAATAAATTTAGCACGAATGGCCCTTTCTTGCTACTAGATTCCATGTTGCGAATCACAACTATACCCGGAACAAGAGAAAATTTTGAAAATATCTGCATTCATTTAGGGATTCGAACCCTGAACTCCCCCTGCTTGATATTGTACTTGTTGCATGCAGGAGTTTTCTTGATATTGTACTTGTTTCAGGCAGGAGATTGAAATTTGAGAGTAAGACTCCAAAAGACATTATAAATGATTCAAGACATCTACCACTCGAAGCACTTACATTGCAAAAAAGCCTTCAAACTCAGAATAAATTCATGTCGGGTGAAAGAAGTACAGTTGGTCTGAAGAGAGTGGAAGAGGTTGTAAAGCATGCGAAGGATATGCCACAAGTTAATTCCTTGGTTTATTAATGGTACTGTAATTTAGTCTTTTCCTATCATGTGATGCAACAAGTTAATCCCTGGTAAATAATCATGTGGTTCTATGATGTTTCATGCTGGAGTTAGCAGTATGAGCTCAAGTCGGCAAAGTACAAATCTACAATCATGACTTAATAATACTATAGCGAAGCCAACCAATCACAGCCTAAAAAAATGGATTTAAAATAATCCAGTAAATAAATTATTTTTTAATTATAAGGTTAACATTACAGATGGGGCTTTAATTTTTTGGTCCAATTAAAAGAAGTTCGGTCAACGCATTTTTTGAATGTGTTATATCCTGCTGCGACAGGAATAATAACGAAGTTATTTTGGTGTAATATTATATAATTAATGGAACATTCAACCATACAATACAATCAAACATGATGGAGATGGTACTAATGAGAAATACAACTTTTACATGGACCACCACCTTCAATTTGTCGATTATTTGGAGAACTCGCTAATGGAGGACATTTTGGTTACCATGGGTGGCACTAAAATATTGGTTTTCAAAGATTTCCAAATATAGTTATTTAGGGTTTGTTCTGTATCCATTTCCATATTTAGTGGTAGGTGGAGAGTCAACCAATTCATTGGCATAAGGCCATGTGGACTTTATTGAAGGTTAGTGGTCATGCACAACATCTCTTCCCGTCAACACATTGAGGAGGAACACTGACAATCACAAGGTCCTAAGCACCTTGCTAGTGAGCAGTAATGGCTTATATAAGAGCATTAATGGTGTCACCTCGAAGGGAGTTCCTTGCCCACAGATAGTAGGTTATGGTTGAATTTTAATGTTGAGAGTAGACAAGACAAACATAGGGATTATTGGGTCCCAAGTGTTGGTAGGAAAATTGTGGGGTGGTGAGGTTCCACATGGTAGGGAAGCTTACAAATGAAAGAAGAAATGGGTGATAAAATCATGCAAGGGTGACATTTCTTTGGTAACTGGAGATGACATGAACGTCAGCTAGCTTGGGTTATAGGCAAAGAAGATGCTAGTAGGAAAATTCATAGGTTGAAGACTCTCCAATAGATGATTAAATGATTGGATCTAGGAAAACCACGTGGCTTTTATGGGCTATGGGCCAATTTTTCATCAACTCACTAAGGGCTAGGTAGGGTTTATCTTCATATTTGATAAGGATGCACACAAGCTATTAAAGGAATATTGGTTTTTGGATAGGGCATATATATCCCTTAAACAATGGTACTTGTGTTTTGATGCAAAGGATGAACTTATGAAGTTTAGAAGGGTATGGATTAAATTGTCAAGCTTGTTGATCGAACATTGGTTGGACCTCTCATTGAAGAATATTTGGGATACTTTGGGTAAGTTAATTCTCTCTTATGATAGTTATAAATCCAGTAATATCAGTTTAGTAGAAAAAATATTGGTCAAAATTGATGTTAATCAAGGGTTATGCAAGTCCTTGGACATGGTGATAAGGAGTAAGATCTACACGTATAGATACTTGGCTATGTGAACTTCATATTCTGTTGTGCGCATTTCCATACCTATGACCATATAATCCAAGATTTTGATATCAATTTCAAAAATAAAATTTGATCCACTAGGATGAAGCGTTATCTCCTTATACAAAGGTGAAGGAGTTCTTAGAGAAGTCATCTAACCCTGGAAATGAAGAAAGACTAGGTAGGGATTTTGTCGAGAAAGGGGGAAGAGCATATGTTACAACAATAGAATTTGGTGGTTGCGGACATCTCAATCCCTTTGGGCATGGAATCTCGCTCTCGAGACGATCTGGTGGGGGACCCTCTTGACACCTTAGGATCATTAAAATTCTTGGCATCACAACTACACAATCTAGACCTTGTATGGCAACAAATGACATTTGCATCGAGTAATTCCTCTCCATCTTACTCTTAAATTCAAATTTTGGTTTTGGACATTAGTTACTAAAGTTAGGGGTGATGTAGACATGCTTTACATTGAGAAGCTAGGGCTAGTTAACCCTAACATATAAGACACTTGGATTTTGGTGTCAAATTACATGACAGGGCCCCCCTAATAGTAAACCTGACTAAGAATTTTGGCTTAGTGCTAAGGGGGTTTGTTTTTTGGTGAAGAGTATTTCGAAGGGTCATATGCTTCTAGGATTCATGGGGGAGGCCATTCCCACCTTATGCCTTAGATGACCTTGTAAGAATCCCAAGTCTTAGGAGGATTAGGGCAAGACACCCAAAAGGAGCTAGGGGATCTTGGATAGGAAAAAGGTTGACTCTGAAGAAAACATAGGAATGCGAAACTAAGGAAGTGATTCATGGTAAATAATGACTCATATATGGGCTTCTTAAAGGAGATAAAACTCTTGCCCGGTTTACCCTGTGAACCTTATGTCTATAGACCTAGGGGGTCAGGCCAAAAACTTGACTCTCAAGCAGATGTTATATTATAATAATTCATATGTGTTGTTTATATAAACAAAATATGCGCATGGGTAGACTTGAAAAAATTATTGGTGGCTTGGGATTTTCTTGCATTGGATGTGAATGGGTCTTCAAAAGGAATTATCACCAACTCGTCTTTGAACCTTTCTTTAATCAACTCTTTTGTTGTGTTTTTAGGACTCTCTATAGAGGGTTGGTGTAAGAGTTTTTTGTTTACTTTGACTTTGTTGAATGTCTATGGCCTCTAAGACGATAAATGAGTTTTTTGGTTGAGGTTATTCTTGGCATAGTGGGTGAAGACAAAAAATCTAATCATTGGTGGAGACTCTAGCCTTACATTTAATAGAGGGGAGGTTTATTGTTCAACTACTCATCATAAAAGGTTGTTCGATTTTTTTCTTGATCACTATGAGACAATTAGATGGATTGACATAAAGCCACTAGAATTGAAGCGCACATGGAAAAACGACAAAGCTAGGATGGGCAGGTTCACTAAGTACTTTGGATAGATTTCTAGCAAAATCTTGATTTTTAGGACAAGTTAACAAGTTTCAAGTGATGGGTAGATACCTTGCGGTGCTATGATAACTTTTCAATTTTCCTAGAACTAGGTATGGAAGACGAAAATTTGAAGGATCCATATAAGTACAATCCCTAGTGTTAAAAAAAGGTGACTTCCAGGAGATAGTGAAGTCTTCTTGGAAATCCATTGATGTGTATTCTGAGGATTCAACTTGCATATAATTGACAAGCTCATTAAGGTTGGCAAAAACAAATTGTTGCCTTGGATAGCATAAAGGTTCAAGACCCAAGAGGGACATTTCAAGATAGTGGAACATAGTCTGTAAGTATTATATAAGGATAATTTTGTTGGTTTGTTTGATCAATAGGTTTTATGGAAAACCAACAACTTCCGATTTTAGAAAAATAAGATCTTCTGGGACAAGGATAAGGGTTCCCACATTAAAAATAGAGCCACATGGATGCCTTCGAGAGACTAGAACACTAATATTTTCCACAAATTCATAAACTTAGGAAGAGCCAAAACATTATATGATAATTGAAGGACCTAGAGGGGAACAAAGTTAGAGGATTGAAGGGACTAGTAGCTCTAGGTGTTCACACTTCCTAGACATATTCAATTAATATGAGAGGGCCAATACCAATGAAATTTTAAAGGCGATATGTTTTTTCCCCTAGAATGATTGAAGAAGTGGAAAACGAGGACATTTTCTTATTAGTTACAATGGAGGAGTTGTCGAGGGTACTCTAGTGCTTTCAAAAGGACAAGTATCTTAGTCTAGATGGGTGGTTTACTGAATTTTATTTGGATTTCTTTGAATTGTTGGGGAGAACCTTTTAAAATTTTTGGATGTATTGGTTGATAGGTAAGGTCCTTAGAAGTCTTAGTCTGACCTGAATTGACTTAATAATAAATTAGACCATCCAAAATAGCTAGATGGCTATAGGACAATACCCTTATGTAAATGCATGTATAAGATTGTGTCTAAATTTATTGTGATGAAGTTATTGTTGGTTTTCAAATATGAGTTATAGATTCAATCCCTTCCACATTTATTGTCAATCCGGGTTTTGTTAATTGTTTCAAGGTTATCGTGAAAAGTTTTGTAATTTTTGTTTTTATAATGAGAATGAGCATTTCTTTGATCTAGCACTGATTTCACTCAGAGAGCTAAATCTCTTGGGTTAGGGCCCAACCCTAATAGCAAAGGCTATAGATTAATGGTTGAATTGTCTTTAGAATTATTTCATTGCGTAGTGTAGATATGATTAGTTTGCTTCCATTTGTGCTTTACTTTAATAGTATTTTAGAAGAGATACAGGAACATTAAAAAGCTATGAATAGGTGGTTTTGGCCTCACTCCCTATAGAAATTTCACTGTAGATTAAACTAATTATGCAATGTACTAAAGAAAAATACTTAATCTACTTCTACAATCAAACTTGCAGATGTAAAGACACTGGACACCACATATCTCCATAATGGTATGATATTGTCCACTTTGGGCCTAAGCCCTCATGGATTTGTTTTTGGGTTTTACCCCAAAAGGCCTCATACCAATGGAGATATTTGTCCATCCTTATATACCCATGATCCTCCCCACTTCTAGTCAATGTGGGACTTTGGTCTTATACCCAACAATCCTCCCCTTGAACAAAGGACCATCGAACCTCCCCTCGAATGATTATCCATCCGTCCACTCTCTACCAACCAGGATTCTCTGCTCCAATTCGTTGGAAGCACACTCCTTACATGGAAGAACCACCTGCCTCGAGAGCTTGCTCTATCCCAGGTCAACTCCTCTTCACCATGTTGGGACCAGGACACGTCCATGAAGAATCCAGAACACACCGCCTGTCTAACTGAGCTCATCCACGAATCCCATCGTGATATTACCGGGGCCCACCACCTTTGTTCGGCATTCTGAGGATTCATCTAGTTGGCTAACTTTGAATCTGGCTCCGATACCACTTGTAAGGACACTGGACACCACATATCTCCACAATGATATGATATTGTCCACTTTTGGCCTAAGCCCTCATGGATTTGTTTTTGGTTTTTACCCCAAAAGGCCTCATAACAATGGAGATATTTGTCCATCCTTATATACCCATGATCCTCCCCACTTCTAGTCAATGTGGGACTTTGGTCTTACCACTTGTAAGGACACTCGACACCACATATCTCCACAATGGTATGATATTTTACACTTTGGGCCTAAGCCCTCATGGATTTGTTTTTGGGTTTTACCCCAAAAGGCCTCATACCAACGGAGATATTTGTCCATCCTTATATACCCATGATCCTCCCCCCTTCTAGTCAATGTGGGTCTTTGGTCTTATACCCAACATCAAAATCTTAATCGATTTTGAGCAAGATCAAACAGAACACATATAACAAAGAAGAAGATTCAATCACACATGAAACACAAAAGAATACTCTAGGGAAAGCCTCGGCTAAAAACCCTGCTATCTGTATTATAATACAAGTGGAAATATGTTCAGATTACACAAAGCTTCAACTCACAAGACATCCAGCTCTCAGCACAATCCCTCTACTGCTCATAGACAGTCAAAGTCTTCTCACTGTTAGAGCCTATATTTGCCTCAGGCTGAAAATACAAGGTTCTAGGTCCACATCAAACCACACTCAGCCTCGTAGTTAGCCCTATGAGGACAGGAGAGGGCTCTCTCCGGGTCGATCTTAGCGAAAGATTATCATATGGGGCTTGAGATGACTGATTTTACAACTAATTTTAGGCTATGTATTAAGTGCAAGGATTTTTATTTGAGTTTTGAGGGTTTTGTTGGAAAAAGGGACAGGCAAATTTTGGGTCCGGGGATGAGACAACAGTTTCTGCAGAGTTCTGATTGGGGCAAGGAAGATAATTGTTCTGATGCTTTAGAATGAATAAATGGATGGTTCAGACCGATTAGGAGCCAAGGAGGGCATGAGGGTCTCAAGATTCCTCCTCAAACAGATGAAAACATGAAGAATTAAACACAATTTCAAGGCAGAGCACAACAGTCCAATGAATTCTACCTTAATCACTCATTTGCTTAATTGTAGAAGAAAAGAGAAGGGAAAATGATACACATAAGCATCAATGAACTTACAAATACATAGAGAAACACACCATCAAAACATAGAGCCACATGGATCCCAACAAATGTTGCACTTTCCTTTGCCAAAATTGCAGAAATGAAATGTACAATAGAGTGCCAAGCAATCCCAAGTATCCAACCCTAAAAATGACTGAGAAATTACATAATATAGACAAGTCAAACCTATTCCCTTGCCTCTAGGGGTCGAGCTCACCATTCTAGGAGCTATTTGAACCAATTCTAAACAAGGAACTAAAAACTAGGTAGTCAAACAACTTACCCCTATATGCTAGGAAACTCATTCATTCATTTAATTTTCACCTTTTAGTGAATGAATATTCTAGAACAAGTAAATATGTGCAAAAATTACATCATTTTCATCAATTTACATAAATATAGATCAATAATTACATCAAAAAGTAAAACTGGTCAAGACTAGGTAAAATTCTGAGTTGAACAGTGAAAAACAGGCCAAAAGTCTCTATGCGTCGCGCCAAAATCTGTGTGCGTCGCACCACTTTGGAGCTGATTTTGAGGCACTTCCTTAAGTCCAAATTGAGCCCAAGAGTGCTCATTGGAAAGACCTGCCTGTCTACTCTCCAACCCAAGTAGAATTTCTAAATTTGGATGTCATTTTCCCTTCAAAAAATTCAATCTCCCAAGACTACTTCCTGTGTGTCAAAATAGGGGCAGTGAGGTCATTTTTAGGGTGTTTTTGACCCTTTAGGCAACCCAGAACTTGATGAAATCCTTAGGTAATCCATGAACACGCATAAATTTTGATGAAAAATCCCAAAATGTAAAGTTTTTCTGATGGGGCCAACCCACGTGGTCCCGCCTTGCCTCAGTTGATGTGGACTTACGTTATTGAACTGGTTAGATGCGCGTTAATTGGAAATTGATTATTGTTTAATTTGCAATCAACTTGGCATGTACTCTCCTTACTCATCCGTTGGACACCTGTCCTCCTCGGCATCCTGGCAAACCCTACCTTGTTTTTGTTACCCGGTTCACGCCCTTGCGGTCATTTCTACCTTCGGTGCTTGGTCTTGGTGACCTCTGTGTTTTTTGGTTCCGCCTCTGGTTATTTGTCTGTGATGAAACCCTTTGGGTTTCCGCCTGTTCCATGGTGATATGATGAGGGCTCAACTATACTCTGTCGTTCCTGTGTTGGTTTGTCTGTCCGGTGCTTGGTTTCTGTGGTAAGTTATTACGGTTCCATCATATGCTCGTTTCGTTTTTCATGGCTGTGAACACTCTCCTTTGTTTGGTTACGTGGGTACTGTCTGGTCTGGTCTTCTTGACAATTCTTTGGTTAACTGCTATGGCGTAATGGTGCTCAGTCCACTCAGCTCGATAGTTACCCAGGTCGATGGAATTCTGGGTTCTTTCCTCTCCGATGCTCGGCTATTTTGACAAGGTATGTCACAGTTCTATGATGGAGTTTCTTTACCTTTATTTGCACAGAGACTAACGTTCTTCGGCCCCTCTGTGGGCAGGGTCTCTGGTTCGGGTTCTTTTGGCCTACGGTTCCGGCTCGATATAAGGTATGGTCACTCTCTTATATCCATGCTCAGGGTTTTCGTTTCCAGGCTTTACGGCTTCACTTCTTATGCAAGGGTTTTATTTAAAAGAAAACCTGACCTTCTGCCTTTTGTGCCTTTTGCAGGTGTGGTCGTCCTCTGTGTCGTGGCAATGGCACTCGTCGACTCCTTCCGAGTAGTCCTGTTCTTGTTTTGCTTTTGTGTAATGAGTCTTGGTCCTGGTCACGGATTATGGTCGCTTGTTATGTGGAATACCTGTTTAGTTGTCGTGTTTGGAATTTTTGGGTTTGTCAAACCCTTGGCCGTAACTTAGAAGGGTTTGTGGTGTCGGTTGCAACGCTGTTCGGTTGCACTATGATGAACTGTTCTATGTAATTTTTATGCTGAGAAGCTACATTGTAAAATTAAGTAGAAGATAGACTCATTCACTGCCAGTTCTGGTCGCTTACCTGGTGACTGTGTTTGTTTGGTTTGAACCTGTAGTGGGTGCTGGTCCTTACCGCCTCTTGTTTGCTTTCTTCTCTGCCAGTTCGTAACTCTTCGAATACTGTAAAGAATTTTTGATATATGTAAATAAAATTGAAGTATTTATACAGCACTGTACATACAGGCTTTTGTTACTGAGAACACATATATGAATAATCTGTTTGTTTGTGCACTGAAATAAAATGAAGGAAATGTATATTGATTTTCTGTTATTCTCTTGTGTGTGCTCCACTCCGCTGCTGAAGCCCACTGGGTTTGCTTGCTTGTCTTTTTATACAATGCTTCCAGGCAGTTTGATAACTGATGGTAGTTGCTCAATTACAGTTTTAGCAGTTACTACAGACATGACTCTCTTTGACTATTAACTAGTTTACTTAGTCTGCTCTTTACAATAGGAATTTATTGTTAACTGTCTAATGACCCTAACCTACTATTATCGTTTCTAATTAGAACCTATTACAGTAATTCAAACATAACGAACAGAAACCAAAATAACAACGGTTAACAATGTAGCTAACAAAGAAAGAAAAAAAAAAAACATAAGAACGTGACAGACTTGTTGTCCGTTCAGTGAATTATTTCTCGTCCCCAATCTTTTTCAGAAACTTTGTCTGCCCTCCCTCGGTCTTCACCCTGTTGACCAGATGCTCCTGCATCAGGCTTCTGGGGTAAAAGAGAACTCATGGCTCCGTCCCATGAGCTCCTCCACCGAGTAACCAGCCTTCTGAATCTGTGCCGCATCGAGCCATGAGCTGTCCTCCATTGGACGGTCTCTCCACTTGACGAGGTAACGCAGATACTCCTTCCTGCACGTCTTCTTGGCTACCTAGGTGCTGAGGATTCCTTCAATTTCATGGGTCTGGACCGAAGGCATCTGCTTCTTCCAAAGACTGCTCTCTAACTGGGTGTCCCGTTGTGGCTGTACCATCCTATCATCTTCCGCCTGGGCATGATATGGGAACAGGTCTGCCACGTTGAATATAGGTGATATACCTATATCAGGTGGCAGCTGAATTTCATACGCATTAGCCGAAAACTTCCGCAGAATTTTGCATGGACCGATTTTCTTGTATTTCAACTTGTTATATGTGCCCTTAGGGAACCATTCCCGGCGCAGATGCGCAAGGACTTCGTCTCCAACATCAAAATGTACCTCTCGTCGCTTTGTGTCTGCATGCTGTTTGTATTTCTGCGTGCTGTCCTGCAATCTTAATTTTACCTTTTCATGAAGTTCACTCATTGCTTCAGCAAATTCTTCTCCATCTGCACTTCTCCGTTCTAGCTGTCCCAAATCTCGTAGTTCATGTACCCCTCGAGGATGCATACCATACAAAATCTGAAATGGGCTAAATCCGGTGCTCCGATTGGGCGAATCGTTATAAGCGAATTCTGCCTGGGCAAGAGCTCGATCCCATAATCGTGAATTTTCTCCTGTCAAACTTGGTAATAAGTTTCCTAAGCTCCTGTTCACCACCTCTGTCTGTCCATCAGTCTGCGGGTGATACACAGAGCTGAAATTTAACTGCGTGCCCAACTTTTTCCACAGGGTGCGCCAAAAATTTCCCGTGAACTTCACATCCCTGTCTGAAACAATAGTTCTAGGTAAGCCATGTAATCGAACCACTTCTGTAAAAAATAGGTGTGCCACATTCGTGGCGTCACTAGTTTTTCGGCAAGGAATGAAATGAGCCATCTTTGAGAACCTGTCTACCACCACCATCACTAAATCATATCCCCGCTGCGTTCTGGGTAATCCTAGGACAAAATTGATACTGACTGAATCCCACGGCCTACTTGGAACAGGTAGGGGTGTGTACAATCCAGTGTTCTGGCTGTGTCCTTTCGCCAGTTGGCAGATTTTATACTTGGTTACATACCTCTACACGTCCCGGCTCATTTTTGGCCAATAATAAAAATGCCCGAGCTGCTCCAACGTTTTATCGATGCCAAAAATTTCCCGCTAGTCCGCCACTGTGTTTCTCTCTTACTAAATTTTCCCTCATCGAACAATCTGGAATACATAGCTGTCCACCTCGAAACAATAATCCTTCCTGTAAATCGAAATCTAGCCATGGGCTTGTATTCCTTAATACGGGATTTTGGCATGCTTCAAAAGCTTCCTTGAAGTCCGCGTCCATCTGGTACAAATCCTTCAGATACTCAAATACCACCACCTGTATGCCACTTTCTTGTAAGAGAAAGGCTCTTCTGCTTAAAGCATCCGCCACTTTGTTGGCTTGCCCACTTATGTGTTTTAACACAAAAGTAAAACTCTGCAGGTATTCTACCCACTTGGCATGCTTATGGTTCAATTTGTGCTATTGTGTTACATATTGTAATGCTGAATTATCAAAGAACAAGACGAACTCATTGCCCAGTAAGTAGTGCCTCCAATGTTTCAAAGCTTGGACCACTGCATAGAACTCTTTGTCATATGACGAATACTTCTGCCGACTCTCATTCAGTTTTTCACTAAAAAACGCCACTGGTCTATCCTCTTGACTGAGCACAGCGCCAATAGTTGTCCCGCTTGCATCACAACGAACCTGAAAAGGTTTACTAAAATCAGGCAGTCTCAAAATCGACCTCTCCGTTATTTTCCGCTTCAGAAGTTGGAAACTGTTTTCTGCCGCCTTGGTCCAACAAAAAGGTTGGCTGGCCTTTTTTATGGTCTCTAGCATTGGTGCGCAGATCTCACTGAAATTCTTAATGAATTTTCGATAAAAACTTGCTAAACCGTGAAAGCTACGTACCTCAAACAAATTCTTAGGTGACGGCCAACTTATGATTGCCGCAATCTTTTCTGGGTCCATCTTTAACTCGTTCTCTGCAACTACAAATCCCAGATAGATCACCTCCTTCTACAAGAAAGTGCATTTCTTCAAATTTATCAGCAGTTTGTTCTGCTGCAGCTTCTCGAATACCCTTCGAATATGCTGAAGGTGCTCTCTTTTCGTCCTGCTGAAAATTAAAATATCGTCCAGATAGACTATCACGAATTTTCCAATAAATTCCTTTAACATTTCATTCATCAGTCTCATAAAAGTACTCGGAGCGTTACTCAACCCAAATGGCATGACCAGCCATTCGTACAGTCCTTCGTTGGTCTTGAAGGTTGTCTTCCATTTATCTCCCTCCCTAATTCTGATCTGATGGTACCCACTCTTCAGATCTATTTTTGTAAAGTAAGCTGCCCCACTAAGACATTCCATAATGTCGTCCATTTTAGGAAAGGGAAACCTGTATCGAATCGTAATTTTGTTTATAGCCCGCGAATCCGTGCACATTCGCCATTTGCCACCTTTCTTGGGTGCAAGTACTGTTGGTACTGCACAGGGGCTCAGACTTTCTCTTATCAGTCCCTTATCCAACAACTCCTGCACTTGTTTGCGTACTTCTTCATTGTCCTTTGGACTCATCCTGTATGCTGCCTTGTTCGGCAAGCTTGCTCCTGGTATAAAATCAATGTGATGGCTGATACTCCTTTTGGGAGGCAATTTATCAGGTCACTCTTCAGCCGCAATGTCTTGGAACTCTTCCAACAGCTCCTGTATTTCTTTGGGCAGTTCTGATTTCTCCAAGTTCAGCAATACTGGCTTCATCCTCCTCACAACTGCAAAATTAACTTCATTTTCCTCAACCTGTTTTACAAATTGTTTTCCTCCAATTAATAGCGCCTTTGTTCCACTTGATTCTGCTGTGTCTTCCTCTTTGATGGGTACAAGTGTGTGTTTGACCCCATCCTTTGTAAATTTATAACAATTCGTCTTTCCATCGTGTGTCACCTTCCGATCATACTGCCATGGTCTTCCAAGCAGTATATGGCACACGTCCATTGGCATAATATCGCAGACCACTGTGTCGTGGTACTTGCCAATGTGAAACTCTACCTCGAATTGTTCATCAACTAACAACTGGTGGCCTTTCTGTAGCCACGACACCTTGTAAGGTGTGGGGTGCTTCAGCCGCTTCAACCCCAGCTTTTCCACCATCTCAGTGGAAACCAAGTTATCCGTACTTCTGCTGTCTATTATCAATTTGCAGCATTTTCCATGCGATTTACAAACTGTCCGGAACAGTGCTTTCCGCTGTGTTGGTTCAGCCACCTCCTTGGCTGGTTTTAACAGCACTTTATTCAAAATCAAAACTTCTCCCGTTTCCGCCATGTCTTCCACCTCCCGGGGTTGTGCTTCAGCTTCTTCAGGCTGTGCCATAAGTGTTCCCCTCTGACCTGCCTGTTCAACTTCTGGACATTCAAAGGATCTGTGCCCCCATTTATGGCACCTGTAGCACTGGACACTAGTCCCTCTTCCGCGGCCATTCCCTCGTCCTCGCTGATATGACCGACCTCCTCTGGTGCTTTCTCCTTCCTCTGCCGTAGGACTATCCCCGTCCTCTGCCATTCCCTCTCCCTCTCCTGTTGTTCTGTTTTCTGTTGATTTTCTCCTCAGCCTTTATAGCACTCTGAAAGGCTTCTTCAATATTCCGGGGAGAAAGAATACTGATTTCATCCAATATTTCCATCCTCAAGCCATTTACGTACCTTGTTGTTTTTTCTGGGGTATCATCCGTATAACCAGCACGTAAATTCACTCGGTAAAACTCTTCCGTGTACTCCTTGACAGTCATACCCTTCTGCCTTAAATTCTGTACTCGCCGATATAATTCCACCTGGTAGTCTTTTGGCAGAAATCTGCCCTTCAATTTTGCCACCATCCTTGACCATTTTCGTATCGGCAACTTATTCATTCGTTTTCTGTCCGCTTGGACACTGTCCCACCACAAGAGGGCGTGTCCCTTTAACTTAGTTGCAGCGAACCTAACTCTTCTATCCTCACTGACTTCCTCATTTTCGAAATATTTATCTAGTTCGCTTATCCAGTCCAACAGGACATCTGCGGACAGACTGCCATCGTAATTAGAAATCTCTGTTTTGGGTTTGCTGCTAGCCAATAGAACTGAATGCAGCAGTCTCAATTCCGGAGCTTCTTCATCTGACCCGTCTGTAGCAGTTACCGCTTCCTCCTCACTGTCATCTCCAAGTTCTGGGTCTCTTCGCCTACCCGCCTCCACTGCTTCCAAACGAGCTGTAAGAACTCTAATCTGCTCCCTCAATCCTTCATCTGCTCCCCTACGTGCACCTCTTCCACGTCCTCGTCTTGGTACTTCCATCCTCTTCTATTTCTAAAAAAAAAACTTCTCTGATACCACTTGATGGGGCCAACCCACGTGGTCCCGCCTTGCCTCAGCTAATGTGGACTTACGTTATTGAACTGGTTAGATGTGCGTTAATTGGAAATTGATTATTGTTTAATTTGCAATCAACTTGGCATGTACTCTCATTACTCCTCCGTTGGACACCTGTCCTCCTCGGGATCCTGGCAAACCCTACCTTGTTTTTGTTACCCGGTTCGCGCCCTTGCGGTCATTTCTACCTTCGGTGCTTGGTCTCGGTGGCCTCTGTGTTGTTTGGTTCCGCCTCTGGTTATTTGTCTGTGATGAAACCCTTTGGGTTTTCGCCTGTTCCGTGGTGATATGATGAGGGCTCAACTATACTCTGTCGTTCCTGTGTTGGTTTGTCTGTCTGGTGTTTGGTTTCTGTGGTAAGTTATTACGGTTCCATCATATGCTCGTTTCGTTTTTCATGGCTGTGAACACTCTCCTTTGTTTGGTTACATGGGTACTGTCTGGTCTGGTCTTCTTGACAATTCTTTGGTTAACTGCTATGGTGTAATGGTGCTCGGTCCGCTCAGCTCGACAGTTACCCAGGTCGATGGAATTCCGAGTTCTTTCCTCTCCGGCGCTCGGCTATTTTGACAAGGTATGTCACAGTTCTATGATGGAGTTTCTTTACCTTTATTTGCACAGAGACTAACATTCTTCGGCCCCTCTGTGGGCAGGGGTCTCTGTTTCGGGTTCTTTTGGCCTACGGTTCCGGCTCACTATAAGGTATGGTCACTCTCTTATATCCATGCTCAGGGTTTTCGTTTCCAGGCTTTACGGCTTCACTTCTTATGCAAGGGTTTTATTTAAAAGAAACCCTAACCTTCCACCTTTTGCGTCTTTTGCAGGTGTGGTCGTCCTCCGTGTCGTGGCAGTGGCCTCGTCGACTCCTTCCGGGTAGTCCTGTTCTTGTTTTGCTTTTCTGTAATGAGTCTTGGTCCTGGTCACGGATTATGGTCGCTTGTTATGTGGAATACCTGTTTAGTTGTCGTGTTTGGAATTTTTGGGTTTGTCAAACCCTTGGCCGTAACTTAGAAGGGTTTGTGGTGTCGGTTGCAACTTTGTTCGGTTGCACTATGATGAACTGTTCTATGTAATTTTTATGCTGAGAAGCTACATTGTAAAATTAAGTAGAAGATAGACTCATTCACTGCCAGTTCTGGTCGCTTACCTGGTGACTGTGTTTGTTTGGTTTGAACCCGTAGTGGGTGCTGGTCCTTACCATCTCTTGTTCACTTTCTTCTCTGCTAGTTCGTAACTCTTTGAATACTGTAAAGAATTTTTGATATATGTAAATAAAAGTGAAGTATTTATACAGCACTGTACATACAGGCTTTTGTTACTGAGGACACATATATGAATAATCTGTTTGCTTGTGCACTGAAATAAAATGAAGGAAATGTATATTGATTTTCTGTTATTCTCTTGTGTGTGCTCCGCTCCGCTGCTGAACCCCACTGGGTTTACTTGCTTGTCTTTTTATACAATGTTTCCAGGCAGTTTGATAACTGCTGGTAGTTTCTCAATTACAGTTTTAGCAGTTACTACAGACATGACTCTCTTTGACTATTAACTAGTTTACTTAGTCTGCTCTTTACAATAGGAATTTATTGTTAACTGTCTAATGACCCTAACCTACTATTATCGTTTCTAATTAGAACCTATTACAGTAATTCAGACATAATGAACAGAAACCAAAATAACAACGGTTAACAATGTAGCTGACAAAGAAAGAAAGAAAAAAAAACATAAGAATGTGACAGACTTGCTGTCCGTTCAGTGAACTATTTCTCGTCCCCAATCTTTTTCAGAAACTTTGTCTGCCCTCCCTCGGTCTTCACCCTGTTGACCAGATGCTCCTACATCATTTCCTCCTGGATATTTCCCAATTATAAGCGCGCGCCAAGTGGCGCTACACATAGGGCAGGAAAACCTGTTTTTAAAGCCGAAAAATTCAAAATTGACAAAATTTTCTCCAAATTCCTTGAAATTTGGGCTAAAGGTACCTCATCAAGTGCCATGCTCAGCCAAATAAGCTTTGACCAAGATCTGAAGACGATCATGCTCCCTTTGCCTCTTTTTCTTCTTTGTCACCTTCTTCAATTTTGCCTTCAGATTCCTTATTCGTGCCTTGGAACTCATATGTCGCGCCCTGTAATGGAAAACCATGTGTCTCAACAATGCTTTATCTCTATCGGCCTTGTCCAACAGTCTCTCCAAGTGGGGTACCATGATTTAGCTCTATGGAGAAGTTAATCTCTCACTTTGGAGGTAAACTAGGCAACTCCTCTGGAAACACATCGGACAATTCTGAAAGGAAAGGATATTGTTCAAAGGATGAAAGCTCTCCCTCATTTAAAGTCATTACAACATAAATTTGACATCTTTTCCTAATACTCTCTTCATATGAAAGAATGAGATAATTCTTAAATAAACAAGTCTCCTTTCCCCGTGTAGAACCATAGATTGGCCCTCATTACTCAAAAAATGAAGGGTTTTGCTTCGAAAATTAGCACAGCCCAGTGGGCTTCGAGCCAATCCATCCCAAGTATCATATCATAGTGACCAAGTGGCACCACATAAAGATTCACATTTGTGACACACTATCCTAAGTCTAAAGGGCACTCTTGCACTAAGCATTCAACCTTTTGAGATCGCCTTGAGGTCATCTCAACCTGATCAAAATTATTTTTCTCTATTGCCACCAATTTACATTTCAATAAAGAATTAGGAGAAATAAAAATTTCAATTGCACAAAGATCAATAAAAATAGTAACAACCATACCATTTAGCTTACCAGATGCTTCAAGAACTGTAGGTTGATGCTCGACCTGGCGATTTTTCACAACTGCATGAATCCTATGGCTTTGCCCATATCTCTAACAGTGGCTTGTTCCTGCTATGATTGTCCTTTAGTATTCTTTTCAGGGAAATCTTGCTCATAATGAGGTCCTCCACAAGTCCAACATCCATTAGTGGGAGTAGTTTTCATAAATTTGACCCTTTTATTAGGTTATTATTGAGTGTGAGCATTACCTTGTTGAAGATGTTTCCTTGGGTTATTTCTTTGGTTCTTAAAAGTATGACTTTTTTGAAATCCATGATGATGTGAACCACCTGACTCATATCTTACATATTGGCCTCTCCTTTGGGGATTTTTCCCATGGAATGATAGATTTGGGGTTTTATCCCCACCTTTGTTCTCCAATAATTCTTCCTTGGCTATAATTGCTTGTTGCACTACCTCATGCAATGTAGTAGGCCTCGAAATGCACACCTTTTCCTTTATAATAAGATTCAACCCATATAAAAACTTGTTTACCTTGAGGGCTTTAATATTTGATTGGTATCATATCTAAGCAACTCCATGAATCGTGCTTCATATTCAAGGATTGTCCTAGTTCCTTTCTTAAGATCATTGAACTCATTCAATTTCCTCTCCAAGTATTCAGTAGAAAGGTACTTTGCTTGAAATTCCTCTTCAAATCATTCCCATGTGAAGGTAGACATGGAGTATACCAATTGGGATTCTAAGTTCCTCCACCATAGTAGTGCACTCTCCTTAATTTGGTATATAGCCAAATTTTCCCTTTGGTTGCTAGAATAGTTCCTCAAGTCAAAACATAGGCACATGTTTACTAACCAAGCTTCTGCTACCTCCCCTTTTGTGGTACCCTTAAAGATAGGAATCTTAACCTTTTCCAACTCTCTATGTACATCCCCATTATATGGTATTTCTTGCCTCTCTACTTCAGATGAAGAACCAAGCACTGAAGGATTTCCCCCAACCCTAATAATTAAGACTTCAACCATCTTTTGGAAAGAGAACTTCTTATCCCTTACTTCCCTGATGGATATTTGCTCAGATTATTTATCTTGAGGAGGTGGAGATGAGACTTCCTTCATTCTCCTTGATGTTCTCTCCACGATTACTTAACCTAACCAAGGAAAAATTTAGGTAAGTAAATAAATATTAGAAGGCAAACCCTAGGTCCTATACTTTTAACTTGGCACGGATACCATATGTAAGATCCCACCTTACTAACCATCAATATCTACTAATGCTAACTCAAAATGCGATATTATTTTATTTTCAGTTTAAGTTTAAGTTTTTAAGACGTAAAAGTTAATGCAAGGTCATATATATATATATATATATATATATATATATATATATATATATATTGGTATTCTTTACACTACACACTAATTTCTACTAACGAACTAACCCATGGTAATATTAAACTTCTCATCAAAGCTACAGGGTCATGGTTCGTCAAGATCCAAAACTTACAACCATAAGTCTTAAAAACACATTTAAATGATAGAGTCTTTAGTGGGATAAATAATATCAATCTTTACAAACCACAATTTCCAGTAAGCTAATTGTTCATTCTATTAAAATTAAAAGCATTTAAGAGTTACTAGTTTGATCTTGTTCTAAATAATATGCCTATGAATTCTTTGGTAAAACAAAGGAAATAAAAACAAGATAATTCAACTTCTAAAGGAGTGGTTTCCAAGGATTATGAATTTATATGTGAGCTAAAAATTACAACAATTCACGTACCCAATATGACTTCCATGCTTTTTTAGTTCAATGGAATCATCATGCTTATTCTTTGAGATATTTCCAAAAACACCTTGGTTGCAAATCCTAAATTCACTTAGACATATTTATAGACAATTCATAGATGTAATTAGCTACAACCATTGAAGCATTATGTCAAACAATTTGCAAGAATGAAATGTACAACCATTGAGGCATTTTGTCAAACACTTACAACCATAACCTTTAAGGTGATTTCATCACCATTAACTAACATGAATTTGAGATCACATAACTTATTTTTCATTGTCAATAATGCCAATAAGTGAACCTAATACATAAGTAGAACTATCATCCATATTCATTGTTGCATATACAAAAATTTAGGCACATAAATGACTATAAATATTTAAGAATTTTTACAAATAGCTCGCAACGATGTAGCTATAGCCATTGAAGAATTTTGAACAATGGTTAGCAGTCACAAAACAAGCTGCTAACTATTAAACTATCAAACAAGCAGTCACATGTTATTTAAACTATCAATGTATTAATCATTAAGACTTTAAAATAAGAATTCAAAGTTTATATAATAGGCTAGTTTCATAAATATAGATTACCAAGTAATCACAGCTAAAAAAAAAGTAGCAAAACAAACCAAGAGGTAGCAGTAGCAAATCTATGAAATATATCAACTTAAAGAACTAGATTCTGAAACTCTGTTTTTTGAAATCAAATTTGGGGTGACATGGTCATAAGGTATAGATACCCCCTAAAGTTAAAATGAATCGGAACAAAAGTGCCCATAAATGCAATTATTTAAAACCACAGCCAAAATCAAATTGCTACTATCTCATTTATCATGTTCGTCAAACATATAATGTGAAAACTTATCTACAACTGTAAATAGGGAAGGAAAAACCAAATTTATGCTATTAATATGTTTCATAAAACTCATGGCAGCTTGAATGCTTTAGCCATTAATACATGATGTAAATCAACTTGCAACGAAATTGTACAAAAAAAACTTACATAAAATGAACTACAGTTATTGCAAAATCCCTTCAACATTTAGTCGGAAGCATTTGATATACATCTATGTTTCAGTAAACAACCAAATAAGAAAAAACCATGTAATGAACTACCAAAAAAACACAATATAATGCTATCAACATACCTGGCACTAAATTTATACAACTCAAATAAAATGGGAGTATGCTCCAGCTCCAATGAGAGTATGCCCAAACTCCAATATCCTTACCAACTCTTTGTGTACCACCTAGTTTTCCTCCCAACCATATCTAGGAAGAAATTCTCCCCCTGGAACCCGTGAGCTATGAAAGCTCACAAACAGTACCAAAAGACAACAGTAGAGAGATTTGCAAGGAAAATTAAGGAAGCAAATTTTCACTTCCTCTCAATACCACTCATGGCCAACTTCAATAGCTAGAGATCTTAGGATTTTAGTAAGAATTTCATATTTATTTTGGAAGCAATTGGCTACTCTCCATGTCTCTCTATCTCATTATTTTCCTCAAGTCTCGTCCACTCTTGGCCTCATAATCCACCCCCAAGTGAGAATACATGAGACTCATATACAAGAGGAGCAACCAATTCTTGTCATAAAGGAGGAGTAATGTGCATGCATTGGATTTCATTTAGAGTAGTGTAATTTATGCCATTAAGGAGAGGTATGCACGCCTTAGTTAAGGAGAGTGTAATGTATGCATTAAAAAGAGCATAAGAGGAATATTTATGACATTTTTAATGAGTGAAAAGGAATATGTCATTCTTTGTTGAGTGCATAAAATAGAGTGTAATGTATTATTTAAAAGAGAGATAGAGAGAGCTACATAGATCCATGAGATTCATGAAGGAGAGGTGTGAATTGATTGAGGAGGTGAAGTTGACTTGTAATTCCATTTTAATAATAATATAATAGTCTCATAAAAGATAATAATAATATTAATAATATTTAGGATTCAGTCAAGATTTAACTATTAGGATTGATTAATGATAAGTTAAGTGGTTTTTCTTCAACTATGCTTGATTACCAATTTATGCAAGGCAATTTACTATGTTTGGAAAGTCATGCTTGAGATGCTGGACATGACATTTTATTTTTAGGAATTCATTCCATAATTGTGAGAATGAAATTTTATTGAAGGAAATTCATCCTTGAGTGGTATTTTTCTTCTGGAGAATAGGGATTCTGCACCCCTATTTCATGCATCTCCGTTCCTTAGTAGATTGAGGACTTCACACCCTGATCTACCCCAAAGATCCAAGATTCCACAGCTTGATATTTTCAAATATTGAGGACTCTGCGCCCTAAATATACAAGACTCCACATCTTTATCTTTCTTGGATTTAGGACTCCACGCTCTAATTTCCATGCCCTCTCATCTACTGTGCTTTGAAGCTCTGTGTTTCTCCTTATGGTACTGATTGTGAGCATTTACCCATCTGATGGTTCGCTGGTAAGGCCTTGTTCAAAGACCTACACACATTACAGTCTCAAATATCAAAGTAATCAAATGAATTTCATAATTAAATTAACGTAATCACATTTTACCGAGAATGATGCATGACTTCCACAATCCTTTTGTTTTTTACAAAATGACTTCCACAGTCATTCATAATTGAACATCCTTGTCGGAAAATGACCAGGTACCCTACCACATCCTGCTTATTACAATATTAGACATATATAATCACATAAATCATCTATCATCCATCAATCATAATTAACCATCTATTCCACATAACCACCATCTATTCCACATAATCATGAGCATCCATGGGTCTATGTGTCTCAATCTTGGACCAACATCCATGTCATACACCTGCTTCATAAATCAGATGCAGAAAGAGAAACGTATGTATAACATTTACTTAATCAAAACCATCTAATACAGATAATCAAAGATACCACACAGAAGAGGAAATATAACTATATAAAACATTATTCCCCAATCTAGTGATCAATCTGCCATACATAAACATAAAAGGAAATATAACTATGTATATAAAACATTATTCCTCAATCAAGTGATCAATCTATCATATATATATAACTCGTCAAAAATCACCCTTGATAGGAGTGAAAAGACTATACTAGGAAAAAAATAGGACACTACACATAGAAACTGAGAAAACCAACTGTGTTCCTCGGCAAGGGTACACCACCCTCACTGCACAAGGGATAGAGTGTTGCACAATTGTCCAACAACACATAATTTGGGGTTTTCAATAGAGCGCAGTGCAAATGGGTGGCAGCAACAATATAATGGGAAGAGCTACACAACTGGGCATGACTGTCGGGAAACTTGGACAAAGTGTGGGGGTCAACTTTCGGTGGCTTTATGGTTTTGTAAAACTTGTAATTTGTAATGTATTTGCATATTTATATATTATTGGGCAAACTGGACAGGGAGTTGCCCCTCCCATAAAATATGCATAATTGTGTCTTGATGATGATTTTATTCCGTTGCATATATAATTGAAGATAAATTGAATGAATTTTATTTCCAGTACATTATGAAAACTTGAAGAATTTGACTAAGTGTTGAGTAGGCATAGTATGTGTTGAGAAGGTAAATCCCCTCTACGGATAGAGGCGATCCCTACTAGCCCAACAGGGGTCTAGCAACAATCACACAATGCCGTCACGCATGTTCCTAGTTACAATTAGACAAGAAGTAAAGAGCACCTACTTGGATTCCTGCGCTGTCGTTTGTCGAGGAGATGTTTCCTTTGCTCCTTCGCTTCAGCTGGTCATAGTCCTCCGCGATCCCCGCGAACGGACACCTGCACACACGAAAGGAAGACGAACGCAAGCATAAAATCTAGTAAAAGTAACTATATGCCAGTCAGAAAAGACATAATTCACATTTATCCATTGCATATAACAAACGAGAATGGAACAATAATGGCAGTCATCTATTATTAATTTGAATAGAGAAGAGTACAACCAAATGTTCTGACGTCGATAAACTTCTCAGGAGGGATCAGTCAGCATGTGTCTCAAGCATTCACCTTTGAAGATGGTTCTCCCAGACAAACTAGTCTCTCTCTCTCACACAAATGTCACAAACAAACTTCCCAAAGCAATCAATCACTTCCACTCCTAACACACCACACCTATAGCAGCAATCTGAGCACTACAAGCTCTTGTATAATCCAAGCTAAGTCTAGCTATTTTCTAACTATCAAAAAACTAGCTGCTCATGGTAATGGTGGAAGTTTATATAGGAGAAGGAGTCTCCTAAAAAGGTGGAAGGATGAGCTTATCTTCAAGGGGAGTAGTTGCAAAGGGTCGAACAGACATGCCATAGAAGGGAGTCGACATTCACAAAGCTAACAACCAAGCCTGGAGAGATCTGGAAGGCTGGTTGTTTGAACAAATTCGCCCAAACTGGATCAGCGCGGATTATATGGAGACTGCCGCGCTGTCAGCACATGACAGCAACTGAACAAGCCATGTCAGCGCGGAAGGACACGTGAAAGCCGCGCTGTGCGTCATCGCGGAAAAGTGATGTTCTTCCGCGATGGCAGCGCACGAAATACACTGTGGGGCGCTGGTCATCGCGGTTATTTTAGGAACAGACGCGCTGATGCACAAAACTTTGGAAAAATGGGCTTTTTAGCCAGTTCAGGGCACAACATTCAGTGATTGTGACTTCTTTGACACAGCAGGGTGACTGACAGGAAGGCAGTGACAAATTACTGTGTAACAGTATGTGTACTTGAGTAGTGGTGAAACGAAATAGTTCAGTGGTGCCATGCCCGCCTATGTGGTGGGAAGACTACCATCCGAGTCGGGGTGTGACACAACCCATCCCCATGAGGTATGAATCTTAACACTAATTGAAATTAAACCCCACATTAACTAACTAATCTATACTTTATGAATTAAATTTGTGCATATTATAAAAAGTAGGGAATGTAAATCAAGATATGGAGACCCGAATTTTGAGTTTATTATATTAGTAGAGAATGTAGTCATGAATCACAAACATGGACAAGTATGTGGAAACCCATCAACAATATTAAAATATATATTTTATAAAATTTGAAAACAAAGATGGAATCAAATTTAAGCAGTAATCTAATTATTCTAAGTTTCAAAAAACTTCCAAACATATTTTCTAGTGACAAACTTGAATACAATGCCTTATAAAATTGGGAAAGGAAATCACTAATATTGGAAATAAAAATTCCAGCATATATTTAGGTTGATAGGCCCTTTTTTTGAATCAGCTAATTTGACATCTTTGTCTACCTTTTTGTTGATACAATGACATATGTCTAGTAACTCTATAGTTACATTTGTCCACATTTACGCCACCATGGCTCCTTTTTCGGAAGGGTGCCTCCATTTTCGGCAACTTCAATCACTAGACCTCTGTCCCTATAGGAAAACCAGATTTTGGACCAGGTTTGAACGTGTTGTGGGTTTTCTTTTGATATCATCCAGGAAACCTGTTAGAGAGTAGAAGACAAAGGCCAGCGTAGGGCTTTTTCCCAGACTTCTTAGGCTTCACTTCCACGATTTCTTTATTGAGTTAAATTCACCTCAACTATTATTCTTATATTAACCTTTAACAATGCATGATTCTTACTCACTCCCTAACTGATTATTGAAGACAATTGTTTATGTTTCTTTGCCTTCATCTAGTTGTAGGGTTATGATGGACCAGTGTTGATCAATGGCCTATCTACAGAGAGAAGCGCACCTAAAAATCTTGGGTTGAGAGGATTCAAAGTCATTGATGATGCCAAGAAAAAACTAGAAGCAGAATTCCTAGGAGTTGTTTCATGTGCTCATATACTTGCCATTACAATACGCGATGCAATAGTACTTGTAAATATCACATTTATCATTCCCGAAAGCCTGAGTAGTCTGGGAGTAAGCCCTACGTCAGCCTTTACAACCAATCATCCCAGGATTGATGGCCCATGAATTATTTATTTTTAATTAGGAGTTTTTGTTTTTTTTTCCTTTTCATTTCATGGCAATAATATCAAGTTAAGAGCTTGAAAATGGTTTTATTTTAATTTAAATATGAATTATTTATTTTTTATTTTTATGGTAATAATATCAAGTTCAGAGTTTGAAAATGGTTTAATTCAAATTCAAAAAGAGAGAATGACATTAATAAATTTGTGGGTGATTTTTATAGTTTGGTACAAGATATTGATTTTCAATGCTATGTTTCTAATGATGTTGTGATTTTAATTTTGAAAATAGACTTATATTATAATAAATACTTTTCATTTAATTTAAAAAATAAATGACATGATATTAATACTATTTCTCAATTTTAAAGTTAATTTTAAATTTGATTAATAAAATTAAAATATTACTAACACCATTATCAACTTCACAAAATACATAAATAATTATCCATTTTTTTAATTTATAAAAAAAGTTCAAATCAATTATAATTAAAACAATATTTTCAAAAATATTGATGATGATTAACATCCACTAAGACTAATGTAGTCTATCGGACCTCAAGAAAAGAGAGTCTAATTGTCATTCCTCAAAATCTTGTTTCTGTGATCAAGGAGCAGGGAAATAAGCATTCCAAGATCACTATAATTGGGTTGTTGAATAAGTCAAGGATATTGGAGGTGTGGCTGATGATAGGGAATTGAGATTAGATGTGGGTAAGATTCAGGCAGTCTAGAAGGACGTGCTGTTCTTTTTCCACCTTATTAGTATCATAAATCTAACAAATTCTATCGTCCCAGGAAGTCTTGGGAGTAGATCACCACCCGATCTCACTCTGAAGCTCATGAGAGTTATTTCTAATCCTACCAATGTTCATTTTCTTCTTAGTGCTAGTTAACATAGAGAGATAATTCTGGTTATGAAGGGTGGGGTTGATCACCTCCTTATAGTACCTTAACTTCCTTTTACCCTCCATCTCCTTAGCATCCCACATCTTGTCCTTAAACTGGAGGTAATAGTATCTTTGATACTGTCATTTCTTCCCATGACGAACTCCTCCTTAATCCCCCAAAGGGTGAGCCAAGACTGAGCATCCTAGTGCCCCTTGCGCTTGAGGCACAAGTGGGGGTTTTGAGTAAAGTTAGAAGAAATTTTTGGGAGCCTCTTGGATTCCATATTGTGAAGCTTTTTCTTATATATAATATATCTAAACATAGCCACACTTTCAATGGGGGATAGACCAACTTCGATCAAGAGGATAGGATAGGGAGTGTTTCCCTTGATCTTGAGGTTTAGGTTACGAATTGCTTTTGGATAATCTCAATCTTTCTCCATGACTCCCTAGATATACTACATCCCCGAACTTCACATCCGTATAAGATAACAGGGGTGATGAGAGTCTCAAAGAGGAACCTTTTTTACTCCAAATGTAAAGTTTGGCTAACTTGCAATCGTTTTCAAGCTTATAATAAGCTTTCCAACCTCCAATAATTCTTTTCTCGATGCTATAATCCCAGTTGAGATGATGAGGAAAGTCAATACCCAAATATTTATAAGAATAAACTTGCCCAAGACAATGGTTATCATAAAAAAAACTACCATGGGTGATATTTTTGGATTTAATGATCATGACTTTAGCCTTATTGGTATTAACTATCATAACCATTTTGGAGCAGTAGACATAAAGAGTCTTAAGCTGCTTGTTTAGGTCATCATGGCTCCTTGCAAGAAGAATGATATCATCAGCATAAAGGAGAAGATTAATGATAATACCAACAAGCTCGGTGCCTTTACAGCCTGCAGTTTCTAGACACTCCTCTAGTTTATCGATGTAAATACCAAAAAGGGTGGGGGAAGGGGACAACCTTGCTTAACCCTAAAATTACATTTAATATTTTTAGAACACTCTTTGTTGGTCTTAAGCTGTAGCTTTTAACCCCGTACAGAAATTACCTGCATATGAATTCTAAAACACATTAAATAAACAATGCAAGAGCATAACACATAAAACACATATATACAGAGATTTTCCCCTGGATCCCAAAATCGGGACTACCAGATTTATTTTTCATTATGTTCCTTTCAATGTTATAATACATATTTATACATGTTGAAGCATCCAATACCATGGACCGAAAACCATCACGTCCAAAACTATGGACCAAAAACCATCGCATCCAAAAAACATGTGCAAAAATCATGCACAAAACCATAGGTGGGTGCGCCCAACCTAACATAGGTTCCAAAACCAAAATTTTCTAGGGCGCTACCCCAGTCCCCATAGAGTGGGGTTACCTGCACCCCTCAAGCCCCCTATGACCCCCCACTATGCAATCGGCACAACGAAAGGGAGGTCTCCGCCCCCCCTCTAACCCCCCAGTTAACTGCGTGGGCTAATCGTGGAAAGAATATAACACAACCCAACATAAGCTTGGCAATGAGAGTCTCGTTGTTATAGACATATTTGGGCACTATAACCCCAATCTTATATGTCAATAAAACAAGGGATCTTTAACCCCTAAAAGTTTTGTTTCATACCCTAAAGGATCATAGTCAATAGATTACATCATTCCCAAGAAGTTACACCTGAAAACCACTCAGAAATGGCCAAAACTGGACCATACTGACTGCTCCACTATTAAGGTGCGATGCATACTGGCTCCTACACTAGCTAGGTGTGATGTATACTGAAGAGGCCTTCTGTGGGGTGCGATGAGCAAGAATAGACAAATGGCTAAGACAGTTTGCTAAGTGGATGCTCATGGAATCTTCTAGAAACTTCTCCTATGACACTTGCCTCTCTAAATTTGCCTAGGGATGAGTAAGAGATCAATGAAATCTCCTAGTGGAACCAAGAACGATGAGTGGAATGACACTAATAAAAAAACTAGAGCTGACTCACACACTTGCAAGACATCTATAAATGGATCCATCATCTGAGAGATCTAGAGGCTAGAATTTTGTAATTTGTAAGGAAGTGTTGATAGTTTGTCTTTGCGAAGGAACATTGTATTGTTGGATGATCTTGCTTTTCATGAGTTGAAGAGGGCTTTGATGCTGGGAGGATGATGTTGGATTAGATAGCTGGGTTGTAATTCTCCCTTCTATTCTAATTATGTTCTTTTAGTTTTCCTCCATACAATCGTGTATTTGTGAATCTTGTTATTTGTGAATGCAATTGTATGTTCAATGCATTTTTTATTCTGCATTGTTTATGATATTATAGATAGAGATACTTTGATGGTGTTTTGTTACTTTGTCTCTATAGATATTCTCTAAAGCGAGACAAGTAGGAGAGGTGTTGAAATCTCTATCAAGGGAGAGAGAAATCAAGCAAGGAGTCAAGCGGAAGATCGAGGTTGGTCCCTTTACTTCTCTCTTATCTATCATACATAAAGGAAATCACAAATTGCTTTGATTGTTTGTTTCTAAGATAGCTACTGTTGTGGGGAAAAATGCCTATGCAGGACGATCCTATCCACCTAAGGTGTGACAGTACCTTAGCAACAAACGAATACAGCTACTTCGGTTTCTTCCTTTATGAAATGTGAAAGAGAGGAGATTGGTAGACTTACCGTTATCTTTCAGTTGTCCCTCGATCTAGATCCTCTCCTCTTTGGGTGTCCACAGCTACTTTCCTCCTCGCTTGCTCAAGAGAACAACTACTTGATTCCCACGAGATCACAAGAGAATAGCTACCTGTGACAAGAGAACAGCTACTTGCGACAAGAGAAGGACACAACACAAAGGCAAATATACATATTCATAAATGATTCAGGATTAGAAGTAAATCAAATATACTAATTCAAATCATACAAAATACACCAGCATATAGGAAAGAACCAAGAAGCTTTATTGATTGATAAACAAGGTTCAGGAAGAGATACAACCCATAGCATCTCCTTCCCAGCAGAATGGAATTCCTTCTTCAGCCCCTTTCAAAGCATAAACACCCAATGATCCAACCTCAAACCAACAGAAATTCTTTGCAATCACAACATTCCAGCCTCCTTGACCTCATGGAGAGAGATCTATATATAGGAGTTTTGGAGAGAGGATGAGTCAGCTTGAGGCTGGTATGAAACTGACTAGTGTCCTCTCCCACTTCAGTTCTTGAGTCCACTTGGAGGTTCTTGCTTCCACTTGGAGATTTGGAACCTCTTACTCATCACCAGTCTAATTCCTTGATCCAAGTGTCATTTTGGAAGCTTCCTGGGCATTGACACCTTGAGAAATGAGCCTGCCACTTGTCCAGTTACGCTCAGCACAGGTAGCCTTTGTTGCAGTTGACATTCAATGCAGGTAGACAGTGGAGCAGTTGACATTCAGCGCAGATGCTCAGTGGAGCAGTTGACATGATCCAGAATTGGCCTGTTTTTGAGTGTTTTCAGGTGGAGAACTTCAGTGAATTGCTGTGGTTTGCTGGCCTTGTTCCTCTAGGGGTAGGAACAACATGTTTAGGGACTTTGGACCCTTGATTATTGACATTTCATGCTCAGTGATGTAAAGGCACAAAAATGTCTATAACAGTTGCCCCCTAAAGTATGAGGCCGTTTATCGGGTGAAATGCTTTATCCAGGGGAGTCCGAAGTTCATCCATTTGCTGGGAGGAGACCTGTAATAAGATACAATACAATACATTATGATTCATACTTCTTTCATGATCTAGCTGAGGCGGGCATTCCCATGCTCAGCTTTATAAATACATTTTGGTACATAGAACAGACGATCGTCTAATGGTAGACTGATAATTCTGGCGAAACTATCATCCTTTGAGTAGGATGATCATTTGCTGCAATGATGTACATGTCAAATGTCTTTATTTTTCCTGAATATATATCTCAGCCCGGATGGATGAAACTAGATCCAGGGTCTTCAAACTCATTCGATCTTCACTCTAAGTACAAGTCGATCCATGTGACAATTGCGCTGAAGTCGAACATGGAAAGACATCGCTTGATTACCGGTCAATGATGTAAACCGTTAACAAGCGTGAGAGGAATCACCGATAATGATAATGACCCTCAAGGTACTGCAGTACAATTCACGTGGTGTGAATAAAGGACTTGGCATCGAACACCACGCAAAATCTTCTGGTCAAAGGTCATTGATGTATACCTGTCGCCGGAAGTGAGAAACTTGCCATTGAGGCATGCAAGATTCAAAGTACTGAAGGGGTTGTTCCTAGATCAACTTCTTGGATAATGAGGTGATGTCGACAAGAAGCGATCCGTCAAAGGAGGGCCTTAATGAATCCCACATCAGTGACACGGAACGGAGCTAATGATTTTAATGGAGGTGAAAACGATCTGTGACATATGATTCAGGGTGGCGGTCATGAATGGATGAAGGATAATGTATGGCAGTGGATGGGACCCGGTTGACTCTTTCTGAACGACTTCTCTTGAACATATGGCGACACTGATGCGATGGATCGGTAGCATTACCCCAAATATGGATGGTGTGGCAAGACCATGGTGATGTGACCGGTGAATGAAACAACCCAACCCGATTGTGGTACGGAAGAAAAGTGTCATGTTCTAGAGCGACCTGCTACCATCAAAGTTTTCTTGATTCTTTCCCAATTTTTCCCCAGTCATTGCTGACCAGTACCTCTTTATTTTTGTCAAGCTTGAGGAGGATAGCATATGCTTGTTCTATAACCTGCCCTTCGGGCAAGCCCATCGCTATGTTTTAACGAGCCTGGCGATAGTGAAACTCGTTCTCGTCTAAAGACAATTTTGTCTCTATTTAGTAATTTTAATGAGTCTAACGACAAGGAAAACTCGGCCCTTTTCAATTTTAGAGAGTCTGAAAAGGTACATAAAGTTAACTCCAAAATTCCTTTTTCGTCATCTAATCCCTTAAGTCCGAAAAAGTATAAAACAATACAGAAGGGATGAGTTTTCGATAGTTTTAACGAGCCGAACAAAACAAGCGCTCGATCTTTTTGTGCAATAATCCCTCAGGTCCAAAAAGATTAAAATCTAGAGGAGGGATAGCTCTTCCGGTCGCTTTAACGAGCTGGAAGGCCAAAACTCGGCAATCTTTTCATATTTTACGAGTCAATTGAAAAGAGCTTAAAGACGACTCGTCTTTCGAGGAACGAGTGATGAACAGGGTTAGCAGCAGATTCCAGGTACACGTCGAAATTTTCCAATCACGGCAGTGTCACAAGGATGGCTAGGTGAAATCACTCTCCGCAGCTGTTCGTCAAAATGGGTAAACAATCATATGGAGGTAAACGATCGGCCAAATGAACAGTGGAGGTGACGGTGCACAAACACGACCAAGGCTTTTATGGTTGATCAGGTTACATACTCAATGGTTATTTACCGGGATGGGTTCATTTTTTAACGAGCTTGAATGCGCCAAAACACTGCTCAAGCTTATGTTTATTTTTTAATGAGCATGAACTATGCTGCTAAAACTGCTCGGATCTCGCTTTTCTATTTTTTAACGAGCATAAATTCCGCGGTAAAACTGCTCGATTATACCAGTCATATGATAAGAGTGTCTCGTTGGAGATTGCTATTTTTTATGGAGCTTCATCCCCTTACGCTTTACTCCAAATCCTTTCTTCATGCAAGTTCGGAAACGGCTAACCCAAAAAATAGATAAATAACCGCTCTTTGCTTGCACTCCAAAAGGTTTGCATGCCCCCAGGTATAAAACAGAGTTTCAAGGTTACCTCTACTTCTTTTCCACCAAAACTTTCGTTTTACCGAGAGAGGCTTACCTCTTTCAGGTTACCCAAAGATTGTCTCGTTAATCTTTCAAACAAAACACTTCCTCGGCAATGTCTACCGAAATAGACAAAGGTGAGTGACGCAATCCCGCCACCTCACATAACTTTGACAAAAGAATATTTTTCCAGAACAACCCTCTTTCCTCCACGGACGGGGTACGGACTAGTCATATTCTCCCGCGGAAACCTACCTTATACCCAAAGTTCTCTGCCGAAGCAAACCAGGATGCATGCCCCCTGGGTTCCAGTCATATCCTCCCGGATTACTCGCGCTCATCAGGAGGACGGACCGTGGGTTGAGACACTTCTTTCGTGAATAGACCATTTAGGGATGGTATATGACTATTTGCGATGTGTGATCCGGGAAACGAAAGTTGGTCCACGAGCTTGACCATTCTTCCTTCATGCGGAAAACACATTACTCTAAAGAGTGAGGATACTATGGCTCCCATGCAATATATATAGTCTCGTCCGAGGAGTAGGTTATAATCCAAGGGTCCTTGAACGACCATCACGTTCATTTGAACGGTCTTCCCTTTCAATGTTATCGGCACATTGGGGAGGATCCCTAAAGGGCGACTGGTTCCCTTATCAAAGCCTGATAGATTTCTCATTTCAGGCAAAAGCGCAGGCGAACCAAGCGCTTTCCAAGCAATAGAGGAAAGGATACTCACAGATGCCCCTTCATCAATAACTGTACCAGCCATTACCATTCTGTATATTTGGGCAATAATTCTGAATGGTATGCTAGCTGGCAAGCGGGGTCTGCCTATTTGGTTCCAGTCAAAGGACACAACCAGGTTGCTTGGTGGTGGGACCGAGTAAACGGCCGGACAGCGCTCTGATGAACTTCCTTCCTGCGATAAAGGAATGGTGGTATTGCCCCCTTGATCATTAGAGTCAGTGTTGATGAAGAGAATTTGGATGGTGTCGTCTTTATTCTCCTCTGTGACGGTGTCATTCGAAGATAGAGCCTCTGAAGGCAAAACCGGGTCAACTGCCGTTTCAACCTTTAGACTTTCGTCAGGTATGGATTCAGACGGTTCATCTTCAATGACAGGTGCTTCGGCTGACCACCTGGGCGGGTCAACCGGATTCTCAACTAGCGAGAGACTTGGCAAGAGCTTTTGATATCCAGGAGGAAGATTTGCTCGTAATATCGGGCGATCTTCCAGAACTCTTTTTGCCTCATCTAAGAAGGGATAACGGTGGATGGCGTGATCGCCTTCACACAGTCTGCAGGGAAATTTAGCTTTTCCGCTCTATCCTGGAGCTTCACTCCCACTAGTTGACGGTGAACAATCGACATGGCTATCAGAGGTCGATGCTACTGAATTGTGCAAACGGGGGGACCAGTCTCTTAGTATCCGAGGGATACATGGACAATCTCTATGGAAGTGGTCTCCCCTGCATATGACGCATGGCGATTTAGGCCTTACGAGTGCTGTGTGTGGATTTTTGTTAGATGACGCTTGTTTGCCCCCAGTCGCCTTAGGCTCCTTCTGCTTCTTTTCTTTCTTCTTCTTCTCCTTCTTCTCCTTAGGAATTCGGTTCTTTGACCGACCAGTTCCGTCAAGCAAAGAGGAAGGAGGAGAGGAAGATGAAGTAGAAGGCTGGTGGGCAACTCTTGTCTGATCTAACTGTTGACTCGACTGTTCAGGAATGGTGGCATTCTGAACGACTTTGGTTGAAAAAAGCCAAACTGGTAGACCAATTGTCAATCCTGGAAGCGACAATGTGGCCATGTGGGGCGCACCAACATCTCCCCAAGAGGAGAAGGGACTAGGATTTCCACCAAGGGGAACTCCTTGGTTGGTGTGCTCCATCTTTTCAACCTAAAGATCAACGTGGGAATAAGGGTGATTGTTCCGTTTAAAATAAATTGTTAACGACGCTTTTAGACACAACTTGCTTTTTCAGTTTTAAAGAGTTGAGAAAAAGCTAAAGATGACTCTAGTCTCCTTCGATGTTTTAACGAGCCCGAAGTGACAAATGCTCGGATGGACTTTTTCTGTTATAGAGTCTGAAAAAGGCCAAAAGAAACTGCTCTGGAGATCTAGGCAGAGGGTGTGCCAAACTTTTTGAAAAACCACAGAATACTTTTTACAGTACGGGTGGTCGATCTTCGTGAATGCTGTGTTCACTGCATTGCGATCAGTAGGGCGGCCGACACGGCTTCCTAAGGATAAAGGATATATGCCTATAGGGGTCTCCCAATATATACGCGACGGTACGTGGGAGCACAAGTCCATATTAGCGCTATCGTCCCTCAGGAGGAATCACCCACCTTCCCCGAGATCGATAGTCACTAGGTTTAACGACGCCGGAACACGTCTCTACCTAGACCTCTATGTTGGGCGTTATGTTGCAAAGCGTTGTTAGGTTCATTCAGTTTATTTTAAGTTGATCTTTTTAAAGTTTGTCTTTCAGGATCACCACGAGATGTATGGTACAAATTCCTAAATGCAGTCTAAGATGATAAGCAAGCTTTATAATCTTTCAACTTTGGAAATCCTAGCCACTAAGGGAAAAGAGAGTGACTATCTTTTCTCAAAGAGAAATCAACACACTCTAATGCACTCTTCCTAAATCAAACATGCAAACTTATCAAAATGAAAAATGCACAATGCAGGTGTTTGTTTTCCACTTTCTTAGTATAAATGCCTACAAAGAAAGATTTTTGTACAACGTTGAATTTGCTTTCAAATGACTGAAATAAACAAGTTTACTTTTTCCAAAATCAGCAAGGGTAGAAGAGATTACAATCACTTTGCAATTTTTCGAAAGGAATACTCGTTTCGACACTTAAAAGTGACAAATTCAAACCAATAAGCAAAAGAAAATGATAATCAAACTGCAAACAGCCAATGAACTCTCTCCTAAGATCACAATCAATCGATCAATCAAATCTGAATCAAGGCTACAGGATGACTATTTCGCTTATGCAAAGGAAAACTGTAAATGACGCCACAAACACATAAAATCACTTACAGTTTTTTTGTACAAAAATGAGGCGGAATTCAAGCAAAGAAAAGGGGTTATCAGACTGGTACCTATGCTGGTTAAAGGCTGCAAAAACAGAGATCAAAACAGGGCAAAAGACAACAGAGAACCCCAGCTGCACAAGGCCACACTGGTTCAGCGCAAGTCTAACACTGTCAGTTTGACATTCAGCGCAGGTAGCCTTCACGGGACCTGCGTTGAAATGCAGACTGCCTTCACAGTGTCTGTGCTGAAAGGAGAAACTCTCGTTTCTCTTGGATTCCGGGTCATAAAATGCTCAAAAATCAACTGTTTCGGGCCAAATCAGAAACACAAGCAAGTTATGAACAGAGGGATGCTTTGAGAGGGTACTAAAGACTATCGCAAAGGATCATCAAGTCATTTGTGAGTCCATTGTTGAGATCATAGACAAAAACCCAGTGAAGGATCAAAGCAGCAACATTCTACTTTGTAAAGCAGTTCGATTGTTGCCGTTGAGTCTATGAAGTAAACAATGATGTAAACACAAACAAAATGACTAAAACAATCTTCCCCAGCGGAGTCGCCAATTTGTTGTGGGGAAAAATGCCTATGCAAGACGATCCTATCCACCTAAGGTGTGACAGTACCTTAGCAACAAATGAATACAGCTACTTCGGTTTCTTCCTTTATGAAATGTGAAAGAGAGGAGATTGGTAGACTTACCATTATCTTTCGGTTGTCCCTCGATCTAGATCCTCTCCTCTTTGGGTGTCCACAGCTACTTGCCTCCTCGCTTGCTCAAGAGAACAGCTACTTGATTCCCACGAGATCACAAGAGAACAGCTACCTGTGACAAGAGAACAGCTACTTGCGACAAGAGAAGGACACAACACAAAGGCAAATATACATATTCATAAATGATTCAGGATTAGAAGTAAATCAAATATACTAATGCAAATCATACAAAATACACCAGCATATAGGAAAGAACCAAGAAGCTTTATTGATTGATAAACAAGGTTCAGGAAGAGATACAACCCATAGGGCTCCAACCCAGCATCTCCTTCCCAGCAGAATGGAATTCCTTCTTCAGCCCCTTTCAAAGCATAAACACCCAATGATCCAACCTCAAACCAACAGCAATTCTTTGCAATCACAACATTCCAGCCTCCTTGACCTCATGGAGAGAGATCTATATATAGGAGTTTTGGAGAGAGGATGAGTCAGCTTGAGGCTGGTATGAAACTGACTAGTGTCCTCTCCCACTTCAGTTCTTGAGTCCACTTGGAGGTTCTTGCTTCCACTTGGAGATTTGGAACCTCTTACTCATCACCAGTCGAATTCCTTGATCCAAGTGTCATTTTGGAAGCTTCCTGGGCATTGACACCTTGAGAAATGAGCCTGCCACTTGTCCAGTTACGCTCAGCGCGGGTAGCCTTTGTTGCAGTTGACATTCAACGCAGGTAGACAGTGGAGCAGTTGACATTCAGCGCAGATGCTCAGTGGAGCAGTTGACATGATCCAGAATTGGCCTGTTTTTGAGTGTTTTCAGGTGGAGAACTTCAGTGAATTGCTGTGGTTTGCTGGCCTTGTTCCTCTAGGGGTAGGAACAACATGTTTAGGGACTTTGGATCCCTTGATTATTGACATTTCATGCTCAGTGATGTAAAGGCACAAAAATGTCTATAACAGCTACCAATCTTAGTGGGACTAGTAGATCAAAAGAACACTAGTTTTCCCAGAAACAAAATGGAAAATCCACTTGGGAGCGAATAGTTTGTTTATTTTTTATTGCTGTTTGCTTTATAAACTCCAGACGGAGCCTGAAGTTAGCCAGATAGCCTTCAAACTGCTCTTACTATGCAATTGCAAAGTAGATGAATGCTACTTCAATGAATCTCGGGGTTAGTTTATGAATTGAACATCTAACTTACAAGCATTCTAAATGCCCTTGTGGTAGCTCATTAACCTCCTAAGATCATACCCCTATACTTTGTTCTTGACTGTTCACAATAGCTCAGCCTAAATCACTAAACTCAGCTGAAAATTTGAGCAAAAACCCACCTCAGTTTCGCTCCCTGGCCCATTGCACTCTCTATAATTGGAAACCAGTATGCATCGCACCTCCCGTGTGTAGCAAGTGAGATGCATCCCTGTTTCTGAAAAGCACAGGTGCGATGACTGAGTAATACTATTTCTCTCTTTGAAATTTGGGTTTTTCTCCTTGTTTTCAACTCTATTAAGTTGTTTTTCTGCTTATGATCAGTATCTCATTGTTGAAGCCTCCTTCCTTTACATAGTTCAGCCTCCATCGATTAGGATTAGTAAATGTTTTTATGTATTTGTCCATCATTTACGATCCTTTTTCAAAAAGTAACTTAATCAAACTATCATTTTGATGCAAAAAGTGTCGTAATTGTCATTTTGAGTCAAAAAGAATAGTGTCGTAAAGTCTTCCTCCTCTAGATAGTCGATTGTACTTTTGTCATTGTATTTGATTTGAATTGTTAATATTTGAAGTTTTGAAAGCTTCTTTCTATTCAAAATCAAAAAGTGTCGTTTAGTCTTCCTTTCATTTTGAAAAGAAATTGTCGAAATGTCACTTTGAAGAAAATATTTCAAATCTATACTTAGTTTTCCCTTTTGGCATTCTCACATTAAGGAAATGAAAAACAAATACATCCATTTTCATTTTCATTTAGACTGTGTGTGAAAATGATTCAGGAAAAGTGCATTTAGTGTGTGCTCTTTTCTCTTGTTGAAAGAATCCTAATCTTCATTCCTTAGTAGCTAGGGTTTTCATTGCTAAAAGAAAACAACAACTGTTTATCATTTTAGATTGCATATTTAGGAATTTTACATCTACATCACACGGTGAACCTTGAAAGAAAAATTATAAACAAGCTCAACTCTAAAATAAATCTCAATGAACTTAAAAATGCTTTGGAACCTAACGCAACACATCTAGAAGTCTAGTCTAGAGATGTGTTCCGGCGTCGTAAAACCTAGTAACTATCGTTTTCATCGGAGGTTGGGTGATTCCTCCTCTTTGATACGACAAGTGCTAGTATGAACTTGTGCTCCCACACCATCGAGTATATATTGGGAGACCACAATAGGTTGATATCCTTTATCCATAGGAAGTCGTGTCTGCCGCCCTATCGATCGCAATGCACTAAACACAACATTCAGGAAGACTGACTGCCATAAATATGTCCTTGGTAATTTCTCTTTAATTTACCACCAAGGTGTATATTACAGTTTTGCGATTGGTTTGGTAATCCCTCTGTCCAGATTTCTAGAGTAGTCATTTTCGTTCCTTTTCGACTCCTTAAAATAAAAGGTCCATCTGAGCACTTGTCACTTCAAGCTCAATAAAAATCGAAGGGGACTAGAGTCATCTTTAGCTTTTTCTCGACTCATAAAAATTGAAAAATTAAAGTTGTGTCAAAGCCTCATTAAAATTTATTTACTATGGAATAACATTTTTCCCCTTAATTTTGAGTTGATCAAGTGATCCACAATCATGGAAGAAATTCAATTAAAACCCCATTGTTCGCAGAGACTACAGAGTCAACCATCTTTGACGGAAACGAAACCATTTAGGGAAAAAATATCTCATTTAACTAAGTCCAATTCACCTGATTTATTTGAAACTGGTGTTTCAACATCGTCAGAGACTACAATTACTCTGATCATTTCTGGTACATCTTCCTTTACAGAAGAAACTCCACGGTTACAAGAGGAAATTAGAACTGATCCTAGTGTAACGATAGACACTTCTATACCTAAGACAACTCCATCTAGAGTTGAAGTAGAGACTAAAGTTCACTTACCTAAACATCTGGAAGTTGAGTTCCAGAATTCAGAAGGTGTCACCCCTATAGTATCTGTCACTACAGAAGCTATACATTCTTTGGCTCTAGAAATATTTTACGAACTTGACAATATACCTCTTCCACCTCAACTGATTGCCATAGAGTAGATAGTAGAGGATCTTCCATCCAGTACTCCATTACATTTTGGAACTGGGATCCACTTATGTCCTTCTATTCTTGAAGTTAGTTCTTTTAATCATCCTTCATTGCAAGTTCCTGTCGAATTGCTAGGAAATCTTTTGGATAGACTAAATATGTCTGAGCAACCATCAACATCTAGGACTGTGTCATCTAACACAGCAACAACAGAATGTCTTGCTGCCACACCTACGATGTTTGCTGGTATACCATCTGCCCCAACTAGTTATCAATCATAGATGGAGTCCACCCAGGGACTGTTTCGACGACATGGTCTGTTCCTATTTGATCATCTGAGATGCTATTTAGCATTTCTTATGTTTAAACTCAACAAATTGATCCTACATACCAGTTTCAATTTGGACAGCCCAGCCTTCAAAGACTAATCTATCCTTTGAGCACTGGATTGCCACCATATGGGGGGCAGTATGCTTTTTCATATTCCCTCCTGGAGAACAACCATATGAGAATTCACAACAAAATTTAGGTCAAACTGGAATTACATCCAGTGGTTGGGTACCAATACTACCTCAACAACCAAGGGTTGTATATTCAATGCAACCAGTCCAACCTATGTCGAATATTCCCACTACACCTACTATTGTGACTGTGTCGCAAGTACAAGCACTACCTGTTGTATGTCAACCTCAAGTCTCTCAGTTTGCAATACAATAGCCTCTTGTCTCTATGGCTCAATCACAACCTCAGGTTAGTGTTTCCTTACCTAGAACAACTCAGGCTCAAATGGGTACTATCACCCCGCATCTTGGTCAATCATCTAGTATTGGGCAATAGCAAATGGTCCAACAATCATGGTTGGTACAATATCAAAAACTGCAATTCCAGCAAGCTTACTGAGGACTTGAGCAACAAGGCTTTATAGGTAATGGACAACCACATTTTCAAAACGGTTATCAACAACCATACTATAATGGTTATGCCCATCAACCTTATCAAAGTTATCATCATCAGATACATTATGCTGGTATGCAAATACCTACTGCTTAGGCAATCCCATCTTATCCTGGGTATGCTTCAGCAAACCTAAATCAACAGTTGCCCTTTGTAGCAATTCTAGAATTACCAGATTTGAACCGACTAACAAATGATCCAATTTCATACACCCCTTGGTGGCCAGCGATTCCTCATAAATGTCTCTCTAATATTCCTAAATTCAATGGAAATCTAGGTGAAGATCCATCGAATCACGTAATGACTTTTCATTTGTGGTGCTCATCTAACACCCTAAATGATGGTTCGATTAGGCTTCACCTTTTTCAGTGAACGCTAACTGGTCTGGCAGCAAAATGGTTTATTGAATTGCCTAGAGATTTGTTTGATAACTTCAGCTCCCTTGCCATTACTTTTCTAACCCACTTTCAGTTACCCATAAGGTATGAAATGGGAACATAACTCCTTCCAAATTTAAATAGACAACTGAGACTCACATATATGATCATATTCATGAATGGCGACATTGGCGTTGAATGGTAAAGACGTATGTTCCTTATTAGCTTCTAGCTGAGTGGTTTATTAAGTCATTATTACCTTCTGTTACTGAGGATGTGTCAAAGGGAGGAGTTGTCACCGAAGAGTGAGTCATTGCTTGTGCTCAATAATTGGACTTGATCTATACTCGGTCCGGCGCTCTCTACGACAAAATTCCTGATGCTCATAGACCAGAATTTTCCATTCCTCCCCCTCCTAAATCAAACAAGTACTCTCATGCCGGTGATGGCGTGATTGGTACCTCAAGTACGCAAACTGCAAAGGCTCCATCTTGTAAAGCCCTTGCAGTTTCTAGTCAAAAAGAAAATGACAAACTTCTTGCCTAGGTGGTTAATGTTGTGTCATCCAACAAGGGAAAAGAACCAAGGCAACAAGGGGGTAGGAAAAAAAGGAAAATCAAAAAGAAGAAACAAGAAGATTCGACTCCTGAGAAATCTTTTGGAAACCCTGCTGGGCAAAAGAAGCCTCCTCCTCATTTTCCATGTTTGATATGTAATGAGGAGCATTATACAAGAGATTGTCCACATTGAGCTAAGATTGCAAAGCTTTTAAAGACTTCAAATACCTCAGTGGTATTGACTAATCTGTTTACAAACCCAGAAACTAATCTGGTTTCTATCAATCATGCTTCCCCATCCCAAGTGCTTATGCTATCCATCTCGAAACAAAAAAATGATGCTTTGATATTGACAAGGAATAAAGATTATGGGAATCCACAGTCGTCGAACAACAAGCCTATAGATCAACCCAGTAGTTCGACAACAACTTTGCCAGAAGTTGTTCCACCCATCATTCCTGAATTAACTATAAAGCCGCCAAAGGGACTAGTACATAAATCGACATTTAATCCTCGTGCCTGACCAGCATATAATTATAATATAGTGGAGGATCTGGTTCAATCGCCATCTGCTATGTTGACACTTGAAGTACTGCAGAATTGCCCCTCCTAAAAATAGGCTTTATTGTCAGGAATAGGTGGGATTGACCCAACGGATTCCAATCTTTTGGCCTTGAACCATGAAGGATACGAACCTCAATTACCGGCCCAACTCGCTTTCCTTATACAAGTAAAAACCCTCAACAAAAATGTTCATCGAATAATCATTGATGAGGGGGCATCTACCTATATTATGTCAATGACTTGCACGAAAAATTTAGGCTCACCACCCTTGTCACGATCATCAGCGACATTAAAAGCATTCAATGGAAGAACATACACACCATATGGGATATTAAGTAACTTGCAAGTTTAAATGGGGGGCAAGACAGTAGAAATTGAAGTCAAGGTCATTGATGGAAACCTTGACTAAAATATCTTACTGGAAAGGCCCTGGATTTATGCTATGGTTGTTGTTGTGTCAACATGTTTTAGAAAGATTGCATTTCCCTTACAAGGCCAAATTACAATTGTTGACCAACTAACCTTTTTCCCCAACAATTCACAAGCTATTGGAAGCATTCCATTGATCCATGGAAGTTCTCAATCGCTTCAAAATGTCATAGTAGGTCTCCTAAAAGACCCTTCCTTAATGGGTACTTTTTCCCTTCTGCCTCTGAGTAATTTGGTGGAAGTGGCCACAGTGGAAACCTGTCATATGATATCTTCTATATCATCAAAGATTAAGAAGAACTCTGACCATTTTGATAGTGTGGATCATCACCAGGTGTTGCCCCCAAGTCCTATAGAATCTTTGTAGCAATCAATTTTCTGGGCATGGGCAGTGAACCCAAATCAACACTCAATGAGTGTTTGGATAGACAAGTCCCTAGAGTATGGCACCTCTTCCGATCCTTGGTCTCATATATAGTCTACAGAGGAAGGAATCATTCAGTCGATGATGATAGGAGAGGCACCATGAGAAGATTACGACCATTGTTCCCATCTTCAAGGTAACAACGAAGATTATTCCAGCGACCTTAATCATCCTTCAGTTTTTTATTTTCTATCAAATATTGTAAATAAGGTGGATTCCAAGCAAAATCTGTCCAATATTCAAGAAACTATCAGCATTAATATCTCGACCAAACTTAATGTTGTAGAGAATATTCATGTTGGCAAATCTTGTTCTCCTTCAGAACTGGAAATATACTACGCTTTCTTTCACAAATTCAGAGATGCCTTTGCATGGTCATATGAAGAAATTCCAGGCATTGACTTGAGCATCGTTGAACATGAAATCAAGATGTATCAAGATGTAAAACCAGTACAACAATGACTTTGACTGGTTCACCCGAAGAAATCCACTGCCATTAAGGCGGAAATTGAAAAAAAGTTACACGCTGGTTTCATTTACCCTGTTCCTCTAACTGATTGGGTATTGAATATTGTTCCTGTGATGAGAAAGCAAGGAAAGATTAGAGTTTGCATCGATTATAGGGATGTAAATCAAGGTTGTCCAAAAGACAACTACCCTACGCCCTTCATTGACCAGATAATTGATGAATGTGCTGGATGTGAAATATTTTCATTCATGGATGGATTTTCTGGATACAATCAAATAAATATCTGCCCACAGGACCAGTCAAAGACTGCATTTATATGTCCATGGGGCACATTCACGTACCATAAAATACCTTTCGGTTTGACGAAGGTAGGGGAAACCTTTCATAGGGAAAATGAACTATGCCTTCCATGACATCAAATGCATCGTTCAATCGTATCTCGACGATCTACCGGCTCATTCGCGAAAGTGGACTGATCATCCACAGCATTTGAAAGCCATATTTCTACGTTGTCAACACTACAAGATATGACTAAATCCGCACAATTGTGTGTTTTGTGTTGGTTATGGTCGATTACTTGGTTTCATAGTTTCTAAGGATGGAATTCCACTCGACCCATGTAAGATTCAGGCAATCATAGACATGCCTCCACCTTCGAGTTTGCTCTAGATTCAGAAACTCGAAGGGAAAGCAAACTTTCTAAGGAGGTTCATTCCAAATTACACCAAACTTGCTAAAGGTTATACACATATTTTGAAAAAAGAAGTACCCTTCAACTAGGATCAGGTTGCACAAGCTTCCTTTGATGCTTTAAAAGATTCCCTAGTAAAAGCATCATTAATGTATGCTCTTGATTATCAAAAAGACTTTAACCTGTATCTCGCCGCTACAGATAAAACCATAGCCATGGTTTTAGTACAATAAGAAAATGGAATAGAACATCCTATGTATTATTTAAGCCGCAACTTAAGTGACATGGAAAGCAAATACTCCTATGTTGAAAAGATAGCTTTAGCAGCTATTCAAGCAATACAAAGATTTCGACACTATATCCTCTTTCATAAAACTACCATTTTATGAGATTGCAACCCTATGACCTACATTCTGTCGCATCAATTACTAGGGGGAAAGTATTCCAAATGGATAGACGTTTTACAAGAGTTTGATATGGAATTCACCAAATTCGAATCAAAGAAATCTCTAGTCTTCATGGAGTTACTTTGTGACCTCCCATCATCATCCAACGATTTAACATCTAAAGCATCAATCGTGGATAAAACTATGTTTTTGATATCATCAAGTGATCTGTGGTACGGAGATATACTGATCTATCTCCAAACCCAAACCTTTAAGCCTAACGCCTCTTGCTCTGAACAGTGACGTATTCGATACCAAGCCAAAGACTACATGATCATTGGTGATACACTTTGCCATCGTGGTGTCGATACAGTTCTACGAAGGTGCCTCACACATGAGGAGGCCGACAAAGTCCTGAATGACCGTCATTTAGGTGCATGTGGGGGGCATCTATCTGGTTACGCTATTGCATAAAAAATATTACGAGCTGGTTACTTCTAGCCCACAATATTCAAAGATTGCATAATTGCAGTCAGAAGTTGCTATGCTTGTCAAATTTTCGATCGCAAAACCAGATTACCACCTACACCACTGCATCTAGTAGTTGTTGTTGGGCCATTCGCAAAATGGGGCATTGATTTCATGACATTTAACCCCACCTCAGGCAAGGGGCATGAATATATCATAGTCACTATCGACTATTTTACAAAATGGGCTGAGGCGATGGCTACATTAAACAACAATGGCGAAACAGCTGCTCTTTTCTTTTTCAATCATGTAGTCTCTAGATTCGGTGTTCCATAGGCTATATTCACAAATCATGGATCGCATTTTCACAATCACATGATGGTTGAATTGACTACCAAATTAGGACTGTCCCACGATAGTTCTACTCCATACTATCCGTAGGCTAATGGACAAGTTGAAGCAATCAACAAAGTCTTGAAGTGCATACTGCAGAGAATGATTGGAGTCCACAAACGGAATTGGCATTTAATCCTATACTCAACTCTATGGGCATATAGGACATCGGTGAGAAATGCGACCGGATTTACGCCCTTTTAGTTGGTGTTTGGTCTGGAAGTTGTCTTACCAATTCAGTGTGAAATTTCATCTCTCAAGATCGCAAACGATCTACTTCCTCAAACTTCGGAGGAAGAGGCTCATTTCTTAGAACTAATCCACTTGGATGAAACCCATCGTGACGCCGCATTGGCTAACGAAGCACATAAGAAATGCATCAAGATGCAATTTGACAAAAATGTCAAGCCTCATGTCTTCTTAGAAGGTGACCTGGTCTTGCTCTATGATCATGACTCTGATAAATTGGGAGCAAGTTTTAACCATTATGGATGGGCCCCTACATTGTTAAACGAGTATTAGCAAAAGGAGCCTACGAGCTGGTAGATTACGATGGGATTCCACTGTCGTAACCCCGAAATAGGTTGTATCTTAAGCGTTACTATGCTTGATTAAGTGTGGTAATCTCTCCATAGATATGCTTTTGTTACATTTTTGTTTTCATAAAGAGTTGTCATTTTGGTTAGGTAATCCACTTTGCATTTTTTGCAGATGTCAGACATTTTGGAATCATTCGTTGGGTACACTGACGGAGGTAGTCATAGTACGCGAAACCTATCTTCTGTAGCCTGGGCCATTTTTGCTCCAAGTGGTGAGTTAATGAGTTTCAGAGGGATATGTATTGGTCAATCAACGAACAACATCACTGAGTATAGCACGTTGATTGAGCTTCTCTCTGATGCCATTTCACATGGCATACGCCAACTTGTTGTCAGGCTAGATTGACAGCTTGTCATTCTACAGCTTACGGGCATCTATTCCATTCGAAACCCAGCTATTCAATGTATGTTCCTAAGAGTCAGGATTTTGGAAAGACAGTTTGATTCCATTCAATATCAACACATTTCCATAAACTTAAACACATTAACTGATTTATTAGCAAATTATTGTTGGAAATAATATTGAGAGGGGGGTGAATCAGTATTATCAGATCAATAAAACTTTTCAAACTTCATGCTCAGAAACATATACGCTACTTCAGTTAAGTGAACCCGCGTGTACACGCTACTGTGTCTAAAGCAACTAGCGTATATCCAGAAATCTTATGATTCAGTTAGCTTATCTTCAGTAAATGCATCAGGACATTATTAACCACATTGACAGTAAACAGGTGCAGTATAACAGAACAGATCATCACATAAAAGCCACACACATGAACACCATGATATAAGGTGGAAACCCAATGTGGGTGAAAACCACCTGTTGCAATTTGTCTCTTTCTTCTTTAATAAGAAACTTATTTTACAATGTACTGGAGCAGTCCTTTACCAGTACGCAGGCTATAGCCTGCAGAGGGCTACAACCCTCTCTCGTTTTCCAACTACTTCTGGAAGGGTGCTACAACCCCCTCAGCTCTTGTACTAGCCGATCCATTTACTAGTACGTAGGTGCTGACCCTACAGAAGGCTACAACCTTCTTTCCTACAGGGACCACGTTTCATCAATTTTCAGACTAGATCCATGAGTACAAAACAAACACTGCTGCAATACAATCATCAACTTATACTTGCATCATAATTCTCTAAATCACCCAATACTGAATCACTGAAACCCTGTCATCAAGAACACAGAAACACAATCCAGAGCCCAGAACTCTGCAACAACCACCAGAATCAACAGCAACCTGAAATATCAAAGCTTATTATGCATACGCTACTTCACTATACCAAAACCGCGTGTATACGTGATTTCTCCAAAGGAAACCCGCGTGCAGATCTAGAAATAATTACTTATACCTTCGCTGTCAGATCCGACCCTTGCCAAGCGTCCCGAACAGATAACCAGCAATACCAGATCTTCTCACCTTGTCAGACCCACCTTTCTTCCCTCTCTTTGCCTAATGATCTTCTCCTTATATAGCCTTAGGCCCTTCACAATACCATGGTCCAAAACCATAGTAACACAATACCATCAATTTCAAAACTAGGGATCGACACGACCATCGAGACACAATGGTCCAAAACCATAGGCACAACTTCCAAGGACTAACCGCCACGGACCAAAGGTACGTTTTCACATGTACGCGCTTTTACTGAAGCCAACCTACGTGTATATGCTGATTTTCCTTAATGAACCTACTCATATCTCTTTCTTGTCATGCTGTACTAAGATTTGTCCTCTGATTGAGTTGCCATCACTTGTACCTGCTTCTGAGTGAGTTGCCATCAAGGACAACACTTGTATCATAATGCCAACAATCTCCCCCTTTGGACTTGATGGCAACCACCACACCAAGTCACTCTCCCCCTTTGACATCAAGGGCAAAGGGCGGACCAAGATATTCTCTTCTTTGGTATACCTTCTGCTGTCCATACTCCCCCTGAGTACATGCTGAAGTTTCTGATTTGGCTTCCCTTTGTATATGCCAAGTTGTATCAATCCATCCATGCTCCCCCTGAGCAGATGCAGATTCTAAGACCAGCAATAACTATCATTTATCATATATGATCTGTACCATACGCATAAGCCTGCAATACCATTCCTTTGATCAAACAACAAGATGTATCATTTAGTTTCATCAGCAACTTCTAACCATAATGCCAACAATGAATTATTTGAAGTATATGCTCCCCCTGAGCGTGAGCCAACCATGACCATTTCCTGAGTCTATTCTGCTGCCCTTTATGCTCCCCCTGAGCCTGAGCCAACCATGATTGAAACATTTCCTGGGTCTGTTCTGCTACCCTTTCTACATATACGCGACTTTGTAGCTGTAACTCGCGTATATATGCGACTTGTCTTCATTATATCAGCGTATGCAAGATGGAATACTGAAATTCATCACTTTCAGATTCCCCTGTGTCTGTTGTGTCAGCTGACTGAGTTATGCCACACCTTTCTGTCTCTAATTCTGTCTTCTTCAATTCCTGGAACTGTGATAATGTATGGTCCTCTTGTTTTGAATTTTGAAATCTACTCCTGCATTCCCTTGCTTTATGCCCATATTTGTTGCATGTATAACATCTTACATATTTCACGTTCCTTCTATTGCAGTCAATTGCTTTGTGTCCATATTCATTGCAGGAAAAGCAATATCCTCTGAAATACCTGGGATGCGATGATCTTTTGTAATAGTCTTGAACCATTCTACTTCTACATCTGGCTGCAACATGTCCAAGATTATAACATACATAACATTCAACATTATTCAGAGGAGGAAATAATCGTCTATCACTTCCATAGTTAGGAGTAAAGGATCTTCCTTGAGGAATTACTTTCCTTGGTTGTTCCTTGTTCATCATTTCAGATTTCTCATTAGAGTTTCTTGCCTCACCTTCTTCCTCTGACGCTTCAAATGCGGCTTCTGATGGTACCTCTTGTCGCATTTCAAAAGCAGTTAAGATCCCGTGAAGCTATGAGATGGTGATTTTTTGCACATTCTCCTTTTCTTCTATGGCAGATACTTTAGAATCAAATTTAGCAGACAAAGATCTCAAAACCTTTTCAACTAAGACAACTTCCTCAAATTCTTCACCCAGATCCCTCATACAATTTACAATCTCATCCATACGTAGGAAATAATTAGCTATGCTTTCATTACTATGCATCTTAAGAGTTTCATACCGGATTCTAAGAGTTTCAAGCTTTTCTCTTTTTACCTGATTATCTCCTTCGTAGCTTGTAACGATTTTGTCCCATATTTCCTTAGCTGATTTGAAATGCATGATCTTCATAAATTCTGATTGTGTCAAAATACTCAATAGGACAGTAACAGCTTTGGCATTGAGCTCATATTGCTTTTTCTCTGTTGGATCTGTAGGAGTTGCTGATGGGAATTTGTATCCTCCTTCTACGATTCCCCAAACTTCTGCTCCAAGTGATTGTAGATATGCAGTGGTTCTTATCTTCTAGTGGGTAAAATTGTTCCCGTCAAAGACTGGTGGCCTGATGTGTGCCTCTCTTTCTGGATTAGCCATTCTGATGGATCTTTTCCTTCAAGCGATCAAGCTTCCTTTGAACGACCTGCTCTGATACCAATTGTTGGAAATAATACTGAGAGGGGGGGGTGAATCAGTATTATCAAATCAATAAAACTTTTCAAATTTCATGCTCAGAAACATATACACTACTTCAGTTAAGTGAACCCACGTGTACACGCTACTGTGTCTAAAGCAACTAGCGTATATCCAGAAATCTTATGATTCAGTTAGCTTATCTTCAGTAAATGCATCAGAACATTATTAACCACATTGACAGTAAACAGGTGCAGTATAATAGAACAGATCATCACATAAAAGCCACACACATGAACACCATGATATAAGGTGGAAACCCAATGTGGGTGAAAACCACCTGCTGCAATTTGTCTCTTTCTTCTTTAATAAGAAACTTCTTTTACAATGTACTGGTGCAGTCCTTTACCAGTACGCAGGCTACAACCTGCAGAGGGCTACAACCCTCTCTCGTTTTCCAACTACTTCTGGAAGGGTGCTACAACCCCTTCAGCTCTTGTACTAGCCGATCCATTTACTAGTACGTAGGTGTTGACCCTACAGAAGGCTACAACCTTCTTTCCTATAGGGACCACGTTTCATCAATTTTCAGACTGGATCCATGAGTACAAAACAAACACTGCTGCAATACAATCATCAACTTATACTTGCATCATAATTCTCTAAATCACCCAATACTGAATCACTGAAACCCTGTCATCAAGAACACAGAAACACAAACCAGAGCCCAGAACTCTGCAACAACCACCAGAATCAACAGCAACCTCAAATATCAAATCTTATTATGCATACGCTACTTCGCTATACCAAAACCGCGTGTATACGCGATTTCTCCAAAGGCAACCCGCGTGCAGATCTAGAAATAATTACTTATACCTTCGCTGTCAGATTCGACCCTTGCCAAGCGTCCCGAACAGATAACCAGCAATACCAGATCTTCTCACCTTGTCAGACCCACCTTTCTTCCCTCTCTTTGCCTAATGATCTTCTCCTTATATAGCCTTAGGCCCTTCACAATACCACGGTCCAAAACCATAGTAACACAATACCATCAACTTCAAAACTAGGGATCGACACGACCATCGAGACACAATGGTCCAAAACCATAGGCACAACTTCCAAGGACTAACCGCCACAGACCAAAGGTACGTTTTCACATGTACGTGCTTTTACTGAAGCCAACCTGCGTGTATACGCTGATTTTCCTTAATGAACCTGCGTATATCTCTTTCTTGTCCTGTTGTACTAAGATCTGTCCTATGATTGAGTTGCCATCACTTGTACCTGCTTCTGAGTGAGTTGCCATCAAGGACAACACTTGTATCATAATGCCAACAATTATGTGTTAGATAGACATTTGTAGCATTTGTAAAAAAAAACATTTCACATTAACATTTGCATTAGGATCGCATAGCTTAACCAAAATAAAACTTCGAAAATCAAAAATATATAACTGTTTATAGTTTTTTAAAAATGTTTTATTTCTAAGACAAAATTGGTCATATGACCAAGAAACTCAAAAACTAATGCAGAAAAGCACCCTAGACTAATGGTTCTAGTGATAACATGTCACCGCCTATGTGATCATATGCAAGAGCCTAGTCCATCGACTCGACACGCCAGTGGTATGTCATTGTAACCTCAGAGGTAACTCGTCATTCCTCACATCCTGAATACCAAGAGTGAGACCCTCGATCTGATCCTGCAGCACTGTTAAGGTCTCCGCTATGTACAGATCCTAAAGGACAACCCTCCCTATAGCCTCTCCTGCTGGAACGTCAGTTGTCGCCCTTGGGCGTGCCGCTGGTCGCATTGGGCCAACATCTGCACAAATATATGAGTTTGATTAGTCTTGAAAACATTTAAAAACACAAAAATATTATAAAACTGATAAACAAATATATGGTCAAGTCATTTTACTCATAACACTCCACTGCTCGCCAGCTGGTAACGCAAAATCCGGGTCACCTCGGAAATCCATCCCAATGTATGGATACTCCACAAAGACCATCTCCTAATGGTCGAACCACTCAAACAAGGCACCAAAGAAAGAAATCTATAACTGACCAGCATGTCTAGCCATGAGATCAACCCGTCTCTGCATCCGTGGTTCCCTCGGTGCTGGAAATCTAAGTGAAATGTACTGAGGCTGCATCAATGGAATCCTCTCCAAGGAAAAAGTAGTCAAAATGGAACCATAGCCAAAGTTCTTGGACCTTCCATTCTATACGTTGGAGAGCTATTCTTTTATAACTTAAAGTACTGCCTCACACCAGTTGAATACCTTTGGTTCTAGGCATTCCAGGGCGTACTGCATATAAGATCTGTTTTCCAAATGAAGAGCCACGCTACCAACTAATCTAGCAAAGGTGAATAAAATGGTGCTCAAGGACCAATCAGTGACATCCTGGATATTGATCTTGCCGTCCCTGCTGGGCTGAGATCCATCTCTACAAAACTGGTGAATATAATCCCTCACAGATTCACCCCCACGAGCGGATCCTGATAGTGAGAGAGGGGCACCACGCCTCGATAACCCCATCAGAAGGTAGATATCCTCGACTATCAATGGAATGGATTTGCCTCTAATCTGGAATACCTGGTTGACTGGATCCCAAGCATCGAGGAAATACTAGAACAAACTGATTTGTTGCCTCATGCTGGATATGTAGAAGAATTTGAGCAAACCATAGTTTCGTAATGCAGTAACTGTGCTCTGATCATGTAAGGAAATCATGTCCTCTTCTTCATGTTCGCATTCACACCATGTGACGACCATCTTGATCTGATAAGTCTTTGAAACACAGACCAAAGATGAATTAGGATCCTCATTTGGGAAAAAACAGGTAAAAATTTCATGAAAAAACACTGTGTAAAGTTTCCCTTCTGCGCCCATCGCACCCTGCCTGTGAGCAAGGTGAGATGCATACTGACTAGCCTGTGTCCAACTCAGTATGCATCACACTTTTCAATGCAGGCTAGGTGCGATGGATGGAGAATGAGTTCTTCAAACCCCAAGGGCCCAGAAGAAGGGAAAAACTTGCTCAAAATCAAAGAAGGATGGAATGAAAATGAAGAGCTCAGGTTTAGCTCCTAACTGATCCTGACGGCGTGGAGAATAGTCCACTGGATCTCCCAAAATTAGCTGGTAAAGTTTGAGGGGGAAAACCACTCTAGAGCTCCAAAATCCCAAATTCGAAATGAAATGGTAAAAATGAGAGGTAAAACTAATTTTTATGTTACTATTCACGTACTTCAAGTAAAATTTTAGTTTTTAATTCATTTTTCGGGCATGTATATGTATTTCTAATCAATTTGATGGAGCAATTGATCAGGTTGAACGACCGATGAAAGAATATAACGTGTTAAATGGTGAATTTAACATCTTTGACCACTATCATGAGCAATGTTTCCGCAAGGTTCAAGCTCGTTAAAAAATAAACCTGCCACCGAGCATAGTTTCTCCCGATTCAAGCTCATTAAAAAATGAATCCACCTTCAATAAATAACCTTTGTGATTTCCATTCTATCTGCCTTGTGAACCTTGGTTGTGTTCTTTCCATCACCTCCATCCATTTGGCCGATCATATGCTTCCACTTGATTGTTTACCATTTTGAGGAATAACTGCAATGAGTGGTCCTGTTGGCCAACCTCTTCACACCAACATGTTTTGAGAAGTTCCAAGATTACCCAGAACTAGTTCCAATAATACTCGGAACCCGTTTGCTACCCAAAATGCCATTCGTTCCTCAAAAAATGAGTCTACTTTAAACTCTTTTCGGACTCGTTAAATATGAAAAGATTGTCAAGCAATTGACCTCTCCAGCTCACTAAAGTGATTGGAAGTGCCATCCCTCCTGTATTTTAATCTTTTTGGACCTGAGGGATTATCCCACAAAAAGATCGAGCGCTTGTCTTTTCGGCTCGCTAAAGTGATTGGAAAAGTCATCCCTTTTGTATTATTTTAATCTTTTTCAGACTCAAGGGATTATGATATGAAAAAGAACTGTTGGAGTTTCCTTTTTGTCCCTTTTCAAACTCTCTAAACATGAATAGGACTGAGTTATCCTTGTCGTTAAACTTGTTAAAACAATAGCAACAAACTTTGTCCATCTATACAAGAACGAGTTTCACTGACGCTAGGCTCGCTAAAACATAGCGACAGGTTTGCCTGAAGGGAAAATTATAGAACAAGCATATGTTATCCTCCTCAAGCTTGACAAAAATAAAGAGGTATTGGTCAACAATAACTGGGGAAAAAGGGAAGAAAACTTGAATAATTTTATTGGTAGTAGGTCGCTCTTGAACATGACACTTTCACTCCATCGCCATGATTGAGTCGAGTTGGGTTATTCCATTCACCAATCATATCACCATTGGTCCTCCATACCATCCATCTTTTGGGAATAACGCTACCAATCCATCTGAGTGTCACCGATATGTTCAAGAGAAGTCATTTAGAGAATTCACCATCCAGCTAACGCCTCATCCACTGCAATACCTTCACCCTCCATTTTTCATGACCGCCACTCTTGAACCTTGTATCATCAGATCATTTTCACCTCTAGAAAATCATTTGCTTCGTTTTATGTCGTAGATGTGGGATACATTAAGGCCCTCCCATGATGGGTCACTTCTTGTCGACATTAGCTCATTATCCAAGAAGTTGACTTAGAAACAAGCCTTTCAATACTTTGAAGCTTTCATGCCTCAATGGCAAGTTTCTCACTTCCAGCGACAGGTTTATATCAATGGCCTTTGACCAAAAGATTTTACGTGGTGTTCAACATCGGATCATATATTCACGCCACGTGAATTGTACTGTTGTACCTTGAGGGTCATTATCATTATTGGTGATTCCTCTCGCGCTTGTTAATAGCTTACATCATTGGCTGGTAATCGGGTGATGTCTTTCCATGTTTGACTTCAGAACATCTTTTCACATGGATCGACTTGTACATCGGGCGAAGATTGAATGAGTTTTAAGACCCTAGATCTAGTTTCATCCATCCAGGCTGTGATATATTCAGGAATATAAAGACATCAAATGTACACAGAAGCTACATAGATGGTCATCCAAGCCAGGGACGATGACCCTTCATATGAAGAATCACTAGTCTGCAACTGCAGACGATTATCTGTTCTATGTACATGAAAATGAATTTATAAAGCTGAGAATGGGAATGTCGGCCTCAGCTAGATCATGGAAATAATATGATGATGATGTATTGTATTGTATCTTATACAGGTCACCTTCTAGTTCGAATACCTCGGATCCTCATGATAAAGCATTTCACCCGACATCAAAAGATTTACAACCTCATGCTTTAAGGGGCAACTGTTATCCCCAGATGTAGGTGCCACGCCAGGGTGTTAATGCGATGGGATAGGGGTGGGGCGAGGTGGGACGACACCTGCCTGCCCTGTACCGCACAGATAATCACCAAATGGAGGAAGGACCTCGGCATTTGGGGATCGCAGGGTTCCCTGGCTTCACCTCAAGCAGCTCTGATCCTCCTAGCCTGTCCTCCGATATGTCTATTGCCTCCACACACTCTGGATTGCACTGGACCTTGGCTCTCTTCATTGCCATAGTAATGGTAGGTGCTATTTGAGGCAGGACTGAGGGAGATAAATTTAGGCTCAACCATGGGATTGCTATGGAGCCTTTGTTGCTTTGTCGGTCTGGTTATGGTCTGTATGGTGCTGGCTCTAGCGGATTTCACTCACAGAGCTAAAGCTCTTGGGTTACGGCCCAACCCCAATAGAAAAGGCTCCTCTTCTTGTATTTGTATGCTTAGATTGATTTCATAGATTAATAGTTGAATTGGCTTTAGAATTATTTCATTGCAAGTAGCGTAGATCTGATTAGTTTTCTTCCATTTGTTCTTTACTTTAACAGTAGTTTAGAAGAGATAAAGGAACATCAAAAAGCTATCAATAGGTGGTTTTGGCCTCACTCCTTCCTTCAGGGAACATTGTTTGAGGAAAGAACTCATATGCAGCCCCAAAAAGACAAAATTCTAGTTTCTCATGGAATTTAGGGTTTTCTGTACTTAGGCCAGCATTTGATCAGTTTGCAAGAGTAGGATTTAGTTATCATTTCTTCTATCTTCAGTCTTACATTATATCTCATCCATGTTCCATCTTATTCTGCAAGTTTTCCTCATGCATGAAGTAGGAAGTTAGACCATGAAATTATGTTTTCCTAGATCATTGAAACTCTTCTTGTTTACATGATTTTTGGGTAAATGTCAATGTCTGATGCAGTGCATGTGTTTCAGAAGTACAGAGAGATTTCATAGTCAGCAACCTCAGTCCAACTTCATCCATCCATGACCATTCTTTGCTTTCACTAAAACCCTCACCAATTTCGTCATTTCACAAGGAAACTTCTCCAAGCTTGTTGAGCAAATCCAACCATCTCCCAACCTTGGTTTTGAGTTTTGAAGTGGTCCTAGGTGCTCCCTTGCCTCATTCCATCCACCAACCACCTTCCCTAAACCTTCCATCACCTTCCGTACCCATCCTTTTTCTCTCGGTTGTATCCTGTAGAAATACAGGGGATCTTGTAGGTTTTCAAGATATCTTATAGAACGCATTAAGACATCCTATAGGTTTTCCTGTAGTGACCTATTTTGAGGCTGAATTGAGGGAAAAGCCTCTAGGAAGCTAGAAAATGTCACCTACTAGTCTCCCCAACCTTCTAACCATTCACCAACATCCCTAGGCCCCTTGCCACCTCACCAAAAGAGATTAGATTGCACAATTTCACATAAAAAAGGGACAAAAAGAAAAACAGATTTGTTTTAGTCATTTATATGCACAGTAGTAGAACGTTTGATGTTTTGAATTTGCATGCTTAGGATAGTAGGATTGCATACATGTTAACTTAGCATTCCTTTGAAGCATAGCCTCTTAGCAGTTAGTTATAAAATGGTGTGTTTTAGAATTTTATTTCAGTGTTTTTCCTTACTGCAGTAAACAAGATTTCTCTTAGAGTAGATTTCTCTTTCCCTCATTAGTAATCAAACTTCTTCTGAATCCATAGAATTATGGATTGAAAAACACTAGTGTTCTATCACCAGCTGAGCAGTGACAAAGAGCAGACCCATCACTTTTACTTGTGTATACAACACTGTCACCTCCAAGTTTGTACGAACCTTGGGTTGATAAAGTAAAAGTTGGTAGCCCCAGGAGCTGTAGCACTCTTGCTGCAATACTGGTGCTCATCAATGTGCTAAAGATTAATGTAATGAAACAACATATTTAAAGGGAAAATATTTATGTGTGCATGTGTATGAGATTGGTGTCATTATTTTTCTTATGTTGTTACCTTTTATGTACATGTTAAAATTGCAACAATGCTTTTATTGAGTTTATCTACTAAAGTAATTAATTTATAGAAAGGAATTTAGTAGAAAATAATTAGCTAGAAGTTGGGGTAAGAAATTAACATGGTATCAAAATTGTCTCTCTAAGGGGGGAATTTATGAAGTACTTCACATATGCATAGAAGCCAAAAATCATACAAGAGTTGTAGGGTTACTGTAGGACCAACCTTTTGAGGAAATAATAATACTAAAAAAGTAGGAAGAAATGAGGTGATGGTTATATAGTAGAAGGCAACGATAAAAGGAATCATACGTGGCCATATGTAGTACAACAACATAGGTGACAATAGATGCAAAAAAATTGTAGTTTCAATGTCATACACGAGATATGATGTTGTACAAAACACAACCAAAAGTAAGTAATCACACAGGAGATGATGTAGCACATGGGTATAGAAAATAGTAACCAAATTCATCCATATTGTTACATGTGATTATATGGTATTGTGTCTAAGAAGTGAGAGGGAATCATTCTAGCTCAAATTAGGAGGAACGTTGGAAGCCAATGATGTGTTATTTGTATCAAGACTGAATGATAACTTTCTCTCAATCTTAGTGATGGAGGGTAAAGGATATGAGGTAATGTTCAGGAGTAGGAAAGTGCTCATTCATCCAAAGGATATTAGCCCAAACATAGTAGTGTCCATTCAGGTTAGAGAGGGAAACTTATATAGGCTGAAGGGAAAACTTGTTTAGGCTTTGGTACATGACAATGAAAAGTTGTGCAGGTTGTGGTAGAAGAGGATGGGACACTTCACATCATAGTGCATTGCTAATATTGATAGAGGGTGTCCCTAGTGTCCCGGTGTTTAGTGTTGAGCAGTATGGTGTTTATAGAGGGTGTGTGTTTAGTAAGAATGTTAAGGATGCTTTTTCTTCTAGTGAGAGTATGTATCAAGGGATTTTGGATCTAAGTCACTTAGATGTGTGTGGATTGATGTCAATGGAATCAATGTAAGGAGCATTATACTATGTCATTATTATTGATAAATATTCCAAGAAAACTTGGATCTTCTTCATGAAGACCAAGGATGGGGTCTTCAGTGGACTTTAGGATTTCAAGACTTAGGTTGAGAACCAAACAAGCATGAAAAACCAAGGTATTGAGGTCAAATAATGGGGAAGAGTACACCTCCAATGACTTCAAGGATTTCTGCAAGGAGGTAGGGATCAAGAGGGCTATAACAAATTTGTGCAACCCTCAATAGATTGGGCTTGTGAAGAGAAAGAATTGATCCATACTCGATTTTTCCAAGGAAATGATACATTACCAAGATACATCTATGTTTTTGGGGAAAAGGCATGCAACACTATAGTATATGTGTAAAACATGAGTCCTTAGAGGATATTGGGGGAAAATAATCGAGGAGGAATTCATAGGAGTGGAGCAATAGATAGGGCATTTAAGGATCATTGATTTCCCAAAATACATCCATGTGTTTGTGGAGAATAGGACAGAGATGGAGCCTTACATGATCTTCATATCAACACAGAGGATGACAGTTTTGAGTAGAGATGTTAAGTTAGGGGGGAACTTGGCATCTAGCAAGTCTCATGAGTTGCCACCAGTAGTCACAGAGGATGAAGAGAATGAGGCTCCTAAGGGAGAACAACATGTAGAGACTTCCACATTAGGGATTCAACCTTTAGGTTGGGAGGAGATAGTAGCTACTTCCAGTTCCTTCTGAGGACCCAGGTGGTTTGAGCAGACATTAAGAGATGCTAAGGAGCATGTGGAGGCTCCTAGGAGCACATTTCAAGAGAGCATGCCTCTTAAGAGGTTTTTGAACTACCTAAGATTAATGACTAACATCATTGAGGAGGCAACAAATAAAGAGCTTTAGACAAAATCCATGTTGCAGGATGATGCATGGGACATTTTAGCCAAGGTCAAAGGGGAAGCTAATTACATATAGTTCTTTTAGAAGTATCTTCCTCACTAAGAGGGAGTGTTGATGATAGTAGCACTAGACAAGTACTTCCACACAATTCTAAGTGTCTTGACAAGTGGAAGTCATCCAAAAGGAATTATAACCTTAACAATTATTTTAATTAATAGAAATATTAAAGCAAATGACTTTTACAAGAAAAAGTGAGTTAATCTAATGAAATGCAAAATTTTATTTGCATTAGTGAAATAAATGAATCTCAATTGTTCATGTCAAATGACATTGAGATCTAATCTCAATTGTCAATCACTTTGGAGGCTGGGATTGTGAATTTGGCCAATACCTCAAACTTATAAAAAGAAGGCTAAGCTAAGGGAAAAGACACATCTAGAGCGAACAAGACAATAAGACAGTGTGATCTCAGTGATTGGTTGGAGAAGGATATTCATCCAAGTGTGTAAAGTCTAAGGAGGAAGAGCAAGGGATAGCAAGGGAGAATGATCCAACAACGAACAATGTTGAAGGAGAAGTTTTACAAAGGGTTTGATCAGTTAGAACAACTCTAGGTTTTGTTGTTTATGATTTTCCTCGGAGGGCCATTTTCCTAAGAAGGAAGCCCTTATATAATGAAGATTAATTTAACGAAATAATATATTTAAAAGGCATACATATATTTGTGCATACATGTATAAGATTAGTGTCATTATTTCACTTTTGTTGTAAAATATTTTTCATATTTGTTAATATTCAAACAATGATTTTATTCAATAAATCTATAATAATAATTAATTAAAACATTTATTAGAAATAATTAAGCAATAATTAAAGTTAGAAATTAACTAAACTACTTTATCAAATATATATATATATATATATATATATATATATATTTATTTTAATATGATAATATGATATTCTAACTCAATCTCCTCGTAATTTGTATTAATGTAATATTATATTAAGAACAATATTCAAAATAATATATATATATATATATATATATATATATATATATTAGATGACCCCTTGAACACCAACTATATAAAAATTACAAACTAGTAGTAATTGGTCTCAATGTCGAGTCACAATTAATGATAATGGGTTTTAAATAATTCCTAATTTTTGTTTTAATAGAGTTTTATGAAATTTATAAATACAAAAAATTGTTTAAGGTAAGTATACCTATTTAGATGGTTTAAATTATAATGTGATTGATTAAAAGTGGACTATAAGGGAAAATGGAATTTTGTTATGTTTTTTTGAATTGAAATTTTATTTGGTTTTTATTTTATTTTTATTATGTATAATTTTTTAAATTTAGTAGTGTATATTGCTAACATGTTTAATTTTATGGGATCTTTATGAATTTTCCCATTTTTTAGACCTTGAGTAATATTTATGACTTTTACGTGAGACCATAATTATCCTAATAACAACCTCACTGTTATGGTTCGTCATATCCTACATAAGATCTTTGCCACAACCCTATATACTCTCTTCTCTATATGCACAAAGGCAAAGAAGATGACAACCAAAGGAGAAACAAGATATGGGGTACATTGTTATGGTTGGCTATATCCTAGGTAAGATCTTTGCTACAACTTTAGATATTCACATCTCCATATGCATAAAGACAGGATGACAACCAAAGGTTGAATAAGGTTTGGGGAGAACCATTGTATTAATAGTTCTTACTTTAAGTTCCTTGACATTAATAGGAAGAGGTCCCATGTCTAGTGTCCAAAGCTCACATGATAACCCTACAACATCTTAATCATGCATCTATTTGTAACCTTGAATGTTAGAAGTGTTTTTCTAAATTAACATATCACAATGAGTGAACCTCCTCCTTCCCTTTCTCATAACACTGACGCATCCTCGTAACTTTCGTTGTCTCTTTCAAATGCATTTTGATTGTAAGTTTACTAGGTCTTGGAGAGTTTGTTAAAAATGAGTCAAATCAAAATTAATTTGCAAATTGCTTTTTCTCAATGACCTCAATCTTTTTCATGATCATGTTCAATATTGTTCTAGGTCCTTTCTCTATCTTTGGGACGAATTTGACTGTAAACTACTTGCACATAATTTCATTTGAAATGTCATCATTGCATAGGCTACTTACACATGATTTCATCTAAGATATTATCATTGTAGATGTTATCCGTAGTGTATTATGAAATGTTGAACCACATATCTTATCTTCATCAAATTTGAATCTGTGATTTTTTCACAGGGGAGAATCGCCGTACGGAGCATTTTCTAATAGCGGAAGACAACCGACTTTACTGTCGTGCCACTAACCAATGCATACATTTATTTCTACGAAGTTTCAATCAACGGCTTTTCATTTTATAAAATGGAGAAGATTGGAGTAAATTTATGATAAAAGTGGGTAACATAAATCCAAGTTGGAGCGTATTATAATAGTTGGGACGTGAGCGCGGCTAAGTGAGGGGACACAACACCATAGGGAAGCGATACGAATATATTGGATGCCTAACCCTGCATCAACGAATATATACTGTGTTTTCATAATTATTTAAATTTTTTTTTCTAGTGGAAGACCACCAACCGTTACTAATAGTTTTTTAATGAGGCTGGAGCAGAGAACTGATCGATAACGGCTACCAATTTTTTAAAAAATTCTCAGTATTTTCTCTAGTTTCGTGAATTTTTCATAATATCGACAAACTTGACATTTCTTTTTGTCTTTTATGAAATTGTAAAAAAAAACCATTGATACTAAAATCTTTTTTAAAAAAATCACCACTCACTTTCTTATCATGAATTCCAGCTCATTTCTTTTTTTTTTTTAATTTCAGAGTCCTTTTATGAATTCTAGTTAAGTCTTTCAGTGCCTCTTATCCCGTGATTTCTTCACATGGGAGAATCGAAGACAACGAAGTTTCCATCAACGACTTTTCATTTTATAAAATGGAGAAGATTGGACTAAATTTCAGCATTTTATCATAAAACTGGGGAACATAAATCCAAGTTGGAGCATAGTATAATAGTTGGGGACGTGAGCACGGCTAAGTGAGGGGACCACAACACCATAAGGAAGCGATATGAATACATTGTATGTGTAACCAGGCATCAACGACCGTTGAAGGGTTTAACGTTGGATTTTATAGGTCAAGTTTGACTGTGGTTAGTGTGATGTATAATGAGTTTTATAATTATTATATTGGCCATAGATATAATATAATACATTTAGTTTTTCCTTTTATTTTGTATTAATTTGTTTTGGCCCAAAAAATTATGGTATTTATTAATAGCTTAATATTAAAAAAAAAATTTGTTATTTTCTATTATTATATAAATTTATTTATTTATAAGGTGATTAGTTGGGGTTTTATTATAGGTTTTTTCTTTGATTTTGTATTAATTTGTTTGAACCAAAAAAAATTATGGTATTTATTAATAGTTTAATATTAAGAATTTTTTTGTTATTTTTTATTTTTATATAAATTTATTTATTTAAAAGGTGATGGGTTGTTTAGTAAATTTCATTTCTATTAATTATTAATTTTTTTTTTTCCCTTTTTATTTCTTTATTTATGTTTTTCTTATTATTTCTATTTGCATGAATTATAATTTTTTCACAATATTTTCAATTTAAAATTACTTGAAATGATTTTTTTTATTAGTTACTAACTTTTTGTTTTGTTTTTATTTAATTTTTCCCCTTTTCTATTATTTCCATTTCGCTGAATTTTAGTTTTTTCTCCATATTATATGCTAAAATTTAAAGAGGAAAAGATATTTTAAAAACATTTTCCAATATTTTCTTTTTAGTTTTTTTGCCTTCTTTCTTGGCATTTTTTTTCTTTATTTTCAATATCAATTCTATTAATCATATTTTTTTTTTGTTTCGTGTTAAATTTTAATTTGACTTTATTTTTTCCCTTCACCTTTCTATAATTTTGGAAGCAACAACTTTACAATAAAACTTTCATTTCAATAAATATAATTAAATTAGTAAAAAATATTCTAAAAATAAGAAATTAATAAAATTTAAACAAAATTTGAGTGTCATTTTCTCCATTGTCTTATATATACACATCTCATTCTTCATTCTACTCCAAATCTTAAAGACCTATTGCAGTTATTGTGCGCACTCAAATATTATAGATTTGGAAAATGACAACTTGCAACAAGTTGGCAATCTTTGTAATTTTTATTTATTTATTTAAATTATTGTTAAATTTTTAGATTTCAATTAATCATTATTTTTATTTTTATTTTTTTGGGATCATGAATATCCCCCAAAGTGCAGTAATATCCCATGTAGTGACAAAGGCACTTGTGCCCAACCACTATTGTGTTGCCCAAATCTCATTAATAGGTGGAATTTTTGTAAAGTATTGTAGAAATTTAGCGGTTATTACTCATAAAAGCTATCATTTAAATAATGGATGGGGAGTAACTTTGTTTTAAAAATAATTTTGGATGGAATAAATGAAGTATCTGAGATGATTTGAATGAGAACATCTCTTCATGTTTATCATTGTTTTTAGTCAATAGTAAATTATTCATTTTATATGGTGATGAGTTTTATTTTCAATTTCTTTGAAAGCATGGAAGAATTTAATCAAAGCATGTTCCTAGAAATCATGAAAGCTTCATATTTGATTGGTGTTACTCTCTGTATCTGAGAGTAACAAATTTGCTTTTTAGCTAACTGTATTATTTTAATCTCTTTCTCAGGTAGTTAACAAGTTTTTATGTAAATTATAGTTTTCAACGCATTTTTTTATAAAAGCACAGCCACAATGTAGATGGGATTTTAGTTGGCTTTTTCAACTAGCTTTCAACAAATTGATAGATTATTGCTTTGCTACATTTTCTCAAAATAGTGACATTTACGATTTCTTATAAAGTGTTTTTAATTTTTTTCTAAATAAAGTGTTCAGTTTCGACTCTTAAGTTTTAAAATCTAAAGCTATTTTAAAATATTTTTTTACAAAATGCCAAAGAGCTAAGAGAAGAATTTTGTATTTAATTTTAACGATGCAAAAGTTTTAAACATGTTAGTTTTTGTTCATGAACATTGATTAGATTTTTACAAATAATAATATTGAAAGAGATACAAATTTCAATATTGGTATTACCTTGATTTTTTATTTTGCAATATAAGCCTAACAATGTATCGAAGTTTTACTTCAAATTGATATTATCCTAATTTTTTATTTCTAAGTGCAAGTCTAGCAATATACACAAAAATTTAAACATGTTTTTTCAAATGTTTAGATTTGCAAAATATCTATCTTTTTTATATATATTAGCCTTTTACGATGTTAATAATGAAACAATACAAAAATGGTATTATTCTCATTTTTTTTTTTCTTACTGTAAATCTAGCAATATACAAAAATTTAAACATGTTTTTTCAAATGTCTAGATTTGCAAAATATCTAATTTTTTTTTAGATATTAGTCTTTTACCATGTTAATACTGAAACAACACAAACTTCAACTTGGTATTACCTTTCCTACATATTAGATTTTTACCATAAGAACACTGAAACAACACAAACTTGAAATTGATATTATCTTAATTTTTATTTTGTATTGAAAGTCTTACACATTTGAAAATGCATATTTGTGCAATGTCCAACACATAAATGGATTAGTTTTTGTGCATGATTGTTGATTAGCTTTCTACCATAACTTTTTACATATTTGAAAATGCATAATTGTGCATTGTCTCCCACATAAATGGATTAGTTTGTTTGCATGACCCTTGATTAGTTTTTTACCATAATAAAACCACAATAGCTTCAAAACTGGTATTATTTTAATTTTTTAAATAAAATTTTAAAAAGATAAAAATTAGAATAATGGAAAATTAATATACAACATATATTTTATAAATGTGTTTTTCATTAGTGTTATTGTTTAACTTATTTTTGGTTTGCCACATTTTCTCAAAACAATGAGGTTTATAATTTCTTAGAGTATATTTTGAAAGGTTTTTGCAAAATATTTGGATTTCAAATAGTAAAATGGAAAGTGTTTTTCAATTTATTTTTTACAAAATATGCAAGTGAAATGATGCATTTTGTCTTTTAATCTAATAGCTTACACACTTTTAAACATATTTGTATAATTTTTTTAGAGTTGTAATATTTAGTTTTTACACACTTTTCCCCAAGGAAAAATGGTAATTTTATTAAAAAATAAAATTACATGTTGTATATGCTCTAGAGCTTTCAATAAAGCACCAAATAAAAACATTGACATAAAGCAACAACCTAGAACCATGAAAAAAACAACCATTGGGACCAAGTAAAAAAACTTAATTACTCCTTCCTTCTTTTCTTCTTTTCCATCTTCCTCTAGCCTCCTAAAATAAGAGTGGCTCTCAAATAGATGGGTTCAATTGTACGTCTCATTTATACACTTATCAATGCATATTTGTGCTTTAGTTATACATAAAAGATCCATTAATTTAAAAATATAATTATATAACAAAATATTAAATTAAATTTATTATAGAAATTGAAAATTTATTTTTATTTTTTTATTATTTTAAAAATAAATATATTAAGAATATATTTTGAAAAATTATTTCCTTTTATATTTAGAGTAGAATGACAAATTGTTAGCGAATAAATTTCTCTAATTTAAATTTATTTTCTAATAGGAAATATTAATTTTATTAATTTTTTTTCAAAAGTAAAAATATATTTTTGATATTTTTGAATGGATATCAAAAAATATTGTTTTTTAGATTAGTCAATTACTTAATAGACATTTTATCTTAGCATTCAAAATATAATTTAATCATATATAAAATATTTATTAATTTAAAAATATAATTATATAAAAATTATTTAATTAAATTTGAGTTTAATAAATTATAGAAATTGGAAAATTATTTTTAACTATTTTTATTAATTTAAAAATAAATATATTAATAATAAAAAAAATTACAAATATTTATACAAAATGATATCTTCCATACTTTATTTTTGCAAAATGATATATGCAATTTTGGATATTTATTTATTTTTTTAATTTCAATTTAACTATATTTAAATTAAGTTGTAGGTACTAGCTACTATGTAACACTTGTTTGTTTAAATTATTGGTTTAATATTTTTCTTTCCAATAATTCCAAAGCACCACTAAACGAACCCAAAAAAAATAAATAAAAAAAAATCAAATAACGAAGTTATTTTGATATAATATTATAATGGAATGTTCAACCATGCAATACAATTGAACATGATGGAGATGGGACTAATGGGACATGCAACTTTTACATGGACTACGACCTTGAACTTGTCGATTATTTGGAAAACTCGTTAATGGAGGACATTTTGGTTACCATTGGTGGCACTAAAATATTGGTTTTCAAATATTTCCAAATATAGTTATTTAGGGTTTGTTTCGCGCTAATGGAGAACATTTTGGTTACCTTGGTAGCACTAAAATATTGGTTTTCAAAGATTTCCAAATATGGTTAGTTAGGGTTTGTTTCGCTCTAATGAATGACATTTTGGTTACTATTGGTGGCACTAAAATAATGGTTTTCAAAGATTTCCAAATATAGTTAGTTAGGGTTTGTTTCACATCCATTTCCCTATTTAGTGAATGTGATACAAAAATACAAAAATTAAATTTAAAATTAATAATATAATTAAATATTTTACAAATAATTTAATTATTAATTTTAAAATTTTAAAACATTAAATATTACCGATTTTTTTTTTTGAAGTAGAAGCGCATGTAATGTGATAGGTTTAGAGATTTAAATGAGTTATTGCATATTCAAATGGCTGATACAAGTACCAATAACATTAAGTAAATATTACTATATATAATTTCAATAATTAATATTAGTTGTGTAAAATTGACCCAAAAAAGATTATTACATATAATTTTAATAATTAATATGAGTTGTGTAACAATAAACTTTTATGATAAAGATATTGTGAAATAGGTAATTTTTGGTTATTTTATTTCTTTAACAAATTATCAATTTGATAATGAAATATCGCAATTTATTTAATTAATTATAAATAATAATAATAATAAATATTTACTAAAAATAATATAAAATAGTTTAATAAATAAATAAATATATATATATATATATATATATATATATATATATATATATATATATATATATAATATATAATATTTTATTTTTTCTAAAAATATATTAATAATAAAAAATCACCATTTATTTAATTAATTATAAATAAATAAAAAACAATATTTAATTTATATAATTAATATTTTAATTTTATATTAAAAAATATAATAATTATATAAAAGAAAATTGTATAATTATCCACGGAAGACCACCCATCATCACTATCAGTTTTTAATTTTCTAGTCACAAGACCATCCACAATATTTTATTTTCAAATGAAAGACCACCAAACAATACATACATTTATTTTTACGAAGTTTCAATCAACTACTTTTCATTCTATAAAATGGAGAAGATTGGAGTAAATTTATGATAAAAGTGGGTAACATAAATCCAAGATGGAGCGTATTATAATAGTTGGGGACGTCAGCACGACTAAGTGAGAGGACCACAGTACCATAAGGAAGTGATACGAATATATTGGATGTCTAACCATGCATCAACGACTGGTATAATGTGTTTCATTATTGTATATCCAATATATTGTAAAAATATATATATATAATTTTTACATTTGCATTAATTATTTAATTTTTAAAAATAATAAAGTATTATTAAAAATATTATTTAAATAATATAAAATAATAATTTAGTTAATCATTATTTTATTAACTTGAAAAAATATTGTTAAAATCTAAATTAAAATTTATGTAATCTAAGTGGTGTAAAATAATAATTTAGCTAATCATTACATTTTTTTAATTTCCTCCATATTTCTCAAAGTGGAATGTTTCATTCACTAAGATAATTTAATGAAATTCTTTAAATTATAATTTCAATCATACTTCCATATATTTCAAAGTGGAACATTGCATTCAATAGGAGAATTTGGGGAAATTTTTAAAAATGTAATTTAAATAATGTATAATAGTAATTTTGTTTACCATTACATCACAATATTGCATGAAAATTAGGTATATTTAAAAGATTGTGATTTCAAGTATTTAATGATCAAGATGCTCATGATGAACAAAGTTGATACCATTTATAACTTTTAAATAAGAACATTTCATTTTGTGACAAGTTGGTGGGAATTCTATCAAGTTGGTGGGAATTATATCAATGGATTTTGAGTCTAGTCCACAAGTATATTGACCAAAATTGTCGTCGTTGAAGTATGATCTCAACAATTTAACAATATAAATTTTCACATGAAAAATATAACAAGTGTAATTAAAAGTTAGATTTTGGAATCAAAATTAAAATGTGATTAATAATAAATTAGTATAAATATATTAAGAAATGTGGTTAGTAACTGTAGTTAATATATATTAATTGATATTATTTTTTATATGATATAATTTTATATGTTATTTGAGAATTCATACGTTAATTTATAACTGTATTACTTTAAAATTTGAAATTGAATATAAATTTAAAAATGTAAAATAATTAAATAAAGATTCGAAAATAAAAACTAATTAAATAGACAAAAATATATAACATTTAAAATTTTTGAATTAAAAAAAAATAAAATAAAAAAAAAATAAAAAATTCCAAAATATTCAACATGAATTTAACATGACACTTAAGCACATTGCACCTGCACTTTCTTACTTTTACTTGTAGTTGAAAACCTCTATTTGACAATGGGAATAATTCACCATTTAGATATTTGTATTGTTGGCTTGAAAAGATTGCATAATCCTTAATAAACATTGAAAGAATAGACTCGAACTAAATGCGCTTAAACCTGCCAAAAGTTCAATAAATATGCCATTGCAAAGCAAAACCTAAAAGGAAACCATATTCAAACTTTGTTGCTTTGACGTTAGAAGGATAGCTGGCAAGGGGCTGATCTTGCACAACGCAGAGAGTTATAACGACCCCGGTCGCAGTTTGAATACAACGCAAGAACGGGGAAAAAATCACCCTAGTTATATTCTACCCCTGCGTTCTCAAGGTTTCGCCTGTCTCCCGAGCATCTATTTTGCCAGCGTCAGCCAATGGAGAATCCCAGGGCCTCTGTGCCAAGCGAATCCACTCTGGATCGTAATTGTCCATCCTTTCTCCATGCCTCATCACGAATAAATTCAACACGAATGGCCCTTTCTTGCTACTAGATTCCATGTTGCGAATCATAACAATATCTGGAACAAGAGAAAATTTTGAAAATATCTGCGTTCATTTAGGGATTTGAACCCTGAACTCCCCCTACTTGATATTGTACTTGCTACATGCAAGAGATTGCTTGATATTGTACTTGTTGCAGGCAAGAGATTGAAATTTGAGAGTAAGACTCCAAAAGACATCATAAATGATTCAAGACATCTCCCACTCGAAGCACTTACATTGCAGAAAAGCCTTCAAACTCAGAATAAATTCTTGTTCGGGTGAAAGAAGTACAGTTGATCTGAAGAGAGTGGAAGAGGTTGTAAAGCATGCGAAGGAGATGCCACAAGTTAATTCCTTGGTTTATTAACTATACTGTAATTTAGTCTTTTCCTGTCATGTGATGCGACAAGTTAATCCCCGGTAAATAGTCATGTGGTTCTATGATGTTTCATGCTTGAGTGAGCAGTATGAGCTGAAGTCGGTGAAGTACAAGTCTACCATTATGACTTAATAATACTATAGCGAAGCCAACCAATCACGGCCTAAAAAAATAGATTTAAAATAATCCAGTAAATAATTTTTTTTTAATTATAAGGTTAACATTACAGATGGGGCTTTAATGTTTTGGTCCAATTCAAATTTTGGTCAACGCATTTTTTGAATGTGTTATATCCTACTACGACAGGAATAATAATGAAGTTATTTTTGTGTAATATTATATAATTGATGGAACGCTCAACCATGCAATACAATCAAACATGATGGAGATGATACTAATGAGAAATACAACTTTTACATGGACCACCACCTTCAATTTGTCGATTATTTGGAGAACTCGCTAATGGAGGACATTTTGGTTACCATGGGTGGCACTAAAATATTGGTTTCAAAAATTTCCAAATATAGTTATTTAGGGTTTGTTCAGTATCCATTTCCATATTTAGTGGTAGGTGGAGAGTCAACCAATTCATTGGCACAAGGTCATGTGGACTTTATTGAAGGTTAGTGGTCATGTACAACATCTCTTCCCGTCAACACATTGAGGAGGAACGATGACAATCACAAGGTCCTAAGCACCTTGCTAGTGAGTAGTAATGGCTTATATAAGAGCATTAATGGTGTCACCTCGAAGGGAGTTCCTTTCCCATAGATAGTAGGTTATGGTTGAATTTTAGTGTTGAGAGTAGACAAGACAAACATAAGGATTATTGGGTCTCAAGTGTTGGTAGGAAAATTGTGGGGTGGTGAGGTTCCACATGGTGGGGAAGCTTACAAATGAAAGAAGAAATGGGTGATAAATCATGCAAGGGTGACATTTCTTTGGTAATTGCAGATGACATGAACGTCAGCTAGCTTGGGTTATTGGCAAAGAAGATGCTAGTAGTAAAATTCATAGGTTGAAGACTCTCTAGTAGATGATTAAATGATTGGATCTAGGAAAACCACGTGGCTTTTATGGGCTATGGGCCAATTTTTCATCAACTCACTGAGGGCTAGGTAGGGTTTAACTTCATATTTGATAAGGATGCGCACAAGCTATTAAAGGAATATTGGTTTTTGGATAACGCATATATATCCCTTAAACAATGGTACTTGTGTTTTGATGCAAAGGATGAATTTATGAAGTTTACATGGGTATGGATTAAATTTTCAAGCTTGTTGATTGAACATTGGTTGGACCTCTCATTGAAGGATATTTGGGTTACTTTGGGTAAGTTAATTCTCTCTTATGATAGTTATAAATCCAGTAATATCAGTTTAGTAGAAAAAATATTGGTCAAAATTGATGTTAATCAAGGGTTATGCAAGTCCTTGGACATGGTGATAAGGAATTAGATCTACACATAGATACTTGGCTATGTGAACTTCATATTCTATTGTGTGCATTGCCATTCCTATGACCATATAATCCAAGATTTTGATATCACTTTCAAAAATAAAATTTGGTCCACTAGGATGAAAGGTTATCTCCTTATACAAAGGTGAAGGGGTTCTTAGAGAAGTCATCTAACCCTAGAAATGAAGAAAGACTAGGTAGGGATTTTTTCGAGAAGGGGGGAGAGCATATGTTACAACAATAGGATTTGGTGGTTGCAGACATCTCAATCCCTTTGGGCATGGAATCTCACTCTCGAGATGATCTGGTGGGGGACCCTCTTGACATCTTGGGATCATTAAAATTCTTGGCATCACAACTACACAATCTAGATCTTGTACTACAACAAATGACATTTGCATCGGGTAATTCCTCTCCATCTTACTCTTAAAATTCAATTTTTGTTTTTGGACATTAGTTACTAAAGTTAGGGGTGATGTAGACATGCTTTGCATTGAGAAGCTAGGGCTAGTTAACCCTAACCATATAAGACATTTGGATTTTGGTGTCAAATTACATGACATGGCCCCCTTAATAGTAAACCTGACTAAGAATTTTGGCTTAGTGCTAAGGGGGTTTGTTTTTTTGTGAAGAGTATTTCGAAGGGTCATATGCTTCTAGGATTCATGGGGGAGGCCATTCCCACCTTATGCCTTAGATGACCTTGTAAGAATCCCAAGTCTTAGGAGGATTAAGGCAAGACACCCAAAAGGAGCTAGGGGGTCTTGGATAGGAAAAAAGTTGACTCTAGAGAAAACACAGGAATGAGGAACTAAGGAAGTGATTCATGGTAAATAATGACTCATATATGGGCTTCTTATAGTAGATAAAACTCTTGTCAGGTTTACCCAGTGAAGCTTATGTCTATAGACCTAGGGGGTCAGGCCAAAAACTTGACTCTCAAGCAGATGTTATATTACAATAATCCATGTGTGTTGTTTATATAAAAAAAATATGGGCATGGATAGACTTGACAAAATTATTGGTGGGTTGGAATTTTCTTACATTGGATGTGAACGGGTCTTCAGGAGGAATTATCACCAACTCATCTTTGAACCTTTCTTTAATCAACTCTTTTGTTGTATTTTTAGGAGAGTTTTTTGTTTATTTTGACTTTGTTGAATGTCTATGGCGTCTAAGATGATAAATGAGTTTTTTGGTTGAGGTTATACTTGGCATAGTGGGTGAAGACAAAAAATCTAATCATTGGTGGAGACTTTAACCTTACACTTAATAGAGGGAAGGCTTATGGTTCAACCACTCACCATAAAAGGTTGCTCAATTTTTTTCTTGATCGCTATGAGAAAAATAGATGGGTAGACATAAAGCCACTAGAATTGAAGCGCACATGGAAAAACGACAAAGCTAGGATGGGTAGGGTCACTGAGTACTTTGGATAGATTTCTAGTAAATCTTGATTTTTAGGACAAGTTAACAAGTTTCAGGGGATGGGTGGACACCTTGCGGTGCTATGATAAATTTTCAATTTTCCTAGAACTAGGTATGGAAGATGAAAATTTGAAGGATCCATATAAGTACAATCCCTAGTGTTAAAAAAAAGGTGAATTCCAGGAGTTAGTGAAGTCTTCTTGGAAATCCATTGATGTGCATTCTAAGGATTCAACTTGCATATAATTGACAAGCTCATTAAGGTTGGTAAAAACAAATTGTTGCCTTGGGTAGCATAAAGGTTCAACACCCAAGAGGGACATTTCAAGATAGTGGAACATAGTCTGTAAGTATTATAGAAGGATAATTTTGTTGGTTTGTTTGATTAATAGGTTTTACAGACAACCAACAACTTCCGATTTTAGAAAAATAAGCTCTTCTGGGACAAGGATAACGGTTCCCACATTAAAATTAGAGCCACATGGATGCCTTCGGGAGACTAGAACACTAATATTTTCCCCAAATTCACAAACTTAGGAAGAGCCAAAACATTATATGATAATTGAAGGACCTAGAGGGGAACAAAGTTAGAGGATTGAAGGGACTAGTAGCTCTAGGTGTTCACACTTCCTAGACATCTTCAAGGAATATGAGAGGGCCAATACCAATGAGATTTTAAAGGCGATTGTTTTTTCCCTAGAATGATTGAGGAAGTGGAAAATGAGGAAATTTTCTTATTAGTTACAATGGAGGAGTTGTCGAGGGTACTCTAGTGCTTTCAAAAGGACAAGTGTCTTAGTCTAGATGGGTGGCTTACTGAATTTTATTTGGATTTCTTTGAATTGTTGGGGGAGAACCTTTTAAAATTTTTGGATGTATTGGTTGATAGGTAAGGTCGTTGGAAGTCTTAGCCTGACTTGAATTCACTTAATAATAAATTAGACCATCCAAAAATGCTAGATGGCTATAGGTCAATACCCTTATGTAAATGTGTGTATAAGATCGTGTCTAAATTTACTGTGATGAAGTTATTGTTGGTTTTCAGATATGAGTTATAGATTCAATCCCTTCCACATTTATTGTCAATCCGGGTTTTGTTAATTGTTTCAAGGTTATCGTGAAAAGTTTTGTAATTTTCTGTTTTGATCATGAGCATTTCCTTGATCTAGCATTGATTTCACTCAGAGGGCTAAATCTCTTGGGTTAGCACCCAACCCTAATAGCAAAGGCTCCTCTTCTTGTATTTATATGCTTAGATTGATTTCATAGATTAATGGTTGAATTGTCTTTAGAATTATTTCATTGCAAGTAGTGTAGATCTGATTAGTTTGCTTATTAGTTTACTTCCATTTGTTCTTTACTTTAATAGTAGTTTAGAAGAGATAAAGGAACATCAAAAAGTTATCAAAAGGTGGTTTTGGCCTCACTCCTTGTAGAAATTTCACCGTAGATTAAACTGATTATGCAATGTACTAAAGAAAAATACTTAATCTACTTCTACAATCAAACTTGCAGAAGCTTAATCGATTTTGAGCAAGATCAAACAGAACACATATAACAAAGAAGAAGATTCAATCACACATGAAACACAGAAGAATACTCCAGGGAAAGCCTCAGCTAAAAACCCTGTTATCTGTATTATCATACAAGTGGAAATATGTTCAGATTACACAAAGCTTCAGCTCACAATGCCATCCATCTCTCAACACAATCCCTATGTTGCTCATAGGCAGTCAAAGGCTTCTCACAAACCTTCTCCTCTACCCTCCAAGCCTCCTATTTCCTTGCACAGTTTCTCCTAGGGTCTAATGCTGCCAGCTGTGTGAATTTACCTCTCACACAACACATTAAACTCAAAAGTAACTACACAATCTTGAAGGAGATAATTCCTTCTTCATGGATGAGTTTCCTTTATAGGAAAATTCCTCCAACTGATAATACAATGTCCCTTCCTCTAATCTCAATTGGGTCTCTGACTGAACTGACATGCATGAGTTATTTATGAGAGAATATTCAGTTATCTGAAGTGCAGTAGTTACATGCATGCATGCATTAACTAACTGAACTCACAATCAGTTCCACAAACTGTTGGAACTAATCTAACTGGACTTAACTCAGTTAACTGAGCTAACTAATGACAACTCAAAGTACAACTCATCATGATCTTCTTAATTAAGGGATAACTTCCTCAATCAAAGGGATAAATCTTGCATGTCTTCACAAAGACTTCATGTTTGATTTTCCCCAACTAATTAACTCAAGATGAATCAATTAATTATTTTTCAAATAGCTGCCAAGACCAAATTCGAATTTTAATTCAGGGACTAATTAAAATTGGAATCTATCTCGAAATGCTATTTATAGCAATGTTGTTTTTAGCATTTCTATTTTATCATTCCTTGTTGCTATTTCCAACACTGGTATTTGAGATGCTATTTATAGCATTTCTACTTTTATCATTTCTTGTTGCTATTTCCAACACTCCTTCCTTCAGGGATCATGATTTGAGGAAAGAACTCCTATGCATCCCCAAAAAGACAGAATTCTAGTTTCTCATGGAATTTAGGGTTTTCTGTACTTAGGCCAGCATTTGATCAATTTACAAGAGTAGGATTTAGTTATCATTTCTTCTATCTTCAGTCTTGCATTCTATCTCATCCATGTTCCATCTTATTCTGCAAGTTTTCCTCATGCATGAAGTAGGCAATTAGACCATGAAATTAGGTTTTCCTAGATCATTGAAATTCTTCTTGTTTACATTATTTTTGGGTAAATGTAAATGTTTTATGTAGCACAGTTGTTTCAGAAGTAGAGAGAGATTTCATAGTCAACAACCTCATTCCAACTTCATCCATCCATATCATTCTTTGGTTTCACTAAAACCCTCACCAATTTCGTCATTACACAAGGAAACTTCTCCAATCTTGTTGAGCAAATCCAACCATCTCCCAACCTTGGTTTTGAGTTCTAAAGTGGTCCTAGGCACTCCCTTGCCTCATTCCATCCTCCAACCACCTTCCCTAAACCTTCCATCACCTTCAGGACCCATCCTTTTTCTCTCGGTTGTATCCTGTAGAAATACAGGGTATCTTGTAGGTTTTAAGGATATCTTGTAGAACGCATTAGGACATCTTGTAGGTTTTCCTATAGTGACCTCTTTTGATGCTGAATTAAGCCTATATGAATCTAGAAAATTT